>CM055127.1:38880686-40080686 GCA_029206835.1 Rana muscosa
TTGTCACACACTGTTGCTGGTATGTTGGCCCATTCCTCCATGCAGATCTCCTCTAGAGCAGTAATGTTTTGGGGCTGTCGCTGGGCAACACGGACTTTCAACTCCCAAAGGTTTTCTATGGGGTTTGAGATCTGGAGAATGGCTAGGCCACTCCAGGATCTTGAAATGCTTCTTACAAAGCCCCTCCTTCGTTGCCTGGGTGGTATGTTTGGGATCATTGTCATGCTGAAAGACCCAGCCACGTTTCATCTTCAATGCCCTTGCTGATGGGAGGAGGTTTGCACTCAAAATCCCACGATACATGGCCCCATTCATTCTTTCATGTACACGGATCAGTCGTCCTGTTCCCTTTGCAGAGAAACAGTCCCAAAGCATGATGTTGCCACCCCCATGCTTCACAGTAGGTATGGTGTTCCTTGGTTGCAACTCAGCATTCTCTCTCCTCCAAACACGACGAGTTGTGTTTCTACCAAACAATTCTACGTTGATTTCATCTGACCATATGACATTCTCTCAATCCTCTTCTGGATCATCCAAATGCTCTCTAGCAAACCTCAGACGGGCCCGGACATGTACTGGCTTAAGTAGGGGGACACGTCTGGCACTACAGGATCTGAGTCCCTGGCGGCGTAGTGTGTTACTGATGGTAGCCTTTGTTATGTTGGTCCCAGCTCTCTGCAGGTCATTCACTAGGTCCCCCCCGTGTGGTATCATTTTTGCTAGGATTTTAATGTCCTGATTTAAGAGGGAGATGGGACGGAAGTTCATGCAGGATGTGTTATCTGATTGGGGTTTGGGGATCATGCAAATAATTGATAGTAATGATTCGCCTCTAAAGGAATAGCCATCTATTAGGGTATTGAATGCGTCCACTAAAATAGGAGAAAGGGTTTCAGAAAATGTTCTGTAGTATAGGGCTGTGAAGCCGTCTGGGTCAGGCCTCTTGTTTATTTTCAGTCCTTTTATGGTTTTCAAGACTTCCTCTGTTATGTGTTCTTCAAGCAAGATTTTGTGTGTGTGTGTGTTAGTTTAGTAAGATTTATTTTAGAGAAGAAGTTATCAGCATCAGTCTGATTAAATTCTTTTGATTCTGAATACAATGATGTTAAATATTTACGGTATTTTTGAACGATTTTAAGAGGGTTACTCATGTAAGTGTTTGATAGTTTAAGTCGTATTGGGTTGGATTGTCTGTCAATGGATTTCAGTGCTCGTGCAAGGAGGGTATTAGGTTTATTTGATTTTATGTAAAACGTGTGTTTTGATCTGCGTAGTGTCTTATCTGCTGATGCTGTTAGGAATAAATCATATTCCAATCAGTTTTTTTCCAATTGTGCTTTTGATGTAGGGGTAGGATTGCTTTGGAAAGAGGTAAAGGCAATATTAAAATTGGTTTCTAATTTACGTGCTAAAATATTACGTTCTCTTTTGATCAGTGCCATTTGTCTTTGGATCATTCCACGCGTTCACAGGCTTGTGCACTTCCCATAAGGTAAGCGGAGATATGTCAGGATTAGTGTTATATTCTAGATAGTCCTTTATACCTTGTTCAATTATTTGGCTATAGGAGGGGTTCTTGAGTATGATGTCAGGGAGATACCACGTTGAGTCGTGAGCTTTAGGGATGGTAGAGGATAAAGTGGTGAAAACTGCGTTGTGGTCCGACCAGGGGATGGGGATTATGCTAGATGCAAGTACTTCAGGTATCATAGCTGTAGTTAAAAAACTGGTCTATACGGGTGGATATCTTATGTGGGTGTGAATAGTAGGTAAAGCATCTTTTGGATGAATTACATTCTCTCCAAGAGTCTAATAAATTATCGAGAGAGTAGTTTAGAAAATGATTGGTTGCTTGAGTTACAAGAAGGAATATAGGGCGACTTGTCGAGAAATGGGAGGAGGACTTGGTTGGAGTCACCACATATGATGACTGTGCCCATTTTATGGGCATTTACCACTTGTAATAAGTGCTATAGAAATGAGGTTGGTTGTTTGTTAGGGGCATAGTATGATACTATTGTTACCGCATTATCCATGATATGACCAGTGAGTATTAGATATCGCCCCTCAGGGTCTTTCATTTCTGACTGGATTAGGAGCGGGGTAGATTTGTGAAAGGCTATAAGGGTTCCTCTCCTTTTGACGCTGGCCGAGGCTGTAAAGACTTGTCGATAGAAAGGGCTCATATACTTTGGAGAAGAATTCACTGCAAAGTGAGTTTCCTGTAGGCATATAATGTGGGCCTTCTTAGCTTGAAAGGAACAAAATGCTTTGGTTCTTTTCTGTGGTATGTTGAATCCCTGAACATTAAGGGAAAGAATGTTTAAGGGTGCCATGATATATGATCTAAAAGGTAGCACTCACCAGTGTCTGGTAATGTCCGACTGTATGAACCCGTGTGGACCTGTAAGAGGAAAAAGAAAGAGGAGGGACCACTACTGTCAGAAGTATAGAGAAGCGGAGAGAACTGAAAATAAAAAGGATAAAGTTAGATAAAATTCTAAATATATATTGAAGAGTAAAGTTTTCCCATGATGGGGGGAATGGACCACCATCAGGGGGAGTGCAGCCTGCGTTGTTTGCCCACATATTATGGATGGGCAAACGAGGAGGGCCAATTGGGGCACACTGAACATCTGTGTGAGGAAGAAAAAGCCCTAATAATATTATTGAAGGAAAAAAAAAAGAAGAATAATTAGAAGTAAAACTAATACAAGTAAAACCTGCTTGGTATTATATTATTAATCCTGGGGTACATGAAAAAATATAAAAAAAATCAGTTATGATAACCATCCGATAGAAATTAGGTTAAATTAGACCAGAACAGAACGTAAATTTCTTATTGAATCTCATTAATAACTTTGTATTATGAGAAGACCGGCTATCAAACTTGAGTGATAACTTTTACAAATAAAAATAGAATTAAATAAGACCTTCCACTTTGTCTTGGTAAAAAAAATATATATATATTATTGAAGAAAAAAAATGCAGAATAATTAGAAGTAAAACTAATACAAGTAAAACCCGCTTGGTATTGGATTATTAATCCTGGGGTACATGAAAAAATATATAAAAAAAAAAAAATCAGTTATGGTGTCCAGATAGAGATTAGGTTAAATTAGATCAGAACAAAACATCAATTTCTTATTGAATCTCAATAAAGTGGTGTTCTGGGGGAAAAAATCAATTAAAAGCCAGCAGCTACACATGCTGCAGCTGCTGGCTTTTAATAAATGGACACTTACCTGTTCTGCAGTCCCTCGATGTCAGCTCTGCAGCTGATGTTTCCATCAGCTGTCGGGTGCTGCCGCCTACATTGCGGGTATGGGAACCCGGCAGAGTAGCCTTTCGGCTTCACGCCGGGAACCCTACTGCGCATGCGTGTGGCCTCGCTCCTCTCTCCTATTAGCCCGGCGGCCGGAGGAGGAGGAGGGAGCCCCGCGGTGACATCAATCCCTGAACATTAAGGGAAAGAATGTTTAAGGGTGCCATGATATAGGATCTAAAAGGTAGCACTCACCAGTGTCTTTGACAGGTATCCTGTCCCCCCTCCCATCCGAAAGGTGCCAATTGTGGCACCGGGGGGGGAGGAATCCGATGAGTTTCACTTTAGGGTGGAGCTCCGCTTTAATAACTTTGTATTATGAGAAGACCGTCTACCAACCTTGGGTGATAACTTTTATAAAAAATTAAAATAGAATGAAATAAAATAAGACCTTTCACTTTGTCTTGGAAATTTTGGTAAAAGGGGGTGGGGGAGAAGGGGAGCTAAGTATATAAAATCATAAATGTAAACATACATATATATGTATATATATATATATATATATATATTTATATATTACAGTAGGTGCCGCCGATATTGTGTCAATCTCGCCGCTTCTAGCGGCGAGATTGACACCCTATGAGCTCCGTCGCGAGAGCCAGCGCCGAGCTGTCTCGTCATCGGGAAAGGAAAAATGTTCCTTTCACGATGAGCGACACGCATTGCCGATAGACGGAGATCCGACGTGGATTCCCGCCAATACCAGGCACTGTGTTTGATATGAATCCTGAGCGGGAACTCCACGGCAATTTTTAAAGAAAAAACCGGCATGGGTTCCCCCTCCAGGAGCATACCAGGCCCTTGGGTCTGGTCTGGATTTGAAGGAGAAACCCTACGCCGAAAAAACGGCGTGGGGGTCCCCCTCAAAATCCAAACCAGACCCTTATCCGAGCACGCAACCTGGCAGGCCGCAGGGGAAGAGGGGGGACGAGAGAGCGGCCCCCCTCCCTCCTGAACCGTACCAGGCCGCATGCCCTCAACATGGGGGGTTTGGTGCTCTGGGGCAGGGGGGCGACCTGTGGCCCCCCCACCCCAGAGCACCCTGCCCCCATGTTGATGAGGACAGGGCCTCTTCCCGACAACCCTGGCCGTTGGTTGTCGGGGTCTGCGGGCGGGGGGCTTATCGGAATCCGGGAGTCCCCTTTAATAAGGGGGCCCCCAGATCCCGGCCCCCCCACCCTATGTGAATGAGTATGGGGTACATCGTACCCCTACCCATTCACCTGGTGGAAAAAAATGGCAATAAAAACACAACACAGCTTTTTAAAGTATTTTATTGCACAGCTCCGGGGGTCTTTTCCGTCTTCGTGGGTCTCCGGTGTCGTCGCCGCGCTCTCTGGTTCTTTCTTCTGCCGGGCCACCACTATCTTCTTCCAGCTCTTTTGCTAGCGGAGGCCCGGCCTTCCCCGTCATCTCGTCCGGCTCTCCGTTGTCCTTCTGCCGGCCCCTCCACTATCTTCTTCCAGCTTTTTTGCTAGTGGAGGGGCCGGTCTTCCCGTCGTCGCCGTTGGCGTCTTCTTCCCTCTTCTCCTCCTCGATGTTGACTTGTCGCTTCCTCTCGCAGTAATGCTAAATCTTCAGTCCGCAGAGATTTATATAGGCTACTCATGACGTCACAGTCACATACTCATTCACATAGGGTGCGGGGGCCGGGATCTGGGGGCCCCCTTATTAAAGGGGGCTCCCGGATTCCGATAAGCCCCCCGCCCGCAGACCCCGACAACCAATGGCCAGGGTTGTCGGGAAGAGGCCCTGTCCTCATCAACATGGGGGCAGGGTGCTCTGGGGTGGGGGGGCCGCAGGTCGCCCCCCTGCCCCAGAGCACCAAACCCCCCATGTTGAGGGCATGCGGCCTGGTACGGTTCAGGAGGGAGGGGGGCCGCTCTCTCGTCCCCCCCCCCCTCTTCCCCTGCGGCCTGCCAGGTTGCGTGCTCGGATAAGGGTCTGGTTTGGATTTTGAGGGGGACCCCCACGCCGTTTTTTCGGCGTAGGGTTTCCCCTTCAAATCCAGACCAGACCCAAGGGCCTGGTATGCTCCTGGAGGAGGAACCCATGCCGTTTTTTTCTTTAAAAATTCATACCAAACACAGTGCCTGGTATTGGTGGGAATCCATGTCGGATCCCCGTTCAATACAGTGCCGCGTCTCCTCGCCATTGCAGCGAGCGCGAGATGTGTCGCCACCCTGTCGCCGAGATGTCGGCACCCCTGTCGCCGAGAATCTCCGCGATAGGATTGTGATGAATATACAATGTCGGCGGTACCTACTGTATACAAAACATTCACGTTCATACGTATGCTTACATATATATTCACATTCATACCACAATGTATAATTGTATATGTACACCTAAATATACAAGTATGCTCTTTATCATACTGGTATTTGTATTTGGATTAGGTGTTTCAATATTGTGCTATAAGTTTATGGAATGAAATGAGGCATCATCTGGGTTTCAAAGTAAGGGTTAGGTGAAAAGGTGGAAAGTAGATAGGCGGTACTTAGTTCAATATAGTAATGTTTCAAAGTGTCTTCATATACTATTTAGTCCATGGCGTCTTCTCTGTATTTTGGAAGGGAATCCAGGCGACTTCTTTTCTGAAAATAAATTGGGGTTTGGGGGAAAGGAATTCGCAAGTTTCCACTAGTAAGTAAGTGATCAAGTGTGTCGCTTACTATAGATCATTAACCTTGTAAGGTATTGTTGCTGTAACCATTTAAGCATATAGAGTTAAAGGGAATGGGAAGGGGATGAGCCTGTTTAGAGACAGGCAAAGGGGTTACTTTAGCAACAAAAATAGATCAAACAACAGAAATATTATGAATTAAATATTTATTCCTGTAAACCTTATAACATGTAAAGATTAAATAAAGTGCAAGTGGGTACCCAACCTGTGGATGATTTATAAACCTTGATACAAGGAACATCACTGGACAGACAAGACTTAACAAAAACAAAAGACATGTAACAGTACACTAGTCCGGACGTGTGGTTCAGTCCTATGTATTAAGTGACCCAGTAAAAATCTTTTTAAATTGCCTTCCTCTAAAGGATGTAAGGTAGTTAGATCCACCAACAGTGATGTGGATCCCTTTATTGAATCCGAATGGGTACTGTGTAACAAAGGGCTGAACCTGATGGGGCGGGGGGAGGGGGCGATGATGGAAGTAATGGACTGGGGCAGGGGGACCGCTGTTGGTGCGGAGGACCGGGAATCCCCTGGTGGTACCAATGTTCCAATGAATTCAAATTTGATAAGGAATGAGAAAGTAATGGATTTCCTCTGACAGTTGCTGGTATAATTTAAATTGAAAAGTTCATCAGTATGATTTGATTCAAGTGTCAATAATTCATTTGGTACATAACATTGGTAAAGCAGCAATGCAGGAGATTTTAGACATAGTGAAATCAGTCAATACTCATAGTATTTAACTCGTCCTATACATCAATAGGGTGCGTACGTTACCAATGGACGTCTTCGCTGTTAGAGTTGAGTTTGATCAGATCTGTGTCACTGGATCTCTGATTGCCGCATACCTTGCAGCTGATGTTTAGGTTATTCTGGCCATTCCAATTAATTTCGTCGGCCGTTGGCGCTTACAGGTATCCAGGGGTGTCCTAGGGCTGTCAGGCGGTGCTCACGCCACTATGTGAAGAATCCAGTGTAGCGGCATTAGAAATGCCGACTGTCGCGGTCGTTTGCAGCTAGTTTGAACGCTGACTGCTGCCTGTGATCTCCTGTCATTCCACCCGCTCCATACAAAATCACGTCATGTGACTGTGTGGGGTATGACGTCAACGCGTTTCGCCGTGCTCTGTGGCGTAGCTTCGTCTGGACGTTTCACGTCACTGGTCGGGATACCTATTTATGTATCACTCAGACCGGTGACGCGCATCTGTAAAGGGTTGAGAAATTATAAAGACAACCGATAGTTAGGTCCCGTCTGAAGTTTTTCCAGTTTCCTGTTTATTCTTCACACAGTTGGGATTATTCTTTGTTACCGTGTATATGACAGAGCGGATAAGGTCCGTAGTGAATAAGGTCCTTCATAGTAAAGTACTCTCTCAGTTATATCTGTCTTAACGGGTTAAACAATATCCATCATTTATTTGCTGGGGGATGATATTCTAAGTATCAAAAAGAATGATATACTTTTATGTATATTTTCCTTGGGGGGATCGGGAGAAAGACATGTAGGTAGACTGACAAATCACAGCAAACACATATTTAGGAGATAAGATTATTAATCTATTTTTAATAAAATTAGTATAATGTTTATAACTTCTTTTCTGAGAGTGGGGATGATTTCCATTGTTTCCACAAAGTTTTTTGTGACGAAGATGACGCAGATCTTCTGTGTGGCGAATTGGGTCCAGGTTCCATCAAATGTAGATTTTGTAGGGTATGCTGTAGTTCTGCCTCTGATCTACAGATGAATTTAGAGCCTTGGTGTGCAAAACAGATAGAAAAAGGGAAACCCCCATTGGTAATTTATGTGGTGATTTTGTAGTATCTGAAGTTGGGGTTTTATTGCTCAGCATTTGATAATGGTCAGTTGATAAAGATCAGCAAAAAGTTGGTATTTATGTCCCTGGAACAATAAGTAATTTCTTTCTCTTGCTGCTGCTAGCAGGTTCTCCTTTGTGCGGTAACAATTTTATTTCACAATTTATATAGCGTGGTGGACCCTCTGCCTTTTTGGGTGCAAGAATGCGATGAATTCCATCCATTTCGAAATGTTCTGCTGGCAGTGTAGGCAGACGTTCCTGAAATAAGGCAGTAATGGTATCTTGCAGGTCTGTCACTGACTCTGGTATACCTCTGATGCGAATGTTGGAGCGTCTGGCCCTATTCTCACAATCTTCCAGTTTAGATTGTAAAGTTAAAATTTCCGCCTTAAGATTTTCCATTTCAGCCATGTAGTCCTGTGCTGAGTTTTCAATCTCATCCACTCTGGTTTCCAGCGCTTCTGTGCGGCTACCCAGCTCCTTTATCTCTTTTGTGAGGCTCTTTGTGATATGTTCTGAGGTTTACCTCAGAACTTTGTTAAAGCGGAAGTAAACCCATCCATAAAATGTTTTCATTTCCGTCACATGCCGGAAATGTAACACTCCCATTGGTTGTGCTCTCAAACCATCTAATGGCTGGTGTCATAACTGATCACATGTGCAGCATCATGGTAGTTGTAGATTAAACAGAGGCAAAGCTGGCAGCTTCCTTAACTGAAAACGATAGGGGGGTTTACTTACACTTTAAGCAATTTTTCAAACTGCCTTAATAAAGCTGGAGAGGCTGTGGAGTCATGTGAAATACACTGTATGTCATTTGTTTCTGAGTCTGACTCGCCAGGGGAGTCTGTATGTTTAGGTTGGTGTTTCTGTGAGAGCGCTGATGCTTTTGAGGAAGGCACCAGCGCCATTTTAGCTGCGGCCCGCACTTTGGGTTCCTTAATGGAGGGGTTTTTAGTTTTGGTGCGGGTGCTTCCCAGCACCATAGTTTTGCCCAAAACTGTACCTCTGTATTCCAGGAGGTGTCCGGTGTGTTTCTGTGTGACTGGAACCGGCGGGCTTCGGTTATTCTGTAGCTGTTCTCCTCACACAGAGCGGAGCTCTAACAGTGCATGACCGTTCCTGTCAGAGTCCAGGAGGTGTGTCCCTAGTGTAATTTTTCAAGACAACACATGTATTAGCTACTTTACGTAGCAGGTAAACAAAACCTACTTTTTACAAGCATGTAAGACCACTGAAATATTTTCCAGTCTGATGATCGATGGGGCCTTGTGGGGGGAAGTTCCCCCCCTTGAGGGAGCTTTTCACATTACTGAAAAAGAAACACACTGTTGTGCTACCTGTCCTAAAATTATTTTAGTGGATCTTTAACTGAGGTTACAAAACATGCACAACGTGTTAAAATGAAATAGTGTGTCAGATAAGCAATATTTTCTATGCACCTTAATGTAGTTAGTCATTAGCCATGCAAGAACTTATTTTTACTTTTTTTTTGCAAATAAACATTAATATAAAAAAAAATCATATAAATAAAATATTACAGTGCAGTGTTGTAATTGTAAAGAGTCTCTCGGCTCTCTCGCATTACTTTTGCTAATCCTATCAAAAGGTTTATATTTTTGCCACATGTTATTGTATTTAGTATTAGAGAATCAAATAAAACAGATGCGGGCTAAGATTGTACCATCATGTGGATTAGTTTTGACAGTTCAGGGAAAAGTCAATTGAAATCAACCATATAATGTCAAACTAAGAAGGCAATTAGCCCACAGATAGAATTCCCATGACAGCTTCATGAAGTTCAACAGTGAACAGTAAAACAAACCACATATCACCAGAACTAGCACTAGAAATGTGCCTATATGTCAGTAAGATAGTCTTTCTAAAGTGGAGGTGGGCACTGCACACTTGTGTTAATGTTTAAATGTAAAGACAGTGAATGAAGGATTGTCCGTTATATAGTAATACAGAATCTATTTGCAGGTGAGCTCACTGAGAACCATGTCTGTCAATCATTTCTACTGCATAATATCATGTTTATGAAACATGGAAGTGATTGACATTTTGCATCTAAAGAGTTGATGTGTTTCAGAAACATAAGGGTTCAAAATGACAGCTTAACAATACTATGAATATGTCATTTGTAAAGGAAAATATTTAAATAATAAAAAATGCAAGCAAGAACTGTTTCATAAATATTACCCTATCACTAACAGGAACCACTGTATCCTGTGGTTGTGGGGGTCTGCGGGCGGGGGGCTTATCAGAATCTGGAAGCCCCCTTTAACAAGGGGACCCCCAGATCCCAGCCCCCCCCACTATTTGAATTGGTAACGGGGTACATTGTACCCCTACCAATTCACAAAAAAGTGTCAAAAATGGTAAAAAAAGACAAGAGACAGCTTGGAACAAGTCCTTTATTTAAAAAAAATAAAAATAAATGTCCAGCGATGTAAATCCACGCCGCCTGGAGGATCGAAAAAAACAGCTAACCCCGCCCCCCTCTGACGCCACGGGGAAGCCCCTGTGGTGTCAAAGGGGGTGGGGTCACCCGTTTACATCACTGGGTGGCCCCGCCCTCAGCTATATAACAGCTGTCATTGAGAAGAAGCGTCACTCGGCGGGAGCCTCCCATGGAGGCTGAACTGTTGCGCCTTTTTTTTTTTTTTTTTTTTTCGGTCCGTCGGGCGGCGTGGATTTACATCGATGGACATTTAAATTTTTTAATAAAGGACTTGTCTTAAGCTGTGTCTTGTCATTTTTAAAAAATTTTGACACCTTTTTTGTACATTGGTAGGGGTACAATGTACCCCGTTACCAATTCATATAGGGTGGGGCCGGGATCTGGGGGTCCCCTTTTTAAAAGGGGGCTTTCAGATTCCGATAAGCCCCCCCATTTGCAGACCCCCACAACCACCGGGCAAGGGTTGTGGGGATGAGGCCCTTGTCCCCATCAACATGGGGACAAGGTGTTTTGGGGGGAAACCCTGAAGCCCCCTCCCCATGTTGAGGGCATGTGCCCTGGAACGGTACAGGAGGGGGGGCACTCTCTCGTTCCCCCTCTTTTCCTGCGGCCTGCCAGGTTGTGTGCTTGGATAAGGGTCTGGTATGGATTTTGGGGGGACCCATACGCCATTTTTTTTTTACATTTTGGTGCAGGTTTTCCCTTAATATTCATACCAGACCCAAAGGGCCTGGTAATGGACTGGTGGAAACCCATGCCGCTTTTTTCAATGAGTTTTACCTATGTTGCCAGGACCCGACAATACATTACAGCCACGATCAATTTTAAATGACTTTTCTTCAATTAGAAATGTAATTTTGCTGTGGGACTGTTCTAAACACGGGAAAAATGCACCACTTTACAGGCATAGGCCTTGTACACACGACCGGTTTTCTCGGCAAGAAACCAGCAAGAAAACTGCTAGCAGAGCTTTTTGCAGAGAAACCCGTTCGTGTGTATGGTTTTTCTTCGAGAAAACTCCCGGGAATTCTCGACGAGAAAAATAGAGAACCTGCTCTCTTAGAATGGTACAAAAATGATTTTTTTTTAACTTGTTTTGCTGCTGATATTCACACAGAGTTCTGACTAACTTTTTACAGCATTTTTAATGATGATCTCATGAATTTTAATTATTTTATGGAGCAAGATCTCCTTACCATTTTTATTTTTTATTTTTTATTAATACAGATCTGCATTTTAAATTATTATTTAATTTCTAGTGATCTCCATGATTTGATTAATATTTTTGTTGTGTCAGGTTACCACAATTTAAACATTATTATCTTGTATTTTTTTACCTTCAAGGAGACTGTTTGGTGTTATCTGTCCCTTTTTTAATTAGACCTTTTTTTATTTAAGTTACCTGCCTACTCACAAGATAATTTTTTTAGTTTAATAAAAACACATAGGCAAGTATTAACTGTAAAAATAAATTCCATTTATTCTGGTCTATAATAAGAAAATAAATAGAAGGCAGCACAGAAGACCCTGCTGCAATTTGTGCATCCTTGGTACCCCAGAGCACACATCAACTCTGTGTGGACACTAAAATTGGGACCTTGAGAAGCACATCCAGTAGGGAGCCCAATCTGGTCCTGGACTCCCAGAGGTCAGGAACAGCAGCAGGTGAGATAGATGTCCCAAGTCTGTGGTACTACAATAGGCTGCCTTCTGTCAGACCACATTGAAGCAAGGCCATCACTTCCTGAAGAACAGCAATGCCTATGAAGAACGACCTGAAAATCAGAAACGAGTGGACAAGAACGCACTGGAAAACAGATACGACCTGACTACACGCCCTGAAAGACAAGATACAAACCCACAAGCACCAACTCAACCGCAGAAAACGAGCTGAAAGCACGAAGACTGAAAAGCGCAAATCGTCTCTCACCAAACTTTTACTAACATGCAGTAACACGAGATTAGCAAAAGCAGCCCAAGGGGTGGTGCCATTGGAATCAAACTTCCCCTTTATACTGCCGTCGTACGTGTTGTACGTCACCGTTAGTGATGAGCCGAACACCCCCGGGTTCGGTTCGCACCAGAACCCGCGAACGGACCGAAAGTTCGAACGAACATTAGAACCCTATTAAATACAATGGATGCGAACGTTCGAATTCTAAAGTGCTAATTATAACAACTATTATGCATGTTATTGTCATAAATAGGGTTTGGGAACCCGGGTTCTGCACCAGGGGACATGTATCAATGCAAAAAGAAGTTTTAAAAACGGTCGTTTTTCGGGAGCAGTCATTTTAATGATGCATAAAGTGAAAAAAAAAAAGTCAAATATTCCTTTAAATATCGTACCTGGGGGGTGTCTAAAGTATGCCTGTGAAGTGCCACGTGTTTCCCGTGTTTAGAACTGTCCCTGCACAAAATGACACTTCTAAAGGAAAAAAAAGCCATTTAAAACTGCTTGCGGCTTTAATGTAATGTCTGGTCCCGGTAATATGGATGAAATTCTTTAAGAAAAATGGCATAGCTACCCCATGATCCCCCCCCTACCCCAGCCCATTACCAGCCCCTTTGGGTCTTGTATGGATATTAAGGGGAACCCCGCACATAAAATAAAAAAGGCCCTATATACTCTGAACAGCCGTATACAGGCGGTGCATACAAGACAGGGACTGTAGGTTTGTTCTTATGTAGAATCTGTTTGTAATTTTGAACAGGTACATTGTTGAAGTGTAGCTCCAGCCCAAAAATCTATTTTTAAACTTTTTGGGAAACATAGGTAAGGGTTATCACCCCTGTAACATTTGTTTTGCTGTCTGTGCCCCTGTTCAGAACATTTCACCTCACTTTCCGTCCCAATGACAACTGTTTTTGAAATGTGGTGTTTTTCTTGAAACAAGGATTGCTGATAAAGCATCAGTACAGATGAGACCCCTTTCTCCCATATTTATTCTTACAGGAGAGAATTTTCCTTTCTAGGGGTAGATTTCCTCTCACTTCCTGTTGTCTTCTTTCGTTTGCAAGTAGGAGTCGTTTGTAAGTTGGATGTTTGAAAGTAGGGACCTGCCGTATATACTCTGCAGAAATAGGCCCCTTAGTTGTTGGTGTTGGCACAACACTGTAAGCACTCAGTTACTCTTGGTTGGTGCTGGAACGCCCTGCTGTCAACTATTATATCAGGAATTTTAATTACATATAATTGTTGAACAGTGGTAGTAAAAATTGGGGCTTTGATGGTGGTGCTGGTGCCACAACACTGTAAGCCCTGACAGTTACTCTTGGTGGGTGCAGCAATGGGCCCTGCTGTGAATTATTAGATCAAGAATTGTAATTACATGCCCCTTTTGAACAGGGGCTGAAAAATTGGGCCTTTCGTGGTGGTGGTGGTGGTGGCGTTGCCACAAGACTGTAAGCCCTCAGAGTTACTCTTGGTGGGTGCAGCAATGGACCCTGCTGTGAATTATTAGATCAAGAATTGTAATTGCATGCCCCTGTTGAACAGGGGCTGAAAAATTGGGCCTTAGGCACTGGTGGCACAACACTACAACCCCTCACAGATACTGTACTTGGAGCACAGCAATGAGCCCTGTTGCAAAGTATTGCTTCAAAAATTGTAATGACACGCCCCTGTTAAACAGGGGCTGAAAAATTGGGCCTTAGGCACTGGTGCCACAACACTCCAACCCCTCACAGATACTGTACTTGGAGCACAGCAATGAGCCCTATGGCAAATTATTGCTAAAGAAATTGTAATTACACGCCCCTGTAAAACAGGGGCTGAAAAATTGGGCCTTAGCCACTGGTGGCGGCACCCATAAACAAAAATGATCTTCCAAGCTATCATCATCAATCGTATCATTGAGGACTCGGAGGAGGAGGATAGCCAGTCAACATAACAGCACAGGCACTCAGCATCAGCATCAGTCTTGAAGGGATGTGACATGTTAAAATCAATTAGTCTGTTATATCAGCATCAGGTGTGTGGTAGCTGGTGGTGATCCAAGACTGGTTCATCTTGATGAAAGTCAGTCGATCAACCGAGTCGGTGGACAGGCGCACCCTGTGATCCGTGACAAATCCTCCAGCAGCACTGAATGTGCGTTCCGAAAGAACGCTGGATGCAGGACAGGCCAGTAGCTCAATTGCATACTGTGCAAGCTCTGGCCAGTGATCCATCCTCAAGACCCAGTAAGCCAGAGGATTTTCGGTGGGGAAGGTGTCCAAGTCTGACCTTGCCCCTAGATATTCCTGCACCATGTTTATCAGACGCTGGCGATGGTTGCTGGAACCGATCATACTTTGGGGCTGCGGACTAAAGAATTGTCTGAACGCATCGGTCAGACGGCCACCTTCCCCACCGCTCCTTCTTTGACTGGCCGAAGCCTCAGCAACTCGTTGTCCAGGACCAGGAGTTTGTAACCTCCCAGTCTCTGGGAACGCGTTGCACAGACCTTTCTGCAAGGCCTCCCGGAGTTGTCTCATCCTCTGCTCCCTCTGCGACGGTAACATAAGGTCCGCAACCTTACCCTTGTACCGTGGATCAAGGAGAGTGGCCAGCCAGTAATGGTCCCTCTCCTTGATCCGAAGAATACGAGGATCCTTCCGCAGACTTTGCAGGATCAGGGAGGCCATGCAGCGTAGGTTTGCTGAGGCATTCGCTCCGGAGTCCTCTGGGTCACTAAGGACGACATGATCCGCAGCCACCTCCTCCCAGCCACGTACAAGTCCACTGGTTTCTTGGGACTGTAAATCATCCCTAAAAGACTGCTGCTGATGATGCTGAGTGCCAGCCTCCACCTCCATGCTGACACAATCCTCCTCCTCCTCCTCTTCCTGTGCGATGGGTGGGACAGAAGGAACACTGTCTGGGTAAAGGGGGCCTTGAGAGGCAAGGAAGTCCTCCTCTTCCTGCCTCTGTTCTGCCTCAAGTGCCCTGTCCATTATTCCACGCAGCGTGTGCTCCAACAGGTGGACAAGAGGTACAGTGTCACTGATGCATGCACTGTCACTGCTCACCATCCTCGTGGCCTCCTCAAATGGTGCCAGGACAGTGCATGCATCCCTGATCATGCCCCACTGGCGTGGAGAAAAAAAACCAAGCTCCCCTGACCCTGTCCTGGTGCCGTAGTCGCACAGGTACTCATTGATGGCCCTCTGCTGCGTGTGCAGCCGCTGCAGCATGGCCAACGTTGAGTTCCACCTGGTGGGCATGTCACATATAAGGCGGTTCTTGGGCAGGTTCAACTCCTTTTGCAGCTCAGCCAGGCGAGCACTGGCATTATAAGATCTGCGGAAATGCACACAGACTTTCCTGGCCTGCCTCAGGACATCCTGTAAGCCCGGGTACCTGCCCAAGAACCGCTGCACCACCAGGTTAAGGACGTGAGCCACACAGGGCACATGGGTCAGTTGTCCCTGTCGGAGGGCGGAGAGGAGGTTGGTGCCATTGTCGCAAACCACCATTCCTGGCTTAAGCTGGCGTGGCGTCAACCACCTCTCGGCCTGGCCCTGCAGAGCAGACAGGACCTCTGCCCCAGTGTGGCTTCTGTCCCCCAAACACACCAGCGCAAGCACGGCATGGCATCTTTTTGCCTGCGTACTTGCGTAGCCCCGTGAACGGCTACGGAGCACCGCTGGTTCATAGGACAAACCACAGGAAGAGGCCATGGAGGAAGAAGAAGAGGAGGGGGTGGAGGAGAGAGGTGTGTCACAACCAGTAGTAGCATTTTGGAGGCGTGGCGGTGGGACAACCTCCAACACTACTGCACCTTGTCCTGCATCCTTCCCAGCTGCCAAAAGAGTGACCCAATGGGCCGTGAAAGAAAGGTAACGTCCCTGTCCATGCCTGCTGGACCATGAGTCAGCGGTAATATGCACCTTACCACTGACCGCCCTGTCCAGCGAGGCCAAGACATTGCCTTCCACATGCCGGTAGAGAGCCGGAATAGCCTTCCGTGAGAAAAAGTGGCGTTTGGGAACCTGCCACTGAGGAACCGCACATTGCACAAACTCACGGAAGGGGGCCGAGTCTACCAACTGAAAAGGCAGCAGTTGAAGCGCTAGCAATTTAGCCAAGCTAGCATTCAACCGCTGGGCATGTGGATGGCTGGGAGTGAACTTCTTTCGACGGTCCAGCAGCTGGGGCAGGGAAATTTGCCTGCTAGAATCGGACGTCGGTGTACTGCTAGCAGAGTGGCCGCAAGTACTTGGATGTGACACACCTAATTCTACACCTTCATTCCTCTCAGTGCATGTTTCAGAGAGGACTGAAGTTATAGTGGGGTTGGAGATCCCAGCTGATGCGGTGCAAGGAGAGGTCCGCTTTGTTCTTTGGTGTGGGTCTTTCAGGTAGGCTTGCCAACGAGCTGCATGGCAGGTCAACATATGTCTGGTCAGGCATGTGGTACCCAAGCGGCTGATGTTTTGGCCACGCGATATACGCTTGAGACATATGTTGCAAACAGCAGCTGTGCGATCTGATGCACTAGCCTCAAAAAAGGCCCACACCAAAGAACTTTTTGAATGACGGGCAGAGGCAGCGCCCTGCACAGGCGGAGCTCTGCGGTGTGATTCCGTCGGTGTACTGCCCTTACGCTGGCCACCAAAGGGCATCCTGCCTCGTTGGAGATGTGCCTCCTCCTCATCCTCCTCCTCCTCCTCCTCTCTCCTATTAGGCACCCACGTGGAGTCAGTGACCTCATCATCACCTCCCTCCTCATCACTGGAGCCAATCTGGCAGTATGCTGCAGCTGCTGGAACATGACTGCCAGATTGGTGTCCTTCTTGAGCATCCCCTCTGTCTGCTCTCACGCTACTGCCTTCCTCTAGCTGGGTTTCATCATCAGACCCTTCGAAACGCTGGGCATCCTCCTGGAGCATGTACCCAACACTGTGCTCAAACAGTTCGGGGGACTCCTCAGGAGGAGGACATGGTGGGTCTAGGGAAGGAGTGACTGATGATGAGTCTGACATTGATACCAGGGAAGAGGACGCTTTGGCAGCTGCTTTTCCAGTACCCTGAGCCTGGGTGAGAGAGGATGAGGAGGAGGAGGAGGGCTTGGTCATCCACTCTACCAAGTCTTCGGCATGATGTGGCTCAACATGTCCAGCTGCCGAAAAGAAGGACAAGCGTGTCCCATGGCCATGTGCTGATGACAATGCACCGCGTCCACGACCAGCACTGTTGCCCCCAGACACAGAGCCTGCTTGCCCTCTTTTATTGCCTCCTGACTGTCTGCCTCTCCTTGTTTGCCTTCCAGACATTCTAATAGATGGCCTGCAGGGAGATGGGAAAAAAGCAATAAGGGCTACCTTCAGGTGTCCTTCTCTGTCCCTTGAAACAAGGACTTTGACAGTGAAAGAAACTGACACACTCTCCCTACCTACAGTTTTCTGTCCCTAGAAAAAAATGTTTTTTTTAAGCACAATTTAGCACAAGGAGAATTCACTCACTGTCCTTCCAGGTCCCTGGAAACAAGGACTTTGACAGTGAAAGAAACTGACACACTCTCCCTACCTACAGTTTTCTGTCCCTAGAAAAAATGTTTTTTTTAAGCACAATTTAGCACAAGGAGAATTCACTCACTGTCCTTCCAGGTCCCTGGAAACAAGGACTTTGACAGTGAAAGAAACTGACACACTCTCCCTACCTACAGTTTTCTGTCCCTAGAAAAAATGTTTTTTTTAAGCACAATTTAGCACAAGGAGAATTCACTCACTGTCCTTCCAGGTCCCTGGAAACAAGGACTTTGACAGTGAAAGAAACTGACACACTCTCCCTACCTACAGTTTTCTGTCCCTAGAAAAAATGTTTTTTTTAAGCACAATTTAGCACAAGGAGAATTCACTCACTGTCCTTCCAGGTCCCTGGAAACAAGGACTTTGACAGTGAAAGAAACTGACACACTCTCCCTACCTACAGTTTTCTGTCCCTAGAAAAAATGTTTTTTTTAAGCACAATTTAGCACAAGGAGAATTCACTCACTGTCCTTCCAGGTCCCTGGAAACAAGGACTTTGACAGTGAAAGAAACTGACACACTCTCCCTACCTACAGTTTTCTGTCCCTAGAAAAAATGTTTTTTTTAAGCACAATTTAGCACAAGGAGAATTCACTCACTGTCCTTCCAGGTCCCTGGAAACAAGGACTTTGACAGTGAAAGAAACTGACACACTCTCCCTACCTACAGTTTTCTGTCCCTAGAAAAAATGTTTTTTTTAAGCACAATTTAGCACAAGGAGAATTCACTCACTGTCCTTCCAGGTCCCTGGAAACAAGGACTTTGACAGTGAAAGAAACTGACACACTCTCCCTACCTACAGTTTTCTGTCCCTAGAAAAAATGTTTTTTTTAAGCACAATTTAGCACAAGGAGAATTCACTCACTGTCCTTCCAGGTCCCTGGAAACAAGGACTTTGACAGTGAAAGAAACTGACACACTCTCCCTACCTACAGTTTTCTGTCCCTAGAAAAAATGTTTTTTTTAAGCACAATTTAGCACAAGGAGAATTCACTCACTGTCCTTCCAGGTCCCTGGAAACAAGGACTTTGACAGTGAAAGAAACTGACACACTCTCCCTACCTACAGTTTTCTGTCCCTAGAAAAAATGTTTTTTTTAAGCACAATTTAGCACAAGGAGAATTCACTCACTGTCCTTCCAGGTCCCTGGAAACAAGGACTTTGACAGTGAAAGAAACTGACACACTCTCCCTACCTACAGTTTTCTGTCCCTAGAAAAAATGTTTTTTTTAAGCACAATTTAGCACAAGGAGAATTCACTCACTGTCCTTCCAGGTCCCTGGAAACAAGGACTTTGACAGTGAAAGAAACTGACACACTCTCCCTACCTACAGTTTTCTGTCCCTAGAAAAAATGTTTTTTTTAAGCACAATTTAGCACAAGGAGAATTCACTCACTGTCCTTCCAGGTCCCTGGAAACAAGGACTTTGACAGTGAAAGAAACTGACACACTCTCCCTACCTACAGTTTTCTGTCCCTAGAAAAAATGTTTTTTTTAAGCACAATTTAGCACAAGGAGAATTCACTCACTGTCCTTCCAGGTCCCTGGAAACAAGGACTTTGACAGTGAAAGAAACTGACACACTCTCCCTACCTACAGTTTTCTGTCCCTAGAAAAAATGTTTTTTTTAAGCACAATTTAGCACAAGGAGAATTCACTCACTGTCCTTCCAGGTCCCTGGAAACAAGGACTTTGACAGTGAAAGAAACTGACACACTCTCCCTACCTACAGTTTTCTGTCCCTAGAAAAAATGTTTTTTTTAAGCACAATTTAGCACAAGGAGAATTCACTCACTGTCCTTCCAGGTCCCTGGAAACAAGGACTTTGACAGTGAAAGAAACTGACACACTCTCCCTACCTACAGTTTTCTGTCCCTAGAAAAAATGTTTTTTTTAAGCACAATTTAGCACAAGGAGAATTCACTCACTGTCCTTCCAGGTCCCTGGAAACAAGGACTTTGACAGTGAAAGAAACTGACACACTCTCCCTACCTACAGTTTTCTGTCCCTAGAAAAAATGTGTTTTTTAAGCACAATTTAGCACAAGGAGAATTCACTCACTGTCCTTCCAGGTCCCTGGAAACAAGGACTTTGACAGTGAAAGAAACTGACACACTCTCCCTACCTACAGTTTTCTGTCCCTAGAAAAAATGTTTTTTTTAAGCACAATTTAGCACAAGGAGAATTCACTCACTGTCCTTCCAGGTCCCTGGAAACAAGGACTTTGACAGTGAAAGAAACTGACACGCTCTCCCTACCTACAGTTTTCTGTCCCTAGAAAAAATGTTTTTTTTAAGCACAATTTAGCACAAGGAGAATTCACTCACTGTCCTTCCAGGTCCCTGGAAACAAGGACTTTGACAGTGAAAGAAACTGACACACTCTCCCTACCTACAGTTTTCTGTCCCTAGAAAAAATGTTTTTTTTAAGCACAATTTAGCACAAGGAGAATTCACTCACTGTCCTTCCAGGTCCCTGGAAACAAGGACTTTGACAGTGAAAGAAACTGACACACTCTCCCTACCTACAGTTTTCTGTCCCTAGAAAAAATGTTTTTTTTATGCACAATTTAGCACAAGGAGAATTCACTCACTGTCCTTCCAGGTCCCTGGAAACAAGGACTTTGACAGTGAAAGAAACTGACACACTCTCCCTACCTACAGTTTTCTGTCCCTAGAAAAAATGTTTTTTTTAAGCACAATTTAGCACAAGGAGAATTCACTCACTGTCCTTCCAGGTCCCTGGAAACAAGGACTTTGACAGTGAAAGAAACTGACACACTCTCCCTACCTACAGTTTTCTGTCCCTAGAAAAAATGTTTTTTTTAAGCACAATTTAGCACAAGGAGAATTCACTCACTGTCCTTCCAGGTCCCTGGAAACAAGGACTTTGACAGTGAAAGAAACTGACACACTCTCCCTACCTACAGTTTTCTGTCCCTAGAAAAAATGTTTTTTTTAAGCACAATTTAGCACAAGGAGAATTCACTCACTGTCCTTCCAGGTCCCTGGAAACAAGGACTTTGACAGTGAAAGAAACTGACACACTCTCCCTACCTACAGTTTTCTGTCCCTAGAAAAAATGTTTTTTTTAAGCACAATTTAGCACAAGGAGAATTCACTCACTGTCCTTCCAGGTCCCTGGAAACAAGGACTTTGACAGTGAAAGAAACTGACACACTCTCCCTACCTACAGTTTTCTGTCCCTAGAAAAATTGTTTTTTTTAAGCACAATTTAGCACAAGGAGAATTCACTCACTGTCCTTCCAGGTCCCTGGAAACAAGGACTTTGACAGTGAAAGAAACTGACACACTCTCCCTACCTACAGTTTTCTGTCCCTAGAAAAAATGTTTTTTTTAAGCACAATTTAGCACAAGGAGAATTCACTCACTGTCCTTCCAGGTCCCTGGAAACAAGGACTTTGACAGTGAAAGAAACTGACACACTCTCCCTACCTACAGTTTTCTGTCCCTAGAAAAAATGTTTTTTTTAAGCACAATTTAGCACAAGGAGAATTCACTCACTGTCCTTCCAGGTCCCTGGAAACAAGGACTTTGACAGTGAAAGAAACTGACACACTCTCCCTACCTACAGTTTTCTGTCCCTAGAAAAAATGTTTTTTTTAAGCACAATTTAGCACAAGGAGAATTCACTCACTGTCCTTCCAGGTCCCTGGAAACAAGGACTTTGACAGTGAAAGAAACTGACACACTCTCCCTACCTACAGTTTTCTGTCCCTAGAAAAAATGTTTTTTTTAAGCACAATTTAGCACAAGGAGAATTCACTCACTGTCCTTCCAGGTCCCTGGAAACAAGGACTTTGACAGTGAAAGAAACTGACACACTCTCCCTACCTACAGTTTTCTGTCCCTAGAAAAAATGTGTTTTTTAAGCACAATTTAGCACAAGGAGAATTCACTCACTGTCCTTCCAGGTCCCTGGAAACAAGGACTTTGACAGTGAAAGAAACTGACACACTCTCCCTACCTACAGTTTTCTGTCCCTAGAAAAAATGTGTTTTTTAAGCACAATTTAGCACAAGGAGAATTCACTCACTGTCCTTCCAGGTCCCTGGAAACAAGGACTTTGACAGTGAAAGAAACTGACACACTCTCCCTACCTACAGTTTTCTGTCCCTAGAAAAAATGTTTTTTTTAAGCACAATTTAGCACAAGGAGAATTCACTCACTGTCCTTCCAGGTCCCTGGAAACAAGGACTTTGACAGTGAAAGAAACTGACACACTCTCCCTACCTACAGTTTTCTGTCCCTAGAAAAAAAATTTTTTTAAGCACAATTTAGCACAAGGAGAATTCACTCACTGTCCTTCCAGGTCCCTGGAAACAAGGACTTTGACAGTGAAAGAAACTGACACACTCTCCCTACCTACAGTTTTCTGTCCCTAGAAAAAATGTTTTTTTTAAGCACAATTTAGCACAAGGAGAATTCACTCACTGTCCTTCCAGGTCCCTGGAAACAAGGACTTTGACAGTGAAAGAAACTGACACACTCTCCCTACCTACAGTTTTCTGTCCCTAGAAAAAATGTTTTTTTTAAGCACAATTTAGCACAAGGAGAATTCACTCACTGTCCTTCCAGGTCCCTGGAAACAAGGACTTTGACAGTGAAAGAAACTGACACACTCTCCCTACCTACAGTTTTCTGTCCCTAGAAAAAATGTTTTTTTTAAGCACAATTTAGCACAAGGAGAATTCACTCACTGTCCTTCCAGGTCCCTGGAAACAAGGACTTTGACAGTGAAAGAAACTGACACACTCTCCCTACCTACAGTTTTCTGTCCCTAGAAAAAATGTTTTTTTTTAAGCACAATTTAGCACAAGGAGAATTCACTCACTGTCCTTCCAGGTCCCTGGAAACAAGGACTTTGACAGTGAAAGAAACTGACACACTCTCCCTACCTACAGTTTTCTGTCCCTAGAAAAAATGTTTTTTTTAAGCACAATTTAGCACAAGGAGAATTCACTCACTGTCCTTCCAGGTCCCTGGAAACAAGGACTTTGACAGTGAAAGAAACTGACACACTCTCCCTACCTACAGTTTTCTGTCCCTAGAAAAAATGTTTTTTTTAAGCACAATTTAGCACAAGGAGAATTCACTCACTGTCCTTCCAGGTCCCTGGAAACAAGGACTTTGACAGTGAAAGAAACTGACACACTCTCCCTACCTACAGTTTTCTGTCCCTAGAAAAAATGTTTTTTTTTAAGCACAATTTAGCACAAGGAGAATTCACTCACTGTCCTTCCAGGTCCCTGGAAACAAGGACTTTGACAGTGAAAGAAACTGACACACTCTCCCTACCTACAGTTTTCTGTCCCTAGAAAAAATGTTTTTTTTAAGCACAATTTAGCACAAGGAGAATTCACTCACTGTCCTTCCAGGTCCCTGGAAACAAGGACTTTGACAGTGAAAGAAACTGACACACTCTCCCTACCTACAGTTTTCTGTCCCTAGAAAAAATGTTTTTTTTAAGCACAATTTAGCACAAGGAGAATTCACTCACTGTCCTTCCAGGTCCCTGGAAACAAGGACTTTGACAGTGAAAGAAACTGACACACTCTCCCTACCTACAGTTTTCTGTCCCTAGAAAAAATGTTTTTTTTAAGCACAATTTAGCACAAGGAGAATTCACTCACTGTCCTTCCAGGTCCCTGGAAACAAGGACTTTGACAGTGAAAGAAACTGACACACTCTCCCTACCTACAGTTTTCTGTCCCTAGAAAAAATGTTTTTTTTAAGCACAATTTAGCACAAGGAGAATTCACTCACTGTCCTTCCAGGTCCCTGGAAACAAGGACTTTGACAGTGAAAGAAACTGACACACTCTCCCTACCTACAGTTTTCTGTCCCTAGAAAAAATGTTTTTTTTAAGCACAATATAGCACAAGCACAAAACACACTGACACTCTCCCTACCTATCCTTCTCTTTCCCTAAACTAAAGGAATCCAGGTTAAGCAAGAAAGAAATAAAAGTCACTGTCCCTGCCTATGCTGCTCTATCCCTGCTCCGGAACACACTACACTAGGCCGCCGTGCTGGCGGCCTTTTATAGTGTGGGGCGTGTACTAAACACCCTCAGCAATAATTGGCCACAGGCATCCTGCCTGTGGCCAATCATTGCTCTCCTCGCTGCCGGCGCTGTGATTGGCCAAGCATGCGGGGTCACAGTGCATGCTTGGCCAATCACAGCGCCTGGATGACTATGCGATGGCGTAGTGCATTGTGGGCCGTTCGCGTCACTCGAATTTGGCGCGAACGGCCCAAATCGTTCGATCTTCGTCGAACGATCGAACAGCCGATGTTCGAGTCGAACGTATGTTCGACTCGAACACGAAGCTCATCCCTAGTCACCGTGCTTTAGACCGACGAGATTTTGGATTGACAGTGTGTATGCAAAGAAAGCTTAACAAGAATCCCGTTGAGAAAAACAATGTTTTTTTCCTGACAAGATTCCCGGTCGTGTGTATTAGGCCATACTATAGAAACCCCCCAGGCATGATATTTAAAGGAATATTTCCTTTTTATTGTTTCACTTTAAGCATTATTAACCACTTGAACACTGGGCACTTAAAGTGGTTGTAAACCCACTTTTTCAACTTGCACCTACAGGTAAGCCTAGATTAAGGCTTACCTGTAGGTGCAAGAAATATCTCCTAAACCTACACGGTTTAGGAGATATTTACTAAAAATGACAGGCGCCGCTGTCTACGGCGCATGTGCGCCGTAGACAACGGCGCATTCATGGGGTTAATCCCATTCACAAAATCGGCTACTTCCCAGCAATCGCTGGGCGTAGCCGAATGTGGCGGCTCTCGCGCGCATGCGCAGAGTGACGTCTCCGCCGTTCCGGCCAATCACAGCGCCGGAGCGGCGCTGTGATTGGCTGGTGCGGCGATACCCAGAAGTAACCTTCCGGCTATCGCCGCAGCGATGGATGCGGCTGAAGAGGGAGACGAGGACGGCTTCGGGGGCCCCGATCTAAGGTAAGTGATGCATAATGAGCTATTATGCTTGTCATATTAGCTCATTATGCCTTTCTCTTACAGGTGGTTATGAAAAAAAATATATATATATCGGGTTTACAACCACTTTAAACCCCCTAACCAAATACATTTTCAGCTTTCAGTGGTCTCACATTTTGAATGACAATTACTCAGTCATGTAACACGGTACCCATATGAAAATGTTGTCCTTTTTTTCCTACAAATAGAGCTTTCTTTTGGTGGTATTTAATCACTGCAGGGTTTTTTATTTTTTGCGCTATACTGTAAATGAAAAATTTTTGTAAAAAAAATGCATTTATCTTTGTTTCTGTTATAAAATTTAGCAAATTAGTATTTTTTCTTCATAAATTTTGGCCATAATTTATACTGCTACATATCTTTGGTAAAAAATAACCCAAATTGGTGTATATTTGGTCTTTGTGAAAGTTATAGAGTCCAAAAGCTATGGTGCCAATCACTGAAAATTGATCACACCTGAAGTACTGACGGCCTATCTCATTTCTTGAGACCCTAACTTGCCAGGACAACACAAATACCCCCCAAATGACCCCTTTTTGGAAAGTAGACATTCCAATGTATTTAGTAAGAGGCATGGTGAGTTTTTTGAAGTTGTAATTTTTTCCCACAAATCTTTGTAAAATCAAGATTTTTTTTCTTTTTTTCCCCACAAAATTGTCATATTAGCGGGTTATTTCTCACACACAGCATATGCATACCACAAATTACACCCCAAAACACATTCTGCTATTCCTCCTGAGTATGGCAATACCACGTGTGAGACTTTTACACAGCACGGCCACATACAGAGGCCCAACATGGAGGGAGCACCATCAGGTGTTCTAGGGGCATACATTTCTCAAATCGAATTTGACTACCAATTACACTTTTGTGAGGCACTGTAGTGGCATGGATGAGAACTGATGTGGCATGGATGAGCATGAATGGGGATGGATGAGAATGGTTGAGCCATAAATGTTTGTGGCTGGGTACGGCTGAGTACGGCTGGGTACTGCTGAGTACGGCTGGGTACGGCTGGGTACTGCTGGGTACGGCTGGGTACTGCTGAGTATGGCTGGGTACTGCTGAGTACGGCTGAGTATGGCTGTGGGTGGATGGGATGGCTGAGCATGGATGGATGAGTATTTCTGAGTGTGGATGGCTGAGCATGGATGAGTATGACAGAGGGATGAGCATGGATGGCTAGCTGGATGAGTATGACTGAGGGATGGCTGAGCATGGATGGATGAGTATTTCTGAGTGTGGATGGCTGAGCATGGATGAGTATGACAGAGGGATGAGCATGGATGGCTAGCTGGATGAGTATGGCTGTGAGCATGGATGGCTGGCTGGATGAGTATGACTGAGGGATGGCTGAGCATGGATGGATGGATGGATAATTCCTGTAATGGGCACAGAGCAGCGCTGTGGGCACTACAAATCCAGCCCACAGTGCTTCTGCAACTGATCTCTCCCCTCTCAGCTCACACCGTTCCGATCAGTACAGAGAGGGGAGAGAGGAACCGGACATGACGCCGGTTTGTTTACAAGTGATCGCTCCATCATTTGACGGAGCGATCACGTGGTAAACAGCCGCTGTCAGCAGACATTTACCGTGATGCGCCGAGTTCTCTGGACCCAGCGGTCACGGATACTCCTGTGTGCGTGCCCCAGGGGACGATTTTGGGTGGACGTCAATGTACGCCCTCCCAGAGTTATGTAGCGATCATTGGGCTATGGCGCGGTTGGTAAGTGGTTAAAATCACTGCTCCTGAAAAAACTGCCATTTTTAAAACTTGTTTTTGCATTGATACATGTTACCTGGGGCAGGACCCAGGTCCCCAAACACTTTTTATGGTAATAACTTGCATATAAGCCTTTAAAATTAGCACTTCTGATTTTTCATGTTCGTGTCCCATAGACTTTAACCGTGTTTATGTGTTTGTCCGAATTTTTTGCATGTTCGCAAGTTCTGGTGCAAACCGAACCAGGGGGTGTTCGGCTCATCCTTATTTCTGAGGACAAGGTATCATGGCTGATTTTCAGAATTTCTGGAAAGTCTTAATGTCTTAATACACACGCTCGGAATTTCCGACAACAAAAGTTCGATGGGAGCTTGTTGTTGGAAATTCCGACGGTGTGTTGGAATTTCCGACAACAAAAATTTGAGAGCTGGTTCTCAAATTTTCCGACAAAAAAATACGTTCTGGTAAATTCCGAGCATATGTAGACAACTCCGATGCACAAGTTTCCATGCATGCTCTGAATCAAGTACGAGACGGAAGCGCTCGATCTGGTAAAACTAGCGTTCGTAATGGAAATAGCACATTCGTCATGCTGCAAAGAGCAGTAATGGACTGAAAAGCACGAGGCTGAAAAGCGCAAATCGTCTATCACCAAACTTCTACTAACATGAGATTAGCAGAAGGAGCCCAAAGGGTGGCACACTTGGTATTGAACTTCCCTTTTATACTGCCGTCGTACGTGACCGCGTTCTTGATGTTTGCAAGTTTTCGACAACATTTGTGTGACCGTGTGTATGCAAGACAAGTTTGAGCCAACATCCGTTGGAAAAAAATCCACGGTTTTATTGTCGGAATGTCCGATCGTGTGTACGCGGCATTACAGTGGCTCTGGTCCCATGCAGACTCTAGCTATCCCTCATTAACTTACAATGCAGGAGGGTGGTTTAATTTTTTTAAACTATTTGCTAGGACAGACAGTGTTCAAATCTTATATACCGCTGATAATGAAGAACTGCAAACACAGTTTGCCCCCTCCTAAACATTAAAAAGCAAGGAAAAGTTAACTTTTTGGAGCATATTACATGTTACACTTATATTTAGGGTTTAACTTGAAACGTGCTTCTATCCACCAACCTCCCGCTGCCAGCGCTCCCCAGACTGTGACAGTGGATCTTCTCCCTGCACCCACTATCACAATTTGAAAACAGCACAGCCATGTGGGGCTTCCTGTGAATGAACAGAATACTACAATGAAAAGACTACAAGTACCATCAGCCATTGCAGCTGATGGCTTGTAGTTCTCAATGAACTGCAAGGGTGCTGGTGAGCGCCCTCATAGTTCATTGATTTCTTGTGTCATTCAGTACCTGCATTGGCCAGGTCAGAAGTGTTCAATGTAAAAAGCATAAAAATGCTTGTAATCTGCCAAAACAAAAGCTCCTGTAATTTTTTGAGCTTCAGGCGTTTTGCTTCAGATGACAAAATGCTCAGATGTGAACATGGGCCATTGAAATGAATGGGATATGTCTTGTTGGGCGTTTTTAGAGCAGAGGCTTTCAGCAGAAAAACGCCTACATGTGAACAGAGCCTCAAGCTCAAAAAAGAACATGAGCTTCGTTGGGGCAGATTACAGGCCTTTATTCAGCTTTTTATATTGGTGACCTGTACAAAATCACGGCAAAATCGCAGTAAAAATTGCGGTAATGCAAAAACATTTTATTTTCTTTTTAAATAACAAACATGTTATATTTACCTGCTCTGTGTAATGGTTTTGCACAGAGCAGCCCCGAACCTTCTTCTCATGTCCCCCATCGGCGCTCCTGGCTCCTCCTGCCTTCTGAGTGCCCCCATAGCGAACTTCTTTTTTTTTAAAGCCCATAAACTCCACTCTATATTAGCCTATGTGTCAATGCACACATGGACGTTTTTCAGCTTTACTGAGCAGTGGAGCTTATGGGCTTTTTTCTGAACGCTCGAAAATCGCGTTCAAAGTGCATTTTTTTTACCAAAAAAAATGCTAATAAACGTGCAAAAACGTGGCTCGCCAGCGTTTTTTTGCGTTTTTGATCCGTTGAAAAATAAAAGGGAAAAAAAAACGCTAACGCTGAAAAACGTTAAACGCTAATAAACGCTATTGCAAAAATGTTAAACGTTGAAAGACTCCCTGCAAAGCTACTGGCGTTTTTTATAACATTATTTTAGCGTCCAGTGAGCATGGAGCCTAAAGCATTCATCAACCACTCTATAGACTTAAAACATTATAGAAAATACAGCCGTTATTTCTGTTATTATATCAGTGTCATACCCTTGCTTCACATTTCAAACATCAAAAATATGGAAAACATATGTTATTGAACCTAGATTACATCTATACTGAACGTTAATTTCTTTCCCATGCATTTTGAATCCACATCTTCAGTTGTAGCTAGAACCCTTACTTTAATCAGAGTATATTGTTTACTGGGGATGCGGTATAAATTGCTGTATTTTGCCTTTTGAAGTTTAGGTAAAAACCTCAAGAACATGCATACTTAAAGTACATTATCCTATCGGTGTAAAGAACTGATTGAATAGTACAGGTAGAGGAAACTAACATGGAATACAATTGTATGAATTAATGTGAAAGCTTCAAGAGGACACATCTATCTAACTAAACAGATATAACAAAAACCTTTCAATTTTATATTTACCAAAGCTAACAACTAAGAAGTTTATTGTAAGTGTTTACATACACTTTAATACTTAAAGTTGAACTTCGGGGGAAAACTATTATTGAATTTTATGAAAGGCCCTTTCTTGCCTTAACCACTTAAGCCCCGAAAGGATTTACCCCCTTGTGACCAGTCCATTTTTGCGATACGGCACTGCGTCGCTTTAACTGACAATTGCGCAGTTGTGCGATGTTGTACCCAAACAAAATTGATGTCCTTTTTCCCACAAATAGAGCTTTCTTTTGGTGGTATTTGATCACCTCTGCGGTTTTAATTTTTTGCGCTATATCCCAAAAAAAATATAAAAAACGAATTTATTCATCAGTTTAGGCCAATATGTATTCTTCTACATATTTTTGGTAAATTAAAAAAACAAATCGCAATAAGCATATATTGATTGGTTTGCACAAAAGTTATAGCGTCTACAAAATAGGGGATAGATTTATGGACTTTTTAAAAATATTTTTACTGGTAATGGCGGTGATCTGCAATTTTTAGCGGGACTGCGACATTGCGGCGGACAAATCTGACCCCAAGTGACACTTTTTTGGGACCAGTGACATCATTACAGTTATCAGTGCTAAAAAAATGCACTGATCAATGTATAAATGACACTGGCAGGGAAGGTGTTAACACTAGGGGGCGATCAAGGGGTTAACTGTGTTCCCAGGGTGTGTTCTAACTGTGTGGGAGATGGGCTTACTGGGACAACAGAGATCACTGTTCCTGATCACTAGGAACAGCAGATCTTTATGTTGTCCCCTGTCAGAACGGGAATTCGCTTTGTTTACATAGGCAGATCCCTGTTCTGCCTCTCTGTGGAGTGATTGCGGGTGGCGCATCAGGCGCACGTGTGCCCACAGTATCTATTGGATAAAAGAATGTACAGGTACGTCGTTTTGTGCAATAGAGCTGACCTGCCAAAGTATTTGCACTATGACTTGTCAGCGAGTGGTTAAAGTAGTTTTAAACCTCAGATATGAAATTTGAACAAAGCACATATTTCTATAGTGTTTACTTGCCTCCCTCCAAAACACTAAGGCTTGGTTCACACCTAATACGAATGCAGCTCCCAGCAGGGGTCCAGCGTGTCCCTGTTCTCCTTTTTAGGGACGAATCAGGCCCAAATTTTGGGAAAACCCACACCCAATTTGCATAAGTATGAACCCAGCTGAAGTGTCATTCTCTCTGCTGTCTAGTTCCTTTGTTATCAGAATGAGTCACTTCTGACAAGTTTTCCTGACACCAAGAGCTAATAAGATGACAGAGGAGGGATCTCCAGCGCACAACCTATGATTGACAGCCTAAGCTCTGATCCTGTGTGCTGTATAAAGAGGGGGGTTCCTTTCCTCCAATTAGCCCTCAGTGCTTATTTACAGTGTGTAACTGCAGCTCTGCACCACTTATTTTGTTAGTTTATCAAGAATGTACAGGACAAATGGCCGCATATAAACTGGTACAACTTACATAGGAGGATTTTTTTTTATCTCCTGTGCATCACCTGAGGTTAGTTATTTCACTGGATATACTGTAGGTAAGGTTTTACAACGACTTTGAATAAATGTCTTATTCTTTTTATACACAATTGTCCTTTGACTCAGATATTAGTGCTGGTGTCAGACACAAAAATTGTTCCATATTTTCATTTTATAAGACCAGTGGCAGCAATCCCTGCTATGTCCCCAGTCTTGTAACATCCCCTTTGTTGTCATTTCCCAGTGAGTGTTGACTTAATTACGTCACTTCTTGCTGTATTGGGTGGAACTGGGCGTCTCAGACTTTAGGCCTAATATCTGCCCACTCACATTGCGTTATTTGAGTGATAGGCCAGAAGACTGCTAGTCTGTTCATGCACCCCTTTGTGTTTCTTAACACACTTACCCCCCCCCCTTAAAAAAACAGCTCCCATTGATTTTTCATAGTGATGCAGCACAGGGAGCAGATGTTACATATCATCCTCTATAATAACTCCTTCTGGTGCCCAGCCAGAACTGCATTTTATCAATGAGAGTTAAATTTCAAAGCTACGTTTCTTCTAAATGGGGAAATTTGAATGTAAATGCTTCAAGGCTTTCCAATGTACATACAGTACCTTGAAAAAGTATTCATTGGGATTTTATGTGATAGACCAACACAAAGTGGCACACAATTGTGAAGTGGAAGGAAATTTTTTTAAATGGTTCAACATCTTTTACAAATAAATATGTGAAAAGTGTGGCGTGCATTTGTATTCAGCCCCCGAGTCAATGCTTTGTAGAACCCGCTTTCGCTGCAATTATAGCTGCAAGTCTTTTTAGGTATGTCTCTACCAGCTTTGCACATCTAGTGTGACATTTTTGACCATTATTTGCAAAATAGCTTAAGCTTTGTCAGATTGGATTGGGAGCATCCGTGAACAGCAATTTTCAAGTCTTGCCACAGATCCTCAATTGGATTTATGTCTGGACTTTGACTGGGCCATTCTAACACATGAATATGCTTTGATCTAAACCATTCCATTGTAGCTCTGGCTATATGTTTAGGGTTGTTATCCTGCTGGAAGGTGAACCTCTGCCCCAGTCTCAAGTCTTTTGCAGACTCTAACAGGTTTTCTTCTAAGATTGCCCTGTATTTGGTTCCATCCATCTTCCCATCAACTCTGACCAGCTTTTCTGTCCCTGCTGAAGAAAAGCTTCCCCATAACATGATGCTGCCACCACCTTGTTTCACTGTGGGGATGATGTGTTCAGGGTGATGTGCAGTGTTTGTTTTTCGTCACACATAGCTTTTTGCTTTTTGGGGCCAAAAAGTTAAAGTTTGATCTCATCTGACCAGAGCACCTTCTTCCACATGTTTGCTATGTCCCCCACGTGGCTTCTCGCAAACTGTAAATGGGACATTTTTATGGCTTCCTTTCAACATTGGCATTCTTTTTGCCACTCTTCTATAAAGGCCAGATTTGTGAAGTGCAGGAATAATAGTAGTTCTGTGGACAGATTCTCTCACCTGAGCTGTGGATCTCTGCCACTCCTCGAGTTACCATGGGCCTCTTTGCTGCTTCTCTGATTAATGCTTTCCTTGACCAGCCTGTCAGTCTGGTGGAAAGCCATGTCTTGGTAGGTTTGCAGTTGTGCCATGCTCTTTACATTTTCTGATGATGGATTGAACAGTGCTCCATGAGATGTTTTAAAGCTTGGGATATTTTTTAATAACCTAACCCTGCTTTAAACTTCTCCACAACTTTATACCGGACCTGTCTGGTGTGTTCCTTGGCCTTGATTATGCTGTTTGTTCACTAAGGTTCTCTAACAAACCTCTGAGGGCTTCACAGAACAGCTGTATTTACACTGAGATTAAATTACACACAGATGTACTCTATTTACTAATTAGGTGACTTCTGAAGGCAATTGGTTCCACTAGATTTTAGTTAGGGGTTTTAGAGTTAAGAAAGCTAAATAAAAATGCAAACCACACTTTTCACATATTTATTTGTAAAGAAAATTGAGAACAATAAATATGTGCCACTTTGTGTTGGTCTATCACATAAAATTCCATGTCAAAGTATTTTACTGACTGAATAAGCAAGTAAATTACAATACAGTTGTAAGAAATATTACAATGAGCCATACATGTTTAACAGATATGATAAAACTCTAAGGTCCAACAGTAAACTACCGATAGGTAGGTTATTTAACTACTATAGGTAAAGAAAAAGTACATTCGTTAATAAAACGTGAGATAACTATGCTATGTGGAAATTATGCTATCGTAAGAAGTAATATCTTGGTCCAGAACTATTAAAACCGTTAAGTAGAATATTAATTTATTACTCTTCAGAAAATAAGGAAAAAAATAAGATAATACCAAAAAACATTTTTAAAAGAAAGAGGGGGGAAGAGAGAAACAAAAAAAAAGTGGGTACCCGTGTTAGCGCATCCTCAAAAGCATTGAGCTGTGTGGTTTGGCGTAAATTTGGCCAGCCTTGAGGGGACGAGGTACCATCTAGTTAAAACCTTATAATTGGTTTCTACCGCCAGGATGTTTGGGGAGGAAGATTTTGTTGCTGACCAGATTTTTGACCAATCAGCCATATCAAATGTTCTTTCCAGGTCCTCCTCCCATTTGCGGGCATATAGAGGTTTGTCGAGGCCAGGGTAAGTAGAGATTTGGAAGTATATTGAAGATATCATACCTCTTGAATGGGGATTTTCCAGGCATGCTGATTCAAAATTTGTAATTTGGGACAGCGAGGTATTAGTATTTAGTAGTGGTGCATAAAAGTTTTTAATTTGGAGGAATCTAAAGAGTTCAGAATTCGGTAAATTATAGATGTCGCATAGGATTGGAAATGTGAGGAAGGATGTAGGAGATATAAGGTTACTAAGCCGTGTAATGTTCAGTGAGGTCCAAACCTTGAATGATTTGGGGGAGACCCAAGCTGGGTAGAAAGCGGGGTTTTTGGAGAATGATAATAGAGGGTTGTGGGGAGATTATAATTGGTGTTTAAATTTAAGTTTGTCCCATAGAGATAAAAAAATGTTTGGTAATGGGATTACGCAGGGTTTTGCGTTCTTTGGGGAGGAGCCATAACAGATTGGAGATGGAGAGTGGGTCACATTCTGTGGCTTCTATTATTACCCATAAAGGTATTTCATGAGTAGCATGATATTTGGAGAGGCTGGCAATGTGTGCAGCTCTATAGTAGTTTGCAAGATTCGGAAAGCCAAGACCTTCTCTGAGTTTAAGTAAATGTAATGTGTGTAATGATATACAGGGTTTGGTGGAGCCCCACACGAAGGTTGCTGTTCTTTTTTGAAGTAATCTAAGGTAATAAGATGGGATTGGGATTGGCAAGACTCTAAATAAGTAAAGTAATTTTGGGAGAATTGTCATTCTGATTGCATTAATTTTACCTGTCCAAGATATCGGGAGATGTGTCCATTGTTGTAAAAGTTTTGTGATTTGTTTTAGAATTGGGGGATAGTTTGCTGCGAAAAGGTCGGAATATGAGGCTGTTAGGTGAACCCCCAAATAAGGAATTGATCTCTCTGCCCATGTGAATGGGAGTGCATGTTTTACCGAGTCTGACTCTAATTTGGAGAGGGATATATCAAGGACTCTGGATTTTTTAGGGTTTATTAAAAGACCTGAAATCATCCCAAAGGTGTTGAGGATGGGTAAGAGGTTGGGTCCTGAAACTTGTGGGGATGAAAAAAATAGTAATATGTCATCTGCAAATAGACATAGTTTATGATGGTATCCAGCAGTTTCAATACCAGTGATTGTTGGGTCTGAACAGATTCGTTGGACTAGTGGTTCCACTAAAAGGGCGAATAGAAGGGGAGAAAGTGGACATCCCTGGCGAGTTCCTCTTTCTATATTGAATGGATTGGATTTGTACCCTGCATATTTAACGTATGCGATTGGTTTTTTATAGAGTGCCTTGATCCAAGTCAGAAAGTGGGGGCCAAACCCCCATTTTTGTAGTGTGTAGCGTAGGTAAGGCCATGATACGGAATCAAAAGCCTTTTTAAATCAAGGGATAGGAAACAGGAGGGTATATGTCTAGCTTTAGCTATCTGTGCTAGTAAAACTGCTCGGCAGACATTGTCTCCCGCTTGGCGTGTTGGCATGAAGCCCACTTGGTCTTTGTGGATGAGATTCCCTATTATATTGTTTAATCTGTTATATCGAGGTTTAGAAGCGAAATTGGGTGGTAATTTGTACATAGGGTTTCATCAGTGAGAGGTTTGGGGATCATACAAACAATGGCCGTTAATGTTTCCTGTCTAAAAGATTTTCCTTTCAGCAGTACGTTAAAAGCTTCAGCCAAGATCGGTGATAAAGTGTTTGTGTAGGTTCTGTAATATAAAGCGGAGTATCCATCCGGGCCCGGCCTTTTGTTTAACTTTGAAGCCTCGTACACACGATCGGATATCCTATGGATTCTAATCCGATGGTTTTTTCCATCGGAAATCCGATGAAGCTGACTTCCATCAGTCTTGCCTACACACCATCAGTCAAAAAACCGACCGTTCCAAACGCGGTGACGTAAAACACTCCGATGAGCCGAGAAAAATGAAGTTTAATGCTTCTGAACATGCGTCGACTTGATTCTGAGCATGCGTGGGTTTTTTATCCGATGGACTTGCCCATAGACGATCGGAATTTGCTATCGTTTTTTGATCCATCGTAAAAATTTAAAACATGTTCTATTTTTTAAAACCGATGGAAAAAAGACCGATAAGTGCCATACACGATCGGTTTGTTCCGATGAAAAAAGTCCATCGAACTGTTTTCATCGATCGGTAAAACCGATCGTGTGTACAGGGCTTCAGTTTTTGATAACCATTGCAACATCTTCTTGTGTGATTTTTTTTTCTTCTAAGACATTCTTGGTTAAGAGAAAGCTCTGGTAGATTTATATCAGAGAAGAATGCATCTGCTGCTTTTGGATCAAAGTTGTTGGGTGATGTATATAGCGAGGTTAAGTGGGAATGAAATCTCTGAACTATTTTGATAGGATTACTTGTGTAAACATCTTTCGCCAATTTCAAGCGGATTGGCTTAAATGGTTTGTTCAAGGAGTTAAGCGTGCGTGCTAGGTAAGTTCCTGATTTGTTGGATTTCATAAAAAAATTATGTCTTTTAGGATTTTTCAACTGTTTCGGTTAGGAATATTTCATATGCGACACGAGATTTGCCTAAGCGGGATTTTGTTAGTGGTGATGGATTGTCTTGATGGGATAAAAAGGCAGCATTTAAACTCTGATTCCAATTTGCGGGCAAGGGTTTTCCGTTTGCGTTTGAATATAGCTGATTGTTTCTGTATTGTATTTCGGATTACTGGCTTGTGTGCTTCCCAAAGTGTTAGTGTATTTATTTTGGGGCTGGTATTAAGAGATAGATAGTCTTTAATGGCTTGTTCAATGGTTTGACGGTAAGATGGGTGCTTGAGCATAATGTCTGGGAGATACCAAGTGCGGTCGTGGCCTTTGGGTAATGTGGATTTAATAGAGGAAATGACTGCATTATGGTCAGACCATGGGATGGGGATTATGTCTGTTGTGATTATTTCAGGGATCATACCGATAGTTAGGAGTATATGATCAATCCGTTAAAATGTTTTATGAGGGTGGGAGTAGTATGTATATCTACGTTTTGTGGGATTACATTCTCTCCATGAGTCGACTAAATTATATTTGGATAGTAGTTGGGAAAATTTGGATGTAATGTCGAGTGGGGTATACAGGGATTTATCTAGAAATGGGAGGAGGACCTGATTGGAGTCTCCACACAGTATGACTTTTCCTGTTTTGTGATCATTCACGACTTGTAATAAGCGTGACATAAACAGGTTTGGTTTCTTGTTGTGTGCGTAGTAAGAAACTACAGTAATTTCAGTGTCCATAATATGGCCTGTGAGGATTAAATAGCGACCTTCTGGGTCTTTAATTTGAGATTGAATGGTAAATGGAGTAGAGCCAGGGGGGGGGGTTGGGCCAGGGGGCAGGGTGGCAATTGCCTCCCAGGCTGCTCCTAACTTATGTTCAAAATGGCCGGCAGCCGCTGCCCGCTGCCATTTTTTCTTTTTTATTCTGGTCTAGGAAGTCGGGCCCGGGGCATGGCCATGGTGGCCGACCACTAGCTGTTGCATTCCGGGAGTTGTAGTCCGCACTCAAGCTTCTGGTGGGTGGAAAACACAGCAGCGCAGAGGAAACTACAACTCCCTGGGACCGGATTCTTGGAAGCAGGCAGAGGCAGGGAGTCGGGACGCAGGGCTGCAGGGCTGGGCGCTGGCTGCAACTTGACCCCAGGATCAGGAGCCTTACCCCCCAGGAGACCATGGCGTGCAAGGACCTGCTGAGCTGAGATCGCTGAGGTGAGAGACCCTGACACCCCTAGCTGACCCCCCATACACCCCATGTAACCTGCCTCAGTGATCAGGCTGCATTGATGGGCACTGGAGTTGGCTGCACTGATGGGCACTGGTGAGACTGCATTGAAAAAACAGGTGGGCCATGGATGGTGAGCTGATTCGGCGGTTCAATGGGCCACTTGACTGGACTTGCCCCCCCGGCCTAAGGCCGCCAGCCCTCCCCTGAGTAGAGCGGTGGAAGGCTATGAGGGTGCCTCGCTGCCTAGAGGTAGCCGAAGTCGTAAAGGTTTGCGAATAAAAGTGGGACATAAATTTGGGTGTGGAAGTGTTTGTGAAGTGGGTCTCTTGTAGACAAACTATATATGCCTTTCTAGCATGGAATGCACGGAAGGCCTTGGTACGTTTCTGGGGGATGTTTAGTCCCTGAACATTCAGGGACAGAATGTTTTGTGGTGCCATGGTAGCTGAGTAGACAAAAGAAACGTACCCAAAAGCAGGTTGCGCGGGTCATTTGGTGCAATCCAGGTGAACTTGAAGGTGGAGGAGGAGAAAGAATTAGAGATGAGTACTGAGGTAAAGAAAAGGAGTAAAACAGAAATGGTTAAAGAAAATATTATGTAAATCCACATAAAGATACATTCAGACTGTTCCCGTGAGTGGAGACAAAAATCACCCTCAGGGGAAAGGATGCTTCCGTCAGACTTCCACATATTATATGTGGCCGAATGAGGGAGGAAAAATAGGGCGCACGGTTCCCCCGTTCGTGGGAGGAGAGCCTTCTAATGAATACATCTTATTGATGTACTTAATTGTAAACCACACAACTTGTGATAGAAACTATTAATGTTATAGTAAACTATATTATGGAAGGGGTGGCAGGGGTCATGGGAAATAAAGGGTTGACAACTGTCTATCCCTATGTTTCCTGGTAGGGAGGTAAGATAAACTGAGGAAGTGATTATAAGGATTAGGGGGTGGAACATGGTCAGAAAACTTCAAAGTTAGCAATGGGGGTATAACAAGGATACTACCAGGAAATGGAAAAAATGAGGAGTTCCTAGTGTTATAGTACTAATACTACAGAAATACTACAGAAAGACTTCCTAATGATAGGCTGAAGGTCAACTGGCTCTTAAAAATTTAAAACAGATTAGACCTTTGGCCATAAAATTTCTTATAAATGACAAAAAGACCTTATAGCTATGCCCGTTATATAGGTCAAGAGATATCTAGGGTAATAAACACTATGGCTGCTAGAGGCCATGGAGAAAGAAAGAGGAAAAAAAAAACTTAGGACTGTGGCTGCAGTTTGTAGATGCAGATCTGGAAGATCATCTGAGGCGGGATAATCAAAGTAAACATTGGGCATACAGTTCTGGAGGACAAAGGGAGACAGAGTGTGTCAGTTTATATTATTGAACTAAAAGGTATGGGATATGACATTAAGAGTCTTTGAAAAGACTATTAGGGGGGTGAAAAGTGAGGCAAGTACTATTATGGGAGCATCTTTCAATCCATAGAATCTTCAGGTTCCTGAGGAGGAGATGTGAAGCGGCCTCTTTTATGGGTAGGATGGTTTCCATTTTTCAGGTTGGGTTGAGAAGAATTTCCTGCGGATGAGAGAGATGTTGATCTTCTGCAGGTTGGAGTGTTTAGTGGTACTAGTTCCATGAGATATAGGTCTGTGAGAGTTTGCTGAAGTTCATCATAAGATCTACAAGTATATTTTTTCCCTTTGTGAGCAAAGCGTAGGGAAAATGGGAACCCCCATTGATAGATGATGTTCTGGCGCTGTAATTCCAGGAGAAGGGGTTTCATTGCTCTCCTTTTTGCAATCGTTAGCTGGGACAGGTCAGCAAATTTCCTTGGAAATTTAGCTGCTTTTTATCCCTGGCAGATGCTAGTAGCTGTTCCTTCATACGATAATAGTGTAATTTCACTATTATATCTCGTGGGGGACTGTCAGGTTTTTTTGCAGCAAGGGCACAATGAATTCTGTCAAATTCTAATCTTTCTATAGAAATGGCTGGTTGAAATTCCTGGAACAAAGCAGTAATGGTGGAATGTAAGTCAGTGATGGACTCAGGAATTCCCCTGATACGTAGGTTGGACCTTCTGTCTCTGTTCTCTTGGTCCTCAATTTTGGTTTGAAGCAATACATTTTCCTCTGAGGTTTTCTATTTCCATAGAGTGTTCAATTGAGACATTTTCCAAATCATCTGTTTTAAGTTCCAGTGCTGCTGTGCGCTTGCCAAGTGCTCTTATTTCTTTTGTGAGGTTAGCTGTAATTTGATCTGATGTTTGTTTTAAGGCTTTGTTCAGCATATGTTCAAATTGCTTTAATATCTCTGGAGCTACATGAGAAATCTGTGGGGGGATCTTGTGAGGTAAATAGTTCACAGTCAGAATCTGCTGGGGAGTCAGGTTTTCGTCAGCCTTTGCCTGTGAGAGCACACAGATGCTGTATATGAAGAAGAGGGGGGCGGCGCCATTTTAGCTGTGGCTTTCCCCTTAGAGTCCTTCATGAGGGGATTCTTTAACTTCGCACTACCGCCTCCTGACGCCATAATTTCCCCCAAAAATTGTCCAGAATAGTCTTGGGTAGTAGCTTTACCCTGTGTGTATGTCAATATACTTGCGGGTTTTGAGGAAATTGCATCTCTCCTCCCGAACGGTGCAGAGCTCTAACACCACATATCCGCACTGCTAGAGTCCGCACACGCTCCCATCACATAAAATTCCAATAAAATACATTTACATTTTTGGATGTAACATGACAAAATTTGGAAAATTTCAAAGGGTATTAATACTTTTTCAAGGCACTGTATATGGCAGAACTTATGGGGCAATGTTTTTTAGTATCCTGGAGTTCTGCTTTAACCCCCAGCCATACCTTATTTTTCTTATTACAGGTGTGTATATACAGTATATATATATATATATATATATATATATATATATATATATATGACAATTTACTCTTAATTTTGTACATCAATCCCTTCCCTCAAGTAGCTTACAATCTAAGATCCCTATCTCACATGCATATATACCAGGGCCATTTTTTATTCGATTTTTTTTATGCATGACAGCAAATGGGGATAGAATATCCCTGTAACGAAACGTCCCACACTCCGCTTGAGTGCTTTCGTCATATACCGCTTCCTCTTAGTCTGAATATAGATATCAGATATTCCAACCGCTGACAACAACAATATAAGACAATACTCGTTTGGTTGCTGAACAAGATTTGATTTATTTGAGATGACACACAAATATATACAGCAGGCTTACAATACAAACTGTAACCAGAAACCTAGTAAACATGAGCTAGTTTACTAAATCATTTACCCAGACTAGGTGACTCAGGCATATGACCTTTTAGGGTAGACTTCACGTCCCCTAGCTCACCGACGATACAACACACATTATCATAAATATCAACACAGAACTCGTTCATACAATAGCAGGGTTAATTAGCACAAACAACAATGGATGAAATACTGTTAGAAGCCACACTAGTAGACAACAGGAGACCCAGGGCTTTCCAGATCTCATTAATTAGCATTCCTTTCACATACATCTGCTATATGAGTCCCAAGCATGCACAGACCATCATGGCCTCCTTAATAATGTCCTTTTGCATTACATAACAGAATATCTTCCTAAATGCTTGTAGCTCCCTCAAATGCCAGGGCCCATAGTCGGTAGGCAAGAGGCTAGCATTCAGTCCCATCCAATCCCCTGTCTCTGCAACTGGTGTCTGGAGATAGAGGTTTACCATCTCCTGTCCGTGGAACCCAGAAGATGCTATTGGTGCTGGACAGAGGTGAGCAGAGCTCTGCCCTGTTGTCAGTACTTCAGCTTTGGGGATGGCAATCTCCAGATTTTCCACTGCCGATTCTCTGGCATGCTGCTGGACAGGCACATTCCTCCATCCAGCCTCGTCTTGTACAGTAACAGGTTCGTCAAGGTCAGTCAGCACTTGCTGCATCTGCCATTAGACCTCCGCGTCCATAGCTGCAGGGGCAGGTGGGCAAAGCACGCTGTTACTATGCCACCTTGCCGACTCTTCAGCCAGGATTTCAGAGCTGTCTGCTGGTATTTCCTGATAGTCCCAAGCAAAGGGAGCCCCACCCTGCTGCTGAGCAGAGTCTAGCAGCTGTCTGTAGGCTATCTCCAGCTCCCATTCCTGAACGGCCAGAAACTCCAAATCTTCCTGTGCTGAGAGCACTTCTGAGACATTCAGTCTTTGCTCTCTGTGCTCCATTATTTCCTCCAAACGCCACCCCAGATTACTCCCAAAGTCAGGGTCCCTGGACAGCCTCCAGTACAACAATCCCAGGCCATCGTAGTCAAAGCCTCCTTTGGTGCTGTCATCCGCTGTCCTTGGGCTTCAACAAGGGGTTAGAAGCTGTACAATATTTTTTGGAAAAGGAAGAAACTCTAGCTCCCTTTCAAAGGGCGTTCATTATGGAATTGTTGGAGTTCGCCACGAGAAGTAGCTATTTCTGGTTTAATGACAATTTCTACCTCCAGTTGAGAGGTGTGGCCATGGGGGCTAAATATGCCCCCAGTTTGGCCAATTTATTCATGGCTAAATGGGAGGAGGATGTCGTCTATACCTATGACACCCAGCACTTGGTGCTTTGGGCTAGGTACATTGACGACATCCTCCTCCTATGGAGTGGCAGTGTCACATCGCTTAAGATCTTCATGGACCATCTAAATGCTAATGATAGGGGGATTTCCCTTACATACACTGCCAGCCACGAAATGATTCAGTTTCTTGATCTAGAAATTAGTATCCATGACCGTCAGTTTTGTTTTCAAACACACTTCAAGAAAACTGATCGTAATGGGTACATTCCACAAGATAGCTGCCACCATCAATCGTGGCTCAAATCTGTCCCGCGGAGTCAGTTCCTCAGACTGAGAAGGAACTGCAGCGATGTGAACATCTTCCTTACTCAGGCTGAGATCCTTAAAAAACGTTTTATTGACAAAGGTTATGATCCTGCCAGTATAGATAAGGATCTTGGACAGGTACTAGAGACTGATAGGCGCTCTCTGTTGGAGGTCAAACAGAAAGGCGAACCCAATAATGCTTTCAAATGGGCGATGCTTACTTCCTTTTCCTTACAGCATAAACAAGTAAAGGCTATTATAGCAAAGCACTGGGATATCTTGAAAAACGACAACATCCTCGGTTCTGTTTTACCGGATCAGGCCAAAGTGATTTTTAGAGGGGTACCTACCCTTCGGGGTAGAATAGCACCTAATATCATCAACCCCCCAGTACGTCCCTCCTTCTTTCACCAATTGGTGGGCTACCATCCCTGCAAGAGGTGTAGTGTGTGTAGGTATAATACATCTGGTAGGGGCAAAACCTTAGAGTTTAGGTCAACTAGTACAGGAAAATTGTATCCGATCAAACAATTTTGTACATGCTCCACCACACACATTGTATACCTTATCACCTGCCCTTGCGGGAAACAATATGTAGGCCGTACCATCAGGCCTTTTTCGGTTAGAGTGGGGGAACATGTTTCACTCATCCTAGGGGGTGATGTTAACCATACGGTGCCCAGACACTATAGATTATATCACAGTAGGAATCCAGCTGGCACACAATTTTTGATCATCGATCATTTTATTCCCCATTGGAGGGGTGCCCCCAAAATTAGGGGTGTGTCCCAGTTGGAGACCTACTGGATATATGAATTACAAACGCACAGGCCATCCGGTTTAAACGTCGAGTGGGATATTAATTCCTTCATCGACCAATCCTAATAATGACGGTCTCCATTGGACCATGGACCTACCTTCAGCTTTTCTTGAAGGAGATTTGTACGGAGAAATTCAATTCCCCATGACCATTTCCTTTTTATTTTTGTTTTAATATAATCGCATAATTTTTTATATATGTTATTCATTATTCTATTTGTCAATGTGTTAGATTGGGACTGCCCCTGGTTTGCCCATTGGACAGTTTACTGTTGCTGTAATTGGGAATTCTTTTCGTGAGAATTTAGGCTTCCCAGTCTGTCTCCCATAGGAGTTTTACATTTTATGTGAGTTATCTACCTCACACACAGTGCGATGATCAAGAGGTACAATATTTTCCTTTGTTTGATCATCTAATATTCAATTTTAATAAAAAATTTTTAGTATGTCTTATTATCATTATTAACGGCAGTCACTATTGCAATCATTCCTTTGGTTTGCATACATTCGTTTCCCCTTTTCTGGCCGCAATGGTAGATTTATTACATCTATGCGGACCGTTAAGGGTGAACTCCTAACTAACTTACTTCCATTCTCGGCTGCGTTCCACGCCTTGTGTAACATATGGCGTTGGAGCGCAGCGCAGTCAACGTAGCTAGGCAGGGACAACCCCTTTCCGGGGAAGCTGTGCCTGTCATTGATGACGCGACATGTCACTCCTGATAGGTACTGATGTCCCCTTGCAGTGTGATGCTCAGTGATGGTCATGTGACGTGATGTCACGTGGCGGTCACGTGGAGCTGGATGACGTTGCTACGTCAGGCTCCTGTGACGGTCATGTGACGCAGAGTCACGTGGCGGTCATGTGGAGCTGGATGACGCTGCTACGCGACGCTTGGGAGAAGGTAACGTCCGCACGCCAGGTGATGCTCTGTGTGCGTTTGCACGCCGGGTGACGTGGTGTGGCGGGACAGACATACAAGGCCATTATTTGGCCTAATGACAGCATCCCAAGTGTCATGGCCCCACACTATGAGGGCTTTACATACACGTGGACTGTAGGGTTTAACCCTCACCATGCATAGGTAAGTGGTTACACAAGTTGACCATATTTATTATTACCTCCCCTTCTGGCCAATACAGATTCCTATATGCATTAATCACCTATGGAGGGGTTCCATAGAGAGTCTTGGAACGCACGCTCCGGCGCCATTTTGGATTTTACAGGAAGTGCTGTTTCAGTGGGCAGATCAGGGGGAGGTCCTTGTTTTTTATAAATAGCATACAGGCAACAGTGGAGTTATGCCCCAGACGATGCAAGGTTTTGCGAAACGCGTCGGGAGACTCCATTGCTGCCATTGAGTGTCTTTGCAAAGTGCTATATTCATGGATTGGATGTAAGTGTATCTGCCTTTATTCATTAAAATTCCTTTGCGTTATTACGCTATGTGCCTTCTCCCTTCTTTTTCCACATGAACTTTATGTGAGCCTAGTCAATACTCCTATTGGCTTGAATTTCCGGTGTTTTTTCCTGAGTTTGAACCTTGGACACAAGGGTGCATTGTGCCGGCCTGGTTTCCATATGTATGGACATATACATATTCAGCCTGTCTGACCCCTTACACATACGTGCATTGGGTCCATTACATCTGGTAAGCCTCCCTTTCACGTGGTGGTGGTTACGTTACAAGTCACTTTTTTACTTTGGAAGATTCACCTTTACAATTTGGGACTGATTCAAACTGGAACTGATTCGAATTTATGTTTCTCACATCCTTTGGAGTTTCATATACATTTGGACTTATACTTAATCATTTGTGATTTAGTTTAATTTCGAGCACTTGGGTGTTTTACATTGTTATACACATAGCGCTGCATTTTTGTATATTGTTTGTTGTTGCCTTTTTCCACAGGTATTGTAGCTGCTTATATGTGTTAGCGGCGCGAATATTGTTTGTATTTTGTGTCATACCACTGGAGGGCTCTGTAGCTCTCGTCCAACCGCATTTCTGCCCGGATCAGCCTGCTTAACTCTGCTGTCCTGGTTTCGGTTGTTCCCTCAATAACAGCAATTTCACTTCATACTGCGACCAGTACCTTACATGGATGGAGGGGAGACTTATTCCTTGGTGGTGCTGCCAGCAAGCTAGCTCTTTCTTCCAAAGTTGTAGGCGGACAGAATCATACCATCCCAGCAGGACCTGCACTGATACTGGTCCCTTGTGCTGTATCCACATCTCTCGCAACCTCCTTCCGAATTTCTCTTCCATGGTGACTGGTATCTGTACCTCTCCTCTCCTGCTATCTGGACCTTGAATCCAGGTGTAGGTTTGGATGTCCCAGACTGCAGGAAGCGTCCCACTGCTTGCCACCAATGTAACAAAACGTCTCATACTCCACTTGAGTGCTTTTGTCATATACCGCTTCCTCCTAGTCTGAATATAGATATCAGATATTCCAACCTCTGACAACAACAACATAAGACAATACTCGTTTGGTTGCTGAACAAGAAGTGACTTATTTGAGATGACACACACATATATACAGCAGGCTTACAATACAAACTGTAACCAGAAACAAATTAACATGAGCTAGTTTACTAAATCATTTACCCAGAGTAGGTGACTCAGAGATATGACCTTTTAGGATAGACTTCACATCTCCTAGCTCACCGACTATACAATACACATTATCATAAATTTCAACACAGAATTCCTTCATACAATAGCAGGGTTAATTAGCACAAACAACAATGTGTGAAATACTCTTATGCCGCGTACACGCGGTCGGAATGTCCGATGAAAAAAGTCAGACGTAATTTTTTCATCGGATATTCCGACCGTATGTGTGCCCCATCTGACTTTTTCCGTCGGTAATTCCAACAGAGTTAGAAAGAGAACATGTTCTCTTTTTTTCAGACGGAAAAATTTCTATCAGAAATTCCATTCATCTGTATGGAACTCCGACGGAGAAAAATACACGCATGCTCAGAATCAAGTTGACGCATGCTCGAAAGCATTGAACTTCATTTTTCTCGGCTTGTTGTAGTGTTGTACGTCACCTCATTCTTCCACAGTTTGTTCCACATTTACATATGTAGGAATCACTTCAACGTAAAACCACTGGTTGAAGAATAATTAACAGCATAAGATATAGCTAAAGCGGTAGTAAACCACGCTAATTTACCTTGCAAGGTAAAGGCATAATTTGCTAGTCTGCATCGCCGCAGACTAGCACATTATGAAACACTTACCTTAGAACGAAGCCCTGCAGCGGTGCGCTGCCACCGCTGCAGAGGGCTTCTATCTTCACCAGGTCTTCCTTCTGGATTCGCATGCTCTGGCCATCTGATTGGCCAAGCTGCGATGACGTCACATGCGCGCGGGGGTCATGGACCACGGCACGGGGCTCTGAAGGGATGGCAGGGGTATGCTGTCTCTTCAGAGCACATGCACTGGTGACATCACTGGCTGCACGCAGTGTGAATATTTCCTAAATAGTGCAGGTTTAGGAGATATTCACAGTACCTACAGGTAAGCCTTATTACAGGCTGACCTGTAGGTACAAGTGCAAAAAAAGAGTTTACTTTCACTTTAAATAAGGAAAAGCAAACAAGATAGTGATACTTTCATTGCAAACAGTACCTCCTATATAGCACCTTGTCAGTATGAGAAGTAGAGAATAGGAGAAAGAAGGTAAGGGAAGTAAGCTAGGGAAAAATGTAATGAGATGAGACTGAGTAAGAATGGAATAGGGAAATGGAGCAGAGATTCGGTCAGAAAGGGAGTGGGAAGTGTTTCTCATCTCACTATGCCCAACAAGCTTGTCTCTGTATCATTTATATGAATAAAGCCCTGAACACACGATCGGATTTCCGATGGAATCAAATCCGATGTATTTTTCCATCGGAATTCCGATGAAGCTGACTTCCATCAGTCTTGCCTACACACCATCAGACAAAATTCTGACCGTTCCAAACGCCATGACGTACAACACGTATGATGGCACTATAAATGGGAAGTTCAAATCCAATGGCGCCACCCTTTGGGCTGCTTTTTCTGATTTTGTGTTACCGCGTGTTAGTAAAAGTTTGAGAGCCGATTTGCGCTTTTCAGTCTCCGTGCTTTTCAGTCCATTACAGCATGACGAATGTGCTATCTCCATTACGAACGCTAGTTTTACCAGAACAAGCGCTCCCGTCTCCTAATTCAGTCTGAGCATGCGTGGGTTTTTTCTCCGATGGAGTTCCACACAGACGATCGGAATTTCCTATAGTTTTTTTTTTCCATCGGAAAAATTTAAAACATGTTGTTTTTTTTTTCACCAATGTAAATAAGTCCGATGGGGCCCACACACAATCGGTTTTTCCAATGAAAACAGTCCATCCACTTGGTATGGAAGAACTCATCACTCCCTTTAATGGTTAATGAGAGATTCACAGTTGAGTATCATGAGTAAACCATTGCTGTAAAGTTTGTGGTTGTTGCTTATGCCAGTTTGCCGAGATACAAGATCTGGTGATATTTACCACAGTGCTGATTAGTGAAGATTTTTTTTTTTGGTAGCGTATTGTGGTGGAGTAAAAAGAAGGTTAGTTAACCTATCAGTGTGTTTTGGAGTGTGGGAGGAAACCCACAAAAGCACAATGTGAACATACAACCTCTATACAACCATGCATCCTGGTTGAGATTCGCTGCAAGGTAATAGTGCTAATAATATAAATAAACAGTTGCGCTAATTTACAATCCAAATGTAAAATCAAAATTATTAAAATAGTGTCATCAACATTATTTCATATCTTCCTTCAAGTGTACAGTGAGCTGAATAATCCACTGAAAAAAAACAAAAACATAAAAACATGATTTTCAGTGACATATCAGCATATAATCCCCTGAGTAAGTCGCGTGACCCTGTGAGGTAATGCATAGGGGAGGAGCACATGTTGGAACAAGACGCTGAGATATCCATTGTTAAAGCATGGAGCTGTTGTCACAGAGTTGTGGATTTTGTAAAACGATGTACATAGTTGGTGCACTGGAGCACCTTATGCGTGTGAGTGCAATATATTTATTTTAATAAAGTTCAAAGTTTTAAATAGTATAAGCACTAGGGATGAGCTTTGAGTTCGAATCGAACTTATGTTCGACTTGAACATTGCCTGTTTGCCCGTTCGCCGAACAGCGAACAATTTGGGGTGTTCGCGGCAAATTCGAAAAGCCGCGGAACACCCTGTAAAAGTCTATGGGAGAAATCTAAAGTGCTAATTTTAAAGGCTTATATGCAAGTTATTGTCATAAAAAGTGTTTGGGGACCCGGGTCCTGCCCCAGGGGACATGTATCAATGCAAAAAAAAGTTTTAAAAACTGCCCTTTTTTTCGGGAGCAGTGATTTTAATAATGCTTAAAGTGAAACAATAAAAGTGAAATATTCCTTTAAATTTCGTACCTAGGGTGTGTGTATAGTATGCCTGTAAAGCAGCACTTGTTTCCCGTGCTTAGAACTGTCCCTGCAATAAAGGGTCTGGTATGGATTTTTGGGGGGAACTCCACGCCATTTTTTTTTAAAGTTTTTTTTTTTTTAAAGTTCCCCTTAAAATCCATACCAGACCTGAAGGTCTAGTATGGATATTTGGGGGGGACCCCACGCATTTATTTTTTATTTTTTTTAATCAATGACTTTTCTCTGTATTGCCGGGAGCCGACAATTTATTATAGCCACGAGTGCTTTTAAATTACTTTTTTTTTCCTTCAGAAATGACACTTTGTGCAGGGACAGTTCTAAGCACGGGACTGCTTTACAGGCATACTCTAGACACCCCCTAGGTACGAAATTTAAAGGAATATTTCACTTTTATTATTTCACTTTAAGCATTATTAAAGTGGTTGTAAACACACTTAGACAACTTGCACCTACAGGTAAGCCTAGATTAAGGCTTACCTGTAGGTGCAAGAAATATCTCCTTAAAGTGGAGTTCCACCCTCTTTTACGACTTGTCTGCATCCTCTGCAGCTCTGTCCCCTTATGCTGATTTGGCATATAAAAAAAATTGATTTAAAAAACTCACTGTTATAATGCAATTTGTTTGTAGTTGCGGCGGGATCAGACTCAGCGCGTCATCCACGGACCGCTATGCCTCCTGGGAGATGTTTGTCATCAATCCCAGAAGGCATAGTTGTCCCTGAGCCGTAGCATTGCGTTATTTCGAAACCGGAAATAATGCGATGTAAGGCGATGCCCGGCGCCATTTTAAGTGAGGGAAACCAGGCATGTGTTGCCATTGTCACTCCTCACCACTGGCGTAGCGTGGGATTGGATCGCTGGTGAGTGGGACCGGCCTCCACTTGGCTGTGAGCCGCCGCCCCTGAGTCCCCTCCTCATCCTCCTCCCCTCCTCCTGGTCATTTCCTGTTGTGACAGGCAGTCTGGCAGTGTGACAGACCACAGAGCAGACCATGGAAGGAAAGCAGGTGAGTGAAAGACTCCCTCATGAGTCACATTGCTGGCCTGCTGGGGGGAGTGGACATGGTCTGGGGAGACTGAGCAGCCAGTAAGTCAGTTTAGTGTTCAGTGTAGTGTTTCATGTGTAGCGTAGTTTAGTGTGTAGTGTGCAGTGTTTAGTGTGCAGTATCACCGATGACTGTCCCCGTATCCTCCTCCAGTCCCCCTCTGTGCTGTCCCCCTCTGTGCTGCTGTCCCCCTCTGTGCTGCTGTCCCCCTCTGTGCTGCTGTCCCCCTCTCTTCTCCCCCTCCATGCTGCTCACCCCATCCTGCCATGTGCCACCCCATCCTGCCATGTGCCACCCCATCCTGCCATGTGCCACCCCATCCTGCCATGTGCCACCCCATCCTGCCCTGTGTCACCCATCCTGCCCTGTACCACTCCAGCCTGCCATGTGCAACCCTAGCCTGCCCTGAACCACCCAGACTGCCCTGTGCAACCTCAACCTGCCCTATACCATCCCAACATGCCCTGTGATGCGATTCGATGTGCTGGGGGTGATGCAATGTGCTGTGGGCGGGGGTTGATGCGATTTGTTGTGCTGGGGTTGATGCGATTTGTTGTGCTGGGGTTGATGCGATTTGTTGTGCTGGGGTTGATGCAATTTGTTGTGCTGGGGTTGATGCGATTCGATGTGCTGGGGTTGATGCGTTTCGATGTGCTGGGGTTGATGCGTTTCGATGTGCTGGGGTTGATGCGTTTCGATGTGCTGGGGTTGATGCGTTTCGATGTGCTGGGTTTGATGCGTTTCGATGTGCTGGGGTTGATGCGTTTCGATGTGCTGGGGTTGATGCGATTTGATGTGCTGGGGTTGATGCAATCTAGATGCATAAATGAATTTGGTTGATGAGATTAGTATTTTTTTAAATGAAAAGCTGTACAGAAAAAAGTAGCCTGTGTGTGTGTATGTGTATGTGTATGTGTATGTGTATGTGTGTGTGTGTGTGTGTGTGTATGTATGTGTATATATATATATATATATATATATATATATATATATATATGTATATGTATATGTATATATATATATATATATATATATATATATATATATATATATATATATATATATATATATATATATAGACCCTGACAAAAGTCTTGTCGCTTCTTTATTTTGTAGAAACTCCTGCTATTAACCTGACTTTTAATTAATCAATTGGTGTTAGAAATAGCTCCTATGAAAAGCTAAAGCCCTCCCAAATGATGTTTAATGCACTGAAATAAATTAGTTTCACTGAAAAAAGATTTATCATTTAATCAAGACAGACAGGTCAAGTTTGGTAAGACAAAAGTTTTGTCACCTATATAGAAATTGAACAACTTTACTGAAAATCCAAAAATATGTCAGCAAATTAAGTAGTGATGCTGTGAGATCCAAATTTAATATCTTGTATGACTTCCATGAGCTTGAAGGACAGCATCCATGCGGTTTGGCAAGGATTCATACAATTTATTGATGAAGTCATCAGGAATAGCAAAGAAAACAGTCTTGCATGCCTCCCAGAGTTTATCAATATTCTTTGGTTTCGTCTTCCATGCTTCATCTTTCATCCTACACCACATAATATGCTCAATGATGTTCATGTCTGGTGAATGGGCTGGCCAATCCTGGAGCATCTTGATCTTCTTTGCCTTAAGGAACTTTGATGTGGAGATGGAAGTATGCGATGGAGCACCATCCTGCTGCAAAATTTGGCCTTTTTTATGGTTGGGAATATAAGAGGTAGCTAAGATTTCTTGGTATTTTAGACTATTGATGTTGCCTTCCACCCTGCAGATCCCTCGCACACCCCCATACTGGATGTAACCCCAGACCATGATTTTGCCTCCACCAAACTTCACTGATTTCTGGGTAAATCTCGGCTCCATGCGGGTTCCAGTTGGTCTCCTGCAATATTTGCGGCGACTGTGGTGTAATTCAACAGAAGATTCATCTGAAAAATCCACCTTCTGCCACTTTTCCAGAGTCCATCCTTTTAGCAGGCTGTGGCCCTTGGCAAATGCCACACAGTTTTTCAATTGTCTTTTGTTTAGTGCTGGCTTATGGGCACTGATTCGACCATGGAGGCCATTTCGAGACAGAATCCGACAAACTGTTCTGGTTGACACAGTGACTTCAGGTGACCAGGTCTCGTGGAGCTCTGCTGCAGTGGAAAATGGGCTGGCCTTGGATTTTCGAGCCAACAAACCGTCCTCTCGAGCAGTTGTCTTGCGGGGTCGGCCTGACCTGGCCTTGTCCAAAACTAGTGTTGAGCGGACCCGAACTGTAAAGTTCGGGTCCGTACCGAATTTTGGCGTTTTCCCGACCCCGGACCCGGACCCGGATTTTGCGTTAAAGTCCGGGTTCGGGTCCGGATTCGGGAATTTAATGGCGCAGTTAGAAATGCTTCAGGGGCCAGCCAATCACCATTTGATTAGCTGGTGTGCCCTTAGAAGCCATCATAGCCATGCCTACTAATGGCATGGCTGTGATTGGTCAGTGCAACATGTGACCCAGCATGTGACCAGCTTCTGTATAAGCAAGAGGCACACAGCACAGATTGTCACTCTGCTTTTAGACAGTGTAGGGAAAGGATCCTGGCTGCTGTTGCTGTGAGGGAGAGAATTATATGATAGGAGTTAGTCCTGATTCTGCAATCTACTGATAGAAAAGATAGAGAGACAGTGTAGTGTAGTGTAGTGTAGGGGCAGGATCCTGTTTGTGCTTTCAGGGAGAGAGATTTAGATAGGAGTCCAGATTGAGAGATATAATAGCTCAGCGATCTGCATAGGTTTATCTGTTTGTGTTGCAAGCTCAGTGCACCAGCACTGCATTACGTTGAGTGATACACCTATTCCATACTGTGGCTGTATTGTGCTCTTGCTAAAAGACCCATTTCTGGCAGAAAAAAAAAAGGCACTTTATTGTGCTTTTGCTAAAAAGACCCATTTTTGGGCCCCCCCAAAAAAAAAGGCACTTTATTGTGCTGTTGCAAAAAAAAAAAAGGCACTTTGTTGTGCGCAAAAAAGACCTATTTTTGGGCAAAAAAAATATTTTGCAGTGTATATCTCTAGTTGTGTGAAATAACCAATTTCTATATATTTTTCTTGTACTATGCTATGCTAAAAAAAAACAAAAAACTTTTTTTTGAATAGCATTCTCTGCAGCTGTGCGATTCAGCGGTTATATACTGTTGGGGTTGTTGTGCTCTTCCAAAAAACGCCATTTAGGGCCACAGAAAATAAATTGCAGTGTGAAATACACATGTGGAGGTGTGTAAAATAAACAATTTCTATATATTGTACAGTGCTATACTAAAAAAAACAACATTTTTTTTGAATAGCATTCTCTGCACTTCTATAGCTGTGCGATTCAGTGGTTAAATACTGTGGTTGTGTTGTGCTCTTCCAAAAAACGCCATTTAGGGCCACAGAAAATATTTTGCAGTGTGAAATACACATGTGGAGGTGTGTAAAATAAACAATTTCTATATATTGTACAGTGCTATACTAAAAAAAAACAACATTTTTTTTGAATAGCATTCTCTGCACTTCTATAGCTGTGCGATTCAGTGGTTAAATACTGTGGTTGTGTTGTGCTCTTCCAAAAAACGCCATTTAGGGCCACAGAAAATATTTTGCAGTGTGAAATACACATCTGGAGGTGTGTGAAAAAACAACATTATTTTTGAATAGCATTCTCTGCACTTCTATAGCTGTGCGATTCAGTGGTTAAATACTGTGGTTGTGTTGTGCTCTTCCAAAAAACGCCATTTAGGGCCACAGAAAATATTTTGCAGTGTGAAATACACATGTGGAGGTGTGTAAAATAAACAATTTCTATATATTGTACAGTGCTATACTAAAAAAAACAACATTATTTTTGAATAGCATTCTCTGCACTTCTATAGCTGTGCGATTCAGTGGTTAAATACTGTGGTTGTGTTGTGCTCTTCCAAAAAACGCCATTTAGGGCCACAGAAAATATTTTGCAGTGTGAAATACACATGTGGAGGTGTGTAAAATAAACAATTTCTATATATTGTACAGTGCTATACTAAAAAAAACAACATTATTTTTGAATAGCATTCTCTGCACTTCTATAGCTGTGCGATTCAGTGGTTAAATACTGTGGTTGTGTTGTGCTCTTCCAAAAAACGCCATTTAGGGCCACAGAAAATATTTTGCAGTGTGAAATACACATGTGGAGGTGTGTAAAATAAACAATTTCTATATATTGTACAGTGCTATACTAAAAAAAAACAACATTTTTTTTGAATAGCATTCTCTGCACTTCTATAGCTGTGCGATTCAGTGGTTAAATACTGTGGTTGTGCTGTGCTCTTCCAAAAAACGCCATTTAGGGCCACAGAAAATATTTTGCAGTGTGAAATACACATCTGGAGGTGTGTGAAAAAACAACATTATTTTTGAATAGCATTCTCTGCACTTCTATAGCTGTGCGATTCAGTGGTTAAATACTGTGGTTGTGTTGTGCTCTTCCAAAAAACGCCATTTAGGGCCACAGAAAATATTTTGCAGTGTGAAATACACATCTGGAGGTGTGTAAAATAAACAATTTCTATATATTGTACAGTGCTATACTAAAAAAAAAAACATTTTTTTTGAATATCATTCTCTGCACTTCTATAGCTGTGCGATTCAGTGGTTAAATACTGTGGTTGTGTTGTGCTCTTCCAAAAAACGCCATTTAGGGCCACAGAAAATATTTTGCAGTGTGAAATACACATGTGGAGGTGTGTAAAATAAACAATTTCTATATATTGTACAGTGCTATACTAAAAAAAAACAACATTATTTTTGAATAGCATTCTCTGCACTTCTATAGCTGTGCGATTCAGTGGTTAAATACTGTGGTTGTGTTGTGCTCTTCCAAAAAACGCCATTTAGGGCCACAGAAAATATTTTGCAGTGTGAAATACACATGTGGAGGTGTGTAAAATAAACAATTTCTATATATTGTACAGTGCTATACTAAAAAAAACAACATTATTTTTGAATAGCATTCTCTGCACTTCTATAGCTGTGCGATTCAGTGGTTAAATACTGTGGTTGTGTTGTGCTCTTCCAAAAAACGCCATTTAGGGCCACAGAAAATATTTTGCAGTGTGAAATACACATGTGGAGGTGTGTAAAATAAACAATTTCTATATATTGTACAGTGCTATACTAAAAAAAACAACATTTTTTTTGAATATCATTCTCTGCACTTCTATAGCTGTGCGATTCAGTGGTTAAATACTGTGGTTGTGTTGTGCTCTTCCAAAAAACGCCATTTAGGGCCACAGAAAATATTTTGCAGTGTGAAATACACATGTGGAGGTGTGTAAAATAAACAATTTCTATATATTGTACAGTGCTATACTAAAAAAAACAACATTATTTTTGAATAGCATTCTCTGCACTTCTATAGCTGTGCGATTCAGTGGTTAAATACTGTGGTTGTGTTGTGCTCTTCCAAAAAACGCCATTTAGGGCCACAGAAAATAAATTGCAGTGTGAAATACACATGTGGAGGTGTGTAAAATAAACAATTTCTATATATTGTACAGTGCTATACTAAAAAAAAACAACATTTTTTTTGAATAGCATTCTCTGCACTTCTATAGCTGTGCGATTCAGTGGTTAAATACTGTGGTTGTGTTGTGCTCTTCCAAAAAACGCCATTTAGGGCCACAGAAAATATTTTGCAGTGTGAAATACACATCTGGAGGTGTGTAAAATAAACAATTTCTATATATTCTTCTTGTACAGTGCTATACTAAAAAAAACAACCTTTTTTTTAATAGCATTTTCTGTAGCTGTGCGATTCAGCGGTTACGTGCTGTGGGTGTGTTGTGGTCTGGCAAAAAATGCCATTTAGGGCCACAGAAAATATTTTGCAGTGTGAAATACACATCTGGAGGTGTGTGTAAAAAAACAATTTCTATATATTTTCCTTGTACTGTGCTATACTAAAAAAAACAACCTTTTTTTTTGAATAGCATTTTCTGTAGCTGTGCGATTCAGTGGTTACGTGCTGTGGGTGTGTTGTGGTCTGGCAAAAAACGCCATTTAGGGCCACAGAAAATATTTTGCAGTGTGAAATACACATCTGGAGGTGTGTGTAAAAAAACAATTTCTATATATTTTCCTTGTACTGTGCTATACTAAAAAAAACAACCTTTTTTTTTTTGAATAGCATTTTCTGCAGTTCTGTAGCTGTGCGTTTCAGCCATTACGTACTGTGGGTGTGTTGTGGTCTTCCAAAAAACGCCATTTAGGGCAACATCCTAAATTTGGAAAATATGAGGGGAAGGTCAAAGGGACGTGGTGGCCCCGGTCGTGGTGCTGCTGGTGGAGCTCCTGTTGCAGGGAGAGGACGTGGTGGATCTGTGCCAGCTACACGCACAAGTGAAACACCTTCCTCAGGTGCGAGTAGGCGACCGAGCCTGCGGTGGTATTTTGTCGCGCCTAATGAGGCTGTACCAATGTTTAGGCCAGGACAAGTACAGGCGATAGTAGATTGGGTTGCTGACAGTGCCTCGGGTTCCTTCACATTGTCTCCCACCCACTCTTCTGCTGAAAGATCAGAGTTGGCACCTGAAGCCCATGTCCATCAGTCTTTCACCTCACCCCCTTGCAAATCAGCCAAGCAGTCTGAGCCCCAAATCATGCAGCAGTCTCTTCTGCTTTTCGATGACTCTGTTAGCAGGGTTTCCCAGGGCCATCCACCTAGCCCTGCCCCAGAAGTGGAAGAGATTGAGTGCACCGATGCCCAACCACTTATGTTTCATGATGGGTACATGGGAGGACCATCGCAGCACGTCTCGGATGATGACGAAACACAGGTGCCAACTGCTGCTGCTTTCGCAATTGTGCAGACAGACATGGAGGGCAGGGGTGAAGACTGGGTGGAAGATGATGTGGAGGACGATGAGGTCCTCGACCCCACATGGAATCAACGTTATGCAGGTGACCAGTGTAGTTCGGAGGAAGAGGCGGTGGTCGCACAGAGCCACCAGCACAGCAGAAGAGGGAGCAGGGTGCAAAAACGGAGCATTCGTCCCCTAGACAGTACATCTGCTACTGCCCAACGCAGCAAGGGACCGAGCACACCAAAGCCAGGTCCAAGGACTTCCCTAGCATGGCAGTTCTTCACACAGTGTGTTGATGACAAGACACGAGTGGTTTGCACGCTGTGCAATCAGAGCCTGAAGCGAGGCATAAACGTTCTCAACCTGAGCACAAGCTGCATGACCAGGCATCTAAGTGCAAAGCACGAGCTGCAGTGGAGTAGACACCTCAGAAACCAAGAAAGGTCTCTGGCTCCTCCTGCTTCCTCTTCTGCTGCAGTCTCGGCCTCTTCATCCACCTCTGTAGTGACAGTGGCACCTGTCACCCCGCAAACAGAGGATCTGCCAGCAACACTACCACCTGGGTCACCAACCATCTCCACAATGTCCCATGGAAGCGTTCAGCTCTCTATCTCCCAAACATTGGAGCGGAAGAGGAAGTACCCCCCTAGCCACCCGCGATCCCTGGCCCTGAATGCCAGCATTTCAAAATTCCTGGCCTTTGAAATGCTGTCATTCCGTCTGGTGGAGACGCAGAGTTTTAAAAGCCTGATGGCATTGGCTGTCCCGCAGTACGTCGTGCCCAGCCGCCACTACTTTTCCAGGCGAGCCATCCCTTCCCTGCACAACCAGGTGGGGGACAAAATCAGGTGTGCACTGCGCAACGCCATCTGTGGCAAGGTCCACCTAACTACGGATGCGTGGACCAGTAAGCACGGTCAGGGACGTTATATCTCCCTAACAGCACACTGGGTAAATGCAGTGGCTGCTGGGCCTGAGGCAGATAGCGGTTTGGCGCATGTCCTTCCACCACCGAGGATTGCAGGGCGCTTCAGTTTGCCTCCTGTTGCTAACTCCTCCTTCTCCGCTTCCTCATCCTCTACCGCCTCCTCATCCATTCAGCGTAACACCTTCACCACCAACTTCAGCACAGCCAGGGGTAAACGACAGCAGGCAGTTTTAAAACTTTCCTGTTTGGGGGAAAATCCCCACACCGTGCAGGAGTTGTGGAGGGACATGGAACAACAGACCGATGAGTGGTTGCTGTCAGTGAGCCACAAGCCCGGCCTGGTGGTGTGCGATAATGGGCGAAATCTCGTAGCAGCTCTGGGTCTAGCCGGTTTGACGCACATCCCTTGCCTGGCGCATGTGCTGAACTTGGTGGTCCAGAGGTTCCTTAAAAATTACCCCAATATGCCAGAGCTGCTGCAGAAAGTGCGGGCTGTCTGTGCGCACTTTCGGCGTTCTCACCCTGCTGGTGCTCGCCTGTCAGCGCTGCAGCGTAACTTCGGCCTTCCAGCTCACCGCCTCATATGTGACGTGCCCACAAGGTGGAACTCCACCTTGCACATGCTGGCCAGACTGTGCGAGCAGCAGCAGGCAATAGTGGAGTTTCAGCTGCAGCAATCACGCGTGAGTCGCTCTGCGGAACAGCACCACTTCACCACCAATAACTGGGCCTCCATGCGAGACCTGTGTGCCTTGTTGCGCTGTTTCGAGTACTCCACCAACATGGCCAGTGCCAATGACGCCGTTCTCAGCGTTACTATCCCAGTTCTATGCCTCCTTGAAATAACGCTTCGTGCGATGATGGAAGAGGATGTGGCACAGGAGGATGAGGAGGAGGAGGAGGAAGCGGGATCATTTCAAAGGCTTTCAGGGCAGTCTTTCACAAGTGGCTACGAGGGTGGGTTCCTGCACCAACAAACGCCAGGTACACAATTGTCCGGCAGAAAGGGCACAGTTCTGGAGGATGACGAGGTGGAGGAGGAGATGGAGGAGGAGGAGGAGCCATGTTCACAGCAGGGTGGCACTCAGACCAGCTCGTGGCCATTACTGGTGCGTGGCTGGGGGGATACAGAGGACACAGACGATACACCTCCCACAGAGGACAGCTTTTCTTTGCCTCTGGGCAGCCTGGCACACATGAGCGATTACATGCTGCAGTGTTTCCGCAACGACAGCCGAGTTGCCCACATTTTAACTGGTGCTGATTACTGGGTGGCCACCCTGCTGGATCCCCGTTACAAGGACAACGTACCGTCCTTAATTCCCTCACTGGAGCGGGATCGTAAGATGCGCGAGTACAAGCGCACGCTGGTAGACGCGCTGCTGGTGGCATTCCCACCTGACAGCGGGCGTACGGTGGAAGCACAAGGCGAAGGCAGAGGAGGAGGAAGAGGTCGCCAACGCAGCCGGGGCACCGGCAGCACCTCAGAAGGCAGGGTTAGCATGGCCGAAATGTGGAAAAGCTTTGTCAGCACGCCACAACAACCAGCACCACCAGCTGAGATGGAACGTCTTAGCAGGAGGCAGCATTTCACCAACATGGTTGAGCAGTATGTGTCCACAGGCCTACACGTACTGGATGACGGGTCTGCCCCATTTAACTTCTGGGTCTCCAAATTGGGCACATGGCCTGAGCTTGCCGTTTATGCCTTGGAGGTGCTGGCCTGCCCTGCAGCCAGTGTATTATCTGAACGTGTATTTAGCACGGCAGGGGGCGTTATCACAGACAAGCGCAGCCGCCTGTCCAGAGCCAATGTGGACAAGCTCACGTTCATTAAAATGAACCAGGCATGGATCCCACAGGACTTGTCCGTACCTTGTGCAGAATAGACATGTATACCGGTGTTGTGACAAAAACTGTCCGGCCATCGGATTGTGCCCGGCCCGTACTGCGCAGGCGCAGCGCTTGCGCAGTACAGAGGACAAGGAGATTCACAAAATCTCCGAAGATGAACGGCGCCTGCGCTGTGAGTGCAGGTTCAAGCCCCACCATCCAAGAGGACATACGGTAGCACATAGTAACAGGGCCCCTCACGGGCTCGCTTCGATCGCGGCCTTGCTTGGCTCGGCTTGAACCACGGATGGTGTGGCCTTCACCTGAACTCAACACGCAGGCGCCGTTAGTCTTGGGAGATTTTTGAAATCCCCTTGTCCTACATACTCAGCAAGCGCAGTACAGGGCGGACACTATTCGACAGGGGACAGAATTCGACACATCACCGGCCTTACCCAGCCATTGTTGTATTTTTGAACCAGTGTTGGCTACCTCGTCCTCCTCCACCGCCGCTTCCACCTACACAGCCACATCCACCGCCACCTCAACCTCCTACTCCATATGGACCTCGTCCTGCTAGGCCAAGATTAAAATTTTTATTTTATTTTTTTGTAGCGCACAGATCCTTTCCCCCTTACCTGCCTTTATGTTGTTGGCTCTTCGCAGGAGGGAGAAAGGCACACCGCACTACCAGCCCGTATCCTCCTATATAAAGAGGTTGAGCGGTGTACTTGACGGGCCGTGTCCACAGCCGGAGTCAAAACTCCTCCAGAGGATGATTCTCACCTCTACTGTAGGTAGAGGCAAGTCCTTTAATTGCCAGTAAAGTCAATGTCCACACCAGCTGAAACTCCAACTCTTATTCTCTCATGGCAAAATAAACTGTACTCAGATAGAAAAGGTTAGAGCAAAGAAACAGGACAGCTTAAGGTGTGGAGGAGGTCCAGGCACAAACGTAGCACATTCACTTCACTGCTTAGGTTTCTCAAACAGTTTTTGGCGCACGGTCTCTGCCACAGACATTGAGGTTGGTCTCTGCCACAGACCGGGTGTACAAGGCCCCTGCCACGGGCCTGGAGAACTTTGGTCTCAGCCACAGACCAGGGTGTATAAGGCCCCTGCCACGGGCCGGTTGAATAAGGCCTCTGATACAGTCAAGGTGACCTTGAGCTTCTCCTTCTACGAACCTAGCCCATATCAAGGGGAAGACATCTCTCCAGGGAGTCAACAGACCATTCCTTCACCGTGACTCCCGCATCGGTCCATCAGAATGATCCTCCCTTCCCTGGAACAGGGTCCCCTACACGAGGCGGCTCTGGACTCCAGGCTTTACTCCCGCACCTAGGCCTCCATACCCAGGGCAGCAAGAACTCCAGGATAGTACCTCACCCCGGGCTAAAGGTGCCCGAGATGGAACAGGAACACATGCACCCAGGCCGAAGGCACCTGGGCGCGGACCCCACTGGACATCAGCCCCCAGGCCAAAGGTCTGCCCCTTTTATATGCTCTCCCGGCATGCACAACAGGTTCCCCGCCCCGCTGTACTACTGCCAAGAGGGGACACAAAAGGCGCCACCTGTAGGCCGCAGGGAACTGCACACCAATACTGTCACCCGAGGACAAAATGGTCCATGAATCCTACAGAATTAGGGTATTTGAGCCTATTTACCACTCAAACACTTTCCTTAAATTTAGCACCCCGCTACATTTTTATTTCAAAGTATTTTATTTTCCCACTAGCTTATCCATTAAATTAAATAATTTATTCCAGAAAGGGCGTATTCTGGGGCATTCCCACCATATGTGTGGCATCGTGCCGTTGAGTTTCTGAGGTTCTTAATGACTTCCTGTACCTCTTCTGCTGAAAAGGGGGCCTCCAGCATATTTTTTATTTTTTTTTATGTTCTTTTAAGTTATTTCCTATCCACATTTGTTTGCAGAGCACTTGCCATGTTCTTAACAACATTTTGCTGCCATTTGCAGCCCTCTAGCCCTTTCCATTACTTTTTTAGAGCCTTTTTAGTCGTCAGAAGTCTGGGTCCCCATTGACTTCAATGGGGTCCGGGTCCGGGTCCGGGTTCGGGTTAAAGTTCGGTCCCGAATCCGAACTTTCTTCCGAAGTTCGGCCGAACCCGCCGGACCCGAATATCCAGCTACCCGCTCAACTCTATCCAAAACGTCTCCAGTCTCTTCAAATCTTTTTTTTATCCTCTGAACTTGAGGCTGAGACACATTGAAGGTGTCTGCCACATCAGCAGTGGATCTGGTCTTCAGCCTCTTGATAATCAACACTTTAGTCTCTGGGTGAATCTTAGGCATGTTTGCAGAGGTCTAGTTGCAGTTGAGAAGGTCTAGTGTACTGGTGTTCTTTTTATACACACCTGAGACCTAATTGATCCATTATTAGTCACAGGTGAAGCTCATATAACAAGGCGACGACACTTATGTCTTGGCAAAAATTGACTCAATGGGCTTTACCAAGCTGTGAATATTAGAATACTTTTTGTCAGTTTCGTTTTGCACTGAAACATTATTACAAAAGCTGTTGGGATTAAAATGACCCATTTCTTGTAACAAAATCTTGATTAGAAATATATTTTAGCAGCACTTCAGGTCAATTTGTACACAAGCGACAAGACTTTTGTCAGGGACTGTATATATATATATATATATATATGCGTGCGCGCGCACACACACACCAAGATTATATATATATATATATATATATATATATATATATATATATATATAATTATAATTTCTTGAACATGCAGTATATTTACTGTTTCCTGCAGGGAGGAGAGGTTTGCATAGAAATGTGGTCAACTTCCTTTGACACTGCCGTTGCTATGGAAACCCGACCTGAAACCTATTACACTGCTTGTGTAGCACTGAGCATGTGCGAGATCTGCAGTAATGAAATCCAGGAAGTAATACAGTCTGGCTTCAGATGCCCACACATAAGATGGCCACGTTCTATTTCGAGTTTATAAACTTTCAATATGCTGTAATAACCTAACAAAACGGACCTCAGTTTACAGACTAACTTTACTAGAATACATTAAGCTTGTGTATTATAGAGGTATTTTTATTTAAAAAGTGTAATTTCGGCCGGAACACCACTTTAACCTACACGGTTAAGGAGATATTTACTATTAAAAAGTCAGCCGATGACGTCACATGCATGCGCAATAGCGGGCCGGCATCATTGCCGGTTTTCTGAATGGGAGCTTGCCGGCCCAAGCGCGCATGCGTGTGATGCCATCGCCGCTCCGGCCAATCACAGCGCCGGAGCAGCGATACACTGAGGGCAGTGACGGGACATCGAGGCAAGATGGCGGCGGAGGTGACCGAGGACCGCTGCGGGGGCTTCGATATCAGGTAAGTCATTCATAATGAGCTATGAGCTATGCATACTAGCTCATTATGCCTTTCTTTTTTGCCTTTATGTCCTCTTTAAAATCACTGCTCCCGAAAAAACTTCAATTTTTAAAACTTTTTTTGCATTGATACATGTCCCCTGGAGCAGGACCCGGGTCCCCAAACACTTTTTATGACAATAACTTGCATATTAGCCTTTAAAATTAGCACTTTCGATTTTTCATGTTCGAGTCTCATAGACTTTAACGGTGTTCGGATGTTCGAACAATTTTATTGCCTGTTAGCAAGTTCTGGTGCGAACCGAACTTGGGGGTGTTCGGCTCATCCCTAATAAGCACTATGTGGAGCCTTTTATCTTTTGCATGCCCCGATTAATCACTGCCATTTGGAGACACATACAGAGTAACTGGAAGGAGAAAAAGACATCTTGTTAGTCCTGGGAGACTAAATCGCTTTTCCTGACCAAACTTTGTTGTGAGGTCACTTCAATTGAGGTGAGAAAACTAGCTGAGGGGGAAACATTGGGGAGCAAGTTTTACTTTATGAATGAGAAGATTAAAAGAAGATTATCACACTATTACTTTGCACAGAGGATACATTGGACTTTGATCCATAATTATATAGTTAATGTATCACATATTGGAATAGAGGTTTAAGGAATATGTCACTGAAAATCATGTTTTTATGTTTTTATTTTTCACAAGTGGATTAATCAGTTCACTGTACACTTGAAGGAAGATATTTAATAATGTTGATGACATGTGTGACAGCAGGAAGGTAAAGTCACCTGGGTGCATCCAGGGGGGTAGATATATTTCGCCCAGATTCAGGCTTTACGCCGATTTATACAGCTAGGTGGAGAGTTGTATAAGCCCAGCTGAGACTAGTGGGCTCATTGATGACTCATACCTCTAGGGAGAGGGCTGGGCGTCGTGCAGGGAGTTGATGAGGCCAGCTGAAGCCTGTCAGTTCGTTTAAGGCCTCTATAAAAACTCCCAGATTCATTAGATGTTAGCTCATGCCTGGAAGCAGACCTGTGTGGACTGTCTAGGGAGAGTGAACCCCTGTGCGGTGAGAGAAAGCCTGTGTGGCTATATTTTGCTTGGACATTTAAAACCAGGGACTAGGACAGCACTAGGCTGATCCCAGTTGTTAGTTAGGAAACCTGTATGTTTAGTCAGAGGTCAAGTTGACCAGGATTTATTTTGTTTGTTTCTTTTGCTTTGCTGTGTTTTTGTCACTGTAAATAGAAAATAAACGGCACCTTTTTGATTTTGAAAACCACAACCTCCGTCTGCTGGGCCTGTTTTTGTGTGGGGAGCCCATCCCGGGGGTCACACACACCCGCTGCCGAGCTAACCCCCTCACAGTTGGTGGAGAACCAGTGGCAGTTTTTTTTTAAGCCAGCATGGAGGAGATACTGAAACAGCTGGCTCTAGCAAATGCCAATCAACAGCAGACAAATGCAGGTTTGCAAAAGAGCCTTGCAGCTCAACAACAGAACTTCGCAGCCCAGCAGCAAGCTCATCAACAGAGCCTTGCAGCCCAGCAGCAAGCTCACCAACAGAGTCTGGAAGCTCAGCAACAAGCCCAGCAACGATCTGAGGCCCGCTTCATAGACCTATTACAGAAGCAAGAGCAGAGACTACAACAAATGGAAGCAGTAATGCAGCAACGTCCGCAGACCAGTGAGGAAAGCCGTCCCACTAATACCGCGTCCTTTGGGGTGAGTCGTTTATTGACAAAAATGACTGGAGAGGATGATCCAGAGGTATTTTTGACCACGTTTGAAAGGACTGCTGAAAGAGAAAAGTGGCCTGAGGAGCAGTGGGCTGGACTGGTGGCTCCTCTGTTAACGGGTGAATCGCAGAAAGCTTACTATGACCTAGAGCCTGACCAAGCAAAAGACTATGTGATGCTAAAAGCTGAAATATTGGCAAGGCTGGGTGTCACCCTGGCTGTCCGGGCTCAGCGTGTGCATAACTGGACTTTCCAGCTTGGAAAACCCCCCAGGTCTCAAATGTATGATCTCATTCACCTGAGCAGAAAGTGGCTACAGCCAGAGACTTTGTCCGCACCAAAGATTGTGGAACGTGTTGTAATGGATCGGTTTTTGAGAGCTCTTCCTACTGCCATCCAAACGTGGGTAAGCCATGGAGACCCAGAGACGGCCGATGGTCTTGTGGATCGTGTGGAGAAATACTTGGCTACAGAGGCCCGACGGGAGGCAATACGGGAGGAAGTACAGAAAATGCTGAACTTAGGGGTGATAGAGGAGTCCCAAAGTGATTGGTCTAGTCCCATTGTGTTGGTGCCTAAACCGGATGGGAGCTGGCGATTTTGTAACGATTTTCGTCAGTTGAACAAAGTTACAAAATTTGACACCTACCCCATGCCACGTATAGATGAGTTGATCGACCGGCTGGGAACAGCCCGATACATGACGACTCTCGACCTCACAAAAGGGTATTGGCAAATCCCCCTGGCCAAGTCAGCCAAAGAGAAAACCGCATTTGTAACCCCAGACGGGGCGTTCCAATATAAAAGAATGCCGTTCGGGTTACAGAATGCGCCGGCCACATTCCAGCGGAAAATGGACCAGATGCTGAGGCCCCATCGGAAGTATGCTGCGGCTTACCTGGATGACGTAATTGTCCATAGCACAGATTGGGCCTCACATCTGCCAAAAGTGCAAGCAGTCCTGGACTCTGTTCGGGAAGCAGGGTTTACGGCTAACCCCAAGAAGTGTACCATTGGGCAGGAGGAGGCCAAATATCTTGGGTACACCATTGGGAGGGGAGTAATAAAACCCCAACTCAACAAAGTCGAGGCCATCCAGAGTTGGCCACGTCCCAACAGCAAGAAGCAGGTACGAGCCTTTCTGGGAATCGCTGGGTATTATCGGCGATTCATTCCCCACTTTGCTTCTAAGGCTGTGCCCCTAACCAACCTGACGAAGGGGAAAGGGTCGGTCATGATTAAATGGACCCCCGAGGCTGAGGCAGCATTCCAATTCTTGAAACAAGCCTTATGTAGCCAGCCAGTGTTGTACTCACCCGACTTCTCTAAAGACTTTGTCGTACAAAGTGATGCGTCAGATGTGGGGTTAGGAGCAGTATTGTCCCAGGTCTGGAACGGGGAAGAGCACCCAGTCATTTACCTCAGCAGGAAGTTGAAGTCCCATGAGGTAAATTACGCCACCGTTGAAAAGGAGTGTTTAGCGGTGAAGTGGGCTCTAGATTCCCTTCGGTACTACCTGCTAGGTAGGCACTTTGACATGGTTACGGATCACGCTCCGTTAAAGTGGATGGCTCAAAACAAGGAAACAAATAGAAGAGTGAATAGGTGGTTCCTGGCCCTCCAGGAATTCAACTTCACAGTAAAGCATCGCCCTGGCGTTCAAATGGGGAATGTGGATGCTTTGTCTCGAGTACATGAATGCCTGATTGCTGGTGTTCCAACCCCGAGGTTAAAACAAGAGGGGGGGGTATGTGACAGCAGGAAGGTAAAGTCACCTGGGTGCATCCAGGGGGGTAGATATATTTCGCCCAGATTCAGGCTTTACGCCGATTTATACAGCTAGGTGGAGAGTTGTATAAGCCCAGCTGAGACTAGTGGGCTCATTGATGACTCATACCTCTAGGGAGAGGGCTGGGCGTCGTGCAGGGAGTTGATGAGGCCAGCTGAAGCCTGTCAGTTCGTTTAAGGCCTCTATAAAAACTCCCAGATTCATTAGATGTTAGCTCATGCCTGGAAGCAGACCTGTGTGGACTGTCTAGGGAGAGTGAACCCCTGTGCGGTGAGAGAAAGCCTGTGTGGCTATATTTTGCTTGGACATTTAAAACCAGGGACTAGGACAGCACTAGGCTGATCCCAGTTGTTAGTTAGGAAACCTGTATGTTTAGTCAGAGGTCAAGTTGACCAGGATTTATTTTGTTTGTTTCTTTTGCTTTGCTGTGTTTTTGTCACTGTAAATAGAAAATAAACGGCACCTTTTTGATTTTGAAAACCACAACCTCCGTCTGCTGGGCCTGTTTTTGTGTGGGGAGCCCATCCCGGGGGTCACACACACCCGCTGCCGAGCTAACCCCCTCACACATGGTTTATATCATTTTGATTTCACATTTGGATTGTACATTAATTGAACTGTTTATTTATATATTCAACACTCTATCACACATATTTTGGGATTGTGTTACCAGTTGCTGGCTGAGGCATTAGATCATTTCTACAATCTTCAGTTGCTCACAAGACTTTTTGATTATTAAGGTAATAGTGCTAACCAATAAGCACTGTGCTGCTCATTCTTGAGGCTGGGTTCACACTAGTGCAACACGACATCTGTCCTACTTTGGATCCGACTTTGCCCTGCGACATGAAGCCGACATATGTCCGACTTTCAATGAACGGGGATCCCCGCCAATATCAGGCACTGTGTTTGGTATGAATCTTGAGGGGGAACTCCAGGCCAAATTTTAAATAAAAAACCGGCATGGGTTCCCCCTCCAGAGGCATACCAGGCCCTTGGGTCTGGTCTGGATTTGAAGGGGCGCCCCTACGCCGAAAAAACGGAGTGGGAATCCCCCCCAAAATCCAAACCAGACCCTTATCCGAGCACGCAACCTGGCCGGCCGCAGGGGAAGAGGGGGGGACGAGAGAGCGGCCCCCTCCCTCCTGAACCGTACCAGGCCACATGCCCTCAACATGGGGGGTTTGGTGCTCTGGGGCAGGGGGGCGACCTGCGGCCCCCCCACCCCAGAGCACCCTGCCCCCATGTTGATGAGGACAGGGCCTCTTCCCGACAACCCTGGCCGTTGGTTGTCGGGGTCTGCGGGCGGGGGGCTTATCGGAATCCGGGAGCCCCCTTTAATAAAGGGGCCCCCGGATCCCGGCCCCCCCACCCTATGTGAATGAGTATGGGGTACATCGTACCCCTACCCCTTCACCTGGTGGAAAAAAATTGCAATAAAAAAAACACACAGCTTTTTAAAGTGTTTTATTGCACAGCTCCGGGGGTCTTCTTCCGACTTCGGGGGTCTCCGGTGTCGTCGCCGCGCTCTCCGGTTCTTTCTTCTGCCGGGCCTCCACTAACCTCTTTTTAGCTCTTTTGCTAGCGGGGCCCGGTCTTCTCCGTCGCCTTCTTCTTCTCCCGCTCTCCGGTTCTTTCTTCCGCCGGGCCTCCGCTAACTTCTTTTTAGCTCTTTTGCTAACGGAGGCCCGGTCTTCTCCGTCGTCTCGTCCGGGTCTCCGTTGTCCTTCTGCCGGCCCCTCCACTAACTTCTTGGTAGCTCTTTTGCTAGTGGAGGAGCGGGTCTTTCCGTCGTTGCCGTCGGCGTCTTCTTCCCTCTTCTCCTCCTCGATGTTGACGCGTCGCTTCCTCCCGCTGTAATACCGGCTGTCCGCTCCGCATTAATATAGGCTTCTCATGACGTCACAGTCACATGTTCCGGGGCACATGGCCCCGGAGCATGTGACTGTGACGTCATGGGAACATGTGACTGTGACGTCATGGGAAGCCTATATTAATGCGGAGCGGAGCGGAGAGCCAGTATTACAGCGGGAGGAAGCGACGCGTCAACATCGAGGAGGAGAAGAGGGAAGAAGATGCCGACGACGGGAAGACCGGCTCCTCCACTAGCAAAAGAGCTACCAAGAAGTTAGTGGAGGGGCCAGCAGAAGGACGACGGAGAAGACCGGGCCTCCGTTAGCAAAAGAGCTAAAAAGAAGTTAGCGGAGGCCCGGCGGAAGAAAGAACCGGAGAGCGGGAGAAGAAGGCGACGGAGAAGACCGGGCCTCCGCTAGCAAAAGAGCTAAAAAGAAGTTAGCGGAGGCCCGGCAGAAGAAAGAACCGGAGAGAGCGCGGCGACGACACCGGAGACCCCCGAAGTCGGAAGAAGACCCCGGAGCTGTGCAATAAAATACTTTAAAAAGCTGTGTGGTTTTTTTTATTGCAATTTTTTTCCACCAGGTGAATGGGTAGGGGTACGATGTACCCCATACTCATTCACATAGGGTGGGGGGGCCGGGATCCGGGGGCCCCCTTATTGAAGGGGGCTCCCGGATTCCGATAAGCCCCCGCCCGCAGACCCCGACAACCAGCGGCCAGGGTTGTCGGGAAGAGGCCCTGTCCTCATCAACATGGGGGCAGGGTGCTCTGGGGTGGGGGGGCAGCAGGTCGCCCCCCTGCCCCAGAGCACAAAACCCCCCCATGTTGAGGGCATGCGGCCTGGTACGGTTCAGGAGGGCCGCTCTCTCGTCCCCCCCTTTTCCCCTGCGGCCGGCCAGGTTGTGTGCTCGGATAAGGGTCTGGTATGGATTTTGGGGGGGACCCCCACGCCATCTTTTCGGCGTAGGGGCGCCCCTTCAAATCCAGACCAGACCTAAGGGCCTGGTATGCTCCTGGAGGGGGAACCCATGCCGGTTTTTTATTTAAAATTTGGCCTGGAGTTCCCCCTCAAGAGCAGTACAGCACAAGTCGCATGCCAAAGTTGGATCATGCAAGACTGCGGTCCGACTTTGATCCGACTTCAATGATAGTCAATGGGCTGAAGTCGGATCAAAGTCGGACCAAAGTAGTACAGGGACATGTGTCGGACCAGTTAAGACGGCTCCCATAGGGAAACATTGATTTTCACACGTCATGCGACATGAGCTCCCAATGTCGGAGCGTTTGTCGCCCCAGTGTGAACCAGGCCTGAAGGTGCAAAAACTTTCATCAATAGGGCGCAAATAATATAAATCCACTTTGTGTGCACCAAATGCCTTTGTAAACTCTGTGCAGAGAGCAGAGTTGTAGGAGGGGCTCAGACTCCACCTATTACAGTCTGCCTGCAGAAAACTACAATATCGGGCTGAGAGAAGAACAGTTAGTCTGTACAAAGAGAGAGATCAGCGGTGACTGGTCATTATTTCAGGAAATTCCTGCACTGAAGCAAATGTTCACAACTGATTACTGCACAGATATGGAAAAAATACACAAAACACATCAAGGAAGATTCAAGGGAGAATACACGACTTTTGTGTTTAGACAATATTTGCTTAACCAGGAATTCAGCTTTAACTGAACCTCTGAAGTAAGTCTAACACAAGCTTAATTTTAACCTAGCCCGAAAATAAACCCTGACATACAGTGCCTTGAAAAAGGATTCATACCCCTTGAAATTCTTCATTGTGTCATGTTACAACCAAAAACGAAAATGGATTTTATGTGATAGACCATCACAAAGGGGGTTATTTACTAAGGCAAATCCACTTTGCACTACTAGTGCACTTGCAAGTTCACTTGGACGTGCAGTCGCTGTAGAGCTGAGGGGGAAGTGCAAGGAAAATAAAAAACAGCATTTTTGCTTGTACATGATTGGATGATAAAATCAGCAGAGCTTCCCCTCTGATCAAAAAGCGACTGCAATTCCAAGTGCATTTCCAAGTGCACTTGTAGTGCAAAGTGGATTTGCTTTTAGTAACTCCAAAGTGACACATAATTGTGAAGTGAAGAAAAATTATAAATGATTTTCAAATGTTTTTACTACTTTGCACTACTAGTGCACTTGGAAGTTCACTTGGAAGTGCAGTCGCTGTAGAGCTGAGGGGGAAGTGCAAGGAAAATAAAAAACAGCATTTTTGCTTGTACATGATTGGATGATAAAATCAGCAGAGCTTCCCCTCTGATCAAAAAGCGACTGCAATTCCAAGTGCATTTCCAAGTGCACTTGTAGTGCAAAGTGGATTTGCTTTTAGTAACTCCAAAGTGACACATAATTGTGAAGTGAAGAAAAATTATAAATGATTTTCAAATGTTTTTACTAATACATATCTTAAAAATGTGGTGTGCATTTGTATTCAGCCCCCCGAGTCAATAATTTGAAGAACCATTTTTCGCTGCAATTACAGCTGCAAGTCTATTTGGGTATGTCTCTACCAGCTTTGCACATCTACAGAGTGACATTTTTTGCCCATCCTTCTTTGCAAAGTAGCTCAAACTCTGTCAGATTAGACGGAGAGCGTCTGTAAACAGCAATTGTCAAGTCTTGCCACAGATTCTCAATTGGATTTAGGTCTGGGCTTTGACTGGGCCATTTTAACACGGGAATACGCTTTGATCGAAACCATTCAATTGTGGCTCTGGCTGTATGTTTAGGGTTGTTGTCCTGCTGGAAGGTGAACCTCCACCCCAGTCTCAAGTCTTTTGCAGACTCTAACAGGTTTTTGTCTTAGATTTCCCTGTATTTGGCTCCATCCATCTTCCCATCAACTCTGATCAATTTCCCTGTCCCTGCTGAAGAAAAGCATCCCCACAACATGTTTATCACGGTGGGGATGGTGTGTTCAGTGTGATGTGCAATGTTCGTTTTCCGCCACACATAGAGTTTCGCTTTTAGGCCAAAAAGTAAAATTTTGGTCTCATCTGACCGGAGCACCATCTTCCACATGTTTGCTGTGTTCCCCACATGGCTTCTCACAGACTGAAAATGGGACTTCTTACGGCTCTTTCAACAATGGCTTTCTTCTTGCCACTCTTTAATAAAGGCCAGATATGTGGAGTGCATGACTAATAATTGTTCTGTGGACAGATTTTCCCACCTGAGCTGTGGATCTCTCAAGCAGAGTTACCATGGGCCTCTTGGCTGCTTCTCTAATTAATGGTCTCTTTGCCCAGCTTCTCAGTTGAGGTGGATGGCCATGTCTTGGTAGGTTTGCAGTTGTGCCATATACTTTCCATTTTACAACGATGGATTGAACAGTGCTCTGAGATTTTCAAAGCTTGGGATATTTTTCTATAACCAAACCCTGCTTTAAACTTCTCCACAACTTTATCCCTGACCTGTCTGGTGTGTGGCCTTGATTTGCTTGTGTTCCTTGGCCTTGATGATGCTGTTTGTTCAGTAAGGTTCTCTAACAAACCTCTGAGGGCTTCACAGAACAACTGTATTTATACTGAGATTAAATTACAAACTGATGTACTCTATTTACTAAGTAGGTGACTTCTGAAAGCAATTGGTTCCACTAGATTTTAGTTAGGGGTATTAGAGTAAAGGGGGCTGAATACAAATGCACGGCACACTTTTCACATATTTATTTGTAAAAAAATCTTGAAAACCAATAATCATTTTCCTTCCACTTCAGAATTATATGCCACTTTCTGTTTGTCTATCAAATAAAATCCAAATAAAATACATTTACGTTTTTTGTTGTAACATGACAAAATGTGGAAAATTTCAAGGGGTATGAATACTTTTTCAAGGCACTGTAACTCCTATTCTTTTTCATTATACCTTTGTTCTGTACCAGAAGACTTTGTAGTGAGTAAGCAGTCCTGCACCGATATCATGCTGAAAAACATGAAAATCCACGTAAAACATTACCTGTAAGGTTTAAAGAATTTTCTATCCTTACTGTCTCAAAAACCTTAGCCATCATGGCAGAAATCGCAGTATAGTTTTTATTGGCTTCATTACATTCACTGAATGAGCTCTAAGCTAATGATCAAGGCACATTTTTTTTTTTTTTATAACATTTGAAAAAAAAAGCAAGAAAGGACTTGATCGCTGGCTTTAATCTTTTATCAAGCAATGAACAAAACTATAAAATTGAAAGGGCTTAACAATGTGACAAAAATGTTCTTCAATCCTTTTGATTCTTAGAAATCTTACAAGACCACCAATAAAGCAATGCCACAAGAAGAGTCACATATGAGCTGAAATATAGACTATTTAATCAATACATCAATAAATCTTTTATAAAAATAGCGATACACAAAATGAAATCTTAAAAGATTTTAGTGTGCATATAATTTAGTCAAATTCATAGTGTGCAATATTTAGAATCTCCTACACAATTCAAACAAAGCAAGATCGTTATGCGTTTAGGGTTCTGAGTTGGTTTGTAATCAGTTATTACCTTTTATCACTGAACTTTGCTATAAGCCTGTAAAGTTACTGCATTAGCCCTAAGTTTCTTTGTAACTTTACTAAGCATTATTAACTAACGTATCCACATTTATGAACTACAGTACATAATCATTTTGGAAGAAAATATTTCTTAGAAAAAAATATGAATATGTGAATGGTCCCCAATGCCTTTTACACACAATAGGAATTTCTGATGAAAAACGTTTTTTCCGTAGGATTTTAGAAATAGAACGTGTTAAATTTTTCTGATGGAAAAAAATACTATGGGAAATTCCGATCGTCTGTGTGAAACTCCGTCTGAGAAAAAACCCATGCATGCTCAGAATCAAGTCGACGCATGCTCGGAAGCATTGAACTTCATTTTTCTCAGCTCATCGTAGTCTGACAGTGTGTATTCAAGACTGATGGAAGACAGCTTGAACGGAATTCTGACAGAAAATTCCATCAGATTTTAGCCCATAGGAAATTCCTATCGTGTGTACAGGGAAAAACTAACTGATTGGTCGTTTACAATGTGGCTGACACAAATTAATATAACTTTCTTAGCCCTGTCAGCAGTGGCGGCCCGTCCATAGGGGGCGCATGGGCGCCGCCCCCCCAAAGCCAGTCACACAAAAAAAAAAAAAAAATGTCCCTTTAAGAAAAAAAAAGTACCGTTTAAGTGTACTGGGGCGGGCGCCGAGCGCCGGTTACAGTGCACTATGAAAGCGTGATGCCAATGCAATCCCGTGATTGCAGGCAAGACGCTTCATTTGCAGTGTTTTTTGATGCTCTGTGGCGTTTTTGGGTGTGCCTCTAAGCGCTCATTGGGTCACACTGCTTCTCCTTCATGTCTGGTCAATGCTGTCCCCGGCGCGTGTCACTTACGGTTTCGGGTCTGTGCGGAGGAGCCAGGCAACTGAGGCAAGGTAAGGTACTTCTAACAGCGGCAGCCTGTGTGACGGATCTCAGATACCCCAGCTGGGCACATCCGCCAGACTTGTGTCTCCTGTCCTCCAAACACACCCGCAGCCTGCAGATTCGCCATAACCAGCCCTTAACCCCTCAATCACGAGACAAGCCACACAGGTGTTGAGGGTTAAACATGCAGAGCATCAACAGTTTATTAAATACAAAACATACACTTTTACACACAGTTAGGGACACTCCCCTTAGCCTTGTCATAGAGGGGGGGGTAGGGGACAAGGAAGAACCAATGGGAACTGAACACTTGTACATTGAAACAGAGACTACAGATAAACATAAAGGGATTATGGTAAGCAGGCAACCCCTCAATACACATCCCCTGCGGAGAGATGTCTGCAGTCCAGACCATTGTCTATGTGCCATGACTCAACACAGCTAAACACAGCAACAAGAGGGGGGGGGTGGGGGAGAAGGGATGTAGCATTACATTACATTATCTCAATGCCAGCTTGTCCAGACGTCTCTTAGTCTCTTATGGGCCATAATCTGTGGGTAGGAGGCCCGCCCTCAGTCCCTTCCAAAGCACACAGTGACAGTGGGTTCTGTCACAGCCTGTATTCTGTATTTTCTTTCAACCCCCATATACAGCATCTGTATGTGTTCTTCTCAGTCTGGGCAGACTGAGGATGGATGGAGCCGTGCTTCACCTCTCTGCCCTGCCTGGAATCAACCTCCGCTCAGCCCTTCACCCGACAATCTGCTGTGGAGCCTTCATTACACATCTCTGTATGTGTGAGCTGTGAGGGCTCCCAGCCCTGCGTCCTCCTAGAGTCATGCTGTGCAGGTCTGTGTATTCTCTCATCTCTCTCTCTCTCATCTCTCATCTGTATCTATCTACAATTTCTCTATCTCTATCTATCTATATATTCTATCTCTCTCTCTATCTCTCTCTCTCTATCTCTCTATCTCTCTCTCTATCTCTCTCTATCGCTCTAGCTCTCTCTCTAGCTCTCTAGCTCTATCCACAGGCGAGTGACAAGGGGGGGGGGGGTGGGGGTTTTGTTTGCGCCCCCCTAAAAAAATGGAGTACCAGCCGCCACTGGCCCTGTGTATGAGACAAGAAAGCTCATATGTTCTTGCAATAATAGGAGATATAGGAGGTATAAATGAAGAATCGCTTGGCAAAACAGTGGCATCTTACATTTTGTCTTGAATTTTATAGATAGGCAACTCCTTCTAATACTGATCAGTGGCTCCAAATTGATAAAAACTACTGCAACAGAGAACAGGCACAAAAAGATACTCAGCATCTTTCCAAATAAATGTTCTGTTTATTTGGGGCATGTGAAATTTTTTAAATAACCATGCTTACGTAGATATTACATTAAAGCAGTTTTAAACCGCTGGCCTTTTTTTTCCTTTTTTTTTTTTTGGGCAACCTGCAAGGTAAAGACATACTGTGCTAATATGCATTGCATACTAGAACATTATGTTAAACGTACCTTAAAACGCAGCCCTTCCGCGCTGATAAGTCAGTGCTGCAGGGGCTCCCATCTTCACCCGTCTTGCTTCCAGATTCACGGCCTCCGGCTCTGTGACTGACCAGAGCCGCAATGACATCACTCCCATGCATGCACACGGGAGCCACCGTTCATGGCACAGGGTTGATGACACAGGGCTCTGAACTCTGACTCCTTCAGAGTTCATGCGCCAGTGATGTCACTCGCTGCCTGTAATGTAAATATCTCCTAAACAGTGCATGCTTAGGAGATATTTACACTACCTATAGATAAGCCTTATTATAGGCTTACCTATAGGTAAAAGCAAAAGATGGATGTTTCCTTCTTCTTTAATATTACTATTGTACTTTAAGGCCGGGTTCACAAACATGCAAATTGGATGCGCTTTTCTCCGTATCCAATTCGCATGACAGGAGAGTGTTACCGGCTCGCAATGAAGCCAGTTCACACAGCTCCAGGGCGGCCTTGTTTCTGTATTTAAAAAGGGTCCTGTGTGTTTGGTTGAGATTCAGGTGTGAATTCAGGCAAAAATTTTGACCTGATTTACACCTGAATCAGCGAACAGGGATACACCGGACCCCATGCTGTGAACCACAGCCGCAGCATATGTGAACACAGCCATAAGTTAACAGGAGGCACAACTTAGGCAGGCAAGTTTCTTATCAGAAATGAAATAATGTGAGTAAGTATGTATTTAAAACATTATTAGTGCCATGTACACAATTAATGCAGTGTGTAATAAATAAGCAAGGCATATAAAATGAAATACAGTTTTATTCTTTCACAATGGTAAGGGAGAGTTTAGAATTGCTAATTTTCCTGCACAAAAGCATCTTTTTTCAATCCACCATTAAAAAAAAAAAAAAATTCTGGTTCTGTGTGCACGATGTCCAGAGGAAGTCACATTAAGCCCAGGTTCTCACTGGGCTGTGGGAGTGAAGCCGTGCGAGTTCAGCTGAACTCGCACGATTTCACTCTCGCTGGCAGTCCCGATTTCAGCCACGATTACAAAGACATCTGACATCTGACACATTTGCGGCAAATATCGGCGTTTTGACATGCGATTTAACATGCCAAATCGCACGTCAAAATGCACCAGTGTGAACCAGGGCTAAGAAACACGTCGACCAGAGGTGACGTCACATGAACACAGAAGTGCTGTTTTTTAATGGTGATTTTAAAGGGATGGTGCTATTTTATGCTTTGTGAGTAAACCATTAATAAAAGCACTTTTGCGTTTATATAATGACTGCATTATGGGGCTTCTTTAGTTCTGCATACTAAATTTGAGGTAAACTGTGGATGGCTGATCCCAAGACCGTAGAGTGGCTTGGGGGACCTTATAACAACAAAGAGTTAAATGCTAAAGGATTTTCTTCTGGACCGCTGGCTTATATATATTTCTGTTAAGCCTTCTACCTGGAGCACGGGTGATCTTGCCTCTTAAAGGGACAGTTCATCTACACACTCAGGCACTCAATCAACTATTATCATTATCAGGATCATCAGGATTATCTATTCTTTCGCCGGACTTACCACGGCAGAGGTCGGCCTCACCAGATCTCTGAAAAATAGGTGAATTATTTCAGCAACATCAGCTTATATCCCTCCAACAACTTAAAGAACTCTTTGCCACCCCTAATAAGGATCTTTACGTTTACCTAAGAATCCGACATATCCTTGCACCTACCTTGACTTCACTCAACACTCTGACCAAGGACATCTTATCCTTCTTCAACCTAACCAACAACAAAATATGCAGTATCTCACACCTCTATGGCCTACTCATAAAACCTAAACAGGAAGGGAAATCCTCAGCTATATCTTTCTGGGAATCCACTCTACAAAGTGAGTTTTCTCCTTCCCTCTGGTATCAAGCAATTCGCACCCTCGCCATATACTCCAGAAACATTTCTCATTGGGAGACCTTATTGAAAATCCTCTACTGTTGGTACTATACCCCTATAAAACTAGCCAGATTATTCACATCCCACTCCAGAAAATGCTGGAGGAACTGTGATACAGACGGACATATCTTTTACATTTGGTGGGAATTCCCATCCATTACCCTATTCTGGACGGGTGTCTCCAACCTCATTAACCACTTCTCCACCGGGCCTATTCTGGCACTTCTCTCCTTCATGTAAAAATCATCCTTTTTTTGCTAGAAAATTAATCAGAACCCCCAAACATTATATATTTTTTTTTTAGCAGACACCTTAGGGAATAAAATGGCGGTCATTGCAACTTTTTATCTTGCACGGTATTTGCGCAATAATTTTTCAAATGCCTTTTTTGGGGAAAAAAAAAACGGTTTCACAAAATATAAAATAACAAAACAGTAAAGTTAGCCCAATTTTTTTGTATAATGTGAAATATGCTGTTACACCAAGTAAATAGATACCTAACATGTCACACTTTAAAATTGCGCACACTCATGGAATGGCGCCAAACTTCGGTAATTAAAAATCTCCATAGGCGATGCTTTAATTTTTTTTACAGGTTACTATTTTCGAGTTACAGAGGTGGTCTAGTGCTAGAATTGTTGCTCGCACTCTACCGGACACTGTTTACATATGTGGGCGGGACTTACATGCGTGTTAACTTCTGAGCGTGAGCTACCGGGGACATGGGCGTTTTACATTTTTTTTTTTTTTTTTTTTATTTTATTTTACTGAATTATTTTTATTTTTACACTTTTTTTTTACATTTTTTTTTATCACTTTTTTTCCTATTACAAGGAATGTAAACATCCCTTGTAATATGAATCATTGTGACAGGTCCTCTTTATGGAGAGATGCGGGGTCAATAAGACCCCACATCTCTCCTCCAGGCTGGAAAGCATGAGATCGGTGAAAAAACATTCACCAATCTCATGCTGACAGCCACTATTGTGGCTTTGTTTACTTCCGGGTACCGGGCACACAACGTCGCGCCCAGGACTCCGACGGTCATAGAGAAATCTCTATCGTCGTGAGCCGGCACCGGCCGATTCGTTCTCCGGGCCCCAGATGGCACGGGAGAGCCTGTAGAAGCACCGGATGGCGGCGGGAGGGGGGATGTCCGCTATGATCGTTCTTATGGTGTGCATAATCGCCGGCATGACAGAATGGTATCTGAATGATGCCTGTAGCTACAGGCATCATTCAGATATCCCCCCTCAAAGTCAATGACGTCATATGACGTCCTTAGTGGAGAAGTGGTTAAAGATGTAACTAGAATATCTCTCACATTAATCCTCAGATGGCTCTCTTCGGACTAGGACTCTAACACTGGCATCCAAAATTTCACACTATCATCACACATATACAAATTGCTGCTCGCCTCTCCATTGCCAGGTTCTGGAAACAGACCAGTGCACCCACTCTGAACTGTACTATTGATATCTTAAATGATCATCTATCTATGGAACTCATATTTGCCAAATCACAGATGAAATTGAATAAATTCTATGATCACTGGCAATACTGGCTGTCAGACCCCCGAGCTACAGCATGTTTTTAACCACTTGCATTGCCACAATTTTTTATATATTTTGTATATATTATATATCCCCGTTTGTGCTTTATACATGTGATTGCTGGTGGTGAGTGGCATTTGGAACAGAGATTGTGGCATGCTTTTTTTATGTGAGAATTATACCACCGCGTTCCATTGATGAGATTATAGCTTTACCCGGGGGTCTGACAGTGAGAGTGTCAACCTTTCTTTGAGATACAAAGGCGCATTTGATCTTTGTAATTTGAGATCCCTTTGTAATTTGATAGCCTAGCCCAGGGCTTAAAATTTCAAGTCTAGACCTACTAGCCAGGCAAAAACCTTACTCTCCACCAGTTGCCCCACCAAACCTTTCCCAGGTCCGTCCCCCCAACCCCGCCCCCTTAAAGCCCCGCCCCCTTAAAGCTTATGAAATTACATTTTTCTTAAGAATAAAGAATCCAAAATATAAAAAAATGCAATTATAACATAGCTTTATTCAATTTAAACATAACAGCAATAGCGTTAATATCAGGGTCCCCAGAGAGCCCCCCTTTACATCAGTGTCCCCAGAGAGCACCCCCATACATCAGTGTCCCCAGAGAGCCTCCCCTTACCTCAGGGTCCCCAGAGAGCCTCCCCTTACCTCAGGGTCCCCAGAGAGCCTCCCCTTACCTCAGGGTCCCCAGAGAGCCTCCCCTTACCTCAGTGTCTCCAGAGAGCCTCCCCTTACCTCAGTGTCTCCAGAGAGCCTCCCCTTACCTCAGTGTCTCCAGAGAGCCTCCCCTTACCTCAGTGTCTCCAGAGAGCCTCCCCTTACCTCAGTGTCTCCAGAGAGCCCCCCCATACATCAGTGTCTCCAGAGAGCCCCCCATACATCAGTGTCCCCAGAGAGCCCCCCCTTACATTAGTGTCCCCCAGAGGGCCTCCCTCTAAATAAGTTTCCTCAGATGGCTCCCCATCTTACCTTTAGCTGGTGGGTGTAGGGATGTGCACCGTTGGCAGGCGGCCTCTTCTCGTGCCCCTGCGGCGGTGGAGAGCGGACCTCTCCTTGTTTCTCCCTCAGCAGTGGAGAGCGGAACTCTCCTGCACCTGTCCCCTGTAATGGCGCTGCCGAAGAAGAAGCCGCAAACCGGAAGTCGGCTTCAAAATGAGGCTTGGAGCGCAGGTGCACAGCAAATCGATCCCTGGGGCCTGGGGATCACATTGCGTTCTGTTACTGCCAGGGGTGTACCTAGAGCATTTGGCACCCGGGGCAGATCCTATATCTGGTACCCCCCCACCGTAAAATGTAAAAACACCCCACTGTGCCCCCTGCATACCTCTGCATCCTTCAATATCTTTTTGTCACTACTGTGTACCCCCTCTCCACAACTGCACCTCTGGACTCCTTTACATTACACTGCACCCTGCACCCCTTTACATTTAACAACCCTTGTACCTCTGGACCCCTTTACATTACACTGCACCCTGCACCTCTGGACCCCTTCACATTACACAGCCCTTGTACCTCTGCACCCCTTTACATTACACAGCCCTTGTAACTCTGGACCCCTTTACATTACACGGCACCCTGCACCTCTAGACCCCTTTACATTACACAGCCCCCCACAGCTCTGTACCCCTTTATATTACACAGTACCCTCCACCTCTAGATGCCTGTATGTTACACAGACACTCCCCTCAACAGTTCTGGACCCCCTGCATGTTACGCAGACCCCCCTACAGTGCAGACCCCCGCTACAGTACAGGCCCCCCTACAATGCTGACCCCCCTACAATGCAGACCCCCCCTACAGTTAAGACCCCAGCTACAGTGCAGACCCCCCTACAGTGCAGACCCCCCTAGTGTACAGACCCATACCTCCCAACATGCACGGATTCTGCACACAACAGGAATTGTAGGAAGTTGATGAAGCACACCGGAGGCAGGTAAGACGCCCCCCCCACGATCGGCAGCCTCCTGCGGCACCCCTCGCGTTCGGCGGACACCAGTGGCAGCACCCCTCCCCCTCAGAACTGTGATCAGTCTCGGCAGCGGCTGTCAGCCGACAAGTATGAAGCCGCCTCCCCCTCCTCCTGCATGCACAGCACTGTATAGACATAAAGGAGGAGGGGGAGGCGGCTTCATACTGCTCGGCTGACAGCCGCTGCCGAGACATATCAGAGCAGTAAGAGAAGGGGATCGTAGCGCCGGTGACTTGTCGTTCTGGTTCCCCTATCTGTATGGTTCCAAGCTCAACTGCGCAGGCGCAGCCGAACATCTGTTGAAGCTCGGAGATTTCCGTCGGCTTGGCTTGCGCCTGCGCAGTAAATAGGGAACCAGAGCGATAGGAGGAACCATAGTCTCGGCAACTGTGGACGCGCTGGCCCCCGATGCTTCATTACACACGCCGCTTTCCTCTTCATGCAGCAAGGGGCGGCTCAGATGTCATATTGTGCAGTGCGATTTGTTTGTTTATACACGACACTCTATCCAGCCCCTTGCTGGATAGAGCGTCGTGGATAAACAAACAAATCGCACTGCACAATATGACATCTGAGCCGCCCCTTGCTGTATGAATAGGAAAGCGGCGTGTGTAATGAAGCATCAGGAGCGAGCGCGTCCTATCGATATGCTTCCCCCCCTTGACTGCGCAGGTGCTGCCGAACAGCTGTTTAAGCTCGGACATTTCCGTCGCCTCGGATTGCGCCTGCGCAGTCAAGCTTGGAACCATACAGATAGGCGGAACCAGCTTGGCAGATCACCGGTCCCAGATGTGCTTGCACCCCCCCTGCAAAGCCACTACCTGCTCGCCCCCCCCCCCCCCCGTGACTGAAAGGAGACAGCACCGCGGGTTTAACAGCAGCATTGCGCGGTGACAGAGCAGACATGTTCTGTCACCGCGCAATCTGCTGTTAAACCCGCGGCGGCGGCACTGTCTCCTTTCAGTCACGGAGGGCGCGGGGGGGCGCCGGCCTGACACCCCCCCAGTGTGTAACACCTGAGCACTTTTCAAGCCCTGTCCTAGGCTATTTTTCACTTTTAGCAATGGAGCACCCTTTCTATGTGTTTTTATGAGCATGGAGCACTTTATTCATATATCATTCATTATGGACTATATGTTTACATGAACTTTTCAAATAATTAATTGTTTTCACTTTGGTTATTTATTGTGCACCTTTATACTGTACATGTACATAGGAGGAACATTTAAATTACAAAATAGACAATTCAGGAGCTATGCAATGATTCTCAGTTCATAAAATGGTGGTACAAAACTGAAATCCCTCACAGCTGGGAGGTAAACCGTGAGCACCAATTGTGATGCCCAAGTATAACAATACTGTATAACCACAAAGATCTTCAATGAAAGTGCTGAGGGATTCCATAGGTCTGTACAGCCACAAACCCGTGTTGTGAAAGCTGGTGGCTGGTAGTTGTAGTTCCACATAGATGAAAGACCAAAACCACAGTTAACACAAACATATAAGATGTTTATTGGTCCAACAAAAAACGTAAAAATTATAAAAAAAGGCTCCTGTGTAAACAGACTGGGCTGTAAAAGTGTCAATCACATGTTGCTACAATCCCACATAGACGTGACTTGAAAGGCTCAAAACACATACCATTAATCAAGCAGGTGCTGGAGGGAGAGAGGAAATTGTCTTCCCAGGTAAAACCACTCATTCTTCCAGATGAAAAAAAGCAGATGCTGTGTAAAGGATCAACACAGTTGATGAGTGCAGGGTGTGTGCTAATGAGGTCAGCTGGTGAACTCCTTCCTATGTCTTACTGGTTTTTATGTCCCAAATCTACATACCAGTAGAGATTGGCCGAACGACCTCCTATACGGTTTGCGGCAGAACTTTCGAACATTGCAAAAGTTTGGATCCGAATAATGAACCCCGTTAAAGTCTAAGGGACCTGAACTGGAAAAATCAAAAGTGACTATTTTGAAGGCTTGCATGCAAGTAATTGGGCATACCATGGTTATGGGGTACGGGTCATGTATCAATGAAAAAAAAGTTTGTAAAAAACATAATTTTTAAATGAGCAGTGATTTACTGGTGCTTAAAGCGTAACACCACTTTTGTTGAGAAAAAATATTCCCCTCTGGGTGATCTATGTACATTGCAAGGATTTTAATAAATGTTGTTGCAGATTCCTATCTTTTGTTATTCTGAAGAAATAGGCGTTTGTCTGTCTCCATGTGGAAAGTGAACCTGTATCGGAGTGGTTTTGTAATTATCAATCAGCTGCTGCACCAGCAAAGCTCTAATGAGGAAATATGCAGGGTCTGAATCCCTTTAGATGTGATTTACTTTTAGGGGTATCTCACTAAGAATGCAATTTTTTTATTGAGTTTGTATCTTAGTGCAGAGTTTTGGGAAAATCAGTCAGCCAATAACACAAGCAGGATATGACATTTCTGGGGAAGAGGGGAGGCTGGACAGTATCTGTATACAGAATGCCTTCAGGTAGCCATATTGCATTTCATTTACAGAAAATTACAGCACTGTAGATTGAAACAGAAAGGTAATTTCTAATAATGTTCAAGTAAAATATAACTTGTGTTGCAATTGTATACCCTATTTTTTTTTTTTTTTTTTAAGAAAGTGGAGTTACCCTTTAAAGTGAAACCATCAAAATGAGAAATGACAATAAAAATTCCTTTAAATATAGTGCCTGGGGGGGCTAGTCTGCCAGTAATGTGGTGCATCTGAACCATGTAGAACGACACTTATAAAGCCCAAAAAAAATGTTTTTCTTTATTTCATAAATAATGGCTTGGGGAACCAGTCTGTATGATGAGGCCACAATTTAGTGCACATGGAACAAGATTAGAAATTTTGGGGATAAATTCTGGTGTCTCTTTCACAGACTTTGGATAGAAGTAACAGGTGTGGAAAAATTGGGCTTTTGCTATTGGTTGTGCCTTCACACCGTAACCCTATAGAGCAGGGGTCTCAAACTGGCGGCCCTCCAGCTGTTGTGAAACATTGCAAGGCCGACAGTTACAAGCATGACTTCCTCAGGCAGAGGCATGATGGGACTTGTAGTTCTGCAACAGCTGGAGGGCCACCAGTTTGAGACCCCTGCTATAGAGGTACTCTTGATGAAAGCAAGAATTGGCCTTGCTGTCAAAAATTGCAATCATATGCACCTGTCAAACAGGTGTGGAAAAATCTGTCTTTGGGTGTCTGTGGTGCCTTCACATCGTAACCCTATAGAGGTACTCTTGATAAAAGCAAGAATTGTCCTTGTTGTCAAATTTTTTATTTATATGCACCTGCCAAATTGTTGCAAAAGAAAATTGGTCTTTGGGTGTTAATTGTGCCCATGAAACCTACACCAAAAATGTTCTTCCAGATGAAATCAACACCCACAATGCTAGGCAGCCTAGAAGTCTTGCAGAGATTCCACATCCCAAAAACACTTAATCGGCAACATCAGCATCAGGTGTTTGATAGCTACTGCTAATCAAGGACTAATTCATTTTGATAAATGTCAGTCGGTCCACAGTCTGTGGACAGATGCACTCTTACCTGTCACAAAACCTCCAGCAGCACTGAATGCCCATTTGGAAAGCACGCTGGATGCAGGACAGCCCAGCAGCTCTATTGCATACTGGACAAGTTCTGGCCAGTGGTCTATTCTCATGACCTAGTAGATCGTGAATTGGAAAGCTCTCCATTTCTTTTTTTGCCCCTAGATAATCTCCCACCGTATTATGAAGACGCTGCCAATGGAATGTGGAATCTGACAGCCATGGGCTCCGAGGACTAAGTTTTTTTTGAAAGGCATCACTGAGGTAGTCCTTTCTCCACCACTCCTCTCGACCAACAGAAGCCTCAAAACAAGTCGGGAAAGGTGTTACATACACTCCTCTTTAAGGTGTCCTCAAGAGATTTCATTTTCTGCTCCCTCTGCGGGAATGGAATGAGTTCGGAGACTTTCCCCTTGTAACGGTAGTCAAGGAGGGTTGCCAACCAATAGTGATCCTTCTCTTTGATGCCACATATTCTCAGGTCCTTTTTGCAGTCTTTGAAGAATAAGGGAGTTAATGCAACCCAAGTTTGCAGAGGCATGAGAAGCAGAGTCCTCCTGATTTCTGAAGATTACAGTATCTGGAACAGCCTCCTCCCAGCCATGTACTACTCCCAAGGGTTCTGGGGACAGAAAACCATCTTTTTTTTTTTTTTTTTTAAATAGGCTTTATTGGATTTTAGAAACATTACAAAATAATAAAGTGTTCCGTAAAGTAAGAGAACAGAAACAGATATATTTAAACACTTTGAACATAATACATGGTGTAGGATAGAAATAACCTGAATGCATACAAATACAATATAAAAGGTGATGATTCTACCAGAGGGAAGGTTTTAATGAGTCATAAATGTTAAAACATTTCCCTTATGCTTCCCGGAATCCACAGTAGCTGGGCACCAGGGAAAGGGAGTCATAAGAAAACCAGGAAGGAGAGGAGGATGGGGGGTGGGAGGGAGAGGCTACTGGCTTACTGCTGGGTCTCTAAGGTCCATGAAAGTGGGAGAGACATTACCCAATTTGGGAGAGGTGTGAGGGTGGAGGAGAGTGTGGGTAGGGGGATAGAAGGTTCCAGTATATAAATTTAATAATATCTAGTAGACCTAATGGAGACGTGAATGGTACATTACATCTGGAAAGGAGGTATCCAGGGGATCCACTAGTTGGAGGGAGGGGGGAGTCCCCGGGACCCCTCTACAAAGTGGACCAGGGCCTCTGGACATAAGGTTTCCCCTGAGGTGCCCTTGTAGCAAAACAACAAGACTAGATATCATGTCAATACACACCATAGAGAACAAATTAGTCAATATAAAGGTATTTAAACATGTTTTAAAGTGAGGGCATTAGGAAGACAAAGTGGAAGACTCAAGGTAGATGATTTGATCCACAGGAGTGACTAGTGGAAGAGTGTGAAAGCTGGAAGACCGTAAAGTATTGGGCTAAGTTTTCCATCAGGCTGGTCTTCTGATTGGTGGGTGACTTTTAGGTCTTTAACAGGGAAGACTCTGGAGATATAGTAGTAAAGTTAGGGGAGCCTACTGAAACCTTGAGTGTTCAGGAAGCTGTCATGGTCTTTTATAGGGAGGATTTTTGTGACAAAGTGGAGCTACTTGTTTCGAAAATGGAGTGTAGAGCCATGGTGTGACAAGTCCGCGTCTAGTTTTTTCCTTTCTTAGTAGACTGATGAGCTCTTGTTTCATTTCCGAAAGGGCAGGAGGAGTGGTGGAGGCCCAGTTTCTAAGGATGGCCTGTCTTGCTGACATGAAACAGGTCGATAGCCTAGCTTTGTTGTGTTGGGTATGGAGTCGTTGGGGGTCTCCCAGTGATAGAGTCTGCAAAGGTTTCAATTTGGTCCCAGAATTTAGAGATGTAGGGACAAGCCCAGAGTCTGTGTAGCAGAGTCAGTTTGGTTTTAGCCGTTCAGTCGTTTGGGGTACCATCTGATCCTCCTGTCATCAGGTCCTGTTTGCAGGTGCCAAGGGATGCAGTTCGACTGATAGAAAAGTCTTTACATATGCTTGTTTGTGAGTAGTACCATTGCTTTTATATATTTTTTTATAAAACTTTTATATCGGTAATGCACTAGGTGTCGTGTACCTGGGCGTATTTGAACCGGGATCTTCCTGGTCCCACAGCTGCAGCCTTACCTGTTATGCTACGGAGCAGATCTAGACTTTTGGAAATGTCCTCTCAGTATTAAGCATTACCTTGGACTCACTAGCCCCACCTGCTGCCAGCTGTGGACAATTTTCTATCAAAGCAGCCCATAAAGAGGAAGTGATGCTATCTCTCAGCGCCCGTTTGTGTGGAATAGCTCCCTGGGTGTTGTGACTGCTTTTTGATCTTGATTTTCGTGTTGAACTTCTGCCTGAATTCCTGACTACTCTCTAGCCTGCTGATTTTGTAATTCACTGCCAGCTTGTGTATGACCTTTGCCTGCCTGACCACTCTCTGGATTTCGATCGTGTACCATTTTGCCTAATCTGTTGCCAACCTAATCTGCCTGACTACGTTTTCGCCTGAATCCTCAGCACACAAGTTCCACTTCGGACACCACCTATCACAGGTACCTTACATTACAAACGGGCCACAATGACAGTGGACCCTGCTGAGATTGTTAAGGCGATTTCACGTCAGGGACAATTGATTGGAGCTCATGAACAGCATCTTTCTTCCCTGGACGCCAAGTTAGATGAACTTTGTACTATGCTTAAATCTTGTTTGCCTGCTTCCTCTGCAACGGTCCAGACTCCGGATCCTACTCCTGCTACGATCCAACCCGCCTCTTCTGTACCACCCAAACTTCCCTTGCCTGACAAATTTGGTGGTGATACTGAGGACTGCAGAGGCTTTTTAAATGTTTGCCGTTTGCATTTCCGCAACAACCCTGGGACCTTTAGCACTTCGTCTGCCAAAGTGACTTTTGTAATTTCCTTGTTAAAGGGGAAGGCCCTGGCCTGGGTCTCTCCTTATCTGGAACACAATGATCCTGTGCTGCAAGACTCTGACAAATTTCTGGCTTCTCTCCAGACTGTATTTGACAAGCCAGATAGAGCTTCTGCAGCTGAGTACTCACTCTTGGACATGCAACAAGGCACCAGGTCTGTGGCACAATATGCTATTGAGTTTCGTACCCTTGCCGCTGAGACTACTTGGGACTCAAGGGCATTACGTGCAGCCTTCCAAAAAGGTTTTGTGGATCGCATCAAAGACGAATTAGTCTATAAGGATTCCCCAGAAGACCTAGAGAAATTCATAGAGCTCTGTGTTCGTCTGGATGTCCGGTATCATGAAAGGTGCCAAGAGAGACTTAGAACTCGCAAGTTTCCTAGGCCAGTTTACCGTTTGGCCCCTAACTTCCAAGCACCACCTCAGCCAGAACCTGAAATCTCAGTTGAACCCCAGGCACCTGTGGAACCCATGGATGTAAGCCGTCACCACCTAACTGAGTCTGAGAAACAAAGGAGGCATGCATTGGGCCTATGCCTATACTGTGGACTTAAAGGACATTTATTATCTGTCTGCCCTTCCCGTCCAGTAAAAGGCAGGGTCTAACCAGTGTTGGAGGAGCTGGCTTAGACCTTACAGGTATATCCTCCAAGACCAAGATTACCATTCCTGCAATTATCCATTTACCCTCTAAACTTGTCTCCTGTGAGGCTTTTGTGGATTCTGGAGCTGCTGGCATATTCTTGGATAGTGATGAGCCGAACACCCACGAACGGACCGAAAGTTCGCACAAACTTTAGAACCCTATTAAATACAATGGATGCGAACGTTCGAAATCTAAAGTGCTAATTATAACGACTATTATGCATGTTATTGTCCTAAAAAGGGTTTGGGGACCCGGGTTCTGCACCAGGGGACATGTATCAATGCAAAAAGAAGTTTTAAAAACGGACGTTTTTCGGAAGCAGTCATTTTAATGATGCATAAAGTGAAAAAAAAAAAGTCAAATATTCCTTTAAATATCATACCTGGGGGGTGTCTAAAGTATGCCTGCACAAAATTACATTTCTAAAGGAAAAAAAGCCATTTAAAACTGCTTGCGGCTTTAATGTAATGTCTGGTCCCGGTAATATGGATGAAAATCTTTAAGAAAAATTGCATAGCTACCCCATCAACCCCCCCCCCCACCCCAGCCCATTACCAGCCCCTTTGGGTCTTGTATGGATATTAAGGGGAACCCCGCACACAAAATAAAAAAGGCCCTATATACTCTGAACAGCCGTATACAGGCGGTGCATACAAGACAGGGACTGTAGGTTTGTTCTTATGTAGAATCTGTTTGTAATTTTGAACAGGTACATTGTTTAAGTGTAGCTCCAGCCCAAAAATCTATTCTTAAGCTTTTTGGAAAACATAGGGAAGGGTTATCACCCCTGTAACATTTGTTTTGCTGTCTGTGCAGTGTGCACCTGTTCAGAACAGTTCACCTCACTTTCCGTCCTAATCACAAATGTTTTTTGAAAATTTTGGGTTTTTATTGAAACAAGAATTGGTGATAAAGCATCAGTGGAGAGGAGACACTTTTTTTCCCATATTAACTCTTACAGGAGAGAATTTGCCTTCCTAGGGGTAGATTTCCTCTCACTTCCTGTTGTATCCTTCCGTTTGCAAGGAGGAGTCGTTTGTAAGTTGGATGTTTGAAAGTAGGGGCCTGCCGTATATACTCAGCTGAAATTTGCCCCTTACATGTTGGTGTTGCCACAACACTGTGAGCCCTCACAGTTACTCTTGGTGGGCGCATGAATGGGCCCTGCTGTGAATTATTAGATCAAGAATTGTAATTACATGCCCCTGTTAAACAGGGGCTGAAAAATTGGCCCTTTGTGGGTGTGGTGGTGTTGACACAACACTGTAAGGCCTCACAGTTACTCTTGGTGGGCACAGGAATGGGCCCTGCTGTGAATTATTAGATCAAGAATTGTAATTACATGCCCCTGTTAAACAGGGGCAGAAAAATTGGGAATTAGGCACTGGTGCCACAACACTGCAACCCCTCACAGATACTGTACTTGGAGCACAGCAATGAGCCCTGTTGCAAAGTATTGCATCAAAAATTGTAATTACATGCCCCTGTTAAACAGGGGCTGAAAAATTGGGCCTTAGCCACTGGTGCTGGTGCCACAACACTGCAACCTCTCCCAGATACTCTAGTTGGAGTGCAGGAATGAGCCCTGCTGCAAAGCATTGCATAAAAAATTGTAATTACATGCCCCTGTTAAACAGGGGCTGAAAAATTGAGCCTTAGCCACTGGTGGCGGCACCAAGAAACAAAAATGTTCTTCCAAGCTATCATCATCAATCGGATCATTGAGGAGGAGGAGGATAGTCAGTCAACATAACAGGACAGTCTCTCAGCATCAGCATCAGTCTTGAAGGGATGTGACATTTGAAAATAAATGAGTCTGTTATATCAGCTTCAGGTGTTTGGTAGCTAGTGGTGATCCAAGACTGGTTCATCTTTATGAAGGTCAGTCGATCAACCGAGTCGGTGGACAGGCGCACCCTGTGATCCGTGACAAATCCTCCAGCAGCACTGAATGTGCATTCTGAAAGAACGCTGGATGCAGGACAGGCCAGTAGCTCAATTGCATACTGTGCAAGCTCTGGCCAGTGATCCACCCAGTAAGCCAGAGGATTTTCGGTGGGGAAGGTGTCCAAGTCTGACCTTGCCCCTAGGTATTCCTGCACCATGTATATCAGACGCTGGCGATGGTTGCTGGAACCGATCATACCTTGGGGCTGCGGACTAAAGAATTGTCTGAACGCATCGGTCAGACGGCCACCTTCCCCACCGCTCCTTCTTTGACTGACCGAAGCCTCAGCAACTCGTTGTCCAGGACCAGGAGTTTGTAACCTCCCAGTCTCTGGGAACGCGTTGCACAGACCTTTCTGCAAGGCCTCCTGGAGTTGTCTCATCCTCTGCTCCCTCTGCGACGGTAAGATAAGGTCTGCAACCTTTTTTTTTTTTTTTCTTCTTCTTTCCAATGACAGGCAAGTCGAGAGGTCAATTTGAGGTCGTTCATTGTAAGTAGCAACAAATGATCAAGCGTTTCGGGGGAAAATAAAAAAACTCCTCTTCCTCAGTGTCTGCTGATTGTGAATGGGGAAAAATCCCAAATGAGTGTGTCTGTGAAACCAAAATCAGAATGCGATGGGTTCGCTGTGTTCGCAGCGTCGGGGGGGGGAGTCTTTTTCCCCCCGAAACGCGTTGGTTTGACCATTTGCTGCCACTCTCAACGAACAACCTTTTTTTTTGATTTCATATCTTTATTAAACATTTTCCATTTTCCAACAATACATACATTCCCTCCTTCCCTCCCCACCTGTCTCCCATACAAAAAAAAAAAAAAAAATTATCAGAACATCGTTTCACATTAAAACCATTTCAATCCAAAACTCCTCTACCCGATACTTCTTATCTCACTCTCCCTTCTACATCTCTCATCCAGCCACTAATTGACCTAGACCACACTCACACTTCTTTCCTCCACAACATCCATTCCCTTCTACGACTACTTTACTTATTATATACAATTTTCTTTCCTCTTTTTTTCTTGCCACGGTTTCCAAATCTTATCAAATTTTTTTAGGGCTCCTTGTCTAACGTAGGTTGTCCTTTCCTTTAGGATAGTTATGTTCATATTTTGCTCCCAATCCTTACTAAGGGGAGGGGAGATTGATTGCCATCTCTGTGCAATCAGCCTCCTTGCTTGAAATAAGCATCTTGTTATTGCTAACTGAGTGTAGGCATTTATCCCCTCGCCCTTTACCCAGCCCAGAACACATTGTAGGGGTTCCAGCTCTATGTCAACCTCAAAAACTTGCTCAATTGTTCTCACTACCTCCCTCCAATACCGGAATAACTTTGGGCATCGCCAGAACATATGAATTATATCACCGTTTACTCCACCACATCTGGGACAACTGGCGTCTCTTCTACAGCCAAAGCGGAAAAGTTTATACGGAGTATAATATGCTCTATTTAGCAAAAACAGGTGAGACATCCTCTGCGAGGGAGACAGTGAGACTGACGAAGCAAGTTCCAAAATTCTTTTCCACTGTTCGTTAGATAAGTTAGCAATATCTCTTTCCCACTTCCTCTTTTGTACCTGGCCCTGGGATTCCCTTAGGCTCCCCTTATGTAAATTTAAGTATATTTTTGTTATTGAGCCCTTAGTTGTTTTAGTGTTGATGATTTCTTTTAACAGGGGGGTCTTGCTCCAGGTCATTACTATTCCTTTATATTGTTTTGTTAAGGCATGTCTGATCTGCAAATATTTATAAAATGATTTATTTGAAAGATTATATTGTTCTTTTAATGTCTGAAAGGTTTTTAGTGTGCCATCTTGATACATCTGGGAGATATATTTAATCCCCTGTCTTTGCCATTCCTTAACTGTCCCCATCTTCTGTACCTCCTTTAAATTGTCATTCTCCCATAGGGGGGTATACTCCGTGATGCCATCATATCCCAACGCTATCTTCACTGCTTTCCATATTCTGATCATAAGGTCAAGGGTAGGTAATTTCCGTGGGAGAGAACCTACTTCCATGGCTTCTACTATAGAGTCATGTATAGTATGTTGTAGTAATATTCTCTTCCTTATCTCTTCTTCCTGCATGTAACTACCCTTCATGTATTGAATCTGTGCCGCCAAAAAGTAACTAAATGGATGTGGGAGTGCCACTCCCCCCTCTTGTTTTGTCCTCTGTAAGGTATTTAATTTTATTCTGGCTACACCTCCTTTCCAAATCAACTCCCTAAACGTAGTGTCTATTTTCTGGAACCATTTGTTGTATATCCAAACTGGTGAGTTTTGTAAGACATATAGGAGCTGTGGCATCCACACCATTTTTATTAAATTGCAGCGGCCTGCTACTGACAATGGGAGGGATTTCCACACCTTGATTTTCCCTTTGTATTTTTTTAAGCAGAGGAATCAGATTATCTGAAATATAATGGTTAGGGTCTCTAGATATATACATCCCCCAAATATTTAATTTGTGCTGTTATTTGAATTTGAGAAGCCTCTTGCGGGAGTTGGTTTGATAAAGGGTCCACCGGTAGCAGCATAGATTTTCCCCAGTTTATGTTAAGGCCTGAAAAGCGTCTAAAAATCTCTATTTGTTTCATGGCCTTACCAAGGGAGTGCTGTGTATCTCCCAGTAACAAGAGGAGTACCTCTCTGCAACCTGAACCTCTCGGAATACACATTGTTCACTTTTACTCTGGCCTCTGGGGTGCTATACAGCATCTTGACCCATTTCATAAAAATAGGGCCAACCCCAAACTCTTTTAAGGCTCTCCATAGATATTGCCACTCTATACTGTCGAAGGCCTTGGCAGCATCCAACGAAACAATTGCTCTTTTTCCATCTTCCTCAGTTGGAATCTGGAGGTTCAGAAAAACTCTTCTTATATTTGTGGAGGTGGCCCTACCTGGTATAAAACCCGATTGATCGGGATGTACCAGTTTCTCAACTATTTTGTTTAATCTGGCTGCCAAGAGCTTCGACAGTATTTTTATGTCAGTGTTGAGTAAGGAGATAGGTCTATACGAGGCGGTTTCAAGTGGGTCCTTACCCTCTTTGTGAATAACTATTATTGTGGAGTCCATCATGGACGTAGGGAGTTCTCCTTTAGCTAGTGAGCAGTTTAGAACCCTAGTGAGTTCCGGGAGTAACTCCTTCCCGAAATACCGGTAGGTCTCTGCTGGGAGGCCGTCCGGGCCTGGGGTTTTATGCCCCGCCATCTCCTGTACGGTCAACTGTAGTTCTTCTAAGGTCAGGGGTTTGTCTAAATCCTGTCTATCCAGCTCAGAGAGTGAGGGCAACACTAGACTACCAAAGAATGTGTCCAGTTCTTCTCTCCTTTCCTCTTGACTTGAACTATACAAGTCTGCATAGAAATCACGGAATCTTTGTGCTATTTCTGATGTTTGGTGGGCCACCCTATCTACATTTACCCTTATTGCTGGTACCCCTGAGCTAGGTGTGTTAGTTTTAATTAAATGAGCTAGCATCCTGCCTGCACTTTCCCCCTCCGCAAACGCTACTTGGCTTTGAAAAATTTGCTTGTTTTCTACTTTCTTCAGCATTATTAGGCGGTAGTTCTGTTGTGCTTGCATCCATACACTGGATTTTTTAGGTGTTGGGTCTTTAATGTATTGCGCTTCTTTTTCGCTTACTAATTCACTAGCGGTTCTCTCTTCCTGACTGGATTGTCTTTTTAATCTAGATATTTTTTGTATCATTATGCCCCTGAAAAAGGCTTTCAGTGTGTCCCATACCACTTGTTCTGAGGCAGTACCTTGATTTATTTCTATAAATTCCCTAATCTCCCCCGATATCTCTTGTGTGTCATTCATTAATTCCATCCAATGCGGGTTAATTCTCCCCTCTCTCTGGTGCCTTACTACACCTGTATCAAGAACAACCAGCATTGGGGAATGGTCAGAGAGGCTTCTCGGCATATAGTTCACCTTTTTTATTATTGGTATTGCTTCCTCATTGCCCAATACTAAATCTATTCTCGAGAGCGTGGAGTGTGTCCTGGAGAGGCAGGAGTATTGCCGGGCTGAAGGGTTGTGTAATCTCCATATATCCCTTGTAACCTTACCCTTGTACCGTAGATCAAGGAGAGTGGCCAGCCAGTAATGGTCCCTCTCCTTGATCCGAAGAATACGAGGATCCTTCCGCAGACTTTGCAGGATCAGGGAGGCCATGCAGCGTAGGTTAGCTGAGGCATTCGGTCCGGAGTCCTCTGGGTCACTAAGGACGATATGATCCGCAGCCACCTCCTCCCAGCCACGTACAAGTCCACTGGTTTCTTGGGACTGTAAATCATCCCTAAAAGACTGCTGCTGATGATGCTGAGTGCCATGGGTCAGTCGTCCCTGTCGGAGGGCGGAGAGGAGGTTGGTGCCATTGTCGCAAACCACTATTCCTGGCTTAAGCTGGCGTGGCGTCAACCACCTCTCGGCCTGCCCCTGCAGAGCAGACAGAACCTCTGCCACAGTGTGGCTCCTGTCCCCCAAACACACCAGCGCAAGCACGGCATGGCATCTTTTTGCTTGCATAGCCCCTTGAACGCCTACTGAGCACCGCTGGTTCCGAGGACAAAGCACAGGAAGAGGCCATGGAGGAAGAAGAAGAGGGGGTGGAGGAGAGAGGTGTGTCACAACTAGTAGTAGCATTTTGGAGGCGTGGCGGCGGAACAACCTCCAACACTACTGCACCTTGTCCTGCATCCTTCCCAGCTGCCAAAAGAGTGACCCAATGGGCCGTGAAAGAAAGGTAACGTCCCTGTCCATGCCTGCTGGACCATGAGTCAGCGGTAATATGCACCTTACTGCTGACCGCCCTGTCCAGCGAGGCCAAGACATTGCCTTCCACATGCCGGTAGAGAGCCGGAATCGCCTTCTGTGAGAAAGTGGCGTTTGGGAACCTGCCACTGAGGAACCGCACATTGCACAAACTCACGGAAGGGGGCCGAGTCTACCAACTGAAAAGGCAGCAGTTGAAGCGCTAGCAATTTAGCCAAGCTAGCATTCAACCGCTGGGCATGTGGATGGCTGGGAGTGAACTTCTTTCGACGGTCCAGCAGCTGGGGCAGGGAAATTTGCCTGCTAGAATCGGATGTTGGTATACTGCTAGCAGAGTGCCCGCAAGTACTTGGCTGTGACACACCTAATTCTACACCTTCATTCCTCTCAGTGCAAGTTTCAGAGAGGACTGAAGGTATAGTGGGGTTGGAGATCCCAGCTGATGCGGTGCAAGGAGAGGTCCGCTTTGTTCTTTGGTGTGGGTCTTTAAGGTAGGCTTGCCAACGAGCTGCATGGCAGGTCAACATATGTCTGGTCAAGCATGTGGTGCCCAAGCGGGTGATGTTTTGGCCACGCGATATACGCTTGAGACATATGTTGCAAACAGCAGCTGTGCGATCTGATGCACTCGACTCAAAAAAGGCCCACACCAAAGAACTTTTTTAATAACGGGCAGAGGCAGCGCCCTGCACAGGCGGAGCTCTGCGGTGTGATTCCGTTGGTGTGCTGCCCTTACGCTGGCCCCCCGAGGGCATCCTGCCTCGTTGATGTGCCTCCTCCTCATCCTCCTCCTCCTCCTCCTCCTCTCTCCTATTAGGCACCCACGTGGAGTCAGTGACCTCATCATCCCCTCCCTCTTCATCACTGGAGCCAATCTGGCAGTATGCTGCAGCTGCTGGAACATGACTGCCAGATTGGTGTCCTTCTTGAGCATCCCCTCTCTCTGCTCTCACTACTGCCTTCCTCTAGCTGGGTATCATCATCAGACCCTTCGAAACGCTGGGCATCCTCATGGAGCATGTACCCAACACTGTGCTCAAACAGTTCGGGGGACTCCTCAGGAGGACATGGTTGGTCTAGGGAAGGAGTGACTGATGATGACATTGATACCAGGGAAGAGGACGCTTTGGCAGCTGCTTTGCCTGTACCCTGAGCCTGGGTGAGAGGATGAGGAGGATGAGGAGGGCTTGGTTATCCACTCTACCAAGTATTCGGCATGATGCGGCTCAACACGTCCATCTGCCGAAAAGAAGGACAAGCGTGTCCCATGGCCACGTGCTGATGGCGATGCACCGCGTCCACGACCAGCACTGTTGTCTCTAGACACAGAGCCTGCTTGCCCTCTTTTATTGGCTCCTGACTGTCTGCCTCTCCTTGTTTGCCTTCCAGACATTCTAATGGCCTGCAGGGAGATGGGAAAACCAGCAATAAGGCCTAGCTTCAGGAGTATATTTTGCAGGAATCACACTACGCCTGCTGTAAGTGCTGCAAATGCCTGTTGGTGTAACACACCAGGAAAACACAGCAATACGGGCTAACTTCAGGTGTAATATGATCAGGAGGCACACTCCACCCACTGTAAGTGCTGCAAATGCCTGTTGGTGTAACACACCAGGAAAACACAGCAATACGGGCTAACTTCAGGTGTATAATGTGCAGGAGGCACACTCCGCCCGCTGTAAGTGCTGCAAATGACTGTTGGTGTAACACACCAGGAAAACACAGCAATACGGGCTAACTTCAGGTGTATAATGTGCAGGAGGCACACTCTGCCCGCTGTAAGTGCTGCAAATGCCTGTTGGTGTAACACACCAGGAAAACACAGCAATACGGGCTAACTTCAGGTGTATAATGTGCAGGAGGCTTTGCAACAATGACACTGACACTGTCCCCTGCCTATCCTTCTCTCTCCCTGCACACAAGGTTTAGCAAAGAATATGACACTGACACTGTTCCCTGCCTATCCTTCTCTTTCCCTGCACACAAGGTTTATCAAAGAATATGACACTGACACTCTCCCTGCCTATCCTTCTCTCTCCCTGCACACAAGGTTTAGCAAAGAATTTGACACTGACACTCTCCCTGCCTATCCTTCTCTCTCCCTGCACACAAGAATAGCACAAAGAATATCACACTGTCCCTGCCTATCCTTCTCTTTCCCTGCGCTGGAACACACTACACAAGGCCGCCGCGCTGGTGGCCTTTTATAGTGTGGGGCGTGTGCTAAACCCCCTGAGCTATAATTGGCCACAGGCAACCTGCCTGTGGCCAATTATGGCTCTCTTAGCTGCCGGCGCTGTGATTGGCCAAGCATGCAGGGTCACAGTGCATGCTTGGCCAATCACATCGCCGGGATTGCACTGCGATGGCGCAGTGTATTGTGGGCCGTTCACGTCACTCGAATTTGGCGCGAACGGCCCAAATCGTTCGATGTTCGCCGAACGGTCAAACAGCCGATGTTCGACTCGAACACCGAGCTCATCCCTATTCTTGGACTACACTTTTGCTAAAAAAAATAAATATCCCATTTGTTCCAAAATCTAGACCCCTGAACATTACCTTGGGAGATGGCATTGTAAAATTTGAGACTATGACAATCACCCTTCAGGTAGGCGTACTCCACAAAGAGGAAGTTGTCTTTTCTCCTATTGATTCTCCACTTCTGCCTGTTATCCTTGGTTACCCATGGTTACAACAACATAACCCTTCTTTTGATTGGGAAAATGGAGAACTAACCTCTTGGGGGTCGTTCTGCCATTCAAACTGTTTGTCTCAACCCAAAAGACTTTCTGCTTGTATGTTGGCTTCCGTGGCCGTCCCACCTACCTTGCCTAATGAATACCATGCGTTTGCAGACGTATTTTGCAAGCAAAAGGCAGAGGTTTTACCTCCACATCGTTCTTTTGACTGTGCAATTAAATTGATTCCTGGAGCACCTCTTCCCAAAGGAAGGACCTATCCCCTGTCTTTGCCTGAACAAAAATCCATGGAGGAATACGTAAAAGACAACTTGGAAAGAGGTTTTATCCGACCCTCTTCTTCTCCAGTAGGGGCAGGTTTTTTCTTTGTTGAAAAAAAAGATGGGGGGTTTTCGACCATGCATAGACTATCGAGGGTTAAATCAAATCACCGTAAAAGACTCCTACCCTTTGCCTCTCATTCTTGAACTGTTTGATGTACTTAAGGGGGCTGTTATCTTCTCCAAGCTAGACCTACGAGGGGCTTATAATCTGATTCGAATTAAAGACGGGGACGAGTGGAAGACAGCATTCAACACTCGTAATGGACATTTTGAATATCTGGTTATGCCATTTGGGTTGTGTAACGCCCCTGCTGTCTTCCAACATTTCATGAATGAAATTTTTCATGATTTCAGCAACAGTTTTGTGATCATCTACTTGGACGACATTTTAATATTTTCCAAGACTCATCTAGAGCACATCTCGCATGTAAAGCAGGTATTGCAACGACTGAGAGAAAACCATCTTTACGCGAAGATTGAGAAATGCAGTTTCCATCAAAGCCGTATTCCTTTCCTTGGATACATTATAAATGCTGTCTGTTTCCAAATGGGCCCTCAAAAACTTTCCGCTGTCTTGCCATGGCCCCAACCGACCACTTTAAGAGGGCTCCAAAGCTTTCTAGGGTTCGCAAATTACTACAGACGCTTCATCAAAGGTTTTGCCTCCATTGCGGCCCCCCTTACTGCTATGACTAAGAAAGGTACAAATTGCAAGGTATGGTCCTCAGAAGCAGAATCGGCTTTCCAGCAATTAAAAGACATGTTCAGCAAAGCTCCAATTCTTCAGCATCCAAATCCCGATCTCCAGTACATAGTTGAGGTTGATGCCTCTGAGGTAGGAGCAGGTGCCGTGCTCTCCCAGAGACAGCCTAAGTCCGGTAGAATCCATCCAGTAGCATTTTTTTTAGAAAGTTTTTTCCAGCGGAGATGAATTACGATGTTGGGAATCGAGAACTACTGGCCATCAAATTGGCATTGTCTGAATGGCGACATCTTCTGGAAGGGACTCCCAAACCTTTTTCTCTCCTCACTGACCATAAAAACCTACTGTATCTTCAGACTGCAAGATGTTTGAACTCACGTCAGGCTCGATGGGCTCTGTTTTTCTCCCGTTTTAATTTTGTTCTTTCTTATGTTCCTGGGCATAAAAACAAGAAAGCCGATGCTCTTTCCAGACAGTTCACTACCTCTGAAGACCAACCTACCGAGCAGTATATAATCCCACCTCACAAAATTGTCGCACAGATCTCTACGGCTCTTTCCCAACAGTTACAAGAAACCCAGAATCGTGTTCCCCAAGGCTTGAAGATACCACCAGGTCACCTGTTCGTAGCCCCTAGCCTCAGAAAACCTGTACTCCTCTGGGCACATGATGGTGTGTTATCTGGTCATCCTGGTGTAACCATCACTCTTAAGACCTTGCAGCGTCATGTCTGGTGGCCTCATATGAAAAGGGATGTTACTGACTATGTGGCTGCCTGTCCAACTTGTGCTGCTAATAAAGTACCCTGTACATTGCCTACTGGACTGTTACAACCACTTTCGGCACCTCATCAGCCTTGGACCCATTTGACTATGGACTTCATTACAGACTTACCCAAGTCCGAGGGCATGACTGCTATATGGGTCATAGTGGATCGCTTTTCCAAAATGTCTCATTTTGTGCCGCTCCCGGGATTACCTACAGCGGAAGCACTGTCTACTCTCTTCCTTTCCCATATTGTGAGATATCATGGCATACCTACCAATGTCGTCTCAGACCGCGGATCCCAGTTTGTTTCCCGATTCTGGAGAGCGTTCTGAAAGAAACTGGGAGTAAAGCTTTCACTCTCTACCTCACATCACCCTCAAACAGATGGTCAAACCGAACGCATGAACCAGACCCTAGAAACTTATCTTCGACATTATGTCAATGCCTTTTTCTGGTGTACCAGCAGCAGATCAGCGGGTGAAAAATATTCTGCTACATTGGAAAAAGATTTGCTTATTACTACGGAAGTCAGCAGGCAAGTATGCACTTTTTTCCAACAAACGAAGACGCCATATACCTCCATATGTGGTGGGGGACAGAGTTTGACTATCAACCAAATATGTGAGACTGAAACAACCTTCTACCAAATTGGGCCCTCGATTCATTGGTCCTTACAGAATTATTGCTCGAGTCGGGCCAGTCTCCTATCGGTTGAAATTGCCCTCCTCTCTCCGGATTCATCCTGTGTTCCACGTTTCCCTCCTCAAAAAAGCAATTTTCAATCGCTACTCCAGAACGCAACAGCTACCTCCTCCTGTTCTTGTTGATGGACAAAAGGAGTTTGAAATTTCCAAGATTCTTGATTCTAGAAGACAGGGTCGTGGCCTTCGGTATCTGGTTCATTGGAAGGGATATCCTGTCACAGACCGTTCCTGAGTTCCAGCCAAAGATCTGCATGCCCCTTCTCTTATTCGAGACTTCCATGCCTCCTTTCCCACTAAGCCCCGCTAGGCCCCCGTAGGGGTCCACTGGGGAGGGGGCCCTGTCATGTACCTGGGTGTATTTGAACCGGGATCTTCCTGGTCCCACAGCTGCAGCCTTACCTGTTATGCTACGGAGCAGATCTAGACTTTTGGAAATGTCCTCTCAGTATTAAGCATTACCTTGGACTCACTAGCCCCACCTGCTGCCAGCTGTGGACAATTTTCTATCAAAGCAGCCCATAAAGAGGAAGTGATGCTATCTCTCAGCGCCCGTTTGTGTGGAATAGCTCCCTGGGTGTTGTGACTGCTTTTTGATCTTGATTTTCGTGTTGAACTTCTGCCTGAATTCCTGACTACTCTCTAGCCTGCTGATTTTGTACTTCACTGCCAGCTTGTGTATGACCTTTGCCTGCCTGACCACTCTCTGGATTTCGATCGTGTACCGTTTTGCCTGATCTGTTGCCAACCTAGTCTGCCTGATTACGTTTTCACCTGAATCCTCAGCACACAAGTTCCACTTCGGACACCACCTATCACAGATACCTTACACTAGGTCGGTGCGCCCTCCTTTTCTTTTTGGTTTGGGCACAGAGAGGGCATAGATGTTTGTCCAGCGCTGACCAATGAGGCAGGGGTGAGGAATGTATGCTCTGTGCATAATTTTGAGTTGTTCTCGCCAACATTTGTTTGTGACGAAGGCACATGTAGAGTTGTAGCCTGCTAGGATCCGGTCTACGGCTTCAGGGGATTGTAGGTCTTTACACCAGGCAGCAACAGAGGTGGAGCAGATTGCTTAGGCGAGCGTGCAGGGGGCTGTAGAGCGATGGAATTTTGAGTTGTTGAGTTTCCCGAAGAGTGTCCACGATAGATGGGCGAAACCTATGAGGTTTGTATTGGCTTAGACCCATGGCGTAGTGTGTGGCCTGATGTACATAGAAATAATGATGAGCCGGTAGATCAAAACGTGTCAGTATTTGGGGAACATGCAGGGGGGATCCCGTGGGAACATCAAAGAGTTCAACGAACCTGAGTAACCTATCAGAAGCCCAGTCAGCATATCCAGCATATTGTTGTGATTGGGGGAATGTAGAGTTTCTCTGAATCACAAGGTAGTTGGATATCCAAGGTGAGAGGTTTAATTTCCATCTCGTTACCCGCCATGCCACTAATGTGTCACGGATTAGTAAGTTTTGTTTGAGCTCCGAAGGGAGTGACCTTAGGTTATAGTGTAGTAAACATCTAAGCTGAATGGTTTTGTCATTTGGGATTCAATTTCATAGTTGGAGTACTTTGAACCTTGCGATAGCCAGTCTAAACATACCCTCATAAGACAAGATAGGTTGTATAATCTTATATTAGGGAGGTTAACTCCCCCCTCACTCCTTGGCAGGCAAAGTTTGAGCAAAGAAATGCGGGGGTGACGTCTGTGCCAGAGAAAAATTGACATAGCCTTATGAAATTTCTGTACGTAAGTATGCCGTAAAAGTAGAGGGATAGAGTCTCCAGTTCGCCTATAACTTTGGTAAAAACCAGAGAGAAATTTAGGTGGTAAAGGGTTGAAGGTAGTTTGCCGATTTTTATACCCAGATATGTAATGTGTTGTTTAGCGATAGTGAAGATTGAGTCCTTTGCCTACGAGGGGGATCTAGGGTGGTATAGGGGGAGAATTTTGCTTTTAGAGAAATGTATATGTAGGCCTGAGCATGCTCGAAAGGATGTCTTGGTAAAGATGTCTTGGATGTGGGGCATGTAATCTCTGGGGTTAGAAGTGAATATTAGGATGTCACCAGCAAATAGTGCTAGACTAAGTTCTTGGTGTCCTATGGTTATGCCATGTAAGTTGGATTGGGAGTGCTGGAATCGGGGTAGTGATTCCAAGGCCAGATTGAACAAAAGTGGCAAAAGGGGGCAGCCTTGCCTGGTCCCCTTATGAAGTTTGATACCCTTTTGAAATGTGACCCACTGCAACAATGTGTATCAGATGTATAAAAATTTGAAACGTTGAAGTACTAGGGACAGCCTGGTAAAACTGACATTGTCAAAGGCCTTTTCCGCGTCTAGTGAAATAATGGCATAATCTCCATGGTTAACGTTTGCATGTTCAAGGGCCATGATAACCTTACGGATGTTGGAAGAGGCCAAACGGCCTTGGTTAAATCCTGCCTGTGAGGGGTGGATGAGGAAAGGCATTAGTTTAGCTAGTCTGTTGGCTATGAATTTTGAAAGTATTTTGGAGTCTAGGTTAAGGAGGGATATAGGCCTATAAGAGCCTATAAGAGCTTGGTTCTGTGGGGTCTTTGCCTTTTTTGGCGATTCATTAAATATGTGCCTGATATCCAGAGGGCAGACTTTGGTCAATGAGGGAACCACTATGTCCGCCGTCAATTAAAGAATTCCGGGGTATAACCATCCAGGCCTGGGGCTTTTCCATATAGCTTTGGATACCTCCTGGTCTGTATTTGGGGTATTTAGCTGGGACAAAAGAGGGGCCTCTGTCTGAGGGAGGGAGATTTGGTCTAGAAAAGCTTGAGCAGTGACCATGTCTGATGGGTCTTCCCCATATAGAGAGGCATAATACTGTTCCAAGATTGTGATGACTTATTTGGTAGATAAGGTGAGATTTCCTTGGGCATCTTTGAGGGTAGGTATGTGAGTGGAGGTATGGGCTCCCTTGCAGAGCTTTTGGCAAATAGTTTTCCGGTTTTGTTACCAAACTTGTGATAGTTCAGTTTGAGGTGAGATTTGTAAATTTGTTCCTGCGTGTCGAAATTGTGCCAAAGGTTTTCGGCTTGTGAGAGAATTAATGAGCAACAACTGTGACTGGACCAAACGTAATTGGTCGCTTGCCTCACGGTAATTCTTGAAGACATCCTTTTTGTGTGTGGCCGCATAGGCGATAATCCTACAGCATAATACAGCCTTAGCTGTTTCCCAGAAAAGAATCAAGGTTTGTAGCTGAATATTCCAGGTCTGATGTAGTACCCTGGAAAGAGCCTGATTATGGGCAAGGTTTGAAGGAAAGCACCATGTAGTGGGTGGGGTCAAATTTTGGAGACTGACTGAGATGGGGCTATGATCTGAGATCGCAATTTCATGGATGTAGGTTTCAGATGTGAGCGGAAGAAATGTGGAGTTGCAAAACATGTAATCAATCCTGGTAAAGGTATGATGTGAAGAGGAGTAGAAGGAGTAGTCCCTGCCTTCCGGATTGGCCAGTCTCCATACACCCATGAGCTGGAGGGCCTCCACAAAGGTTGCAAGAGTGGAACATGAGGGGGGATGATGAGGTGAGGAGATAAATTTACCCCGTGATTTGTCTTCCAAGGTATCCATGAGTCAGTTAAAATCCCCTCCCACTATGAGAGGGATGTGTAGGTAAGGTAATAAGTGCATAGATACTGTTTAACAGAAGGTTTTAGTAGGAGTGTTGGAGGCATATACATTAGTGATGGCTAAGTCCCTATCGGAGATGCGCATGTGTATGGTTAGGAGGCGACCTGCTTCACTGAGATTAACTTACAAGGTACATTTCTATGAATAAGAATCAGTACACCTGCCTTATTTTTTATTGATGCCCACCCAAAGTTTTTGCATCCGTTCAAAGTCTTCCTGGAGGAGGGCAATATCTGTTTTGAGCCTTTTAGCCTTTTAAGGTGGCGAAGAACCACCATACTTTTGTGGGGGGAGCGTAGGCCTTTGGTATTTTAAGATATGATCCGCATGGTGTGAGTAGGATCTCGAGAGGGCTAGATGGGGGGTGTGGGAGTTGCCGTCTACCGATAGGTGGCTGGCTTTAAAGAGGGGAACTGAAAATTTGTTTGGGTACATGGGGGGAGGGGTGGAGAGGGAAAGGAGGTCAGAGGGGGTAGAGTGAGCCCAGCAAGGGCAGGTGGTGTGTACGGGGGGGGGCGAAAGGAAGGTGAACCTCTCTGAGGTAGCAGAACACAAGATAAAAGAGTACTTAAACAACTTGCAGCAAAAGGAATAATGGACTTCACTTTCTCCCACACATAAATCTCCTTCTACATGACAGCGTAACCCGAGAGGGGGGGTCGTTGACCAACAGGTTGCATCTTACAGAAAACAAAGAGTCAAGTACACTAGGGAGCAAGAATAGTCCCTTAGTTCCGCTGGATTGAGAGGATGCCACTTCTCCGGAAAGGCTGACATTATAGAACAGTTAGAAGTACAATAGCTAAACAAACAGGTGTCAACAAGGCAAAGCAAGGCACATATTTAGGGAACCTGGGATGACAATTACATATAACTCGGCTAAAGTCCTATGGAAGAGGACGTTAGGCCCAGGATTGTACGCTTAAAAGGGATTGCGTGACCTAGAGTCATCAGAGTAAGGGACCCTTTTTGGTGGATCCTTTCGTGAGCTACGTTGATCCCTGGGATCGATGGGGGGAGTGTTTGCCTCCATAGGTGAGATCGTCTGTGCTATATGTAAATAGGTTTGGAGGTAGGAGGCTGCTTCCTCAGGATGTGAGAAGGATTTTGTTTCCCCGGATTGGTCAGTGAGCCTCAGGGTAAATTTTACGCCCTTTAAGTGAAGAGCAGAGCAGATTGGCTGGAAGGCTTTTCATTTTCGGGACACTTCCTGCGAATAATCAGCAAACAACATTAACTTGTGGCCGTCCAGTTGAAGTGTGTGTGCGTTGCAGAATGATTTTTGTAGAACTACCCTGTCTGAGTAATTCACGTAACGTGTTATGATAGGGCGTGGGGTACGCCATTCGTGGGATGGGCCCCCATGCTGTGGGCTCCTTCCACTGTGCATGAATTTGTAATCACTAGGGCTTCAGGGAGGCGTGTGGAGCAGAGATCCACTAGGGAACCGGAATTGTATGTTTCAGGGAGGCCAATAACACGCAGGTTGTTCCTGCGGGAACGATTCTCTAAGTCGTCCAATTTGTCTAGGATATATTGCTGGGACTGAGAATCTTGGTGGAGTGCAGCTTGTGAGCTCTAGAATTCTTCCGTCAGTTCTGAAATACGGTGCTCAGCCTCTGAGAGCCTGTCAGCATAGTCTCTCAGCTCTCTGCGGATCTGGTCTATGCCCACTGTGACAGCTCTGTCAACTGCTTTGGCGATGGTGGGTGATAGCAGGGCGCCTACTGCCTGGGCTATCTTACCATATTCCTCCTCCGTCAACACAGGTGCCGAGATGGCATGTGGGGCTGGGAAGCCTGCAGCAAGGAGAGCCGCGCTGTCGGCCATCTTGGATGGCTGTGTCACTGATGTCGGCTGAGTCGGGAATGGTGCCTGGATCAGAGCCGGAGCCGCTATGGATGAGAATGCGGTCCATCTGCACTGTCCCTGGAGTGAGAGGGAGGCAGGAGAGGGGACAGTCTGCCGTGACCTTGAGGATATGGGCCAGTTTTGTATTGGTCCCTTCCTGAGCCGCTGTGTCTTGCTCCTTCTACATGGGCACCGGAAATCTGAAAACTATCTCTTAAGGTTTGACGTATGTCTTCCTCTGCTTCAATGCCTCCAAAACTGCCAGAATCCTCCTCCTCCTCCCTAGCCTTTTGTGTGTTGGGGCATCGCAAGAATGTTGTCTGCATAAAGCGGGCCTTGAGAGGAAAGCAATTCCTCCTCCCGCTGCCCTGTCAATAATGCCACGCAGAGTCTGCTCCAGCAGGAACACAAGAGGGATTGTGTCACTGATCCATGCATTGTCACGGCTCACCATCCTTGTTGCCTCCTCAAATGGTGACAGTACAGTGCATGCATCCTTTATCAGCAGCCATTGGCGTGGGGAAAAAAGGCAAGGAGCCCTGAGCCTGTCGTTATGCCATACTCACACAGGTACTCATTGACGGCCCTCTGCTGCATGTGCAGCTGCTGCAGCATTGCCAAAGTTGAGTAACATCTGGTGGGCATGTCACAAATCAGGCGGGTTACGAGCAGGTGGAATTCCCACTGAATTTCAGCCAATCGAGCCCTGGCTGTGTAGGACTGCCTGAAATGGCTACAGATTCTTCTGGCCTGCCTCAGCAGATATTCCAACCCTGGGTACCTAATTAAAAAATGCTGCACCACCAGATTGAGGACATGTGCCAGGCATTGCACATGTGTAAACTTTCCTTGTCTAAGGGCGGACAAGGGGTTTGTGCCATTATCGCAAACCACTATTAATGGCTCCATCTGGCGTGAACCACCTCTGGGCCTTCCCCTGCATAGCTGCCAGAATCTCTGCTCTGGTGTGCCTCCTGTGCCCTAGACAAACCAGCTAAAGCACTGCATGGCACCTTTCAGCCTGATCATTGAATAGCCCCTTAAACACTAAGGGGGTACTTGTAGTTCATGGGACAATTCAGCAGGGGAGGAGGGCAAAGAGGAGGAGGAGGAGGAGGAGGAGGAGGTGGAGCTGACAAATCCAGCATCATCACCACTAGCTGTATGGAGACAAGGCGGCACAACAAGCTGCAACACTGAGACCTGTCCTGCATCCTTTTGAGTTGCAAGCAGAGTTACCCAGTGTGCCGTGAATGAAATATATCATCCCATACCATGCTTGCTGGACTATGTGTCAGCAGCAATGTAGACCTTGCAGCTGACTGCCTTGACCAACAATGCCACAACATTGCCTTCCACGTGATGGTAGAGTGCTGGATTAGCCATAAGTGAAAATAAATAGCAACTGGGAACCTGCCATTATGATACAGCGCATTCTGCAAATTAATGGAAGGGGCAGAATCCACCAGACAGAAAGGCAGGAGTTGTAGAGCTAGCAGCTATGACAAGCTTGAATTTAGACGCTGGGCATGTGGGTGGCAGTGACTCTTTTTTTCACTAAAGCAGATGGGGCAGAGAAATTTGCCTGCTGTAGTACAGCTGGTGGTGTGCTACTGGCAGATGTGCTGCAAGGACCTGGGACACCCTGCGCTATACCATCATCCCTGTCAGTGGAGGCTGCTGAGAGGTCATAAGGGTATACCAGAAAGGTGAGGAGTAGGGATGAGCTTCGTGTTCGGGTCGAGCATGAGTTTGGACTTGTGTAGTGTGTTCCGGCCTTGTGTAGTGTGTTTCGGCGGCGTTCAGAGAGAGAGAGAGAGAGTCGTTTTTTTCAGTTAGCTAGATTGAGCAGGCAGTTGATTCAGCTAGTTAGATCCAGTATTCCAGTATATTTAGTATATATATGCATTGTTTAAAAGTTACTCAGTTCCCCAAATCTTTTAAATTCTTTTATTAAATTAGGAGTTGTTATAATAGGGTTAGTCACGTATATTAATAAATCATCTGCATAAACTGCTGTTTTATATTCTTTGTCTTTTAATACTAATTCCTTGTATATCTTTATTTTTCCTTACTGCTTGTATAAGATGTTCCATCACTAGTATATATAATAAGGGAGATACAGGACATCCCTGTCGGGTTCCATTTGAAATTTCTATGTACTCCGATAGCATTCCATTTGTTCTTACTTTGGCCGTGAATTAGAATACAATGCAACAATCCTACTGAGCAACTATACCCGTCTGGTCCAGGGCTTTTGCCCGGGACCAGCTCGGAGATAGCATGTTGAATTTCCTCTATTGAAATTTATTTTTCAAGGTCCTCCGTTATTTCTCTTGAAAATACTGGTAGAGCTGTATCTTTTATATATTTGTGAATCTCTTCCCATTTCTTATCTTTTTCATTATTTTCCTGTTGGGTGTTTAAATTATATAACTTAGAATAATATGTATGAAAGGTTTTAAATATTTCCGTTGGGTCGTAGGCCATTTCCCCATTTGTTTTTAAGATTTTAATTATGGAGGTCATACAGTAGGTTGTTGATATTTTAAGGTTCTGGCTAATAATTTCCCTGTTTGGCTACCTTGTTGATACCATTGTGTTTTATTCTTATCCCTTATCCGAAGGGAATTTTCATCAAGCAAGCATCGTAGCTGCGTTTGTTTTTATTTTAATGCTATTTTGTCCTCCATTTAAGGCTCTGTTTATGCTTACTTTCTAATTGTATAATTTCCATCAGTAATTGAGACTGTTTCTGATCTTTTACCTTTTCAGCCTAGATCCGTGCTTGATAATTATTCCCCGCAGCACACATTTAAGTGTTTCCCATTTTCATGGGTTACCAAGAATTCTTTCACTGTCTGTCGAAACTCATTTTCACACCCTTTATTTTTTATTAAATTATCGTTCAATCTCCACGTCCCTGTTGTTTTTTTTTATTCCACTATCTTAAGTTCCAAATATATCGGAGCATGAGGGAGTCATCATCAGACCGGATTGGTTAATAAAAAAATTATCTATTCTGTGATATGAATTGTGTATATTTGAATAATATGTATAATGTTTTTCCGTCTGATGCTGAGTCCTCCATATATCTATCATTTGATATCTTCCCAGTAGATATTTAAATTATTTTAGTTGCTTATTTTTGCTTTGGGAGCGAGTACTTGATGTGTCTATCTTTGAGTCCATAATAAAGTTGAAGTCTCCGCCCATAAATACCATTCCTTCTACTTTTTCCATTGCTTCCACAAAAGATTTTATTCCACACTTAATTTGTTCATAGTTTGGTAAATATAAATATATAATTGTGAAAAAATTTCCATATAGCATGACCCTTATAATCAGTGATCTGCCATCTTTGCCTTTCCAGCTTTGTATTATTTGGTGAGGTATATCTTTGTGGAACGCAATAGAAACTCCTCTTGATTTAGAGTAGCAAAATGTGTCATGAATCCAGGTAACAATTTCTATTACTTATTTTAGGAATGTGATCTGAACGAAAATGGGTTTCTTGAAACAGAATAATTCAGATTTTTTGTTTATGAAATGAATTTAGGATTTTAGATCTTTTAGAGGGTGAATTTAAGACTCTCGCATTGAAGGAACAAAATTTTACCCCTCCCATAGAAATAATTCAAGGGGGGGCAATCCACTCTAATATTCGCAGATGAGAGAAATGGAAAGAAGGGAGAGAGAGGAAAAAAAAAAGAAAACCCCCAAATGCACACACTTCTCACTCGTATCACACACACACGTACCAACTGACTCACTCAACTATACCTTTCTCACTAACTAAGTCTGTCTTACTATCGTAAGATCCCTAACTGGGGGTAATTTGGGTCAGCTGTTCCCGATCAGCCACTTTATGAGATCACACATGCCGCATTCTTAAATTACCGGTATTTAAAAAAAAAAAATCCTTGGACGGTTTAATTATATTGGCATTTACATTTATATATATCATTGAACATTATTTTAGATACCGGTGCATTCATTTTCTCCATCTCGTCATTCAGAGATGGGAGAAGGGAAGAGAGAGAGGAAGACAGAAAGGAGGAAAAAAACAAAGGGAATTTCTCCCCTCTCACTCTATCCTCCCCTCCCCTTAAGTCCACACCTCGAGAACTTATCATATATGTACAGTAAAAAAAAAAAGAAAAAAAAAGGGAAGGGGGGAGGGCAGTGGATCATGCCATGGCCAAAAGAAATGGAGGAGAGGAGAGGGAGGGTGGGAAGGGGGAAGCAAGTGGAAAAAAACAAACAAAAAACAAGGTTATTTTATGAAGAAAAAAAAAATAATAATATTGGTGTTAATATGGTGTGTTACTATTATGTGTTAAGCCCTGTACACACGATCAGATATCCTATGGATTCTAATCCGATTGTTTTTTCCATCAGAAATCCGATGAAACTGTCTTCCATCAGTCTTGCCCACACACCATCAGTCCAAAAAATGGACCGTTTCAAACGCGGTGACGTAAAACACTCTGATGAGCTGAGAAAAATTAAGTTCAATGCTTCTGAGCATGCGTCAACTTGATTCTGAGCATGCGTGGGTTTTTTATCCAATGGATTTCCACACAGACGATCGGATTTTGCTATCGTTTTTTTTCCCATCGGATAAATTTAAAACATGTTCTATTTTTTCACACCAATGGAAAAAAGACCGATGGGGCCCATACACGATCGGTCCGTCCGATGAAAACAGTCCATCGGACTGTTTTATACGGTAAAACCGATCGTGTGTACACGGCTTTAGTGTAATGGTACTTAAGAGTGCAGTGAATTCCAAAAACCCAAAAAACCCCAATCAATATGTATTATATATGTGTATATACTTTGTATTATCAGTGATTATGTGGCCCTTAATCTTTCTTCCCTCCCACCCCAACCTTCCCCCCCACCGCCCAAGTCCCCCCTATGGTTTTCTGGGTTTTTCCATGTCAATCTTAGGCCAATCTAATAATTCTACTTCAGGGAGCTGAAGAATCCTCAAGAATTCCTGGCAGGTCATCCAAGTCCCTGAAACCTGCTGTCCCTCTCTCATGTTGAACCTGTAGTTGAAATGGGAATTTCCATCTATAATGGTAGTTTTTCTTTATAATTTGTTCCAGAAGAGGTTTTAATGATCTTCTCCTATCCAGTGTGTATTTCAATATATCCTGGAAAAACATTAGTTGTGTATCCTCGTATTGTATGTTCTTTTTTTGACGAACAGCTGTCATGATTTTGTCCCTTGCTATCGTCTACTCTTCTTGGTCCCATTATTGTATGAACTTGGTCAATAGCTGTATCATTTGAGTCCTGTAGTAGTTCATTGAATATATTTTGAAGTGTTACTGACAAATCCCTTGGGTTCACCTCTTCGGATAGACCTCTAATTCAGATATTATTTCTCCTATTTCTGTTTTCTTGCTCATCAAGGGCATTTATATTTAGTTTTAGCCGTTTTTCTTGCTCCATCAATATTTCCTCTGTTTCAATTTTTGTTCCACTTTATTTATTCTTGTATCCATTGAGCTTATTTTTTCTTGTGTATCTTGCATAGACAATTTAAGTTCCTGTATCTCCACTTTGTATGATGTTTGCAGTCGATGTACATATTGGTCCATATCCCCCCTGGTGGGGAGAGATCGGATATATGTTTGTATGTCCCCATTTTCTTTTTCCTTTTGTTGTGTAGTTGAACTGATTGTATCTATTGTATCTATAGGCAAACTATTTATGGGGTGACTAACCTCCTCAATCCCAGATATTCTTAAATTTGTAATTGATTACACCATATTCTGCAATTCTTGTGATGTTTGTGATATTTGTGAGGTTTGTAATACTTGAAGATGCTGAAAAAACTCTTTAATGTCTGTGGTTTGAGTTTAAGTGGTTTGAGCCCCTGTAATGTTTTTATTTTCTTCCTTTTTTCCTTCTTACTCTTTTGTGATTGTGGTGTTCTGTTTCCCTTTTTGGGTGCCATGATTTTTGAGAAGAAAAAAGAAAAAAAAATATTGTCTCCCTTTATTCCCCCCCAAAAAAAAAAATATCTTGGAATAAATACAGGTATTTAAATGTCTATTTTAAGCATAGGTATACAGTACTTTCTTACACAATAACCAGAATCTTTGTTATTCCATAATTTTTTTTTTCCTTTATTATTCTGGCCTCAGTCCTAGAAGGCATACATGTTCTTTATCTGGTACCATATATATAGCCACATATAGCCCTTTATTTTTGTTGTTCTAGATTGTTTTAACAATGTTTCCGTGCTTTGCTGTATCTCTGCCGTATCTTTAAATGGATGTATCTAAATGCAAATATAGGCATAAATATATAGGTACAATGCTCTGTATATGTAATCAGATATTATTGTTTAAGCAATTAAAACCTGAGTTTTTAGCCTATAGATATACACTGCTAATGTCCAAAACTACTTCTTTAAATTGCAATAATATCAAAGCGTTGATCCTGGAACATCTTCCTTTTCCCTCAACTCCACAATGATTAAAGATTTTACAGTTCTTACAGTTCCTCCAGGCTAGCAGCTTGTTGTTTTAACCATGCTATCATGCTCAGACATATTGCTGGATAAGCCTAGGTTTTTTTATATTAAATCAAACTTGTAGAGTCAGGGCTAGTGATATGAGTTAGTGATATATTCCATCTTGACCACAATGACAATCCATGACTACTAACTCGCCACCCCTTCGGATTTCCTTCAGATTTCCTGGTGCTCTGATCCTCTGTCAGTGTCTCGGACGATCTTCAGGTACAGCCGATCACTGGTCCCTCCGTAATCACCGCTGTCTCTGCTGTCTCAGGTCCCCTGCAGTGCCGCATCAGCGCTGCCTCCTCTATGGATTACAATGAAGCCCTCCGAGCCACTCTGAGTCTCCCTGCTCTCCGATCAGATGCTGGTCTTTCCCGAGGTCATCAACTCCCGCATTCATGCCAAAGTGAATGCTTAGACCCTCTCCCAGCCCGGCATGGCTCCACACGGCTCACTCTGTGGCTCCACGGTTCCACAGCACAGCTTTCACAGGCGCCTGCAGCCTTACGGTTTTCCTTATATGACAGATGTGCGGTCGGCAGTTCACAAACACAGGTTCCAGCAGATATAACAAGGTATAACGAGGAAGTTTGATAAGCTTATTAAGCAACCCGAGTGAAGGCGTGTAAGCGAGGTGTATTAGCATCCCCCGTCCAAACAACCCTCAAGCAGGCTCCTGCTGCAGCATGTCAGATCTCACGGAGCAGCCACCTTAGTCAGCAGCTCCCCCCCTCTCAACGACTAATTGCCGGATGCAGCTCATTTGACTATCATTTGAGGTTTATTTGGACACTATATTGTTTGGCACGTTGTTTAGTTTACCACTTGCACAACATTTTGCACTTTGCACCTATTATCATTGCTTTTATACTTGCGCGTTTTTATATTCATTGCTTTTACGCTTGTGCATTTTTATAGTTTTGCATATCATTTTATCAACAGCCCAGCACTACCTATATTCACAGGCAGGCAGTTGATTCAGCTAGCTGCAGTATATTAAGTCAGTGTACTGTATACTGGGCACAGTGTGCAGCTAAAACTGCAGAAAATTCCTGATATTCTCTTCCTAATAATATTACAGGCATGCAGTTGATTCAGCTAGCCGCAGTATATTAAGTCAGTGTACTGTATACTGGGCACAGTGAGCAGCTAAAACTCACTGCAGACAATTCCTGTTGTTCTCTTCCTAATAATACTACAGGCAGGCAGTTTATTCAGCTAGCTGCAGTATATTAAGTCAGTGTACTGTATCCTGGGCACAGTGTGCAGCTTCCTAATATACTACAGGCAGTTGATTCAGTTAGCTGTAGTATAATCAGTATGTATGTATGTGTATATATATATATATATATATATATATATATATATATATATTGTGAGGGGGTTAACTCGGTAGCGGGTGTGTGTGACCCCCTGGTTGGGCTCCCCACACAAAAACAGGGCCAGCAGACGAAGGTTGTGGTTTTCAAAATCAAAAGGTGCGGTTTATTTCTCTATGTACAGTGACAAAAACACAGCAAAGCCAAAAAGAAACATAAACAAAATAAATCCTGGTCAGTTTGACCTCTGACTAAACATGCAGGTTTCCTAAACTAACAACTGGGATCAGCCTGGTGCTGTCCTAGTCCCTAAGTCCCTGGTTTAGTAAAAGTCCAAACAAATAGCCACACAGGCTTTGCCTCACCGCACAGGGGTTCACTCTCCCTAGACAGTCCACACAGGTCTGGTTCCAGGCATGAGCAAACACCTAATGAATCTGGGAGTTTTTATAGAGGCCTTAAACGAGCTGACAAGCTTCAGCTGGTCTCATCAACTCCCTGCCTCACGACGCCCAGCACTCTCCCTAGAGGTATGAGTCATTCATGAGCCCACTAGCCTCAGCTGGGCTTCATCAACTCCCTAGTTGTATAAGTCGGCATAAAGCCTGAATCTGGGAGAAATATATCTACCCCCCTGGATGCAACCAGGTGACTTTACCTTCCTGCTGTCACAATATATATATATATATATACACATCCCAGCTTTGTGCATCTCACTGCAGGTCATTCCTTGTGTACCTATTCCAATACATGAAATACAGTATGTCTGGAAGGCCAACAAGGAGAGGCAGACACTCACAGGCCAATAAAATAGGGCAAGCAGGCTCTGTGTCTAGAGGCAACAGTGCTGGTCGTGGACACGGTACATCCTCATCAGCACGTGGCCGTGGGGCACGCTTGTCCTTTTTTTCGGAAGCTGGCCGCGTTGAGTCACAACATGCAGAAGAGTTGGTAGAGTGGATGACCAAGCCGTCCTCATCCTCCTCATCCTCTGTCACCGAGGCTACCTTGGCTGCCAATGCAGGTGCCAAAGCGGCCTATTCCATCGGCTCGAGGTCATCATTAGTTACTCCTTCCCTAGCCCCACCATCATGCACGGAGGAGTACCCCGAACTGTTCGACCACAGTGTCGGGTACATGCTGCAGGAGGATGCGCAGCTTTTTGAAGGCTCCGATGATGGTACCCAGCTTGAGGAAGGCAGTAACGTGAGCCCAGAGATAGGGGGTGCCCAAGAAGCACAACAAACTGGCAGTCATGTTCCCCCAGCTGCAGCATACTGCCAGGTTTGCTCCAGTGACGAGGAGGGTTGGGATGATGAGGTCACTGACTCTACATGGGTGCCTGATAGGAGAGAGGAGGAAGAGGAGGAGTCACATCTCAAACGAGGCAGGATGCCCTCCAGGGGCTAGCTTAAGGGCAGCCAACCGACTGCATCACACTGCAGAGCTCCGCATGTGCAGGTCGCTGCTGACTCCGCACATTTTTCCAAATGTTCTTTGGTGTGGGACTTTTTTGATACGTGTGCAGCAGATCGCACCATTGCTATTTGCAACATATGTCTGAAGCATATCAAGTGTGGCCAAAACACCAGCCGCTTGGGCACCACATGCTTGACCAGACATGTGTCAAAGTTCCATGCAGTCCGTTGGCAAGTGTACTTAAAAGACCCACACCAAAGAAAAAGGCGGACCTCTCCTTGCTCCTCATCAGCTGGGATCTCCAACCCCACTATACCTTCAGTCCTCTCAGAAACCTGCACTGAGAGGAATGAAGGTGTAGAATTAGGTGTGCCACTGCCAAGTACTTGCGGGCAATCTGCTATCGGTACACCAACGTCCGATTGTTGCAGGCAAATTGCTAGCACTTCAACTGCTGCCTTTTCAGTTGGTAGACTCTGCCCCCTTCCGTGAATTTGTGGAATGTGCGGTACCTCAGTGGCAGGTTCCCAAACGGAAGGTGATTCCGGCTCTCTACCGGCATGTGGAAGGCAATGTCTTGGCCTCGCTGGACAGAGCGGTCAGCTGTAAGGTGCATATTACCGCTGACTCATGGTCCAGCAGGCATGGACAGGGACGTTACCTATCTTTCACGGTGCACTGGGTGACTCTGCTGGCAGCTGGGAAGGATGCAGGACAGGATGCAGTAGTGTTGGAGGTTGTTCCGCCACCATGCTTCAAAAATGCTACTAGTGGTGATTCTGCCACACCTCTCTCCTCCACCCCTCTTCTTCTTCCTCCATGGCCTCTTCCTCTGCTGATTTGTCCTCGGAAACCAGCAGTGCTCCATAGGCGTTCAAGGGGCTACGCAAGCACGCAGGCAAAAAGATGCCATGCAGTGTTCGAGCTGGTGTGCTTGGGGGACAGGAGCCACACTGGGGCAGAGATTCTGTCAGCTCTGCAGAGGCAGGCTCAGAGGTGGTTGACGCCACTCCAGTTTCAGCCAAGAATGGTTGTTTGCGACAATGGCACCAACCTCCTCTCCGGCCTCCGACAGGGACAACTGTCCCATGTGCCCTGTTTGGCTCACGTCCTTAACTTGGTGGTGCAGCGGTTCTTGGGCAGGTACCCAGGCTTACAGGATCTCCTGAGGCAGGCCAGGAAAGTATGTGTGCATTTCCGCCGGTCATATAATGCCAGTGCTCGGCTGGCTGACCTCCAAAAGGAATTTAACCTGCTGTCACGTACCTGGTAGGTGAGCCCAACATGCAGGGAGTGGCCTCTCGTAAACCTCTGGCTCAAGAACCCCTGATAGAGCAGACAGGGGCTCAAGAGGGCAAAGGGACACAAGTGCCTGGCAGGAACTGAAGCAGGCGGAGATAGAAGCAGCAGTCTGCAACTGAAGGTAGCTGATGGAGGCGTGCGGTGGTCCGCAGCAGACACTTGAGGACCAGGAGGCAGGCTTGGAGAAGACAGGCCGGGTCAGACACAAGCGGGCAGACAGGTGCAAGCAGGATCCAGGAGTAGTTAAAGTCCAGGCCGGGTCAGTATATCAGGCGGGCAGCAAATTGGTTGAAAGGAGCAGGCAGGAGCGAAGTCGGGACGAGCCAGGGTCAAGGCAGGCAGCAAACGGGAGAGGTCAAGGGAAGCCGGATCAGGTATCAGAGTAACACAATCAGAGGTTCAGGCAGTAAGGGTCTCAGGGGAACGCTGTAGACCGGACAGCAAGGATGCAAGGTGACAGCTCTCCTTAAATAGGCAGTCTTGGCGCCAAGTACCGTCATAGGTGCGTGCGCCGCTATCGCGCATCATGGGCACGCTCGTGCGCCGCTGTCGCGCATCTGCATGCGCCCGTGAGCCGCTATCACGCGCCGCTATCGCGCATGCGCGTGCACCGAACAGGTCTCCTGTGCACAGGTATTCTGAAACCCAGATTGCTGGGATGATTGTGAGAACGTCCTTCCTGACACCTGCCCAAGAACTACCTAATCTGTGACATGCCCAGCAGATGGAACTCAACGTTGGCCATGCTGCAGCGGCTGCACACGCAGCAGAGGGCCATCAATGAGTACATGTGCGACTATGGCACCAGGACAGGGTAAGGGGAGCTTGTTTTTTTTCAGCCACGCCAGTGGGTTATGATGAGGGATGCATGCACTGTCCTGTCACCATTTGAGGAGGCCACGAGGATGGTGAGCAGTGACAGTGAATACATCAGTGATACTGTCCTTCTTGTCCACCTGTTGGAGCACACGCTGCATGGAATAATGGACAGGGCACTTGAGGCGGAACAGAGGGAGGAAGAGGAGGAGTTCCTTACCTCTCAAGGCCTCCTTTATTCAGACAGTGTTCCTGCGGGCCTGCCGATCACACAGGAAGAGGAGGAGGAGGATTGTGTCAGCATGGAGGTGGAGCCTAGCACTCAGCATCAGCAGTAGTCTTCAAGGGATCATTTATAGTCCCCAGAAACCCAGGGACTTGTACGTGGCTGGGAGGAGGTGGCTGTGGACAATGTTGTCCTTAGTGACCCAGAGGACTCCAGACCGAATGCCTCAGCAAACCTACACTGCATGGCCTCCCTGATCCTGCAAAGCCTGCGAAAAAAGGATCCTCGGATTTGTGGTATCAAGGAGAGGGATTATTACTGGCTGGCAAACCTCCTTGATCCACATTACAAGGGTAAGGTTGTGGACCTTATCCAGCCATGGCAGAGGGAGCAGAGGATGAAACATCTTCGGGAGGCCTTGCAGAAAGGTTTGTGCAACGCGTTTCCAGAGCCTGGGAAGTTAAAAATTCCTGGTCCTGGACAACTTGTTGCTGAGGCTTCGGTCAGTCACAGAAGGAGTGGTGGAGAAGATGGCCATCTGACCAATGCGTTCAGACAATTTTTTTTATTCCACAGCTTCAAGGTATGATCGGTTCCAGCAACCCTCGCCAGCGTCTGATTTTCATGGTGCAGGAATACCTAGGGGCAAGATCAGACATGGACACCTTTTCCACCAAAAATCCTCTGGGTTACTGGGTCTTGAGGATGGATCACTGGCCAGAGCTTGCACAGTATGCAATTCAGCTACTGGCCTGTCCTTTATCCAGCGTTCTTTCGGAACGCACATTCAGTGCTGCTGGAGGCTTTGTAACCGATCACAGGGTGCGCCTGTCCACCGACTCGGTCGATCGGCTGACCTTCATAAAAATGAATCAGTCTTGGATCACCAGCTACCAAGCACCTGATGCTGATGTCACTGAATAATTTTTCGGATTATTCTTCGGTTTAAGGTGAGGGACCATTACTGGCTGGCCACTCTCCTTGATCCACGGTACAATGGTAAGGTTGCGGACCTTATCTTGCCGTCGCAGAGGGAGCAGAGGATGAGACATCTCTTGGAGGTCTTGCAGAAAGGTCTGTGCAATGCGTTCCCAGAGACTGGGAGGTTACAAACTCCTGGTCCTGGACAACGAGTTGCTGAGGCTTTGGTCAGTAGCAGAAGGAGCGGTGGAGAAGGTGGCCGTCTGACCGATGCGTTCAGCCAATTTTTTGGGCCGCAGCCCCAAGGTATGATCGGTTCCAGCAACCATCGCCAGCGTCTGATATACATGGTGCAGACTTGGACACCTTTCCCACCAAAAAACCTCTGGCTTACTGGGTCTTGAGGATGGATCACTGGCCAGAGCTTGCACAGTATGCACTGGCCTGTCGTGCATCCAGCGTTCTTTCGGAATGCACATTCAGTGCTGCTGGAGGCTGTCACCGATCACAGGGTGTGCCTGTCCACCGACTCGGTTGATCGACTGACCTTCATAAAGATGAATCAGTCTTGGATCACCACCAGCTACCAGGCACCTGAAGCTGATGTAACAGAATAATTTATTTTGAAATGTCACATCCCTTCAAGATTGCCTATGCTGATGCTGAGTGACTGTCCTGTTATGTTGACTGACTATCCTCTTTCTCCTCAATGATCCTGATGATAGCTTGGAAGAACATTTTTGTTTCTGGGTGCCGCCACCAGTGGCTAAGGCCCAATTTTTCAGCCCCTGTTTAACAGGGGCATGTAATTACAATTTTTTTATGCAATGCTTTGCAGCAGGGCTCATTCCTGCACTCCAACTAGAGTATCTGGGAGAGGTTGCAGTGTCGTGGCTCCAGCACCAGTCCCTAAGGCCCAATTTTCAGCCCCTGTTTAACAGGGGCGTGTAATTACAATTCTTGATCTGATAATTCACAGCAGGGCCCATTCCTGCGCCCACCAAGAGTAACTGTGATGGCTTACAGTGTTGTGGCAACACCACCACCACCAAAGGCCCAATTTTTCTGCCCCTCTTCAACAGGGGCATGCAATTACAATTCTTGATCTAATAATTCACAGCAGGGCCCATTCATGCGCCCACTAAGAGTAACTGTGAGGGCTTACAGTGTTGTAGCACCAGCACCACCACTAAAGGCCCAATTTTTCCTACCACTGTTCAACAATGGCATGTAATTACAATTCCTGATATAATAGTTCACAGCAGGGCATTCCAGCGCCCACCAAGAGTAACTGTGAGGGCTTACAGTGTTGTGGCAACACCAACATCTAAGGGGCAAATTTCTGCAGAGTATATACGGCAGGCCCCTACTTTCAAACATCCAACTTACAAACGACTCCTACTTGCAAACGGAAGCAGACAACAGAAAGTGAGAGGAAATCTACCCCTAGGAAGGGAAATTCTCTCCTGTAAGTGTTAATATGGGAAAAAGGTGTCTCCTCTCCACTGATGCTTCATCACCAATCCTGTCCAAAAACATTTGTCATTGGGATGGAAAGTGAGGTGAATGGTCCTTGTTGGATAAATACGTAGATCCAGGAGGGAGCTATCTATTCTTGGAAAGCATTTATTGAGAATACAAAAGTAACTTTAGCTACCATCTATACTCCAAACGTAAATCAAGATAACTTCATCAGAAAAATGTTATCAAAATTGACAAAATTCAAAGAAGGGAAACTAATTCTGGGGGGGGATCTTAATATACCTTTTAGATCCAAGAATTGATACCTCTAGAGGTTCCTCCTCAGTATCTATTGGGAAAACGAAGCGTATTCTTCAGAAACTTCATGAAAATCAACTGATAGACGTTTTGCGTATCCTGCACACTGAAGAGAGGGATTATACATATTTCTCTAATCCACACCAATTATATTCAAGGATTGATCTTTTTTTGATACCACAGCAATTAATCTCCAGTGTGCAGGATATATCAATTGGTAGCATAACTTGGTCAGACCATGCTCCAGTCATAATAGAACTCTCACTATCAGGGGCAGTTCATCCTATGGAATGGAGTTGGAGATTGAATGAGAGCTTATTACAATCACCAGAAATTCTAGCAGATCTGAGTAAAGAAATGACATGGTATTTCCAAATAAATGACAGTGCAGAAAGTGACCCTGGAATTGTATGGGAAGCACATAAAACAGTTATAAGGGGGATCTTAATTAAACATGGTTCCTGAGTAAAGAAGGCCAGAGAAAAGGAAATAAATGAGTTACTGGGAAAGATTCAAGAATTGGAGATACTACATAAAGAGACATCAGAAAGGGGAGTAGGAAATGAATTAGCACATTTAAGACGACAGATATCAGATATCCTACGATATAAAGCAAAGGCGGTACTACAAAGAGGGAGACGGGCTACATACGAATCTGGAGACAAGTGCGGCAAACTATTAGCAAAAAAACTGAAAGAACAACAAACAAGATCATATATACCCTATATTAAGGGAAAAAGAGACCAAAAACTCTCGATCCCGAAAGACATCGTACAGGAATTTGGGGAGTAATACTCATCATTGTACAATTTAACACCTCCTCTTTTGCCTCACTCGTCTCTAGATGAATATCTAGCCTCTGCACAATTAGCCTGACTATCATCTCCGGTCCGAAGAAAATTAGAAGCACCCATTACATCTGAGGAAATATTTACAGCAATACAAACAATAAAACTTGGAAAGGCTCCTGGACCAGATGGTTTTTCAATACAATACTTTAAAAGTTTCTATTCTTTATTAAGCCCATACATGACTAAACTATTTAATGCCATCGGACAGGAAACTACCTTCACACCAGATACACTAAGAGCACATATTACGATTTTGCCAAAGGAAGGTAAAGACTTGACGTGCTGTAGCAGTTATCGACCGATATCTTTATTGAATACAGATTTAAAGATATTTACAAAGACCCTAGCTATTCGATTACAACCCCATGTGTCTCAGTTAGTACATTTAGATCAAGTGGGATTTATTCCCAAGCGTGAAGCAAGAGATAGCACCATTAAAGTACTAAACTTAATTCAACAAGCAAACCAAATAAAAAAACCCTAGTGTGTTCATAAACACGGATGCGGAAAAAGCTTTTGATATGGTGAATTGGAGATTTATGTTAGGAGTACTGAGACACATGGGGCTTGGGAATCGGATGCTACAGTGGATAATTGAGCTGTAATCGAAACCACAAGCCATGGTAAAGGCAAATGGAGTATACTCCTAAAACATTTTCGATTTCAAATGGGACCCGCCAGGGGTGTCCCTTATCGCCACTCCTATTTGCTCTGACACTAGAACCCTTTTTGAATAAAACCAGACAGAACCCAGACATTGTGGGAATAAGAATAGGAGGAAAAGAATATAAGGTATCGGCGTATACTGATGACGACTTATTTTTTTCTTTAGCCTCTCCACAAATATCATTGCCCAATTTGCTGAAGGAAATAGAACAGTATGGAACTTTGTCTGGCTTCAAGATAAACTATAGTAAATCGGAGGCGATGGGAGTGGCGATGCAGGGACACCTAAGTAGAAACCTTCAACATAACTTTAAATTTAGATGGACGACAACGGCATTGAATTACTTAGGGACACAGATCCCCTCAAATTTAACCACTTGACAACTGGACACTTAAACCCCCTTCCTAACCAGACGAATTTTCAGCTTTCGGTGCTCTCACATTTTGAATGACAATTACTCAGTCATACAACACTGTACCCATATGACATTTTTGTCCTTTTTTTCACACAAATAGAGATTTCTTTTGGTGGTATTTAATCACTGTTGGGTTTTTTATTTTTTGCGCGATAAGAGAAAAAAGACTGAAAATTTTGTAAAAAAATGAATTTTTCTTTGTTTCTGTTATAAAATTTTGCAAATTAGTATTTTTTCTTCATAAATTTTGGCCAAAATTTATACTGCTACATATCTTTGGTAAAAATAAGTACAAATTGGTGCATATTTTTTGGTCTTTGTGAAAGTTATAGAGTCCACAAGCTATGGTGCCAATACCTGAAAATTGATCACACCTGAAGTACTGACGGCCTAGCTCATTTCTTGAGACCCTGACATGCCAGAAAAGTACAAATACCCCCCAAATTACCCCTTTTTGGAAAGAAGACATTCCAAGGTATTTAGAAAGAGGCATTGTGAGTTTTTTGAAGTTGTCATTTTTTCCCACAATTCTTTGCAAAATCAAGATTTTTTTTTCTTTTTTTTTTTTCACAAAATTGTCATATTAGCAGGTTATTTCTCACACCCAGCATATGCATACCACAAATTACACCCCAAAACACATTCTGCTATTCCTCCCGAGTATGGCGATACCACATGTGTGAGACTTTTACACAGCGTGGCCACATACAGAGGCCCAACATGCAGGGAGCATCTTCAGGCGTTCTGGAGCACCCAGGCCAATTCTGACATTTCTCTCCTACATGTAAAAATCATCATTTGTTTGCTAGAAAATTACATAGAACCCCAAAACATTATATATGTTTTTTTAGCAAAGACCTTAAAGAATATAATGGTGGTCGTTGCAACTTTTTATCTTGCACGGTATTTGCGCAGAAATTTTTCTAACGCGTTTTTTACGGAAAAAAACTGTTTTGTGCTTAAAAGAAAAAAAAACAGTAAAGTTAGCCCAATGTTTTTGCATAATGTGAAAGATGAAGTTACGTCGAGTAAATATATACCTAACATGTCACCCTTCAAAATTGCACACGCTCGTGGAATGGCGCCAAACTTTGCTACTTAAAAATCCCCATAGGCGACACTTTAAATATTTTTACTGGTTACATGTTTTGAGTTACAGAGGAGGTCTAGGGCCAAAATTATTGCTCTCGCTCTAACGTTCGCAGAGATACCTCACATGTGTGGTTTGAACACCGTTTTCATATGTGGGCGGGGCTTACGTATGCGTTTACTTCTGCATGCGAGCTCGCGGGGGCAGGGGCGCTTTAAAAAAATATATATATTTTATTGTTCATTTTACTTTATCTTAGTTTGACATGTTTTTCCGCCCCAAATTTTTTTTAATCACTTTTATTCCTATTACAAGGAACGTAAACATCCCTTGTAATAGGAATATGGCATGACAGGTCCGCTTTACAGTGAGATATAGGATCAATAAGACCCCACATCTCACCTCTAGGCTGGGAAGCCTGAAAAAAAAAAAACAATCCTGGCTTTGATCGTAGCGGTGAGTCGGTAGAAGCACCGGAGGGCAGCGGGAGGGGGGGCATCCCCTCTCACCTCCCGTAAGAGCGATCAAGCAGTGGAACAGCCGCTATGATCATTCTTATGGTGTAGGGAATCGCCGGCTGAAAAAGCGAATATCTGAATGATGCCTGTAGCTGCAAGCATCATTCAGATATCCCTGCATAAAGTTAAGGACGTCATATGACGGCCGGTGGGCGGGAAGTGGTTATTGCGGAGTATGGCCGGGTATTGCGGAGTATGGCACAGGGCATTGCGGAGTATGGCACAGGGCATTGCAGAGTATGGCACAGGGCATTGCAGAGTATGGCACAGGGCATTGCAGAGTATGGCACAGGGCATTGCAGAGTATGGCACAGGGCATTGCACAGGGCATTGCACAGGGCATTGCAGAGTATTGCACAGGGCATTGCAGAGTATTGCACAGGGCATTGCAGAGTATTGCACAGGGTATTGTACAGGAATGGCTGAATGGCTGGATCTGTGACTGCAATTGTCACAGATCCAGCCCACAGCTGACATGGGGGAGGGAGCTGCCATGATCCGCTCCCTCCCCTCTCCTCTCACACTGTACCGATCGGTACACAGAGGGGAGAGAGGAAACCGGCGTCATCACATGACGCCGGTCTGTTTACAAGTGATCGCTCCGTCATTTGACGGAGCGATCACGTGGTAAACGGCCGCGATTAGCAGCCATCTACCGTGATGCGCCGGGTCTTCCGGACCTGGCGGTCACGGACATTTCCTGGAGCGCGCCCCAGGGGGCGCGCGGGAGCAAGATTCTGTGAGGACGTCCCTGGGACGTCCACTCAGGATAACTCGACCGCGCTGTGGACGTCTTTCGTCCATGGCGCGGTCGGCAAGTGGTTAACAAAGATTTTTAATCTGAACTTCCGACCATTACTAATGACTGTCAGAACACTTCTAAAAAAATGGAACAAGGGCATGCATTCCTGGTTTGGGAGGTGTAACATTTTAAAGATGAATATAGTTCCTAGGTTTCTGTATTTGTTTCAGGCATTACCTATATATATTCCCAGGTCCTATTTTAATCAGATAGGGACAGAATTCTCAAAATGTATCTGGGCCTGCAGACGACCTAGGATTAACAGAAGCTTATTAATAATACCGAAGGAGCGGGGTGGAATTGCAGCCCCAGATATGTATAAGTATTATCAGGCAGCACAGTTAGGTAGGATTATAGATTGGTGCAGGCATACAGAATATAAGTTATGGATCAGAATTGAACAACAAATAAGTATTATTCCATTGAGCAAAACAAGGTAGGACTTTGCAGGCAACACACAAAATTGGAATACAAAATTTTTTATTGAATAGCAAAATTATTGAACAATGATTAAAAAAGACCATACAATGTATATAGCAGTAAGGAGTCCCTTGGAACGTCGACGCGTTTCACCGTGAGGCTTCGTCAGGACGGACAAGAAAAAGGGGGGACGGTTTTTATACACACTTGGGACAAATCTCACTATCTGGAATGAGATATGCAAAAATTTATTAATTAATATACAGTATATACAATTAAAAAGTGAAGGTAAAAGTAAATAAAAAGATATCTTTGGAGCTAAAAGACTACATATACTGTCCTCCATGCGCACCATGATCCAAAGAACAAAAGACAAAAAGCAGAAAGCAAACAAACAACAAACAAATCACACCACCCCCAGAGTAGTAAAATACCTCAGAAGGACATCCGGATAGTAAAATGTTGTTCAGATGTTACCAATTCATATATGTGGTATGGTAACGAATGTACGTGTGGTCTAGTAGAAAAGATGAAGAAAATATGAAGAAAATATATGTATGTGTAATTAATAATACCAATGTATCTATATGTGTATACATAACACAGGAAATCCTACCTGCTGGTCAAAAGAAAGATCAGACACTGATATTCTCACAGGAATATAGTCCATAGATGGAGGGGTCTGACGCTCAGAGCTATTACAAATAGCTGAGCAGATCTACAAATGCCAATGGGTATAGTCAGATACATACATACAAAAAGGAATTATGTAGGGAGTGTAGTAATAATAATAAACATAATTACCATGACGTCAGCACACCGCACGCCAAGCGTGATTTTTGGCGCGGTTTTTCCATTATAAATATGACAGCCAACACGGTCTGTTTGTATTAGCTCTGAGCGTCAGACCCCTCCATCTATGGACTATATTCCTGTGAGAATATCAGTGTCTGATCGTTCTTTTGACCAGCAGGTAGGATTTCCTGTGTTATGTATACACATATAGATAAATTGGTATTATTAAATACACATACATATATTTTCTTCATATTTTCTTCATCTTTTCTACTAGACCACACGTACATTCGTTACCATACCACATATATGAATTGGTAACATCTGAACAACATTTTACTATCCGGATGTCCTTCTGAGGTATTTTACTACTCTGGGGGTGGTGTGATTTGTTTGTGGTTTGCTTTCTGCTTTTTGTCTTTTGTCCTTTGGATCATGGTGCGCATGGAGGACAGTATATGTAGTCTTTTAGCTGCAAAGATATCTTTTTATTTACTTTTACCTTCACTTTTTAATTGTGTATATACTGTATATTAATTAATTAATCTTTGCTTATCTCATTCCAGATAGTGAGATTTGTCCCAAGTGTGTATAAAAACCGTCCCCCCTTTTTCTTGTCCGTCCTGACGAAGCCTCACGGCGAAACACGTCGACGTTCCAAGGGACTCCTTACTGCTATATACATTGTATGGTCTTTTTTAATCATTGTTCAATAATTTTGCGATTCAATAAACTTTTTTGTATTCCAATTTTGTGTGTTGCCTGCAAAGTCCTACCTTGTTTTGCTCCTTCTTGAGCAACAAACCTATTTTCCTCAATACATGGATGTGGCAATGTGAGTGCTTTTTCCTTCCCTTTTGTATATTATTCCATTGAGTAGAGCTATCTGGTGTTATACATCCTTACCTTCCTCATTGAAACCGCACCTGTAACGTACCTTAGGTGTGAGCCTGACGTGCGGAGAGGGACCTCCCATACAACCCCGGCTCGGAGACCACTGGAGTGGGGACAGTGGTGGTAAGAGCACGGTGAGGTAAGGGTGCCTGTCTGATCCTCACTGCTTGGAGTGGTGGAGCCGAGTGGAGACTGGAATGGCTGGTTCCGGAAGCAGCGGATGCAGGTCAGCAGGTTCAGCTTGCAGAGCAGAGGATGCAGGTCAGCAGGTGCCGGTTTGCAGAGCAGGGATGCAGGTCAGCAGGTGCAGGTTTGCAGAGCAGGGATGCAGGTCAGCAGGTGCAGGTTTGCAGAGCAGGGATGCAGGTCAGCAGGTGCAGGTTTGCAGAGCAGGGATGCAGGTCAGCAGGTGCAGGTTTGCAGAGCAGGGATGCAGGTCAGCAGGTGCAGGTTTGCATTGCAAAGGATGCAGGTCAGCGTGTGCAGCTTGCAGAGCAGAGGATGCAGGTAAGCTGGTGCAGGTTTGCAGAGTCAGACAAGCCGGGTCATACACATCAAGGTAAACATCACAAGTGGCAGGCAGAGAGTAGTCAAAGTCCAGGCCGAATCTTGGCAACAGGCAGACTGGCAGATAACTGAGCAGGGTCAAACGAGCCGAGGTCAGGACTGGGGACAGAAGCGTTGTCAGGAAGCCGGGTCAAACACAGGAACAGGATACAAGCACAGAATCAGGGAACAGAAGCAGATCAAACCGCAAGGGGCAACATCTCTGGAATGTCTTTTATAGGAAGTACATAGGAGGAGCAAGGGGTTCAGAGTTCAACAGTAATCAGACACCAAGCAGAGTAGTCTAATGGATCAGATAGGTTATCCAGCAGATCAGGCAGGGAACTGTCCAGCATCTCAGATAGCTCCGCTGGTAGAGTCAATGCCAGACACAGAAGAGGTCCCAGGTTCAAGCCCAGCACGTCCCTGACAGTGCCCCCCCCTTAAGGACAACCTCCGGGTGCCCAATAGAGCTCTTTTCTGGGGGTGACTGCGAAAAAAAGCCTGGATTAACTCTCGGGCATGAATATTCTGTTGGGGTTCCCAGGAGTTCTCCTCCAGACCGTACCCCTTCCACTTGATCAGGAATTGAAGCTGGTTCCCTCTTCTTCGGCAGTCCAAGACGGCTTCCACCTCGAACTCCTCATCACCGTCAATGATTACAGGCTTTGGTGGTCCCGATCCCCTGTCTGGGAACGGGTCGGGCACTGCGGGTTTCAGCAAGGAAACGTGAAAGACTGGGTGAATCTTCAATGACTCCGGTAAGGCAAGTTCATAGGAGACCTTGTTTAATTTCCGTTTTACTGGGAAAGGACCGATGAACTTGGGTGCCAGTTTCCTCGCGGGGCAAGCCATCTTAAGGTTGGTGGTCGATAACCATACTTGGTCACCCTGTTGCAGGCATAATTCCCCTCTCCTTTTCCTGTCAAAGATCCTTTTATTGGCTGCTTGTGCCCTAGTCATGGCTTCCTGCAATATCCTGCTGTTACGGGTCAGGAAATCAACAATACTCTGGACCGCTGGGACTGTTGAATCAGGGATGAGATCAGGTAAGAAGGTCGGGTGAAACCCGTAGTTGGCAAAAAATGGCGATTGACCTGTAGCCGAATGACTGGCGTTGTTAAAGGCAAACTCTGCCAACGGTAGTAAAGCTACCCAGTCGTCTTGAACGAAGGTGGTGAAGCATCTGAGGTACTGTTCGAGCGTCTGATTCGTTCTTTCGGTTTGCCCGTTAGTTTGGGGGTGATAGGCCGAGGACATGGACAACTCAATCTTCAGGACCTTGCACAAAGCCTTCCAAAAGCGAGAGGTGAACTGCACCCCTCTATCCGAAACGATGTCCGCAGGGACCCCATGTAGCCTTACTACTTCCCTAATGAAGACCTGGGCAGTTTCCATGGCAGAGGGCGTGCCTTTGAGAGGCACGAAGTGGGCCATCTTGGATAGACGGTCAACCACTACAAAGATGGCTGTGCAACCTTCAGACGGGGGGAGTTCCACTATGAAGTCAATGGCAATCATTTTCCAGGGACGGTCAGGGACTGGTAAGGGTCTGAGCAGACCCCAGGCCTTGCTTCTAGTGGTCTTGCTACGGATACAGGTGGCACATGAACCTACATATTCCCTGCAGTCTTTTTCAAGATCCGGCCACCAAAACGTGCGTTGAATCAGTTCAAGGGTTTTATGCATTCCGAAATGGCCTGCCAGGGGATGATCATGACACAAGTTTAACACTGTGACTCGAACTTCTTCTGGCACAAAGATTTTGTCATTCTTCCAAAGTAACCCGTCCTTGGGTACCAGAGTGATTTCAGAGGGACCAGACACACCTGTAGAAGCTTGCTTCAAGACAGACATCAGGCTAGTTTGCAAAAGTAAGAAGTTGCCTTCCGATAGAATGGTATCTGGAGCTGACACCTCTTTTGGATCATCAAACATGCGGGAAAGAGCGTCTGGTTTGGTGTTCTTGGAGCCTGGCCGGTAAGTTATGTGGAACGAGAACCTAGAGAAAAATAGTGCCCAACGTGCCTGGCGTGGTCTCAGACGTTTGGCAGCTCTCAGATACTCTAGGTTCTTGTGGTCTGTGTAAATGAGTATAGGATGCGCTGCTCCCTCCAACAAGTACCTCCACTCCTCAAGGGCAGATTTAATGGCCAGGAGCTCCCGGTCTCCAACATCATAATTCCTCTCGGATGGGGTAAGCTTACGGGAGAAGAAGGCTACCGGGTGTATCAAGTCCTTGAGACCTTGGCGCTGGGAGATAACAGCTCCAACCGCTGTCTCTGAGGCATCTACCTCAAGTAGATACGGTAGGACAGGATCGGGATGACTTAGGATAGGAGCAGACGTAAAAAGTATTTTTAGGTTTGTGAAAGCAGCCTGTGCTTCAGATGTCCACTGGAATCGAGCATTTTGCTTCGTTAGCTGCGTAATCGGGGAAATAATAGCAGAGAATCCCTTGATAAACCTCCGATAAAAATTGGCAAAGCCAACGAAGTGCTGCACCCCCTTTTTATCTGAAGGTGCAGGCCAATCCAGAATGGCTGAAACCTTCTGTGGGTCCATCTTGAATCCCTCTGTAGAGATCACTAGGCCAAGGAACTGGATACTCTGTCGCTCGAATTCACACTTTTCTGGTTTTGCGTACAGTCCATGCTGGCGGAGACGACAGAGTACACTCTTGACGTGTTTCCGGTGCTGCTCAAGAGAGGAGGAAAAAATCAAAATATCATCAAGATAGACAACTACATAAATGTCCAGACAGTCTCTGAAAACATCATTGACTAGATGCTGAAAGGTGGCAGGGGCGTTACATAGGCCGAAGGGCATTACTAGGTATTCGTAATGGCCGAACCTGGTACGAAAGGCAGTCTTCCATTCATCCCCTGCTCGGATGCGTACCAGGTTGTATGCCCCCCGCAGGTCTAATTTGGTAAACACAGAGGAAGTCCTGAGTCTTTGAAAAAGTTCAGGTACCAGAGGCAGAGGTACCGGTTCTTGACCGTGATTTTATTTAATTCCCGGTAATCTACACAGGGCCGAAGAGAATGGTCTTTTTTCTCCACAAAGAAGATTCCTGCCCCTGCTGGAGAAGTGGAAGGACGGATGAAACCCCTCTTAAGGTTCTCAACGTATTCTTTCAGTACCTCAAGCTCCCGTTCAGATAGGGGGAAGATCCGTCCGAAAGGAATCTCAGCACCGGGAAGAAGCTCGATTGGACAATCGTAAGGACGATGAGGCGGGAGGACTTCGGCCCCTCGTTTGCTGAAGACGTCCAGGAACTCATGATATTGTTTGGGTACAGAAGCTTGTATCTCTGGATCTGAATCCAGGCATAACAGAGGCCCCAAGGTGCTGGGACATGGAAGCATGCAGTGGCGTTGACAGTATGGTGACTGGAACTTAATACTTCCGGTTCCCCAATCAATCTGTGGATTGTGTGCCTGAAGCCAGGGTAGACCCAGGATAACTGGAAACATGGGAGATGCAATAGCATCCAAAGTCAATAGTTCCTTATAGTCCATGGAGGTGATCACAGGCAAAGGAGGGGTCTCCTGGGTCACTACTCCAGACTTGATGCGAGACCCATCTGCCAGGAAAATGGAAAGTCCCTGAGTCTTAGGTTGGAGTGGGATGTGTTGTTGTGCTGCAAAGTCTAGATCGACAAAACAACTACATGCCCCTGAGTCGATTATTGCAGTTACTGGTATTGTCCTCCCTGGTAGTTGGAAAGAGATAGGAAGAGCCAGGTGAGTAGCATTGGTAGATGGAGGTGAGTAGTTGGGAGAAGAGGTAGCCAGGACCTTGCGCAGCTTAGCAGGACAAGAAGAGACATAATGACCGGGTTCACCGCAATACAGGCATAGATAATTCTGCAGCCGACGAAGTCGTTCCTTGGCCGATAGGGAATGTTTCATTAGTCCAAGCTGCCCTGGCTTGATGGTCTGGTTGAGGGGTGAGGGTTCAGTTGGAACCGTACTGGCACTGGCAGGGTACACAGGGGCTCGTATCCGGGGTAGCATCCAAGCTGGGCGGAGCTGTTGGGTAGACCTTTCTGCTCTGCGCTCCCGGAGTCGTCGGTCTATCTGGATAGACAAATCAATTAAAGTTTCTAGAACATCAGGAACACCGACCCGTGCTAACTCATCCTTCAGGCTTTCAGAGAGACCAAGACGGAACTGATGCCGCAGAGCCGCCTCATTCCACTGGGTATCCGCGCTCCAGCATCTGAAATCAGTCACATAGTCCTCGACCGCTCGGCGGCCTTGCTGGAGCGCATGGAGAGCAGCCTCGGCAGTAGAAGTCCGCTGTGGATCGTCATAAAGTCGGGCCATGGCATCAAGAAAAGAGGGCAGAGAGTCTAGAACTACATGGCGGACTTCAAGTAGGTGATGGGCCCAAGCTTGAGGTTCCCCCTGCAGCAAAGCGATAACGAAGCCCACCTTGGTGGCTTCAGATGAAAAAGTCAGAGGTAGCAACGAAAAGTAAAGTTCACATGCGTTGCGAAACGCACAGAATTTACTCCGATCCCCGAAAAACTTCTCAGGAACAGGGACCCTGGGCTCAGGAGATGGTAACATTCCAATAGAGGAAGTTGGGGTTGGAGGTGAATCTGCAGAGGTGGCTTGAGTTTGTGTCTGCTTATCCATTCGGACATGGCTGCCCTGCAGAGACTTCACGATCTGAGTGAGAGCTGTAAGGTGTTGATAGACATTGTCCATAGGCAAGGTATCTCCTGCAGGCTCAGGCATGGCGGTTTGATACTGTAACGTACCTTAGGTGTGAGCCTGACGTGCGGAGAGGGACCTCCCATACAACCCCGGGTCGGAGACCACTGGAGTGGGGACAGTGGTGGTAAGAGCACGGTGAGGTAAGGGTGCCTGTCTGATCCTCACTGCTTGGAGTGGTGGAGCCGAGTGGAGACTGGAACGGCTGGTTCCGGAAGCAGCGGATGCAGGTCAGCAGGTTCAGCTTGCAGAGCAGAGGATGCAGGTCAGCAGGTGCCGGTTTGCAGAGCAGGGATGCAGGTCAGCAGGTGCAGGTTTGCAGAGCAGGGATGCAGGTCAGCAGGTGCAGGTTTGCAGAGCAGGGATGCAGGTCAGCAGGTGCAGGTTTGCATTGCAAAGGATGCAGGTCAGCGTGTGCAGCTTGCAGAGCAGAGGATGCAGGTAAGCTGGTGCAGGTTTGCAGAGTCAGACAAGCCGGGTCATACACATCAAGGTAAACATCACAAGTGGCAGGCAGAGAGTAGTCAAAGACCAGGCCGAATCTTGGCAACAGGCAGACTGGCAGATAACTGAGCAGGGTCAAACGAGCCGAGGTCAGGACTGGGGACAGAAGCGTGGTCAGGAAGCCGGGTCAAACACAGGAACAGGATACAAGCACAGAATCAGGAACTCAGGGAACAGAAGCAGATCAAACCGCAAGGGGCAACATCTCTGGAATGTCTTTTATAGGAAGTACATAGGAGGAGCAAGGGGTTCAGAGTTCAACAGTAATCAGACACCAAGCAGAGTAGTCTAATGGATCAGATAGGTTATCCAGCAGATCAGGCAGGGAACTGTCCAGCATCTCAGATAGCTCCTCTGGTAGAGTCAATGCCAGACACAGAAGAGGTCCCAGGTTCAAGCCCAGCACGTCCCTGACAGCACCCTATAATAGGTCCTACACTTCAAGTGGGATATAAGATAAGTCGGAACCCTAGAATATCTACAGAACAGTCACCCTTGACACCAGTCCTGGGGAACCCAGCGTTTCCACCAGGACTGGAGGTAAGAGGCTTTCAGGGACTTAGAGATAGAGGATTATATCAAGTATCACACTTTATGAACTTAGATAATTGGCCAACAATAGAAAATATGACCAAACAAGGGTGGTCAATTTGAAATGTCGGCCTGGCAGGCACGACAAGTACGACATTTCTTGGTATCCCTTGGCCCAATGGAGAAATATTGTAGAGCATGCACAAGATTTGAGACATACTGTGAAGAAAAGGAACCAATCTCCCATGTTATATCCAAAATATATGCTCTTCTGGTAACACCTCCAGAGGAGTATAAAATAAAAAGTCTGAGTAAATGGGAGAGAGATCTGAATCAAAGCTTCTCCTCAATACAGAGTAAGAAAATAGAACAACTGGCATTGAGTACCTCTAGATGTACCAAAATACAGGAATCTAACTATAAATTGTTAACACGATGGTACTATACACCAGCAGTTTTAAATACGTTTTTCCCGGAAGAGTCAGATAGATGTTGGAGAAACTATGGTGAACGGAGAACTATTCTTCATATTTTTTGGCAATGTCCAGTGATTACATGGTTTTGGTTGGAAGTTTAGAGGATAACGCAAATGTTTACAGAATATCAGGTTCCGGATGATCCAGCCTTCTTTCTGTTACAAAGTTCCCAAATCCCGATAAAAAGATATAAAAACTCAATAATATGTCACATGGTGAATGCAGCCAAAAGCTGCATATCTATATGTTGGAAGGAAATTCGAACACCCCCCATTTCTATGTAAAGATAATAAAGCTGCGCAAATAGTGAAAAATGGTATATGAGCACCACCTTAAAACATAAGTGAAAGATATATATTGAATGAAAAAATAATGATGATTAAATAAATTAATATAATTGGACTGGATCTTATTTGCCAATGTGACAAATAGAACTGAAGAAAGTCCCAACTGTCAATCAGACACCCACATCACATTCAGCAAAAGTCTTGTGTAGTGAAAGAATTGATGTTGAATAGTAACTGTGTGAATAGTACAGTCCAGATAGCCAAAACTGCAACGAAGTGTAGATATGGATCTTCTCGTTAGGCTAATTGGTGACTTCAAACACACAACACCCAATGAAAAGTGCCAAACACTGGATAGATGTAGATTCCACCACCATCAGTTCACACTGCCGCTTACCAGAAATGGTGATCTCCACAGAGATCGATACAAGCAGATGGCTATTCCCCAGCCAGGGTCTCTAGATAGTATCAGTTTAACTCCCGAATTTCACGCCACTCCTCTCCACATATCGCAAAGTAAATATGCAAATGGAAAGAAAGCCACCATAGCGTGAAACCGATAAAACAATTTATTGTAAAAAAAGTAATGCACTTACATGAAACGCAAGTTATTATGGCGTGTAGTATATTTAGCCGGCCGGCTAAGACTGCCCGTTCCTTCCGGGACTCGTTGGTATGTCGGTGACGTCAGCACGCCGCTCCTCCCTACGCCGTTTCGTCACAGATGACGATATGTGGAGAGGAGTGGCGTGAAATTCGGGAGTTAAACTGATACTATCTAGAGACCCTGGCTGGGGAATAGCCATCTGCTTGTATCGATCTCTGTGGAGATCACCATTTCTGGTAAGCGGCAGTGTGAACTGATGGTGGTGGAATCTACATCTATCCAGTGTTTGGCACTTTTCATTGGGTGTTGTGTGTTTGAAGTCACCAATTAGCCTAACGAGAAGATCCATATCTACACTTCGTTGCAGTTTTGGCTATCTGGACTGTACTATTCACACAGTTACTATTCAACATCAATTCTTTCACTACACAAGACTTTTGCTGAATGTGATGTGGGTGTCTGATTGACAGTTGGGACTTTCTTCAGTTCTATTTGTCACATTGGCAAATAAGATCCAGTCCAATTATATTAATTTATTTAATCATCATTATTTTTTCATTCAATATATATCTTTCACTTATGTTTTAAGGTGGTGCTCATATACCATTTTTCACTATTTGCGCAGCTTTATTATCTTTATTATATTTTTTTGTGTGTGTCTCACATAGAAGTTGCAGCAACAATTTATGGAGAGATAGATTCACTAATTCAGTGTTTTATGTCTCACCCAATGGACAGCGCAGTATAATTTACACAGTTTATATCCCCATTTCTATGTGGCTGGAAAAAATTAGACGAATTTGGATAATGGAAAATTTATGGCCCAGCACAATAGGAAGAATGGAACAAAGTAATGAGATATGGGCACCATGGGAAGAATTTGTAAAATCGGAAGAGGGAAAAAAATTATTTGGAGAAGACAGAGAATGAGACCTAGAAGCCCCCTAGGGGAGATGTTAATCCCGTCAATGGAGCCCAGCAGGCAAGGGTGGGGAATGGTATCCCCCATTTCCCTTTTTTTTATTTTTTTTTGGTTTGCTTCGGGGTTAAAGGGGACAGGCGCAGATGACTGTGATACATAGAATGGGTGGGAAGGAGGGGTAAGTAAAGAAATAGACAATCAATATTCTGTTTTTTTTTTTTTGATCTATTATAATATAATTGATTTGTAATATGTAAAATGTTTTGCATTATGGTTTTTATTATGTGGTTGCAATTGTCTATGGGTAAAGAAAAATTTAGAAATAAAGAATTTATAAAAAAAAAAGAAAAGGAAAGTGGGGTGAAATGTTCTAAATAGGTGCACAGACAGCAAAACAAATGTTACAGGGGTGATAACCCTTCCCTATGTTTTCCAAAAAGCTTAAAAATAGATTTTTTGGCTGCAGCTACACTTAAAAATTTACCTGTTCGAATACCTGGTTATGCCATTCGGACTTTGTAATGCTCCAGCCACCTTCCAACACCTGGTCAACGACATTTTCAGACAACATCTTGACGACTTTTTAGTAGTATACTTGGATGATATCCTTATTTTCTCAGCTTCTATTGAACTTCACCGGACTCATGTCATGAAGGTCCTCACCATCCTTAGAGAGCATAAACTCTACCTCAAAGCCGAGAAATGTGACTTCGAAAAAAACCACCGTGCAATTTCTCGGCTTTATCATTTCCATCGTAGGGGTCGCAATGGACCCACAGAAAGTGAAGGCAATTCAAGAATGGCCAGCTCCAACTGACAAAAAGGGGGTACAGCGGTTCATAGGCTTTGCCAATTTTTATAGGAGATTCATTGTGGGGTTTTCCTCCATCGTAGCACCAATCACTCAACTTACTCGGCAGGGCAACCGTTTCTACTGGTCGCAGGAAGCCCAGGAAGCCTTCACCCGCTTGAAAGACGCCTTTACCTCAGCACCGGTACTTCTGCACCCGGATCCTTTACTGCCATTTACCTTGGAAGTGGACACCTCCGAGACAGCCATAGGGGCCATTCTCGCCCAAAAACAAGGCCCCAAGGCTCTTCTGCACCCAGTAGCTTTTGCTTCTCAAAAATTTACTCCTCGAACGAAATTATGATGTAGGAGACAGAGAATTACTGGCCATAAAATTCGCTCTGGAGGAATGCCGGTACCTTATGGAGGGGGCAGTCCATCCCATCATGATCTTCACAGATCACACAAATTTGGAGTATTTAAGAACAGCTAAACGCCTATGACCCAGGCAGGCCTGTTGGGCTCTCTTTTTCACCCGGTTTAACTTCCATATTTCCTACAGACCCAGTTCCAAAAATGGGAAGGCGGACGCGCTATCCAGGATGTTCCCTGAAACCCCTCAGTCAGCACAACCAGGTACCATCCTGTCAGCTCAGAAATTCCTGTTGATTCCTCAGGCTGACCTACTAACCTCCATCGAAGCCGCCTCCAGGCACTGTTCTGATCCTGTCACTTCATCCCTGGAAAAGCGCGACGGTTTGTTCTGGTCCCGGGACAAGATCTTCGTCCCTTTGGAAACAAGACCCCTGGTCTTGAGAACTTTTCATGACCTCAAGCTGGCCGGTCATTTTGGCATACGTAAGTCCACGGAACTAGTCTCCCGCTCCTTCTGGTGGCCAGGCTGGAGGCAGGATTGTAAAACATACATCACCTCCTGCACTCAGTGTCAGCGCAATAAGGGGCCTAACACCAAAAGCTGGGGTCTACTCAAGCCCTTACCCATCCCTGAACGTCCATGGGCAGACGTGTCCATGGATTTCATCGTTGACTTGCCTCCCTCCGGAGGATTTACCACGATTCTGGTCGTTCTCGACCGCCTCTCCAAGATGGCACACTTCTTACCTATGATCGGGACTCCTTCTGCAGCGGATACCGCCAGAATCTTCTTCAAAGAGATAACCAGGCTTCACGGAGTACCGAAGAGCATCACCTCCGATAGGGGTGTCCAGTTCACATCTAAATTCTGGAGGGATCTCTGCAACTCCCTGGAAATCAAAACCTGCCTTTCGTCAGCCTACCACCCCCAGAGCAACGGCCAGACAGAAAGAACTAATCAAACTCTGGAGCAATACCTCCGTTGCTTCTGCTCCGCTTCTCAGGAAGATTGGTCATCCCTACTCCCGTATGCAGAATTTGCCTACAATAATTCAGTCCATTCCGCTACTAATCAGACCCCCAACTCGGGATTCCATCCCTCCTTTCTCCCTGAAAACATCCCAGAGTTCTGTCCCCGCGGTCCAGGATCGGGTAACCTCTGTTCAGGAGAATTTTCAAAGACTCCGGGGAATGATGCAGAATGCCCAAGAGTCCTATAAGAAATTCTATGACCGAGGAAGGAAGGAAAATCCAGCTTTCAAGGTGGGGGAGGAAATATGGCTCTCTGCCACCAATCTCCTATTGCCTATTCCCTCACGGAAGCTAGGACTTAGATTCATTGGACCCTTCAAGATCAAACGGGCAATCAACCCCATGGCCTTTGAACTGGCATTGCCTGGTTCCTACAGGATTCACCCAGTGTTCCACTCATCTCTGTTGAAACCCGTTACTCCCAGCTCCTTTCCTGGAAGAGATGAGCCTCCTCCCACACCAGTTGAGGTGGATGGGGAAAAGGAATATGAGGTGGAATCCATCATGGGCTGCAGGAAAAGAGGCAGACAGTTGCAATATCTGGTAAAGTGGAAGGGGTACCCCCGGAAGACAACTCTTGGGAGCCATCCAGTAACCTGCATGCTCCTGGCTTAATCAGAGCCCTTCACCAGGAACATCCGGAGTTGATGGCCAGTCTGGGCGTCCGGAGTCCGCCCCTCGGGGGGGGGCACTGTCAGGGAAATTCCCCACCTAGTGTCACCAATCTGCGCCCCTGCGCATGCGCGGTGGAACGTCGCTCCGGCGTTCATGGGTGCGCGCGCCGGCGCATGCACGTGCGCAATGGCGCGCTAATAGGATGACAGGCGGGCCTATTTAAACAAGCTCAGTGACACAGTCTGGTTGCTGGTTTGTCAGCGTTCCTGTGTTCCTAGTACCTGAAATATACGTTTTGATCTCCTGCTGTGACCCGGACCGGATTGACTACTCTACTACCTCTCCTGCACCTGACCCCCTGGCTTGCTCTACGGACTTCTACCTCTCTTCCAGTGTTTGACCCTCGGCCTGTGACTCGGATCTGCTGTTGTCTCCAGCCCTTGACCCCCTGCCTGTACCTGGGACTTCCTTGCTCAGCCTGCTTCTAGTCTCTGCCTGGACTTGTTTACCCGCTGCTAGTTCTTGCCTGGACTTTGTTCACTTGCTGCTGGTTCCTGCCTGAGCTTGCCTACTCCTAGTGTCTGACCCCCGGCCTGCTCTGTCTACCCAGCACCACTAGACCTTCCAGCAAGACACCTCTACCTGTTGGTAGCCAGTGCTCCCTTGTGCCGTCCTCTCCCTGTCTCACCTCCAGGGGGCGGAGTGCGCTTGGGTGCAAGGGTGAACCATTCTCGGCATCTCGGCCTCGGTGAGTACTCACCTGATGGACATAGTTGTCAGGCCCCATTCACATCGCCCGCATGTGTTTGTTTGTTTTGGTTGTTTTGGAGCATTTTGACTCATCTCACACAGGGCAGCCTATGATCTTGAATGTGCTGCCCTACATGCAACATTTGCCCCAGGGAAGTTCCAGAACTTTTTTTGAAGCGGAACATAATGCGCTATCACAGTTTTTGGTGCGTTTGCCACACTTGGGGGGCCTTTAATATGTAATGACAACACAAGCACCATGCACATTTGCAGCGTTCGATGACAAATACATGACAAAGCGGACATTTTCTGTGCAGTTTGCCATACGTTTGGAAACACACAGATGTGAATGGAGCCTCATTGTTGTTGTGTAAACGCACCAATTTTACATACAGACCCCAATTACACCTAAAGTAGTGGGAGCGCATGTTTTTTGCCTCGTTTTTTCCAGTGACACACATAGGGCAGCCTGTTTACTTCAATGTACTGTGTTACACATGGCAAAGTAGCTCATTTGACATTTTTTGCACATCTTTTACTGCATGTGTCACATGTTTTGTCATGTGGCAAAATGTGTGTTTTCTTCTGTGTTTGGTATGCCGTCAACATTTAATGACACTGAAAGCGCAACTAGGTAATTTGAGGTGTATATATGTGGTCATACACTATAAAATCTGATTGTACGATTTCTCTTAGATTTACCAAAACTAAATAATAGGAGGACACACCATCTATCTAATTACTCTGTATCCAATCAGGCAGGCCCTTACATTGCTTTAGGGGTGTCCTGTGGGCTGCATGCGGCCCCAGGAAGTTTAGCATGCAGCCTGAGCCCATCTGAAGGGACACTGGGGAAGCCAGGCAATTGTACGTTTGGAGGAATGCTGGGGATGCTGTAAAAAATTTGTTGATGGATGAAGGTGTGCTAATACGGTCAGCTGGTAAACTCCTTCCTGTGTCTTACTGGTTTCTCTGTCTCTGTTTGTATACCAGGGGGTCTCTGGAGCATTCTGAGAAATATAGCAATGGCTAAGGTAAGGCCTTGTTTTCAAAATGAAAGAATGCTTTTATTTCTCTGTAATTGAGGTATAGTAATGGTATACTGGTACATAGGAGAGCTGGATTTTAGAAAAAAAAAGGCAAACTTAGCCGTTAAACTAATGGTATATGGGAAATTTTGTATAAGTGCAAACAGTGCATGCATTGAACAACTGATCTGGAAGAGGACGGTGATGGAGCTGGGGTGATTATTATATCAAGAGACACTTTTTTAGTTAAAAAAATACGGGGCAGCTGATTTAAAAGCCTAAAAATGGAATTTGACTGTAAAATGGATATAGACAACATAATCCTAACAGTGTGTCAAAAGTCATTGGTGAATCGTAAGCATTCTGCAGTTGCTCCTTTGCCCAGACCCACTTATACATCCATTACACAGTGTCTCAGGATCCCACTCCCTCATGACACCATCAACGTAATTCAGTAATCAGAGGCAGGAGTAAGTGGGTCATTCCTATCAACCTCCCATTAGTCTCCCATCAGGCTGAGAGAACAGAGTGTACCTAGGTACTGTCACATCAGGAATTATATACAAAGGATGCATTTTTTTACTTATTTGCTTTTGTCACATTAAACTAAGTGCTAATGTAACCTTTTTAGGCAGTCAAGTTTTGAAATTTAAGCATGATTCAACTTTAATAATAAGATTGATGCAAGGTATGGTACATGAAGCTTCCATAGACATAAGAATAAACATAAGGCAATCTCTGTACTATAGTTAAGTTTTTGACATTTTCATTCCTAGAAAAATAGCTGTTTAGGTTTTAACACCCAATTCCTATGAAAAGTCATGATACGACTAGTTCAAGCGTGTCTGAAAGGACTCTGCATAAGGCATGTACTGTACATATAATTTTGAGCTACAGAAGTGTGTACTGATTTTATCGCTATAAGCCACCACTGAGCACCCCCATTTAACAGCAAAAATAGTAGTCGGTATTTACAGTGTACTATGTTATAAGCGTAATACATTTCTGTATATATACAATGTATACCCTTAGTTTCAGTGGAAATCAATACAATGTAGCCCTATATATTTACAGTTACACTTTCAGATAGGGAATGATACATTGTCCACATTCATGTATAAATCAAAAGTAACGGCCAGGTAGAGGACTTGGCTTCTGCCCTGCATGGTCTTAGATAAATTAAACTAAAATGAAAGAACTATCACATCAATTTATTATTGCAAGTGTAGCACCCTCTAGTGTGCTAGAATAGATTTTGTTAGTGTGGGTTAATTGTTAGACTTCGCTAGCAGCCAAGCCTGTATTTTTTTAATAAGGGTCGGGTGGGTGACTCTCAGGGAGGGTTGGGTGACTCACAGGCAGCATCTCAGAGACCTCCCTCTACTTCTGGAACTTGCTGGAAACTTCCAGAAGAATAGTAGTGTAGGTGAGGAGGAGCAGTCTGGAGTATTCTGAGGGCCCTGACCATTCCCAGCAAATGGGTTGGCAGGGGCAGGCCCCCTCAGATACCCTGGGTCAGCCTAGCTGGGGTAGTGGAGTTTGGGTGGAAGCTGAAGATGGAGTGTTAGGCTGTCAGTGGCCCTTGAGGGTAACCCCCTAGTCTGGGGGGGTAACCTTGGGCCTGGGCTCGGGTGTGGAAGGGGCCCTCTTCATGACACACAGGGGTGTCCTGACCTAAAGCACGAGAGCAAGTGGAGGACAGCAGGAGGACACTGCTGGGCAAATCTCCAGGTGGAAGACAGCCAGGTGGGCTGGTGAGTGGTACAGTCGGGAGAGAACTGAGAGGCATACCTAAGAGGACTTTGAGAGAGCAGTCTGGGATGGATGCAGAGTCAGTCTGGGTGGACTGTGGAAGCTTAACCAAGAGGGCTAGAGAAAGGGGCAGCTGCAGCCAGGTGGGCTGGCAGATCCCTGAAGAGGTGGTGCTGGGATCAGTAGCCAAAGGAGGACAGGGCATTCGGACTTTGCTACACAAAGAGCCCATAGTCCCTGCCTGTAAAGGACTTTTGCTATTGATCTGACTGTGTCTTTTGTCAGATCACCTAACAGTGTGCCAGCTGGTCCTAGGAGTTGTAGTTCTGCAATCAAGCTGTGTACAGGAGGCAGAGAAGTGTATATGTAATAACTGTTCTTCTGACTCATGTGTGCTGTGAAGATGCGGTGTGTGTGGCTGTGCAGGGTGGGGGATCCCTTTACACTTGTAGCTCCTTAGGGGGTGCGCTACACAAGTAAAAAATGCATACCTGGTCTGGTACTCTCATAGACATCCAATATACTGTAATTAAATGAACTCAACTAAGTCCTGTGTTTCTCGATAGGACATGTTTGATTATTATTTTGAATACAGAGGAAACTCTTTCCCATAATGGATTACAAAAACCTGTTGCTCCTTTTTGCCTACCCTAGACCTCTTAGATGAAATGGTCACTGAGAAAACAATTTTGCAATTGAGCCCCATGAGCTGTAGTTGCACCTCTGGTTTCAGTTATGGATGGACCAGCAGCATGCAGTACTCACTGGGTTGCCTGTGCAAACCATGTATTAAACTACTAGTAAGGGGCTGTTGTTATATCAGTTCATTATGCCTCTAGCTTTCAAACCTTTTTCTGGTTTCCAGAACTTGTAATAGTTAACCTTTGAGGTGGATTAGAAATAGTTAAAGCATAAAAAGTGTCTAAAAACATAGTGTACTTTAAAGAACAAGAATGTAAGTGATTCATAATGAAAAGCTATCTGTGCTGAAATGGCACTGATGCGTTAACCAGTCTATTCATTTTGGTCTGCTTGTATTAATACCAGTAGATGAAAAATAGCCATTATGTGCAGGTTGCAGAGGAAGGTCAAGGTAACTATCGCTCCAAGGTAACCTACATGGAACACAGCTGAGCCATTCTGGAAAGCAGACGTGAGAAGCCTGTTTTTCATTTCCCAGCAATTGTCAGGAAATCTGTAGTCTACACTTCCATAATATTACTAGTATAAATTGGACATTCTATGCTTTTTGTGTAAAAAATAAAAAATGGTGCAGGTGTTTCCCTGAAATCAATAAAACTGTCAGGTAGTATGACAGTAATGATTTCCTTTTCTTAGATGCCAAATGTTCTAATTTTAACTCTTCTTGCAAGACTGTGCTGTATTATTGTCAAAATGCTTTTGAGTTAGGAGAATTTATTTTATACAGTATAATATTTTAGTAACATTTGTACAGTGAAAATCCCATGCAAATTATACTGTTACATGCTACGATCAGTGTTACAGTAATTTCAAATCAATTTCGGTGGAAATTTTTAGACTAGAGATAAATTGAACTTTAAAATCCAAACCCAATATTGTCTTTGAGCTAAGATCTCATATTGGTGAAAGAACAAAAAACTTAAAGGGCATATTAAACTATACAGCTGCAGGTAAATGGCTTCACATGCATCACTGGACCTGCATATCAGCATCAGACTGCCGTATCTTGAGGGCATGGGGGACTGCACCTATTTAACTACTGATTTAGTAAAACTACTGATGTATTGTTAAGAAAAGCTCACCACCAGACAGATAAAAGATCACCATTTAATATAGTAATACTATACTCATAAAAAATTGTTAAATGCATTTTAAACATAGCTTAGATAAATATACAATGCTGTGAAAAAATATTTGACCCCTTTGTGGTTTTTTATTTTTTGCATATTTGTCACACTTAAAGTGGTTGTAAACCCTTTACAACCACTTTTTGCTACATGTAAGCCTATAATAAGGCTTACCCATTAGCTTCCCCCGGATATCGCCTAAACCTGCACGGTTTAGGAGATATCCCCTGTATCTGCATGTGCCGACATCATCAGCACATGCGCACTGAAGCAATGGCACGTACGTGCCATTGCTTCAGTTAGTGTGCCGTTAGCGGTGGCTCCTGCGCGGCTCTGGCCAATCACAGTGCTGAAGCCCGCGATACCCGGAAGTACCTCCGGGAACGATGTTGAATTGTGTGGGTTTACAACCACTTTAACCACTTCAATACCAGGCACTTACACCCCCTTCCTGCCCAAGCCAATTTTCAGCTTTCAGTGCTGTCGCTGTTTAAATGACAATTACACGGTCATGCTACACTGTACCCAAGCAGAATTTTTGTCATGTTGTTCCCACAAATAGAGCTTTCTTGTTGGTATTTGATCATCTCTGCGGTTTTTATTTTTTGCTAAACAAATAAAAAAAGACAGAAAATTTAGAAAAAAAACGTTTTTCTTTTGTTTCTGTTATAACATTTTGTAAATACGTTTTTTCCTTCACTGATAAGGCAGCACTGATGAGGTGGCACCAATGAGGTGGCACTGATGGGCACTGACGATGGGCACTGGTAGGCGGCACTGATGGGCCCTGGTAGGTGGAACTGATGGGTGGCACTGATATGCAGCACTGATGGGCACTCATGGGTGGCACTGGTGGGCACTGATAGGTGACACTGGGCATTGAAAAGCTGCACTGATGGGTACTTATGTGTGGCACTGATAGGTGACACTGCTGGGCACTGATACGTGGCACTGATAGGAACTGATATGTGACACTTATAGATGGCACTGATAGCCATCACTGATGGCACTGGCACTGATTGGCAGCTGCCTGGGCACTGATTGGAATTTCCCTGGTGGTCTAGGGTGGCATACCTGGTGGTCCAGTGTAGTGGCCATCCCTGGTGGTCCTAAACAATCAGCACAGACCCTCCTGTCAGGAGAGCAGCAGATCGGCTCTCCTCGCGTCTGTCAAACACGAGTGAGGAAAAGCCGATCAGCAGCTCTTCCTGTTTACATTGTGATCAGCCGTGATTGGAAATTGCTGATCACGTGGTAAAGAGCTTCCATCAGAGGCTCTTTACCGAGATCGGTGTAGCGGTGTGTCAGACTGACACGTCTCACCACCGATCACCGCAATGCGCGCCCCCACCGGCGCGTGGCGGCTGTTATCCTGCTGGACGTCATATGACGCTCAGTCAGGATAACTGAACCACCACCCAGGCCGTCATTCAACTATGGGCCGGGCGGGAAGTGGTTAAATGACTCAGATCATCAAACTAATTTTATTATTACACAAAGATAACCCGAGTAAATACAAAATGCAGTTTTTAAATGATGGTTTCATTTAATAAGGCAAAAAAGCTGTCCAAACCTTCCTGCCTTTATGTGAAAAAGTAATTGCCCCCTAAACCTAATAACTGGCTGTGCCACCCTTGGTGGCAACAACTTCAATCAAGCATTTGTGATAACTTGCAATGAGTCTTTCACATTGCTGTGGAGCAATTTTCTTTACAGAAATTGTTTTAATTCAGCCATATTGGAGGGTTTTCCAGCATGACCGGCCTGTGTAAGGTCATGATAAAGCATCTCAATTGGATTTAAGTCCGGGCTTTAACTAGGCCACTCCAAAATCAAAATTTTGCTTTGTTTCCACCATTTGGAAGTGGACTTGCTGTTGTGTTTCGGATCATTGTTCTGCTGCATAACAAAAGTGCACTTGAGCTTGAGGTCACGAACTGATGGCCGGACATTCTCCTTTAGGATTTTCTGGTAGAGCTCAGAATTCATGGTTCCATCAATTATGGTAAGTGGTTCAGGTCCTGAAGCTGCAAAGCAGCCCCAGACCATCATGCTACCACCACCATGTCTGACTGTTGGTATGATATTCTTGTTACGAAATGCTGTATTTGTTTTATGCCAGATGTAACGGGATGTACACCTTCCAAAAATGTTAATTTTTGTCTCATCAGTCCACAGAATATTTGCTTTGGTAATCTCTATCACAGGCGAACTAGCCCAGTGTTTTTCAACAGTTTTCCAGTCAGTCTTGTAAAAGTAATTTCACTCTCGAGGCCCCCAGTTCACATTCAGATGTCAGGGAATGTGTGCAAAATTGAGTTACTGGCACACAGACAAACGAGCTGTTATTTAGCAGACGCTCAGGGTTGTCATGAATTCTTAATGGTGCTTCCATGCACTGGCAAACGCAATGCATTTTCTGTGGGTAGAAATAATTGAATGGGCTGCCGTACACGCAGCACATAGTATCACAGATGTGAACCAAGGGACATGTGAGGTTGAGGGGAGAGGATGTAAAACCACACATTTGGGCCATTTTTACCACCCCAACTGCTCCCTGTTTAGCTGCAGAGGCAGCAGCCAGGGTCACACACATGCTGCAGCTGTGGCTGGAAGTATACCCTCAGGTGAATGGATCTACGTTGCAACCACCCCATAAGTACATGTAGGGTACATGGTTGCAGCACGGTGATGCTGCATTTAGGGGGTTAAAACAGGTGTTGAGGTGATGACATATCACCTCCTCACTGCCTGTCAAATGCGTCAGTCCTTACCGATATTATGAATAAGCCCTAAAAAAGTAGTTCTGATCGTACAGGTTTATGGGTCAAGATTCAAAGTAATGTACATACATACTGTACATACATTCACATACATAAATACATACATCAAATATAAACATACGCACACTCACATACATACATACATACATTCATACATACAAAGTTTTAGCAGGTGTGAAAAAAATGCTTTAAATTAAGAATGCTTTTAGAGTAGAATTGCTAATAGTTTATTTTTATCTATTAACAAATTTTAAATGAACAGAATACAAATCGATATTGATTGAGTTGCCTTCAAAACCGCATCAATTCTTCTAGGTACACTTGCACGCTGTTTTTGAAGGAACTCAGCACGTAGGTTGCTGCAAACATCTTGGGGAACTCATCACAGATCTTCTGTGGATGTAGGTTGCCTCAAATCCTTCTATCTCTTCAATTGTAGTTGTTCTTCATAACTGTGGTCATAACTGTGGTCCTCCAGCCCCCTTATTAGTTTGGTTGTCTGGACTCTCTCCAGTTCAAGAACATCCTCGAACCAAAACTGGATGGCATACTCAAGCTGAGGCCAAACCAGTGTTCTGTAAAGTTCTAGAATTATAGTTTCAGTATATCTTGACGCAATTACTTTTTTAATGCTTAAAAATAATCTAATAGCCTTGCTTGCTGCAGGTTAGCATTGCTGAATCTGTGATCCACAAGCACCCCCAGACCCTTTTTCAGCCACGATTCTACCGGAGGTTCTACCACTTGCAAGTAACTTGCATTCATATTTGTAGCTCCCAAGTGCAATACTTTACATCTTTTTCAATTCATCTGCCATATAGCTGTCTCTTCTTTTAATTTCTTTTCCAATTATTTTTATTGCAAATTTGAAAAGGAGTACATGTTTCCAACATTATCAAACATACAAAAGGAGGTATGCCAATATACAGTATAATAACAATACATCTAAGCTAAAAAAAAGAGTATAGATGTAGCCTATGAATATATTTCGATGACCATACCTCTTAACTTCGCTCAATGAGCTATCGCAAGTATTCAACAATAGGGTATAAAGGCAAGGAATATACCTGTAAACACATTGCCCATCACTCATTTAAATGCAAATTGGAGAGAGAGAGAGGGAAAATAGGATGAGAAGACCAGCAATTTATCACATAGGTCCCCATGAGTACTAAGATGTGAAAAAGACCACTCTTTGAAAGCAATTATAACTAAGGAAGAACAGCGGTATATAATAGAAATATGAAAAAACTTTATTACTTGCACACAAAAAAATCTCAAAGAATTTTCAGTCTGCCAGGCAATTAGACAGCAACCCTCCAAAACACCAATGTTAAAATTAAGACAACTTTGTCACAACAGTGAAATAACACACGGCTGAGCTCAGAACCATACAGACATATGTCCATAATCATTCATACAGCTGTAGCGACCTCACCTCTCACTCCCTCCTTCTCTGTCAATGTCAATGGCTCTCGTCTAGGGGACCAGGGAGGAGAGTGTGGTGCACCACTAGCTCACATCCTCTTGTGTGTAGAGGTGTGAGCTATAACCATTTACCTTCGGGCCTGTGCCCCTGTCCAGAGCCAAAAACTTCCCTTGAGAATGACCTTTTAACTCTCAGAAAGCCAAGTTCCACACCATTGAAAGTCCAACACTTATTTATTCTTCAGAGCAATAAATAGTCCTTTTAGAGCAGACTGGTTAGACAACGAACAGATAAGGTGAAGAGGAAGGTCCAGGCACAAACATGAACTTGTTACTCTCCTGTTTCGGTGTGCGCAAACAGGCTTGGGGTGGTTGCTGCCACCGACCGGGTGAATTAGACTTGAGGTCTCTGCCACCGACCTGGGTTTCAGTTGGGTCGCTGCCACTGACCATGAGAACGTGGGCTACCATCTTGAGATGCGGCCCCTGTCAGGGAGAGACATCCATCCGGACGGTCACCAGAGGCCTCCACCGTCACCAGCCAATGATGCGCTGGGTCTTCGGGAAGGTCACCTCTCTGGTCCCCGTCTCGTCCGGGATTCGGGTCCCCTCACTCGGTGGGCCCCTAGGAATCCTCCATACCATGCGGGACCCAGTCGCAGGTACTGGGCCCCAGGCCTCCGGAGAATACCTCACCCCAGACCAAAGGTGTCTGGGGTGGAATCGCAACTCCGTCTCCGGGCCGAGGGCACCCGGAGACCACCAGCACTCTGAAGGTGCCTGGGTGTGGACCCCGAGCGGAAAATGTCCGCCCCTTTTATCCCCTCTCGCAGCAGGCACAGCGGGTTTCCCGCCCCGCTGTACCACCGCCGCGAGAGGACAAAAAAGGCACAGACCTCCAATGGTGGTTCAACCCCAGCCTATGGCGATAGCGCCACCTATAGGCCGCAGGGAACTGGACACCACTGATAGCCTCCACTGGCATAAATTGGTCCATGAACCCTAACAATTGCTGCATCTGAGCCTGTTACCCCTCAGATGCCTCCCCTAAATGTAACCACCCGCTACACATCCCCCCAGTTATTTGACACTGGGCCCCAGTGTCTGAAACCAATTTATGCCCTCTAAATCAGAGTCTGCATAAATTCGATCCAGAGACCACCTAACCAAGAAACAAAAAAAAAAATTGCTTGTGCCTGAACCAAAAGGGAAAGGGAAGGAGGGAAGGGAAGGAACAACAAACAAAACACACACAGGTGTAAACATTCAAAGGCATAACAGCATAATTTTTTTCAAAAATTATATTTTTCCCCCTCCCACATCACTGACTAAGATCTGCCCCATTCTCAGCAGACTTGAATGACGCTCTCCTGTAGAGGGGAAAAAAAACATTATCTGACACAGTATGTGATTTGGAGTGAACAGGCTCCCCCTAGAGGAAACCCCTTCCTTCCAAAAAGTCATGTGTGGTGTGTGTGAAAAACCGTTGCGCAACACTCCACCTAGTGGCTGTGTCGCGATCTGGAACACTTCCCTTGTTCAGCAATCTCTTCATCTGTGTCTTGGCCCTGACTTAACTAAACCCCAAAGTCCTCGTTATCTTTGTGGTGGAGAACAGGGAGAACAAAAAAAACAACTGCTCCCAATTCTCCCAAGGAGTGGCCACCCCCTGCAAGTTAAAGAGTCCCCTGAGTTCCGGCAAAGGCACTCCGGAATGTCCAGCAACAAAATAAAAAAACACAGGAGTCTATTTTCCTATAAGTAAAATCTTGGGTGCGGCAATATAAGGGGTTTCAAGTATCTGTCAAAAGTCTCTATCTGATATTCTACATCATCTCCATCCTTTCGACAAATAATCACTCTGTCAGCATGAATGTGCCGACCCAGCATCCACTCAGCCTTGCAGTCTTTAAACCTTTTGGAGGCCACAGGGGAACATGAGATGTACCTGTGAGCGTGGGGCACCTTGAGATGTGTCCAAATGAAATCATCATACCATCGCTGCCTGTGTGCCTCCACTTCATACAACAACTCTCTTGGTAAGTACGGGTACTCCCACCCGTACTCACTGGCAACCTTCTGGCAAAACAGTCTCTGCAGTCTGGACAAGGGTGGCATTGTGGCACGGTCTCCTTCACCAGGCATGACAATTGACTCCGGGTGCCGAGGTGCCTTGACCACCTCCATACTGGGCATAGGAACCCGCAGCGACACCCACTTCGCCCTAGCCTTGGGCACAGGTGACTCCGGGAGCAGAAGGGCAGGCAGGGGACCAGATTCCTCCTCAGGCGCCGGGGCCTCCACCCAGGGTGTGCTATCCCCAGTAGACATGGGTGAGTCCCTTTTGCACACGGGACGAGTACCGGGGTATCTTGTCCCAGCCCTTCCGCTCAAAAAGTTTGTCTATAATGCCATCATCTCCAGCATCGGAGACCGACTCCAGGTCGGAGGTGTCACACTCCTCCGTGGGCAGGTAATTCCTTGTGGACGTGGAATCATCCCCTCCCTCAGGCTCCCGTGGCTGTGGATCCCCGACACCTCCGACAAAACACCACCAAGTCCTGTTCCCCAGCTTACCTCGGACTTTACTTGAACTGGGATGTCCGGGGCTTTCTCTTCCGGATCCATCCGGGCCGGGCAAGCGCAGGGATGTTTCTCCATCACGGCCGCTGGAAGCTCTAATGAGACCGACCTTCCTCTTTGGCGGTGGGAGTAGGGAAGCTGTGGTGACCGAAGCAGCATCCTCGGATTTTTCATCCTCCAACCTTTTGATCGCGACTTCCCCAGAAGTCTCTACTGTGGGCGTGGGAATGGCTGTCCAAGCTTTGACTTCTCCCTCACGAGTGGTGGCACCTGTTAGGCAGTTGAGGTGGAAGGCCCGAGGCCTTTCTATGGATTGCTCCACCTCAAAAATTAACTCTCCGCAGGCCTCGCAGCGCCCGAACGGCTTCAGCTGAACCACCAGTCCCGAACAGCTGAGACAAATCACACCGAGGGCCTCAACGTCCTTGCATACATACAGGGCGAATTGTCCTTGGGGCTTGAGCCTAATTCCCGTATCTGTAACCGAAGCAGCAATTGGGGTCATCCTCGTGGTGGTAGGAACTGGAACCCACGAGGCATTGGTGAACACGCTGACCGCTTGCTGCTCCATTGCGCACTGAATAACTGGCGCCAAGTCCCCACGTGTATCCCCACACATGGCCAGACTCCTCCCCTTTTCCACACCAGTTTGCGGGCTTCCTCCTTGGCACGCCCACGAACTGTGCAGGGAGGGTGTGCCCCATGCCGCGTTGGCCAAAAATGGCCGACCTCCTCGGAACTCCTCTGGGCAGTAAAGTTCAAACTCTTGAAGGCTTCGGCTCCGTTAACACGAACACAAATCCCGGACCCAGAGCCCCCACGTGTAGCGACCTCACCTCTCACTCCCTCCTTCTCTGTCAATGTCAATAGCTCTCATCTAGGGGACCAGGGAGGAAAGTGTGACGCACCACCAGTTCGCATCCTCTTGTGTGTAAAGGTGTGAGCTATAACCATTTACCTTCGGGCCTGTGCCCCTGTCCAGAGCTAAAAACTTCCCTTGAGAATGACCTTTTAACTCCCAGAAAGCCAAGTTCCACACCATTGAAAGTTCAACACTTATTTATTCTTCAGAGCAATAAATAGTCCTTTTAGAGCAGACTGGTTAGACAATGAACAGATAAGGTGAAGAGGAAGGTCCAGGCACAAACAAGAACTTGTTACTCTCCTTTTTCGGTGTGCGCAAACAGGCTTGGCGCACGGTCGCTGCCACCGACCGTGAGGGTGGTCGCTGCCACCGACCGGGTGAATTAGACTTGAGGTCTCTGCCACTGACCTGGGTTTCAGTTGGGTCACTGCCACCGACCATGAGAATGTGGACTACCTTCTTGAGATGCGGCCCCTGTCAGGGAGAGACATCCATCCGGACGGTCAGCAGAGGCCTCCACCGTCACCAGCCAATGCTGCGCTGGGTCTTCGGGAAGGTCACCTCTCTGGTCCCCCTCGCCCTGGATTCGGGTCCCCTCACTCGGTGGGCCCCTAGGAATCCTCCATCCCATGCGGGACCCAGTCGAAAGTACTGGGCCCCAGGTCTCCGGAGAGTACCTCACCCCAGACCAAAGGTGTCTGGGGTGGAATCGCAGCTCCGTCTCTGGGCAGAGGGTGCCCGGAGACCACCAGCACTCACCACCAGGCTGAAGCTGCCTGGGCGTGGACCCCGAGCGGAAAATGTCTGCACCTTTTATCCCCTCTCCCAGCAGGCACAGCGGGTTCCCCGCCCCGCTGTACCACCGCCGCAAGAGGACAAAAAAGGCACAGACCTCCAATGGTGGTTCAACCCCGGCCTATGGCGACAGCGCGACCTATAGGCCGCATGGAACAGGATACCACTGATATCCTCCACTGGCATAAATTGGTCCATGAACCCTAACAATTGCTGCATCTGAGCCTGTTACCACTCAGATGCCTCCCCTAAATGTAACCATCCACTACACAGCTTATCTACATTGATAAGACACTAGGGCTACAGCGTCTCAACAGATGGGTCTAAGAAAAAGCCCAAAACGGGCTGTTTTCCAACAAAACAAACAAAGAGTATCCTCTAATTATTGCAGTAGACTAGCTGTGTTGAGAGGTCATAGCATCAAAACTAATTATAGTTCATAGCCTGTTAATAATTACCTGTAGGAAATTGGGACACAGAGTCAAAGCACTTGTTAAATACGTCCTGTGCTTAGTAGTGGATCCAGGTGTCCTTCCAATCTCTATGGGTAATGGGTACTTTGGCTGTTACCCAGCAGGGGATATTTTGGCCTGGACCTTACTCTGCTGTCCCACTACAGCAATAAACTTTGGGATATTGTCACCCCAACGTAATCACTGTGGCATGGAAATGAATGCATTCTAGTGCAGATTGTATATTGCAACAGGGTAAAATGTTGTGGTGATAGAGCAATCAACCATATCATTCACAGCAGGGGATGAAGGAAGTGCACACTTTGGGATCTAGTTTAATTTCCATGGGGTGCTATGCACTTAGATATTATAGTGAAAATGCATGCATCACAGACAAACTCAAATGCAGTAATACCGGAGCAGCAGTTCAGATGGAGTGGTATAACAATACAGCATGGCGGGCTATGCAGATATATAAACACAATCCCGTGATATGGTATAGAGTTGTCAACCTCTTGAGTGTTGTTAAAGAGAAGCTAATAGATCTCTGCAGGTTTTCACTACTCCCATCTGCCATACTCCATTTGTGAGTTATTTCCCTGGTTTTATATGATGTGTGGTAGCTTCTGGATCCCATCTGTGTCCCCGCCCTGTGTCGGGGGAATCACAGTGCTGAGACTAGTCCTCGTTAAACAGGCTCTAATTGCGCTAGATTAACAATGCTGAGTGTTTTGTCCCATATGGACTTAGAAAGGTGGCGTGTGTTACATCGCCATTATAGGCTGTGTCAGCAGGTTCCGAGCTCACTGGTGCAGCCCACGTCAACGCGTTTCGCACGTCATCCATGCTTCAGCAGGACATACTATGTCTTTGGCTTTTAAAGAAACCATGGTCCTGCCTTCATTTTCTAAACTGCCTGATTTACTACAGGTAATTACTAACAGGCTATGAATCGAGGTGATCAACTATACATTGTTTTGATGCTATGACCTCTCAACACAGCTGGTTTTCTGCAATAATTAGAGAATACTATTGGTTTGGTTATTGAGAAAACAGCTAGTTTTGGGCTTTTGCTTAGCCCCATCTGTTGATACGTTGTTGCCCTAGCGCTTCATCAATGTGGATATGCTGTATGAATGATTATTGGCATATGTCTGTATGGTTCTGAGCTCAGCCATGTGTTATTTTAATGTTGTGACAACTTTGTCTCAATTTTAACATTGGTGTTATGGAGGCTTGCTGGCTAATTGCCTGGCAGGAAATACTTTGAGATTTTGTTTGTGCAATTAATGACGTTTTTTCATATTTCAATTATATATTGGTTGATCCTTAGTTATAACTGCTTTCATAAAGTGGTCTTTCTTGACCCTCAGGCTGTCTTTTTCATGTTTAGGTACTGTTGTTTAAAGTACCCCCAACAAATTGGCGAGACAGTTTTTTGATCCGCTATATGCAGTAGCTGTTGATTATTTTTGCTGTGAACATTGATTCTATTTTTTTATTTCCCCATGAGTACTAAACCCATTGGGGTTGAGAAGGCGTAACCGAAGACCGTAAGGACCGTCACATTTTCTCCCATACATCACTTATAGCATAGGGCCTTTTATTGTGTAGCTCACTGGCAGATTAAGTGGAACATATAGGGAAAATACTATGCAGTAAGAAAAAACAAAAAAGGAGAAAAAAGGGGTAGACCCGGAAAGAAGAAAGATGAAAAAAGAAAGGGAAGGGGGAAGAATAAAAGGAGAGAGAGAGTACATTGCATGAAGGTATGGCTAACTGAGAATACTTCATATGACATCCAATAAATAATCAATCCCGGGCTTCCATACTTTATCAAAATAAGCTTGTTTGTCGACTAATATGTCTGAAAAGCATTCATTGACCATTAACCAGGATAACTTGTTTTTCACCAGGTCAAGGGGGATCATAGGTGACTTTCAGCATGTAGCTATTGCTATCCTAGCAACTTTGAATATAAATGATATGTTTCCTTAAGTGTCCCTGTGCCTTCCCCAGAAATGTATGCTGAGGAGATTTAGTAAGATTCACCTGGGTCAGGGAATATATAAAGTTATAAATGCAAATCCCAAAAATGTTGACTATTTGGCACATCCACTTTGTGTGAAACACTGTGCCCTCCAAGCCACACCATTGAAAACACAGGATGGAAGCCCCCATGTAGCATTTTAATAAGACTTTGTAGTTAACTTCAATCAATGAACTGTTAATAAAGAAATTTGAAGCATATTGTGCCATTTTAAACCAATCATCAACCTCAAATGTTTCACCTATGTCATGTTCCCATTTATCCATATAAAACAACTTTTCAGATTTAGTCATGAAAATACAATACATTTTGGATATGTGACATGCATGTCGAAACACCTACTTAAATATTTCCTCGAGGAGGAAGTGGTTAGGTCATACTGTATGTACGCTGTAAGGTTGGACCAGCTGAGAGTGGCGGTAAACTTCCGAATCAGGAAGCTGGAGTTTTTCTTGTAGATTTTGATAAGATACCTTTGTGGTCACACAAGTCAGCAATAGGGGTTGAGACACGGGGTGAATGCGGGGTTGAAGGTAAGGGAAGCCAGAGGGGTATGGGGGGATTTTAATCTATACTGTTTCTTTAGTCTATCCCAGAGGCTCAAAGAAAAGGATAGCGTAGGGCACATTATAGTCAACCTATCTTTGGCTTGCAACCACATCATATGACTAATACATTTTGTGAAATCAAGAGATTACTTAATTTTCATCCATAATGGTTGGGACACCTGTAAGTGGTAATGGAAGAACTTTGCTAACTGCGCAGCATGGACATTTTTGGCCAAATCTGGCACTCCCTGGGCACCCTGTAATTTGGGAGTATGCAGGGTGTGCTTATTCACCAGGGGTCTCTTGTCACCCCAAATTAATTTTGATACCCTGCATTGAAGCACGTTAAGAACTGACATCTGAATTGAGATGGGGAGTGTTCTGAACAAATACACTAATCTGGGTAGGATATTCATCTTTATTGTGTATCTACCGAACTACAACAGTGGAGCACTAGCCCATTGTTGAAGATCTGCCGTCAACTTTCTATATAGTGGGGGATAATTAGCCTGGTACCAGGAGAACCTCTTTTTGCCATTTGAATGGGATGAGTTTTGTATCGTTTAGACCACATTGTCATCCCGTGAGAAATTTAAGGCCTCTGATTTTGTGTGGTTAACTTTAAGTCCCGAAATGACAGTAAAATGTTGCAAGGTTTGATATAAATTGTGTAGGGAAGTTATCGGTGATGTAAAAAGTATCAGGATATCATAAGCAAAAAGGGCACATTTATGTTCCCTATCTCCACAATATACGCCTAAAGCCTAGTACACACGGCCGAGAACGTAGTTTTTCCTGACGAGATTCCTGGCAAGCTTTTCTTGCCAAACCGTGCATACAGATGGCCATTCAAAAGAAAAGCCATTCTTTTGAATGGCAAGAATACGGTGACGTCATTGACTACGACGAGCATGCGCTCGCCACATTCGATGCTGTTGCCAGCATCTTGCTTCACCCTACACTACCCTTGTAAGCTACCGCGCATGCGTCGAAGTCTCATCGAGCATGCTCGGGCTTACCGGAGGACAGGTAAGCTTGTAGCCGCATACACACACAGTTTTCTCGTCGGGAAACAGGCCCGATGAGAATCCCGACGAGAAAATAGAGAGCAGGTTCTCTATTTTTCTCGTTGGGATTCCCGGCAGTTTTCTCGACGAGAAAACATACACACGAACGGTTTTCTCTGCAAAAAGCTCTGCCAGCAGTTTTCTTGATGGTTTATTGCCGAGAAAACGGGTCGTGTGTACGAGGCCTTATAGTCAGGGTGATTCCTAAGCTTAATCGCCAATGGTTCCAATGCCATTATGAATAAAATGGGAGAAAGGGGGCAGCCTTGTCGGGTTCCTCTATGAACTTTTATAACTTGGGAGCTATATCCTTTCACTAGGAGTCTGGCCATGGGTGCGCTGTATAGCGTCTGCAATATAGTCAATAAATCATGGGCAAACCCATAGCCTTTCAGTACGTAAAAGAGATAGTCCACTGACACAGTCGAAGGCCTTATGAAGGTCCAATGACAATGGCATACCCTTCCATTTGCCATAATATCTCAATTAGAATGTAGCGCCATAATTATATTTATTAGTCACCGGGTTTGATCGGATGCCTGTCGATTATGGACAAAACCCACTTGGTTCAGATAGATATAATTAGACAAAAAAGTGTTAAATCAAGTCGCCAAAAATGTGGTCATTATCTTTAGATCTACATTGATAAGTAAAATTGGGTGATAAATTGCACAGTCATTGTGGCCTTTACCGGTTTGGGAATGACATAAATATATGCAGTATTTTCTTGTGTATATAGGGGGAAGCCTTTTTATAGGTCATTGAAGAAGCAACATAGGGGAGACATCAATAGGTCAGAATATTTATCATAATAGTGTCTAGAAAATCCATTGGGACCCGTACTTTTGACGGATGTAGATGTTGAATGGCTAACCTAATTTCAATCTGGAAACATCAGGTTCTACCAGGTAGGGTGTACTCAAGCAAAGGAGCATTAGAAAACAAAAGGAGAAAGAAAAGTTAGTACTAAGACATAGTACACTAGTCAACTGTGTACCATGAGGCATAAAACGGTTAATAAACATATGTTCACATTTTAACTGATAAACCGTAAACATCTGGGGAATCAAAATTCCCATCATGTGGCCCATGGTTGTTACTTTCCTCAAGGTAGGAGCAAGCTCACTAGAAGTGGCATGCGTATTTGCGCCTGTTTCTTTCTATTCCAGTTAGCATAAAGAAAATTTGGCACCCGGGACAATGGCTCAAGCTTACAATATGAGTCTATAAGCCAAGGGGGTAAACGAGGTCTGCACTACAGATGCTGTCGACACTTGTAGAGTGGTTCAGACATTGGTTGCAGGATAGTCCCTCTTGATATAGGCAAGACAAAGAGTACCGCATAATAGGCTGAGGTAAATATACCAGAGATCATTCGTTCGATCCTGCAGAAGGAGAAGATCTCTTAGATGAAGACCCACCCTGCTGAGACCACAAGGGTGAAATTGGACGAGATTAGGCCCTGGCCTTGCAGAATATATTTGCCTTCTTGAAAGGTGGCAAAGGAATGCGACTTGCCCTTGTAGGAAAAAGATAAGCAAAAGGGAAATGACCAACAAAATTTTAGTTGATGGTTAGTCAGGTGGGCCAGTAATGGTTTCAGCTAAATCTCTTTTAAATGGTTATTTGGGAAATGTCCACAAATATTTGAATGGTGTGACCTAGAAGGGTGAGGTCACTCTTGGTTCTGGCCGCAGACATGACTTTCTCTTTGATCCTGCAGAAATGTGGTTTAACAATAACATCTCTGAGTAGGTCGTCTGGTCTAGGGGCCGTTAGAGCGTGGTGCACCTTATCTATTTCAAGATGGTGAGTTAAGATACCTGCAATCAAATTCTGCATTAATATGTGTACTGCATCTTCCAAGTACACCACCAATTCGGGCAGGCCATGGATTCTAAAATTGTACCGCCTTGACTGATTTTCCAGGTCCCCTATTTTAGCGTTAGCCTGATCTAATTGCTTTGGTAAAGAAGAGACCATGGTTGGATTCTGGTTTACTCTTTTTACTGTAGTACTAACACCAGACCATTCATTTTCACGTGTACTAGCCATTTGCGCTATTTGTATATGGTTATTCTTTTTAGACCCACTGTGTGTGGTAATTTTTTTCACTTTTCATATATTCACTTATCTAGGACAGAGATTTCATCTGTGTTCCACCTTCCCCCCTCCTCCATCAACCTCAACACCACCCCCTCCCTGGTGGAGAAGGTGGCCGTCTAACCGATGCGTTCAGACAATTTTTTAGTCCGCAGCCCCAAGGTATGATCTGTTGCAGCAACCATCGCCAGCGTCTGGTTTACATGGTGCAGGAATACCTAGGGGCAAGATCAGACTTGGACACCTTTCTCACCGAAAATCCTCTGGGTTACTGGGTCTTGAGGATGGATTACTGGCCAGAGCTTGCACAGTATGCAATTGAGCTACTGGCCTGTCCTCATTCCAGCGTTCTTTCGGAACGCACATTCAGTGCTGCTGGACACTTTGTAACCGATCACAGGGTGCGCCTGTCCATCGACTCGGTCGATCGACTGACCTTCATAAAAGTTAGTCAGTCTTGGATTACCACCAGCTACCAAGCACCTGATGCTGATGTAACTGAATAATTTTTTTTGAAATGTCAGATCCCTTCAAGACTGCCTATGCTGATGCTGAGTGACTATCCTCTTCCTCCTCAATGATCATGCTGATAGCTTGTAAGAAATTTTTTGGTTCTGGGCACCGCCACCAGTGGCTAAGGCCCAATTTTTCAGCCCCTGTATAACAGGGACGTGTATTTAAAATTTTTGATGCAACACTTTTCAGCAGGGCTCATTGCTGCGCTCCAACTACAGTATCTGTGAGGAGTTGCAGTGTTGTGGCACCAGCATTAGTGCCTATGGCCCAGTTTTTTTGCCCCTGTTTAACAGGGGCGTGTAATTACAATTTTTGATGCAATACTTTGCAGCAGGGCTCATTGCTGCGCTCCAAGTACAGTATCTGTGAGGGGTTGCAGTGTTGTGGCACCAGTGCCTAAGGCCCAATTTTCATGCCCCTGTTTACCAGGGGCATGTAATTACAATTCTTGATCTAATAATTCACAGCAGGGCCCATTCCTGCACCCACCAATTGTAACTGTGAGGGCTTACAGTGTTGTGGCAACACCACCACCACCAAAGGCCCAATTTTTCTGCCCCTGTTCAACAGGGGCATGTAATTACAATTCTTGATCTAATATTTCACAGCTGGGCCCATTCCTGCGCCCACCAAGAGTAACTGTGAGGACTTTCAGTGTTGTGGCACCAGCACCACCACCAAAGGCCCAATTTTTCCTACCACTGTTCAACAATGGCATGTAATTACAATTCTTGATATAATAGTTCACAGCAGGGCGTTCCAGCACCCACCAAGAGTAACTGTGAGGGCTTACAGTGTTGTGGCAACACCAACACCTAAGGGCCAAATTTCTGCAGCGTATATACGGCAGGCCCCTACTTTCAAACATTCAACTTACAAACGACTCCTACTTGCAAACGGAAGGAGACAACAGGAAGTGAGAGGAAATCTACCCCTAGGAAGGAAAATTCTCTCCTGTAAGAGTTAATATGGGAAAAAGTGTCTCCTCTCCACTGATGCTTTATCACCAATCCTTGTTTCAATAAAAACCCCAAATTTTCAAAAAACATTTGTCATTGGGACGGAAAGTGAGGTGGAATGTTCACAGAAAGGTGCATAGACAGCAAAACAAATGTTACAGGGGTGATAACCCTTCCCTATGTTTTGCAAAAAGCTTAAAAATAGATTTTTTGGCTGGAGCTACACTTAAAAAATGTACCTGTTCCAAATTACAAACAGATTCTACTTAAGAACAAACCTACAGTCCCTGTCTTGTTTGCACCGCCTGTATACTGCTGTTCAGAGTATATAGGGGGTCCAAAGTGGCTGGTAGTGGGCTGGGGAGGGGGTGGGGGGGGTACCCATGCTATTTTTCTCAATGATTTTCATCCATATTGCCGGGACCAGACATAACATTAAAGCCGCAAGCAGTTTTAAATTACTTTTTTTCCTTTTAGAAATGTCATTTTGTGCAGGGACAGTTCTAAACACGGGAAACACGTGCCACTTCACAGGCATACTTTAGATACCCCCCAGGTATGATATTTTAAGGAATATTTCACTTTTTTTTTCACTTTAAAGTGGTTGTAAACCCACTTTATAAACAAAGACCTACAGGTAAGCCTAGATTAAGGCTTACCTGTAGGTGCATGAAATATCTCCTTAACCTACACGGTTAAGGAGATATTTGTATGTAAATGCGGCGACGCTGACGTCACCCCATTCACAAATTCGGCTAGGTCGCAACATTCGACAACGTAGCCGAATTCGACAGCTCACGCGCGCATGCGCGGAGTCACGTCTTCGCCGCTCCGGCCAATCACAGCGCCGGAGCGGCGCTGTGATTGGCTGCAGCGGCGATACCCGGAAGTAACATTCCGGCTATCGCCGCAGCGATGGATGCGGCTAGAGGAGGGACACGGACGACTTCGGGGGCCCCGATCGAAGGTAAGTGGTACATAATGAGCTAGTATGCTAGTCATACTAGCTCATTATAGCTTTGTCTTGCAGGTAAGTAAAAAAAAAAAATTGTCTACAGGGTTTACAACCACTTTAAGCATCATTAAAATCACTGCTCCCGAAAAAAACGTCAGTTTTAAAAACTTTTTTTTTCATTGATAAATGTCCCCTGGGGCAGGCCCCGGGTCCCCAAACCCTTTTTAGGACAATAACTTGCATATTAGCCTTGATAATTAGCACTTTTGATTTCGAACGTTCGAGTCCATTGTATTTAATAGGGTTCTAAAGTTCGCGCAAACTTTCGGTCCGTTCTCAGGTTCTGGTGCAAACCGAACCGGGGGTTGTTCGGCTCATCCCTATGTACTTCTAACACATTGGGTGCAAGTACCTGTGGCACCCATTGCTATACCATCATTCCTCTCAATGGAGGTTTTAAAGATTTTAAATTCAGCATTGCAGGGAGTTAACTTTTCCCAGATAAATGCATTTTCTATTGACAGTATAGTGTCTTACCTGAGGACCTCACTATAATTATGTTTCATCTAACGAAGCCACAATAATTTGATCACACTAATACCAGTTTCTGTTTAGATCATATAAGACAAAAAAACTGTCTTTTTAACAGACCGACCTGAATGACAGACAATAATAGAGAATGGTTTCTAAAGATGTCTCCTATTACTTGCTATTTAACATCTGTAAGGAAAGAGTAACTTCTCTGTAGCTTGTACATCCTGATCACTCTGGTAGAAGCACTCATCCAAGTGTAGAACTGACTAACGTATCAAAATCATGAAAAACAATCTTAAAAACATTAGCACAGATGTCTGCTGTGATTGCAGCTCTGATAATTGCACATAATTAGCAGACAAAATGACAATCCTTTGTCTTGCTCTAGGAAAGAATTGTAACTTGAAAAGGTAGGTAAATAGGCAAGCAACACTATATACATTTTTCTTTGCAGTGAAACAGAAATTGCACTGACTGTAACACATTCTATTAATTGAAGATACTTAAAACTCTTCTGATTTACTTAAATTTGTTCCTTGAAAGGAATAATTCAAGATATACTTTACTCAGGTACGTGTGTACTATATGGAGAATGAACCTAGGGCCAAGATGCTCTGGTGCAAATGACTAGTTCGGAGTTTTTGACTACCTAAATATAAATTTTGCACTGATAAAAACTTAATCTATCCTCATTTTTTATGTGCTACTTTTTATTTTCTTAAAGTTTTTTTTCTACTTTAGCTAGTTATTTATTTACCTCCCTTATTCACCTTTTGATATTTAATAGATAATGATGCCAAATACGGCAGGTTTAAAGAAGTAGTAAAGTTACATGTTTTTTCACCTTAATGCATCCTATGCATTAAGGTGAAAAAACATTCGACAATACCGCCCCCCCCCCCCCCGAGCCCCCGTTTTTCTTACCTGGCCCCTCGAAAGTCCCATGCTCGTCCCCGTCATCCTCTTCGTTTTTCTGCCTGGCCGCCGATTGGCTACACTGGATAGATTGAAAGCAGCGCAGCCATTGGCTGGCGCTGCTGTCAATCACATCCAATGACGCGGCACGCCGGGGGGCGGGGCCGAGTGATACAGTCGGCGGCTATGGCCGCCGCTGTATCACGGGAGCGCGCCCGCAATCACTCCACACCATGCGAGCTCACTCGCATTAAGGTGTGGAGTCCTTGCGGGGAGGAGCCAAGACAGCCGCCGAGGGACCCCAGAAGACCAGGATCGGGGCCACTGTGTGCAAAACGAGCTGCACAGTGGAGGTAAGTATAACATGTTTGTTATTTTTAAGCAAAAAAAAAAAAAGGTATAGTGCTCCTTTAAGGGTCATTATTGCTTACTAGAGCTGCACGATTAATCGTATGAGAATCGCGATTTCGATTCACCCCCCCGCACGATCTTGATCTTGGATTACCGCGATTTTCTTAAATCCCCGCCGGTTCCACGTAACCAGCGTGGAACGCAAATGGATCATAGAGCGTGATGCATTGAAACTGTTTGCTCGCACACAGCCCCGCCTCCTCCTAACCCTGCACTGTGATAGACTGAATGCGGGTCCAATGCTGGAATGTGTTCTGTCTATCACAGCGCGAGGTTAGGAGGAGGCGGGGCTGTGTGCGAGCAGAGCGGAGACCGTTTCAACATACAGGCGGTGAGTTGCTTTCTAGGAGAAAATGTGTGCTGCCTTCCGTCCTCCCCTCTCCCCCCTACCACACTTTGCTGGCTCTGTCTTTGGGACTTGGGACTCCGTTGTCGTCGTCCGGTGGTCGTCCTCCCCCCGCCGCTGAGTCTGTCTCCTCTCTTCCATTCTCAGCTGTGACAGGGCTACAGGACAGGCCGTTTTTGGAAGTGAGAGGGTCAATAAAGAGAACCTGTCTCCTCCAATTGCTATCACACAGGGAATTGTTTTCTCCTGTGTGATAGCGATAAAGTTAAATGAAAAAAAAGATTTAAAAATAAATAAATAAATAATTAATTTAATAAAATAAAGTAAATAAAAAGTAAAGAATAAGAAAAATATTAAAAATAAGAAAATTATGCAAAAATAAAAAAAAAAAGTAAAAAACGACAAGCAAATTATTTTTTTTTTTTTAAATTTACCATTTTAAAGAATCGTGAGAGAATCGTGATCTGTGTTCTAAGCAAAAGAATCGCGATTCTCATTTTTCCCAGAATCGTGCAGCTCTATTGCTTACCCTAAAAAAACTCCCAGAATTTACCAATGTGGATTATAAGCAGCTAGCTTAAGCTCAGAACAGCATAGATCATGGTCATTGGGGACCCATCATCCTCTGTTTCCAAAGAAAGTGGTAACAAATGCTTTGTAGAGTACATGTAAGCTTTATTTAAAATCTTTCAGACCTATAATTAAAGTATAAATATGGCCAGAACATTTCTTTTTAGTTTTGGATAGAGAAGGGTTTTAACCCCTGCCAGTTAAATGTTGTTGATATATGTGTTCAATTGGAATTATTTTCCTTCACTTCCTGTCCCAGAGATGCAACAGGAAGTTGGAGGAATTTCAAAAAGGGAGGGGACATCCCCTAGTAAAATCCTAATATTTATTGTAACTTCCACAGCCTCAAAAAAAAAAAAAAAAAAAACCGAGACAGCTTTTATTTATAAATATATTTTTTATGCTATGGAGATCAGAAATAAAATCCAATGATTGTACAATTGCCAGTTATTAAAAACAGAAGACCTACTTTGGTGACCTAGAGGCTCATCACTACATAACAGTGGATTCTCTTAATAACAATTTGTATTTATTTATTTTTTTCACAATCAAAAGATTTTATTGAAGCTTAAGACAAGCAAACATTTGATAGTAGTATGCATAAGTCAAATAAAAGTGAATAACAAAAGTCAGTTTACATGTAAATGTAGCACGTTAACAGATAAGTGTTTAAATAGGTGTGGTGATAATTAGAAGCACAAGAAGTGTATCAAATAGATGGTGGGGGGGAGGAGGGAGTGGGGTAGAGAAGAAAGAAAGGAGAGGGAAAATGGGGGGGGGGGTGGGAGGGAAGATAAACAGGTAGGGAGGAGTCATAGCAAATATAACACGTATATACATGAGCAAATGATTAGTTGAGACTATCAACAGTATCAATCTCCTAGGACAATCTTAACACACCATAGTTAGTCTGCAGATAATACATCACACATTGAGTAGTTGGTAGTCAGATAAGTAAGTGAATAACAGCCATGGTTGCCAGGTTTTGTTAAAGTTTGTGCTATTTTCTTTTTTCATGCCACAATTTCCTCCATTTTGTAAATTTTGAAAATATAATGTACCATGTCCAACCAATCCTTGACCCTTGGGACATGTGTGGTTTTCCAATGTAGGGGAATGAGTGTTTTAGCTGCAAGTAAAAGGTGTCTGGTAAGTGATTTCTTGTACTTACTTAAAGTAAGAGGGTAAATGTTGATCAAACAGGCAGCAGCATTAAGTTCTATTTTGGTTTCCGCAATGTGTTTGGTCCATTTTTTGATTTCGTCCCAGTAGACAAGGATTGGGGGGCACTCCCACCAGATATGCAGAAATGTACCTAAATGCTTGTCACAACACCAGCAAGTATCTGGGAACATGCTGAACCATCTCCTGGCTCTCTGTGGTGTAATATACCACTGAGTGAGGATTTTGTAGGACATTTCTTGGTATTTGGAGCTTAAAGAGCATTTGTGTGTCAGAATACATGCCTTTTCCCATTGTTTTTCTGATATTTTAATTCTCAGGTCATGTTCCCATTTTTCTTTTATGCTTATTATTATCTTCGTGCTGAGTTTGGTTCAACCATGAGTAGGCTAGAGATGTGGTATTTGCTACCGTGGATCTCTTGAAGCATAAAGTTTCAAGGTGCGTCTTTGGGAGGCAGTATAGTGATTTATGTTCGACATCGACTCGAACATTGACTGTTCGCACGTTCGCCAAAAAACGAACAATTGGGGTGTTCGCAGCAAATTCGAAAAGCCGTGGAACACCCTGTAAGTCTATGGGAGAAATCTAAAGTGCTAATTTTAAAGGCTTATAGGCAAGTTATTGTCATAAAAAGTGTTTGGGGACCCGGGTCCTGCCCCAGGGGACATGTATCAATGCAAAAAAAGTTTTTTCGGGAGCAGTGATTTTAATAATGCTTAAAGTGAAACAATAAAAGTGAAATATTCCTTTAAATTTCGAACCGGGGGGGGGGGATGTATAGTATGCCTGTAAAGCAGCGCTTGTTTCCCTTGCTTAGAACTGTCCCTGCACAAAGTGTCATTTCTGAAGGAAAAAAAGTCATTTAAAAGCACTCGCGGCTATAATGAATTGTCAGCTCACCCCAAATTCAATTACCAGGCCCGTGAGGTCTGGTTGGATATTAAGGGGAACCCTGCGTCAAATAAAAAAAAAATGACGTAGAGTTCCCCCCAAAAATCCATATCAGACCCTTTATCCGAGCACGCAACCTGGCAGGATGCTTTGGGGGGAACTCCACGCCATTTTTTTTACATTTGGCGTGGAGTTCCCCTTAAAATCCATACCAGACCTGAAGGGTTTGGTATGGATATTTGGGGGGAACCCCACGTCATTTTCTTTTTAAATTTGACGCAGGGTTACCCTTAATATCCATACCAGACCTGAGGGGCCTGGTAATGGAATTTGGGGGGACCCCCACGCATTTTTTATTTTTTTTATCAATTACTTTTCTCTGTTATGCCGGAAGCCACCATTCATTATAGTGCTTTTAAATGACTTTTTTTCCTTCAGAAATGACACTTTGTGCAGGGACAGTTCTAAGCACGGGAAACAAGCACTGCTTTACAGGCATACTATACACACACCCCCCAGGTACGAAATTTAAAGAAATATTTCACTTTTATTGTTTCACTTTAAACATTATTAAAATCACTGCTCCCTAAAAAACTGCAGTTTTTAAAACTTTTTTTTGCATTGATACATGTCCCCTGGGGCAGGACCCGGGTCCCCAAACCCTTTTTTAGGACAATAACTTGCATATTAGCCTTGATAATTAGCACTTTTAATTTTGAACGTTCGAGTCCATTGTATTTAATAGGGTTCTAAAGTTTGCGCGAACTTTAGGTCTGTCCGCATGTTCTAATGCAAACCGAACGGGAAGAAATCCTTCATTTGTATGTAGAACCAGAGGCCAGGAAGTTTTGGAGTGGGAAGACCAAGGATAAAAAAGTATGTGGTTTGGCGCTAGGTTTTGTTCTAATTGAGCCCAATCTTTGTTCGACCCGTGGCAGTGCCAATCTATTATTCTGGAGATGTGGGAAGCTTGGTGATACTTTTTGAAGTCCGGTAGGCCTATGCTCCCTCTATTTTTGGGAAATGTTAGTAAGTTGAATTTTATTCTCGTTTTTTTATCTGCCCATGAAAAATGCCTCTGGGCTTTCAGGAGTTTGACAAAAAAGACGTCGGGAAGTCTGATGGGAAGTGCATTAAATAAATAAAATAGTACGGGGAGAACCGTCATCTTCAGAATTGAGGCTCTGCCAAACCAAGAAAAAGTTTTTGGTGTCCATTTTTGGAGATCTCTTATTATTGAGGATAGTAGGGGTTTATAGTTGGCTTGGTAGAGTGAGTCAGTGTTGTTAGTAAAGTTAATTCCCAGGTACTTGAGTGTATTTTGTTCCCATTTATAGGGGTAGTTGTCCTTCATTAACTTCAATTGGTCTGGTAGAAGGTTGAGGTTGAGTGCCTCAGATTTTGATTGATTTATTTTAAAGTTGGAAATGAATCCAAAGGTTTAAAAAAAATATTTGAGGTTGGGGATAGAGGTATGGGGTTGTGTAAGGAAAAACAGGAGGTCATCCGCGTAGGCGGCTATTTTATAATCTCTTTCCCTAATGTGAAACCATGTATATCTTTGGCCAGGTTTATTGTTCTTATTAGGGGTTCCAAAGAAATAATAAAGAGAAGGGGGAAAGAGGACAACCTTGACGTGTACCATTGTAAATTTTTATAGGGTCAGAAAGAATGTTGTTGATTTTAACCCCTTGCTTACTGGGCACAAACCCCCTTCCTGCCTAGGCGAAATTTCAGCTTTCGGCACTGCGTCGCTTTGAATGACAATTGCGCGGTCGTGCGACGTGGCTCCCAAACAAAATTTACGTCCTTTTTTTCCCACAAATAGAGCTTTCTTTTGGTGGTATTTGATCACCTCTGCGGTTTTTATTTTTTGCGCTAGAAACAAAAAAAGAGCGACGATTTTGAAAAAAAAACACAATATTTATTACTTTTTGCTATAATAAATATCCCAATTTTTTTTTACTTTTTTTCTTTTTTTCTCAGTTTAGTCCGATACGTATTCTTCTACATATTTTTGGTCAAAAAAAATCGCAATAAGCGTTTATTGATTGGTTTGCGCAAAAGTTATAGCGTCTACAAAATAGGGGATAGTTTTATAGCATTTTTATTAAAAAACATTTTTTTACTAGTAATGGCGGCGATCAGCAATTTTTATTGTGACTGCGACATTATGGCGGACACATCGGACACTTTTGACACCATTTTGGGACCATTGTCATTGATACAGCGATCAGTGCTATAAAAATGCACTGGTTACTGTAAAAATGACACTGGCAGGGAAGGGGTTAACCACTAGGGGGCGAGGAAGGGGTTAAATGTGTGCCCTGGGAGTGATTACTACTGTGGGGGGAGGGGAGTGACTGGGGGAGGTGACCGATCTGTCTCCCTATGTACAAGGGACACAGCATCAGTCTCCTCTCTCCCTGACAGGACATGGATCTGTGTGTTTACACACACAGATCCATGTCCTTGTCTGTGTACCGGCCGATCGCGGGTGCCTGGCAGACATCGCGGCCGCCAGGCACGCGCATCGGCATGTCAGTGATGCGCCGGGCGCACGCCGCTGGCGGCCCTCGCGCGCCCCCCAGTGGCCGGAGGAGCCGAGGACATCTATTGACGTCCTCCCGGATTTTAAGAGCCACCTTGAGGCCATCATTCGACTATTTCAGCCTGCGGGTTTTGATAGAGTGCCGAGATTCATGATAACATATTTTCATTTAATCCAATATGAGAGCAAGTGGACATCATGTAATCCCAGGAGACTCTATCAAAAGCCTTTTCGGCGTCAGTTGATAGTAGTAGTCCTTTCGTCTTAGAATTTCGGGCGAAGTGGATTAGATTCAGTGCTTTAGTTATGTTGTCTCGGGCTTCTCTGCCTGGCATGAACCCCACTTAATCTGTTTGCTAGTATTTTGGCTAGGAGCTTCAAATCAACATTCAGGAGTGAGATGGGTCTGAAATTCACACAATCTGTATGGTCTTTATCGGGTTTGGGACTACTGCAATATGCGCCATGAGCAGAGAGTTGGAGCTGTGTTTATTTTTTGCTAAAAAGTTGAATGCCGATAGAAGGGGTTTAGAAAGCAAATGTGTGTAGGTTTTATAATATTGAGAGGTGAAACCATCTGGGCCTGGGCTCTTTCCTGTTTTTAGTTCTTTAATGGCCTCCAGTATTTTCATTCATAGTTATGGGTTCTTCTAATTTGCTCGCGTCCTCCTGTTTAAGAGAAGGTATTTTTCTGTCTCTCAAGAAGTCTTGTATTATTTCTTGTTTCGAGAGTGTTAAGTGGGATGGTTTGTGTTGTTCTGGGAGACTATATAATCTAGAGTAGAATTTATGAAAGAGTTCCGCTATGTCTGTAGGTTTGTGTCTGGGGATTCCTTCCTTATCTCTTATAGCATGTATGTGGTTCGCCAATGTCGTGTCTTTAAGTGCTTTGGCCAGTTGTTTTCCACTTTTATCTCCTTGTTCATAGTAAATACTCTTTTTGAAGAAAAGTGCCTTTTTAATTTTTAAGTCTAGTATTAATTTCAGGGAGTTTCTACATTGTGTCAGTTCTTCTAAATTGATCGAGAGAGATTGTTTGTGTTGTGATTCGAGTTTGGCAATTTGGGACAATAGTCTAGTGATCTCTTTCCCTTTCTCTCTTCTTCCTAGACCACCATTTTATAAGTTCCCCTATTATAACAACTCTTATGGGCTTCCCAGTTGTTTAGAGGGTTTGTGTCAGTATCAACGTTATTTCTAAAGTATGCGTTAATTGTGTCATGAATTTCGTCTTTTATAGTTTGGTCGGTCAGGAGAGTAGCGTTAAGTCTCCAGTTAAAGGAGGATTGTTTGGGTGGATCAAATTTCAGGGAAATGGTTGTAGAAGCATAGTCGGAGAGAGAGATGATACCTATCTCAGCCGCAGTCAAGTTGTTTAAGTCTCTTTGGGAGATAAAGATCAGGTCAATCTGAGAGTATCTTTTGTGTGGTGGGGAGAAAAAGGTATAATCCCTTTCGGTGGGATGAGTGGATCTCCATGTGTCTACCAATGATAGAGAGCATAGTAGAGTTTTAATTCCTTTGAGGATCCTGAATGGTACAGAGGTATGGCCTGTTGAGGTATCTTTAAGTGGGGAAAGAGGAATGTTGAAATCTCCACCCAGGATGATGCATCCTTCTGTAAACCACTTGAGTTCTTCAATTATTTTATGGCAGAATGGTATGTGTGCCGTATTAGGGAAGTAGACGTTGGCTAATGCGACAGGTGAGCCTTCCCACAAATCTTTTAGAAAGATATGGCGGCCTTCAGGGTCTATGAGTTGCTGTTTTAATTCAAAGGGGAGTCTTTGTTAATTAAAATGGAGACCCCTTTGATTTTGGCTAGGGAATTGGTGGCGTGATAGGCTTTTGTAAAGATTTTATCAGTGATTTTAGGGATATCATTTGCTTTTAAAATGTGTTTCTTGGAGGAACAATATCGATGGTCTGACTTTTTTAAGTTCTTTCAACAGTTTAGACCTTTTTTCAGGGATGTTGAGACCGTTTACATTGTGTGAGATAATGGTTGGTGATTTTCCTAAGAATGCGTATGCCATGTTTTAGACTGCAGATGTAGTTAACAAAGAATATTCTAGGATCCGAGTATTACCCAAAATTTATGAGTTTGAAGGGTGTGTAAGTAACGTTAGAATGAATCAGGGGGTAAAATAAGGTGGGGGGAAGATGAGAAATAGAAAGAAGGGGGGGTAGGAGGGGGAGGGGAGGAGGGAGGGATGAAGGGGAATAGGGTATGTGGGGAGGAGGGGTTAGTTGAGTGGATGCTCAAAAATCCACCTAGAAGGTGGAGAGCTAATTAGTGTCCTATTTAACAGGCACTAAGTTTTACTCTGGGAGGTAGGTGGGAGGCACGTAAGTGAGGAGCCGACAGTGAATTGGTAGATATCTTAAATAATTATACTGGTGTGAACCAAATGTAGAGCAGGTCTCATGAGGGACTGAGAGACCTGGGAGACAAGTATATAAGTAATAGTTTGATTTTCTTAGACATACTATAATAAAGAAGTTTGAGTACTGTTGGGCAAAATTAGGATTATCGTGCAACAAGATTATCTAAGAAAAATGTTATGCTCTTTCAGTTTACGAAGAGAAGTCTTAATATGTGTAGCATAGAACATGTACAAAATAAAAGGAACTTTAACATAAAAACGGCTGGAACATATAACAACTTATAGAAACAACCTCCCTTGAGGGCTGTAATAAGGCTTCTCAGTATTAAATCTCCACTAGCTCTGTGCCTGTTGTTGACTTGTGGTTAATTTTCAATCTCAGAACATTCGTGTGGAGAGTTTTTGGGGTTATAGCCGTAACAATTTTAATCAAGAAGTAGAATTTCCACAGAGCTAACATAGCAATTAGAGTCTGTAATATTGATGAGCCGAACACCCCCCTGTTCGGTTGGCACCAGAACCTGCGAACAGCCAGAATGTTTGTGTGAACTTTAGAACCCTTTTAAATACAATGGACTCGAACATTCAAAATCAAAAGTGCTAATTATAAAGGCTAATATGCAAGTTATTGTCCTAAAAAGGGTTTGGGGACCCGGGTCCAGCCCCAGGGGACATGTATCATTGCAAAAAAAAGTTTTAAAAACTGCCATTTTTTCGGGAGCAGCGATTTTAATAATGCTTAAAGTGAAACAATAAAAGTGAAATATTCCTTTAAATTTCGTACCTAGCGTGTGTGTAAAGTATGCATGTAAAGTCGCGCTTGTTTCCCGTGCTTAGAACTGTCCCTGCACAAAGTGTCATTTCTGAAGGAAAAAAAGTAATTTAACCACTTAAGCCCCGGACCATTACATAGCTTAATGACCAGAGATGATTTCACAATTTAGCACTGTGCTGCTTTAACTGTAAATTGTGCTGACATGCAATGTTGTACCCAAACGAAATTTGCGTCCTTTTCTTCCCACAAATAGAGCTTTCTTTTAATGGTATTTGATTGCCTCTGCAATTTTTTTTTTTGCGATATAAACGGAAAAAGACTGAAAATTTTGAAAAAAAATGATATTTTCTACTTTTTGTTATAAGAAAAATCAAATAAACTAAATTTTAGTCATACATTTAGGCCAAAATTTATTCAGCCACATGTCTTTAGTAAAAAAAATGTCAATAAGCGTATATTTATTGGTTTGCGCAAAATTTATAGCGTCTACAAACTAGGGTACATTTTCTGGAATTTACACAGCTTTTAATTTATGACTGCCTATCTCATTTCTAAATTTAAAACCCCCCCAAATGACCCCAAATGACCCCATTTTGGAAAGTAGACACCCCAAGGAAAATGCTGAGAGGCATGTTAAGCCCATTGAATATTTTTTTTTTGTCCCAAGTGACTGAATAATGACAAAAAATAAATAAAAAATTACAAAAAGTTGTCACTAAATGATATATTGCTCACACATGCCATGGTTATATGTGGAATTGCACCCCAAAATACATTTTGCTGCTTCTCCTGAGTACGGGGATACCACATGTGTGGGACTTTTTAGGAGCCTAGCCGCGTACGGGACCCCGAAAACCAAACACCGCCTTAAGGATTTCTAAGGGCACAAATTTTTGATTTCACTCCTCACTACCTATCACAGTTTCGAAGGCCAAAAATGCCAAAATAGCACAAAACCCCCCCCAAATGACCCCATTTTGGAAAGTAGACACCCCAAGCTATTTGCTGAGAGGCATGGTGAGTATTTTACAGCTCTCATTTGTTTTTGAAAATGAAGAAATAAAATATATATATATATTTTTTTTAATTTTCAAAACTTTGTGACAAAAAGAGAGATCTGCAAAATACTCACCATACCTCTCAGCAAATAGCTTGGGGTGTCTACTTTCCAAAATGGGGTCATTTGGGGGGGGGGGGTTTGTGCCATCTGGGCATTCCATGGCCTCCGAAACTGTGATAGGCAGTGAGGAGTGAAATCAAAAATGTATACCCTTATGCCGCGTACACACGTACGTTTTTAATGCCATTTAAAAAAAAAAAAGAATTGTCTTTTTTCCGCAACTTGTGTCAACATATAAAATATTCCATGGACTCAACATGCCTCTCAGTATATAGCTTGGAGTGTCTGCTTTCCAAAATGGGGTCATTTGGGGGGGTTTTGAACTGTCCTGGCATTTTATACACAACATTAAGAAGCTTACATCCACTCTTCTAACCACTTGAAGACAAAGCCCTTTCTGACACTTTTTGTTTACATGAAAACATTTTTTTTTTGCAAGAAAATTATGTTGAACCCCCAAACATTATATATTTTTTTTAAAGCAAAGGCCCTACAGATTAAAATGGTGGGTGTTGCTTTTTTTTTTCCACACAGTATTTGCGCAGCGATTTTTCAAACGCATTTTTGGGGGAAAAAATACACTTTTTTTTATTTTAATGCACTAAAACACACTATATTGTCCAAATGTTTGATGAAATAAAAAAGATGATCTTAGGCCGAGTACATAGATACCAAACACGACATGCTTTAAAATTTCGCACAAACGCGCAGTGGCGACAAACTACATACATTTTTAAAAGCTTTAAAAGCCTTTACAGGGTACCACGTTATATTTACAGAGGAGGTCTACTGCTAAAATGACTGCCCTCGATCTGACCTTCGCGGTGATACCTCACATGCATGATGCAATTGCTGTTTACATATGACGCCAGACCGACGTTTGCGTTCGCCATTGCGCAAGAGCAGGGCGGGACAGGGGTGCTTTTTTTATTATTATTAATTTAGCTTTTTTATTTTATTTTTAAACTGTTCTTTCCATATTAATTTTTTTTATAATTTTTATTGTTATCTCAGGGAATGCAAATATCCCCTATGATAGCAATAGGTAGTGACAGGTACTCTTTTTTTGAAAAAACTGGGGTCTATTGGACCCTAGATCTTTCCTCTGCCCTCAAAGCATCTGACCACACCAAGATCGGTGTGATAAAACGCTTTCCCAATGGCGCTTTTTATATCCGAAGGGGGGGGGACATTCCCTCCCACTGCTTGTAAAAGCAGTTGTGAGGGGGTTAACTCGGTAGCGGGTGTGTGTGACCCCCTGGTTGGGCTCCCCACACAAAAACAGGGCCAGCAGACGGAGGTTGTGGTTTTCAAAATCAAAAGGTGCGGTTTATTTCTCTATGTACAGTGACAAAAACACAGCAAAGCCAAAAAGAAACAAACAAAATAAATCCTGGTCAGTTTGACCTCTGACTAAACATGCAGGTTTCCTAAACTAACAACTGGGATCAGCCTGGTGCTGTCCTAGTCCCTAAGTCCCTGGTTTAGTAAAAGTCCAAACAAATAGCCACACAGGCTTTGCCTCACCGCACAGGGGTTCACTCTCCCTAGACAGTCCACACAGGTCTGGTTCCAGGCATGAGCTAACATCTAATGAAGCTGGGAGTTCTTCTAGAGGCCTAAATGAGCTGACAAGCTTCAGCTGGTCTCATCAACTCCCTGTCTCACGACGCCCAGCACTCTCCCTAGAGGTATGAGTCATTCATGAGCCCACTAGCCTCAGCTGGGCTTCATCAACTCCCTAGTTGTATAAGTCGGCATAAAGCCTGAATCTGGGAGAAATATATCTACCCCCCTGGATGCAACCAGGTGACTTTACCTTCCTGCTGTCACATACCCCCCCTCTTGTTTTAACCTTGGGGTTGGAACACCAGCAATCAGGCATTCATGTACTCGAGACAAAGCATCCACATTCCCCATTTGAACGCCAGGGCGATGCTTTACTGTGAAGTTGAATTCCTGTAGGGCCAGGAACCACCTATTCACTCTTCTATTTGTCTCCTTGTTTTGAGCCATCCACTTTAACGGAGCGTGATCCGTAACCATGTCAAAGTGCCTACCTAGCAGATAGTACCGAAGGGAATCTAGAGCCCACTTCACCGCTAAACACTCCTTTTCAACCGTGGCGTAATTTACCTCATGGGACTTCAACTTCCTGCTGAGGTAAATGACTGGGTGCTCTTCCCCGTTCCAGACCTGGGACAATACTGCTCCTAACCCCACATCTGACGCATCACTTTGTACGACAAAGTCTTTAGAGAAGTCGGGTGAGTACAACACTGGCTGGCAACATAAGGCTTGTTTCAAGAATTGGAATGCTGCCTCAGCCTCGGGGGTCCATTTAATCATGACCGACCCTTTCCCTTTCGTCAGGTTGGTTAGGGGCACAGCCTTAGAAGCAAAGTGGGGAATGAAGCGCCGATAATAACCCGCGATTCCCAGAAAGGCTCGTACCTGCTTCTTGCTGTTGGGACGTGGCCAACTCTGGATGGCCTCGACTTTGTTGAGTTGGGGTTTTATTACTCCCCTGCCAATGGTGTACCCAAGATATTTGGCCTCCTCCTGCCCAATGGTACACTTCTTGGGGTTAGCCGTAAACCCCGCTTCCCGGATAGAGTCTAGGACTGCTTGCACTTTTGGCAGATGTGAGGCCCAATCTGTGCTATGGACAATTACGTCATCCAGGTAAGCCGCAGCATACTTCCGATGGGGCCTCAGTATCTGGTCCATTTTCCGCTGGAATGTGGCCGGCGCATTCTGTAACCCGAACGGCATTCTCTTATATTGGAACGCCCCGTCTGGGGTTACAAATGCGGTTTTCTCTTTGGCCGACTTGGCCAGGGGAATTTGCCAATACCCTTTTGTGAGGTCAAGAGTCGTCATGTATCGGGCTGTTCCCAGCCGGTCGATCAACTCATCTATACGTGGCATGGGGTAGGTGTCAAATTTTGTAACTTTGTTCAACTGACGAAAATCGTTACAAAATCGCCAGCTCCCATCCGGTTTAGGCACCAACACAATGGGACTAGACCAATCACTTTGGGACTCCTCTATCACCCCTAAGTTCAGCATTTTCTGTACTTCCTCCCGTATTGCCTCCCGTCGGGCCTCTGGGATCCGATAGGGTTTTAACTTCACCCTTTCACCGGGCGGGGTAATAATATCATGCTCTACCCCAGATGTTTGTCCCGGCAGCTCAGAGAACACCTCCTTGTTGCGAAGCACAAACTCCTTAACCTCCTGTTGTTGGGGTTGTGACAAGGTGGCTGCTATTCCAACCTCCGGAATCACGCAACCAGTTTGAGCTGGTGACCAAGTTTCTGCGACTAGGGACTCTCTATCCCTCCAGGCTTTCAACAGATTAACGTGATATATCTGTTCGGGCTTTCGCCTTCCTGGTTGTCTGACCTTGTAATTCACTTCGCTCACTTTTTCCATTATCTCGTAGGGGCCTTGCCATTTGGCAAGGAATTTACTTTCAACCGTAGGGACAAGTACCAATATCCTATCCCCCGGGGAAAAGGTACGGGTCTTTGCTCCACGGTTGTACACTCTCTGCTGTGCCAACTGCGCTTGGGCCAAATGTTCCTTCACGATGGGCATTACCTGTGCAATTCGATCTTGCATCAGGGCGACATGCTCAATCACACTCCTGTGGGGAGAACTCTCACTTTCCCAAGTTTCCTTGGCAATATCCAACAGCCCTCTTGGGTGTCTCCCATACAGTAACTCAAAGGGGGAGAATCCCGTAGAGGATTGGGGCACCTCCCTAATAGCAAACATCAAATAAGGAAGTAGACAGTCCCAATCCTTTCCATCTCTATCCACCACTTTCTTCAACATTTGTTTTAGGGTTTTGTTGAATCTTTCAACCAGCCCATCGGTTTGGGGGTGATACACAGATGTACGCAATTGCGTCACTTTGAGCAATTTACACAGCTCTTTCATAACCCGGGACATAAAGGGTGTACCTTGGTCCGTAAGCAGTTCTTTACAAATACCCACCCGGCTAAAAACAAGAGATAGCTCTTTGGCTATGGTTTTGGCCAAGGTATTTCTGAGAGGGATCGCTTCTGGATAACGGGTGGCATAGTCCATTATAACCAATATGTACTGGTGCCCCCTAGCGGACTTGATTATAGGACCTACCAAATCCATTGCGATTCTCTCAAACGGGACCTCAATGATGGGTAGAGGGACCAGCGGGCTACGGAAATGTGGCATCGGGGCCGACCTCTGACACACAGGGCAGGAGGAACAATAATTTTCTATGTCCTTCATCACCCCAGGCCAATAGAATCTCTGTAATACCCTCTCTCGGGTTTTCTCTGTCCCCAGATGACCTCCAAGAATGTGCCCATGGGCCAACTCCAACACCAACTTCCTGTAAGGTTTGGGCACCACCAGCTGCTCAACGGTTTCTTCTGCCCTTTTTGCCACCCGATACAGTAGGTCCTTCTCTACGCTGAAGTATGGGTAAGTGCAGGTATTATCTGGGTTCACTAACTCGCCATCTATTTCCACTACGTTTTCCCGTGCCTTTATTAGGGCGGGGTCTTTTAACTGTTCAGTGGCAAAATTTTCCCTGTGAACCTCCAGATCAGAAAACTCCACAGACGGTAGGTTTTCGTCTGAGGAGGTGGGCTCCTCTCCAGTTTCTTGAGTCTCCCCTGCAAATACTGACAAGGGAAATTCTGGAGAGTCCTCACCACTCTCAGAGGAGTTCTGGCTATCACATTCCTGGTACATAGGGGCACCAGTGGGGGGCTCAGGATCATCCCACAGTTCCCAGAACTTCGGAAAATCCCTTCCCACAATGGCGTCATGCGGTAACTGAGATACTAAGCCCACTGGATGAGAGAGGGTACCTTTGGGGGTCTCGAAACACACTGTAGTCACTGGATACTCTCGGGTGTCCCCATGCACACAAATAACAGCTACCTTGCTATTCCCAGAGACCTCTGTTTTAACTAATTCAGCCTTTATCAGGGTCACAAGGCTACCTGAATCCAGTAATACCACAACATTTCTACCATTAATACACATTTTGCATAAATGTTTCTCAGTTCCTCGAATGGCAGTGCATGCGACTGTCGCACACAGCGACTGACGTCTGCCCGTCAGAAAGTCACACTGCATGGGTTCCTCCACAACCGGGCAATTGGCTGCAATATGTCCCGCTTGCCGGCAGCGGTAGCAAACGATCCTTCTTGCGGCCTCTTGAGCCGCTGATTTCCCAGGCTGTTCTCGCCAAACTTGGGGTAGAGCTCCCACCCTCTCACTCTCTCCACCCTCACCCCTTGGAATCCTCTTATCCGCCCCTGGGGATGGTCTGGTCTTAGGGTGGAAAGTCCGAGTGTCTCTGGAAGAGGCCGTCAGGTTCTCTGTAGCCAAGTATTTCTCTACACGATCCACAAGACCACCGGCCGTCTCTGGGTCTCCATGGCTTACCCACTTTTGGATGGCAGTAGGAAGAGCTCTCAAAAACCGATCCATTACAACACGTTCCACAATCTCTGGTGCGGACAAAGTCTCTGGCTGTAGCCACTTCCTGCTCAGGTGAATGAGATCATACATTTGAGACCTGGGGGGTTTTCCAAGCTGGAAAGTCCAGTTATGCACACGCTGAGCCCGGACAGCCAGGGTGACACCCAGCCTTGCCAATATTTCAGCTTTTAGCATCACATAGTCTTTTGCTTGGTCAGGCTCTAGGTCATAGTAAGCCTTCTGCGATTCACCAGTTAACAGAGGAGCCACCAGTCCAGCCCACTGCTCCTCAGGCCACTTTTCTCTTTCAGCAGTCCTTTCAAATGTGGTCAAAAATACCTCTGGATCATCCTCTCCAGTCATTTTTGTCAATAAACGACTCACCCCAAAGGACGCGGTATTAGTGGGACGGCTTTCCTCACTGGTCTGCGGACGTTGCTGCATTACTGCTTCCATTTGTTGTAGTCTCTGCTCTTGCTTCTGTAACAGGTCTATGAAGCGGGCCTCAGATTGCTGCTGGGCTTGTTGATGAGCTTGCTGCTGGGCTGCAAGGCTCCTTTGCAAACCTGCATTTGTCTGCTGTTGATTGGCATTTGCTAGAGCCAGCTGTTTCAGTATCTCCTCCATGCTGGCTTAAAAAAAACTGCCACTGGTTCTCCACCAACTGTGAGGGGGTTAACTCGGTAGCGGGTGTGTGTGACCCCCTGGTTGGGCTCCCCACACAAAAACAGGGCCAGCAGACGGAGGTTGTGGTTTTCAAAATCAAAAGGTGCGGTTTATTTCTCTATGTACAGTGACAAAAACACAGCAAAGCCAAAAAGAAACAAACAAAATAAATCCTGGTCAGTTTGACCTCTGACTAAACATGCAGGTTTCCTAAACTAACAACTGGGATCAGCCTGGTGCTGTCCTAGTCCCTAAGTCCCTGGTTTAGTAAAAGTCCAAACAAATAGCCACACAGGCTTTGCCTCACTGCACAGGGGTTCACTCTCCCTAGACAGTCCACACAGGTCTGGTTCCAGGCATGAGCTAACATCTAATGAAGCTGGGAGTTCTTATAGAGGCCTAAATGAGCTGACAAGCTTCAGCTGGTCTCATCAACTCCCTGTCTCACGACGCCCAGCACTCTCCCTAGAGGTATGAGTCATTCATGAGCCCACTAGCCTCAGCTGGGCTTCATCAACTCCCTAGTTGTATAAGTCGGCATAAAGCCTGAATCTGGGAGAAATATATCTACCCCCCTGGATGCAACCAGGTGACTTTACCTTCCTGCTGTCACACAGTCCAGAGGCTAATTAGATGCTAGGATTGCTTTTACATGAAAGTCGGCCACTGGCTGAAAAGAATGATACCAAGATGATACCTAAACCCGCAGGCATCAATCTGGTATAACCAAAGTCCAGCAACATACCAGTACGTTGCTGGTCCTTGTTGGACATGTATTGTAATCTTTTTTTTCATGCAGCCTGTTGGCTGAACGAAAAAAAGAGATTGATCGGTGGGTATGCCCACCATTAGAATACCTCCCTTCATTCAGCCACTTCTAATGATGGGCATACATGCACCAATTTATATATGCCGAAGCATGGGGCCATCCTCCCGCAAAAGTTATGCCACACACACATGGTCAGACTTTTCCACGGGCATGCCTCCGTCTGAATTTTGACTGTATGTACACGGCATTAGGAGCAAAATCGCTCCTCCGCCCCTGCTGCCCCCCTGCTTCGGCATATATGCTCTTTTTTTTTTAACTGTGGTGGTGAAATCACCTCCTACAGCACTGGAGTCGCAGGGATCAGGCCTGTCTCTGAGAACGCTGCAGTTATGTGTGTTGTGTTTTGTAAGTGACAGTGATCGATCGATACTGCACTTGGGTGGCCTGGGCTGGACTGAGGGGCAAAACGCAGGTGCTAGCAGGTATCTGGGCTGATCCTGCTAACACTGCGTTTTTGGGAACCCTAAACTGCTGGGGACGCTAGTATAGATCTGATCAGATCAGATATTGATCTGTTCAGATACTATACCACTAAGGGAGGTGTATGCTTCACGCGTGGGTGTTAGCGTTCCTGGCACTAACCTGATGCTGCCTGGGGTGACGCAGACCCTCTCTGACACTAAAACCTAATTGATATCACCCGCCGGGCGATCAGGGGGTTAAACCTTTATGATCACTGGTGAAAGGGTTAACTAGGGGCAATCAGGGGGTTAAACCTTTATTAGGTAATATATGGGGGTACCTGACGCTATATAAAAACCTGACGGGGAACCTAAATAACAAAATAACTAACTGGCTAACCAGTGTCACCAGTAACACTTATACGGTGATCACTGGTGAAAGGGTTAACTAGGGGCAATTAGGGGGTTAAAACCTTTATTACATAATATATGGGGGTACCTGACGCTATAAAAACCTGCGGCGAACCTAAAAAAAATAACTGGCTACCTATCGCATCACCGACACTAAGACAGCAATCAGAAAAACGATTGCTTGGTGACACTGGCAAAAGGGGGTGAAAGGGTTAGCTGGGGGGCGATCAAGGGGTTAAACCTTTATTAGGTAATATATGGGGGTAACTGACGCTATAAAAACCTGCGGCGAACCTAAAAAAAATAACTGGCTACCTATCGGCATCACCGACACTAAGACAGCGATCAGAAAAACGATCGCTTAGTGACAGCGGTGAAAGGGTTACCTGGGGGGCGATCAAGGGGTTAAACCTTTATTAGGGGGGGTTAGGGGGCTACACTGGACCTAAACCTGACACTTTTACAGTCACAAATGTCACTGATTGCAGTGATCAGTAAATAAACGGTCACTGCAATCAGTGACACTGTGACTGGGGGGGTGATCTGGGGGAGTGTGGGGGGGCCTGGGGGGGGCGATCGTGCGCCTATGTGTCCTGGTGTCAGTGTGCTGTTTAGTGCACTGACCTGATGTCTTCTCTCATGCGGCGCTTGGTATATGTAAGCGCCGCATGAGAGATGACATCACTTCCTCCTGCCTGTGTAAACACTACACAGGCAGAGGAAGCTTTTCATTCGCCGGGAGCGATCGCGAGGGGGTGGCCAGAATCGAATGGCGGCCCTCATCACGGATCGCTCCCGAAGCGATCCCGGACACTCACTGTACCGGAGGGGGGTCCGATCGGACCCCCCACCCATACGAAGGCAGGCATGTACAGGTACGTGATTGTGCCGGTCCGTGCCATTCTGCCGACGTATATATACAGTGAGTGGTCGTTAAGTGGTTAAAACTCACTTGTGGCTATAATGAATTGTCGGCTCCCGACAATACATAGAAAAGTCATTGATAAAAAAAAAGCGTGGGGGTCCCCCCAAATTCAATTATCCGGCCCTTCATGTCTGGTATGGATATTAAGGGGAACCCTGCCGCAAATTTAAAAAAAAAAGCGTGGGGTTCCCCCAAATATCCATACCAGGCCCTTCAGGTCTGGTATGGATTTTAAGGGGAACTCCACCCAAATTTAAAAAAAATATGGCGTGGAGTTCCCCCAAAAATCCATACCACACCCTTTATCCGAGCACGCAACCTGGCAGGCCGCAGGAAAAGAGGGAGGGACGAGAGAGAGCGCCCCCAATCCTGAACCATACCAGGCCACATGCCCTCAACATGGGGAGGATGTCCCCATGTTGATGGGGACAAGGGCCTCATCCCCACAACCCTTTCCCGGTGGTTGTGGGGGTCTGCGGGCAGGGGGCTTAACGGAATCTGGAAGACCCCTTTAACAAAGGAGACCCCCAGATCCCGCCCCCCTATATGAATTGGTAAGGGGTACATTGTACCCCTACCATTTCACAAAGAAAGTGTAAAAAAAATGTAAAAAAAACACACAGACACCTTGGAAAAGTCCTTTATTAAAAATAAAAAAATAAAAAAAAACATTCCAGCGATGAAATCCAGTGTCCCGCGGCGATCCGATGTCCAACGCTGTCCACACGATACTTCATTGGCTGAGCCTGAGCGGACCTGATGGGGAACTTCCTCCGCAGTGTATTAAATGAATAGACCCGCCCCTTCTAAAGTTCCCCATCAGGTCCGCTCAGCCAATGACGTAGGTGTAAGGCTAAGCGGACCAGATGCGGAACATGAGAAGGGGCGGGTCTATTCATTTATTACACTGTGGAGGAAGTTCCCCATCAGGTCCGCCCCCTCGTATGTCAGACCCCGCCTACGTCATTGGCTGAGCGGACCTGATGGGGATCTGCCTCCGCAGTGTAATAAATGAATAGACCCGCCCCTTCTCACGTTCCGCATCTGGTCCGCTTAGCCTTACACCTACGTCAAACTTTTTTTAAAAAGACTGACTGTAATGGCTTTATCCCTCATGATAGCTGCCATCACAGATCTTGGCTCAGTTCAGTTCCCCGCAGTCAATTCATTAGGCTGCGGAGAAACTGCACTGACACGGATATGTTTATTTCTCAGGCTAAAATCCTCAAAGGTAGATTCATTGACAAGGGTTATGATCCTGCTGTCATTGACAGAGACCTTATGTTGACTCTAGAGACTGAAAGGAGTTCTCTGCTGGAGATAAAACCAAAGCGGGAAGTGGATGAGAGCTATAAATGGTCCATGGTCACTGCCTTTTCCACCCAACATAAAAAAGTAAAAGCTATCATAGCCAAACATTGGGGTATTTTGAAAAATGATAGTGTTCTGAATACTGTATTACCTGATCAGGCCAAAATAGTGTTCAGAGGGGCGCCAACTCTTCAGAGCGCTATAGCTCCTAACATCATTAATCCCCCCGTACGCCCATCTTTTTTTCACCAATTAGTAGGCTATCATCCCTGCAAAAGGTGCAATGTGTGCAAATACAATATTTCGGGGAGAGTAAAATCATTGACATTTAGGTCAACCGTGACTGGTAGAACCTACCCCATCAAACAATTTTGCACTTGTGCCACCACATACATTGTATATTTAATCACATGCCCATGTGGCAAACAGTACGTGGGTCGCACCATCCGAACGTTTTCGGTAAGGGTGGGCGAACACGTGGCTTTGATTTTGGGTGGTGATGTTCACCACACAGTACCCAGACATTATAAGCTATGTCATAACAGAAACCCGGCAGGCAGCCAGTTTCTTATTATTGACCATTATATACCACCATGGAGGGGTGGGGCTAAAACTAGGGGTGTTTCACAACTTGAAACATACTGGATTTATGAACTCCAGACACACAGGCCTCTTGGCCTGAACGTCGAGTGGGATATAAATTCCTTTATTAATAAATCCTAATGACATATTTGTTACTCAATTTGTCTCTTAGTGTGGGTTTTCCTATGTTCTCATCTTTTTCTTTCTCTCTTTTTTCAGTTTTTTTCTACACATATTACAAATTCAATACGCTTAGGGATCAATCTGCGTGAGGGCTGTTACATACATATTTGTTCTAGATATATAAGATTAATTTTTTAATTGAAATTAATGTATTTCTTCATTGCAAGATGTGAGGGGTTGCCTTATCTGTGGATTCATTTAGTGAGTGGCTGGCCTGTTAGGTCCTTTTCCTGTAACATTTGTTGCCCTCCATTTCTTCAATCCATGAAGCTTCCCCACTAATTCAATTTAATCGAAATTCAATTTAATTAAAACTTATTGGATGGATTTTAAAATTCATTTTCCGGTTTGTTTTATATGTATGTGTATCCATGATTTGCCATCTAGTCTAGTCGCTCCTAATTGCTATGGAGATTATTATCTCCGGGGCTTTTTTATATAGACTTGATATTTCAATTTAATTTTTTTATACAAGATTGTTATGATATACAGTTAAGGGTCATGACAATTTATTATTGTTTTATTGACTAACTTTCTTTTAGAGAAACTCAATAGGCACATTTGGTCTTTGTCTCTTTGAGACTTTGACTGTGTGTTCATTTTATGGGGGAGTGCATTGCTGTCTCCTACTTGTTCCTTGCCTGTCACCACATTGTGTGTGGAACGCACGGCGTGATTGCGGCTGGAGCGCATCATGTGATGCTGCACAGGTCACATGTGAGATGGGATGTGGTCGGTGCAAACGTCCAGCCCTCACGACATTACGTTGGTGTGGAGGGCGGACGTATCACGCCGTCTTTCCCCTGGAACGCATCACGTGATTGCGCCTAGAGCGCATCACGTGATGCCGTACAGGTCACATGTGGAGAATGATGAGTTGGTGTAGACGCCCAGCCCTCACGACATCACGTTGGTGCAGAGGGCGGACGTGTCACGCCGGCCCCCTTGTTTGGAACGCATCACGCGATTGCGCCTGGAGCGCATCACGTGATGCCATATGAGTCATATGACGGTGCGTTGCGGGACGTGACGCGATTAGCGCGGACGTCCTGCTTTCTGCATGTCAGTCTATCATCTTTGCACGGTCACCCCAAGGATCATATTCAACCTATTTCCTGCGCCCGTCCTGTGTACATGACACACCATGCTGGCCATATTCATTATATATGCCATGCGTGAAACACATGACGGTGTGCTGCAGGACATGACGCGATTAGCACGGACGTTCTGCTTTTCACACACTAGTCTGTGTATGGTCACCCCATGGACCACATTTGGTCCATTTCCTGTGCCTGGCCTGTGTGCTTGGGCACACGATACACCATGTTGGTAATATTTAATGTATAGGCTAAGTGTGGTGGCCAGAACTTTGTCGGCCCACCCCCCTGCCATTTATGTATGGCTTTTTAATTCTATATATATTTACATTTTTACTTTATAAGACCACATACCCCTGGAATATTTATCAACATTGAGCATCATTCATGACCCCACGTAGAGGCAGGAAGCAGACGCTGAGGAGCCATTTTGGATGACCCAGGAATTGATTGCTCATGTGATGAATTCACAGGTGAGGTTACTCTTACCCTATTAGGGGGTTATGTTGTCTATATAATGTGTGGAGGCAGCAGTGGATGCATACCCCAGATGATGCAAATTTCTTGCGAAACGCGTCGGGATTTTCCACTGTTGCCATTGATTTTCATGAAGCGCTTTTTAACTACTTGAATGTAAGTGTAATTACCTACATTAAAATATACTGTTTCAGCAGTATTACGCTATGTGCCCTCTTCTCTCTTTTCATTTTACATTGTGGCATTGATTCGGTTCAAAACACCATTGAGTTATCGTCTCTCAAGTTTCGATTAACCTCTTCACTGTGAGCTGCTGCGAGAGACACCCTTTGGCTCAACTATCAACTGTTGACCCTTCAGGAATACACACCTTGAGCCTATGTTGACCCTCTGGACACATGTTCAGTAGGGTCCACTAAGTCTGGTAAGCCTCCTTTTATATTGGTTGTGGCTCCCCTATTTTTTACTTTTTTTCCTTTATCATCGATTTGGAAGTGTTTTCCAATCATCACAGATTTTTTGGATTATTGTGGAACACCATTGGACTTTTATTTTTTATTTTTTATAATTGTTTAATTGTTTGAATGTGTGTTTTTGAGGACCACCCATCAAGGACTCTTCTAAAAACTGTATTGTTATTCACACAGGGAATTATTTAGTTCTTCCTTGCATTTTCACTCATTTATTTGTTTGACACACACCCACTTAGCGCTGCAATTTTTTTGTGTTTTTGTTCTATGCACCTTTTTGTCCACAGGTTTTGCAGCCGCTTTTTTATTTGCACTTAGTAGCAGCGCAGAAACCTTTGTGTTTGTACCTACGTCATTGGCTGAGCGGGTTGTGGGGATGAGGCCCTTGTCCCCATCAACATGGGGACATCCTCCCCATGTTGAGGGCATGTGGCCTGGTACGGTTCAGGAGGGGGTGGACGCTCTCTAGTCCCCCCCTCTTTTCCTGCGGCCTGCCAGGTTGCGTGCTCGGATAAGGGTCTGGTATGGATTTTTGGTGGAACTCCACGCCATTTTTTTTTATTTGGGGTGGAGTTCCCCTTAAAATCCATACCAGACCTGAAGGGCCTGATATGGATATTTGGGGGGACCCCCACGCTTTTTTTTTTCTTTTATCAATGACTTTTCTATGTATTGCCAGGAGCCGACAATTTATTATAGCCGCGAGTGAGTTTTAAATGACTTTTTTTCCTTCAGAAATTACACTTTGTGCAGGGACAGTTCTAAGCATGGGAAACAAGCGCAAATTTACATGCATACTATTCAGACACCCTAGGTATGAAATTTAAAGGAATATTTCACTTTTATTGTTTCACTTTAAGCATTATTAAAATCACTGCTCCCGAAAAAACTTCAGTTTTTAAAACTTTTTTTTGCATTGATACATGTCCCCTGGGGCAGGACCCGGGTCCCCAAACACTTTTTATGACAATAACTTGCATATAAGCCCTTTAAAATTAGCACTTTAGATTTCTCCCATAGACTTTTCGAATTTGCTGAGAACACCCCAAATTGTTCGCTGTTCAGCTCATCCCTCGTCTGTCATAGGGATTGTCTCTCACCAGGTGAGAGCAAAGCTCATCTCAGTCGTTGCTGGTAAACTCACTCCATCTTGTGGAGAAAAGTGGAAACACATCGCTTTGTGACCTGTGGTTTGAAATGTTGAGTCATTTCTCAAAGGACTGGTCATTTCTCAAAGGACTCCCTTTTTATAATCCCCATAAAGTTTCTCTGTAATTTGTGTATAAGGGGGTTTCCAGTTTACTCATTGTTTAGCTGACTTGGTGATGGCGTAGGAATGTTTGTGGCTCCGAGTCCTTGGTAAAAGAAAAAGGAAAATAAAAAAACAACAAAAAAACAACACCAAAGCAAGAAAAACAAAAAGTAGGAAAGGTAGTTCTTGAGGCAGTCATTCAGTGACAAAGAGGCACCCATGGGGAAAAAAAAAAAAGAAAAGGAAAAAAAGTGGTTAGAATGCAGAACAATAACATAACCATGGGAGATAAGGGAGAACCCATAGACTATTGGGAGCGATCAGCTAATAATAGTGTATGTAGCAGTACCCCCTGCTAAGAGGGCTGCTGATATAGTTTTGGGCCTGTAACACATTGCTGTCAACCCCCAGAAAACTGACTCTAACCTCCCTTGGCACAGATAGCGCAAATGGAAGTGTGAAACCCGTTGCGCTATAGGAATCACCACTCCGCAATAAAACACACACAATCAGTTAACATCAAGTTACCTGAGCTGACTGCTTCAGCTGGAATAGACAGTACGCCACACAACGTGTTTGCTTAACCACAAATACTTTTACTGAGTAGAAGATATAAGGTTAGACAATGGTAAATTTACCTATGCAGAGCCCTGCAATATTAAATGTCAAGCAAATAAACAAGGACTATGTTCTAACAGTCTTATACACACTGAATGTCTTTTAGTAAACTACGCTTGCGAGCTTCCCCCTCGTGGCCAATATGGCGCCCAAACAATATCTCCCTGCTGAACAGTCAGGCCTGACTATTTCACACACAGTTATTCCGTTGAGAAGGATCTTCGCTAGCAATGGTGGTGCACTTTATAGGTTATTTGTAATCCAAAGGTATTAAATGGTTAGTTACTCGGCATGCAGTAAGAAACTTAACTCCGGCTGCACAACACACTGTTCCTCTGGCGTGCAATGTAATACTCTGGTAACGGTGGGCCCTGACCAAGGGATACTGGGCCTAAAAGATAGTCAATAAATCCTGAGCAAGTGCTCTCTCACCAGACCGGACCAGTCCATACAACCGACTTCCGTAGTTGGGGCTCCAGCACACAGTCTCACGACACCCGTAGTCTCCAATCCTCCCGAACATCCGAGGGAGATTGATGGATGAGTCAACTCTGGGTTCTCCCGTGAAGATCAGCAAGCTCTTCGGATTCACTAGGCCCAGGCTCTCCGGCCTAGTCCAGAGCAACAGGCCCTAACGTAGGCTTCACTTGCTGGGGGGCGGTGTACAAAGAGACCCGCATGTTGCTCCTCCCTCCTTAAATAGTCCTTCCCCAGCAGACCTTGCGCCGGGTAATGCACTGTGGGTGTCCCGCTGCATACTGGGTATAGTAGTCTTTGTACTCATTAAAGTGACACCCCGCTACACACTCCCCCCACTTAGAATCTTTGGTCCCCAAAGAAAAACAGTCAAAGAACTTTGTTAGCATATGCACACGTAATACAATTCACGGCTACAAAGGAGCCTGGCAGAGGAACCTCCCACCAAGCTTTGGGACAGAGGTTGTCCTGCTCACAGGTCATATTAGTGGAAGTGGCCTGTCTAACTGTGTCAGGGAGTGAGCTAGGGTTGCCCTCTACTAAATTCACAGTAGAGGGACCAGGCTTATCTACTGTCCTTCTTGCAGTAACAACCGTCTCTTCCGAGCACTCCCCCGTTTGAGTGTAAGTTAGTCTTCTTGGCGGGTGGATGGTTCTTCTCTTTCTTTGTTCCCTAGGAGCCGGGGTGTCAACCACAGTGGGTCCTTCCAATTCTCCCTCAACTAAGTCAGGTGTATTGGGTTCCGCTGGTCCAGGGGTATCTAAATCAGGTGCAGACTGGTACAAGGACTCCCTGGGGTCTTCTACTGGAAATGAGTCTAGAGCATCCTCCCATGCCTCAGTAAGAGTAGCAAGTGGTATGCCCCATGTTGATGGGGACAAGGGCCTCATCCCCACAACCCTTGCCCGGTGGTTGTGGGGGTCTGCGGGCGGGGGGCTTATCGGAATCTGGAAGACCCCTTTAACAAAGGGGAACCCCAGATCCCGCCCCCCCCTGTGTGAAATGGTAATGGGTTATGTACCCCTACCATTTCACAAAGAAAGCGTAAAAAATGTAAAAAATTACAATAGCCGGTCTTTGACAATTCCTTTATTAATGTCTTCTCTTTTCTTCCATCTTCTTCCTTCTTCCACCTTCTTCTTCCATCTTCTTCCATCTTCTTCCATCTTCTTCTTTTCTCCATTCGGGTTTCTTCCTCCATCTTGTTCTTCATCTTCCTCTTCATCTTCATCTTCATCTTCCTTCTTCCTTCTTCCTTCGGTGTTCTCGTCCGCATCTTGCTCCGGCTTCTTGTTCCCCTTCGGCCGCTCCGCTTGAACTGGAGGTTCCCGCTGTGTGACGCTTCAGTTCTTCAGTTCTCCTCTTGGTCCGCTGCCACCCGGTGGCCCCGCCCCCCTCTGACACCACAGGGAAAGTCCCCGTGAAATCCATGTGCGTCAGAGGGGGGCGGGGTCACCGGGTGGCAGCGGACCCAGAGGAGAACTGAAGAACTTAAACGTCACACAGCGGGAACCTCCAATTCAAACGGAGCGGCCGAAGAAAGAAGGGAACAAGAAGCCGGAGAAAGATGCGGACGAGAACACAGAAGGAAGAAGGAAGATGAAGAGGAAGATGAAGAGGAAGATGAAGAACAAGATGGAGGAAGAAACCCGAATGGAGAAAAGAAGAAGATGGAAGAAGGAAGAAGAAGATGGAAGAAAAGAGAAGACATTAATAAAGGAATTGTCAAAAACCGGCTATTGTCATTTTTTTTTTTTTTTTACACTTTCTTTGTGAAATGGTAGGGGTACATTTGTACCCCATTACCATTTCACACAGGGGGGGCAGGATCTGGGGGTCCCCTTTGTTAAAGGGGTCTTCCAGATTCCGATAAGCCCCCCACCTGCAGAACCCCACAACCACCGGGCAAGGGTTGTGGGGATGAGGCCCTTGTCCCCATTAACATGGGGACATCCTCCCGATGTTGAGGGCATGTGGCCTGGTACGGTTCAGGAGGAAGGGGGGGGCGCTCCCTCGTCCCCCCTCTTTTCCTGCGGCCTGCCAGGTTGCGTGCTCGGATAAGGGTCTGGTGTGGATTTGTAGGGGGACCCCCACGCAATTTTTTTTTTAAAGTTTGGTGCGGGGGTCCCCTTAAAATCCATACCAGACCTGAAGGGCCTGGTACAGATTTTGTGGGGAACCCCCACGCCATTTTTTTTAATTTAGCGCAGAGTTCCCCTTTAATATCCATACCAGACTTTCAATGACTTTTATCTGTATTGACGGGAACCAGCAATTCATTACAGCCGCGTACTTTTAAATGACTATTATTTTACTTTAGAAATGTCATTTTGCTCTCGAACTGTTATAAACATAGAAAACATGCACTACTTTACAGGCATACCCCCAGGTATGATATTTAGGGCCTGTTCACACCGGATGCAGTGCAGTGCGTTTTTTTGATGCATGAAAAACGCAAAGAAAGTTGATCACATTAATGCCAATGGCATAGTTCACACCACTGCAGTCCGTTCCAGTGCGTTTCAGAAAGGGAAAAAAAAAATGGTCATGCTGCATTTTTTAGGTACAGAACTGTACTGGACCGCAGTAAAACACATCAAAAACGCAATGGAACGTACCAAAAACGCACTGGAATGCACCGGAACGCACCTAAATGCACCAAAGACGCACTGCAACACACTTGTCCTAAGTGAAAAGAGGGGGAAAAAAACACTGGACTGCATCAAAAACGCATCAAAAATGCACTGGAACGTGTCAAAAACGCGCATGCAGAAAAGCACCTGGAACGCATCCAGACTGCGTTTCTATGGTGTGAACTAGGGCCAGTTCACACCATAAACGCAATCCGGGTGCGTTCCAGGTGCTTTTTTGCATGCACGTTTTTGATGCGTTCCAGTGCATTTTTGGTACGTTTTTGATGCAGTCCAGTGCTTTTTTTTCCACCCCTCTCTTTTATTAACCATAGATAAGGACAGGTGTGTTCCAGTGCGTTTTTGGTGCATTTAGGTGTGTTCCTGTGCGTTCCAGTGCGTTTTTGATGCATTTTGCTGCATTCCAGTACAGTCCAGTGCAGGTAAAATGCAGCATGTTCTACTTTTTTGGTGGAACTGGAACGCACTGGAACAAACACTGCCATTTAGAACCATATAACGAACTTTCCATGCATTTTTGATGCATAAAAAACGCAATGGACTGCATGTGGTGTGAAATAGCCCTTAAACAATTTGGCATATTTAAAGGCACTTCTCCTTGTTTTGTTTTTGGTGTTGTCCAAATTGGTGACATTGATATATGTTCCTTAGGGTGGGACCTGGGCCCCCATTTTAAGGCCAATAGAAGATAAGCCAGCCAAGTTGGGACTAGCAAAATTAACAAGTCAGTTCCCATAGACTGCAATGGTATTTGTTGGTGGGGGGGGGGGGGGGGTGTTTGTCCCATCTTTAATTTTGTAGCATGCTGGATGATGTGCTTAATTTTGGACAGGGGGGATTATTTTCTGCTAGCTGCATGTGTGTCGTTCTGAGCATGCCCAGGCAGTTAGATTTTTTTTGGTGCTTTTTGTGTGTGAACAGCACCTGGATATTTCTGGGCATGCTCAGAGAGTGTTTTTATGGGTTAGTAATTGAAGGACATCCTTAACAGGTGTACCCACTTTGAAGTTCAGTCTCTACATTGGGTGAACTTGCATTTTGGGTGTTTCCTGGACTGTGCATGTGTTTTCAATTGCCTCATTAGCTCACAAACCTATGTTATATAAAGCCTGCAGATAGCATCCTCTCCCTTGCCCTGAAAAGAGCCAAGTGTGTGTGCATGCGTGTGTGTCTCCGGCAAAAAGTACATTTTGGTGTCCTTATCGAGTTTGTAACACATGTATTTTATTTGTTATGTCTTTGCAAAACAGGTGTTTGTTTTAATTTTGTTAATTGTATTTTTTTGTGTGGGGGAAATGTTCCCCTGAAATTTTGATGTTGTTAATGTGTGTCGTTTGTTCACTTTGATTTAATTGTCTGTGATGCATTATTTTTCAAAAACGTTCTCAAGATGTTGTGAGTCTGTGACTAATGTTTCAAATTGACCCTGTTTTTTATTTTGGCTTCCCTTTGTTTTGTTGACCAATAAAATTTGATGCAAAGTTTTGAGGTTTGTTTTGCGTTTTCTTTGCAACAAATGTGACAGCTGATTGGCATGTCAAAACAAAACAGGTGTGATTTGTCTACCCTGGCGCCTTCATGCTAGCATATGCATGTATTGTGTGCTGCCATGGATAATTGCCAGGAAATGAAAAATACAGAGCGGTAAGTATTCAATTTTCCTTTTTACTGCAGTGGTTCTCAGCCTCAGTCCTCAAGTACCCCCAACAGGACATGTTTTGTGAATTTATCTTATCGAGAATTGCTGTCCAAAATACAAAACCATTGACTGTGATTTAAAGCACATGTGCAAGATGAAGGAAAACCTGCAAACATGGCCTGTTGTTGGTACTTGAGAAGGACTGATTTAGAGCACCGCACTTAAAAATAGCTCAAGGCAATCCGATTCTAATTGTGGGCATTTTGAGGGAAACAAAGTAAGTGTTAGAACCCCTGCTTGTTTTTTTTGTTTTTTTTAGGTTGGGCTTTGTGTCCCCTTTTAGTTAAATTGGCTTCACTCCCTGTCACACAGCTAAACAGGAAGTGAAGGTAAAACCCTACCAATGTCTTTTCTTGGGGACACACAGATCAATCTAACTAGTGTCCCCATTAAGCAAATTGCACTCTAGCACTTTGTTGTGTACACCCCAAATCATTGGATAGTTTGGGGTTTAATAAAGACAAATCCACTCTGCAGTAAAAGTGTAGCTGCTGATATTCTGAGGGGAAGCACTGGTGATTGTAACATCCAATCATGTAAAAGCAAAGATGGTGTTTTTTTTTGTTTGCTTGCATGTCCCCCTCGGATATCCAGCAAGTGTACTTGTAGTGCAAAGTAGATTTGCCTTTAGTAAATAAACCCCAAAGTCCAAAATACCTAATAATTTGGGGTGTACCCAGCAAAATGCTGGAGTGCAATATACATAATGGGGAAAGTATTTAGATTGACCTGTGTGTCCCCAAGGAAAGACATTGGTAGGGATTTCCCCTCACTTCCTGTGTGGCTATGTGACAGGAAGTGAATTATTTTGAAGGATAAAGTGGCCAAATTTGGGAGTTGTCTTCACCCTATCAGGGGTGCAGACATCCCCAAAAACTGTCTAGACTTGTAATCCCTCTGCACTCTATCCCCAAGCAAAAATAAGAAAGGATTTCATGTAGTTTAACTTTGCAAAGACACATTCCTAAGTTGAATTGTGATGCATGTCAATGGCCCATGTAGACCCTCTTTAATCACTCGAGATCAGCGCTATAACTGATCGACGGCCACAGCACAGTCCTCATTTGCCGGGAGTCCATCAATAGACGTCCTCCCCTTCGCGCGCGCGCTGTGGTCACCGAGTCACTGAGACTCGGGTGATGACAGATCCGAGTAAGGGGCCGATCCCTGCCCTTTACCATGTGATCAGCTGTCAGCCAATGACAACTGATGATCACGTGATGTAAACAAAAGCTGGGTAATGGTTTTTGTTTTCTCCTTGTGCTGACAGCGTGAGCATAAAAAAAGGCAATCACCGGCTTATGTGCAAAGGACATCGGGCACGACGAGGAAGAGGCAATTCTGCATCATCTGTGACAATCAGTAGCCCCTGCCAGTGCCACCTATCAATGCCCACCACTGGTGCCAATCAGTGCCACCTAGCAGTGCTGCCTATCAGTGCCCATCACTGCCAACTATCATTGCCACCTAACAGTGCCACTTCTCAATGCCCACCAGTGCCATCTAGCAATGCCACCTCTCAGTGCCCACCCTTGCCACCTTATCGGTGCCCATCAGTGCAGTCTCATCAGTGTACATCAATGAAGGAGAAAAATTACCTTTTTTCTAAATTTTCTAAATATTAACCACTTTCCTACCGCACACTGTTAAATGATGTCCTTGGCTTTGTGCGGTGACATCTGAATGATGCCTGCAGTTGCAGGCATCATTCAGATATCATTCTTTTCAGCCGGCGATTCTGTGCACGATAAAAACGATCATAGGGGCAGTTCTGCCGCTTGATCGTTCTTATAGGCGGCGGGAGGGTGCTTCTCCGGGCTCTCCCGTGCCATCTGGGGCTCGAGGAACGAATTGGTCAGCACTGGATGGGAAGCATAGAGATGACTGGTGACCAGATGGTCACCAATCATCTCTATGACCATCGGAGGCCCGGGCACGACGTTATGACATCACGCCGGGTTCCCGTATGTAAACAAAGCAGTGATCTCGGCTGTCAGCATGAGATCGGTGAATTTTTTTGACCTATCTCATGCTTTCCAGCCTGGAGGAGAGATGTGGGTCTTATTGACCCTGCATCTCTCCATAAAGAGGACCTGTCACAATAAAATCCTATTACAAGGGATGTTTACATTCCTTGTAATAGGAATAAAAGTGATCAAAAAAACAAAAAAGTTAAAAAAAGAGTAAGAAATACAAAAAAGTAATAAACAAAAAAAAACAAAAAAAAAAACGCCCATGTCCCCGGTAGCTCGCGCTCAGAAGCGAACATACACGTAAGTCCCGCCCACATATGTAAACGCCGTTCAAACCACACATGTGAGGTATTGCTGCGTGCGTTAGAACGAGTGCAACAATTCTAGCACTAAACCTCCTCTGTAATGCGAAAATGGTAACGTGTAAAGAAATTTAAAGCATCGCCTAGGGAGATTTTTAAGTACTGAAGTTTGGTGTCATTCCATGAGTGTGCGCAATTTTAAAGCGTGACATGTTAGGTATCTATTTACTCAGCATAACAACATCTTTCACATTATACCAAAAAATTGGGCTAACTTTATTGTTTTGTAATTTTTTTTAATTCCTGAAACCATTTTTTTTCCCCAAAAAAAGGCGTTTGAAAATTTATTGCGCAAATATCGAGCTAGATTCAAAATTGCAATGACCGCCATTTTATTCCCTAGGGTGTCTACTAAAAAAACATATATAATGTTTGGGGTTTTGAAGTAATTTTATAGCCATAAATTTATGATTTTTACATGAAGGAGAGAAGTGCCAGAATAGGCCCAGTGCTGAAGTGGTTAAAATATCCTATTTTTTTTTTTTAAGTCGGTCTTTTGTATTTATCGAAAAAAAAAAACGCAGAGGTGATCAAATAGCACCAAAAGATAGCTCTATTTGTGTGCCAAATAATAATACATTTTCATTGGGTTACAGTGTTGTATGAGCGCGCAATTGTCATTCAAAGTGCTTCAGCGCTGAAATTTGAAAATTGGTCTGGGCAGGAAGGGGGTTTAAGTGGCCAGTGCGCAAGTGGTTAATATAAGGCTACATGCACACGGACGTTTTTCCAGCCGCTTGTTTGAGCGTTTTTTGCAGCTTAAAAATGTCTCTCCATGTTAGCCTATGGCCTCATGGCCACCATGGCGTTTTTGAGCTGTAAATGGCATAGGCGTTTTTAGGCCCCATGTACACGGGACGCTGGTGCAAAGTCTTCAGAACTAAGGTTGAAAGCGGCGTTTAGAAAGGCGCGCTTTGTCTATATGCGTTTAGAAAGGAAACATCATAAGGAGCCGCCCTAAGCTCCAAAAACAGTATTATTAATGATTTCAGATATTTTGTGAGACCAGAGTGAGTATTAGCAGCTGAGAGAGCAGCAGTGTAGTTGTATTTAGCGTGTCACTTGCCACATCACTTACCACAAGTTGTGGATTGTCCACTTGCCACGTCAGCTGCCCCAAGTTGTGGATTGTCCACTTGCCACATCACCTGCCCCAAGTTGTGGATTGTCCACTTGCCACATCACCTGCCCCAAGTTGTGGATTGTCCACAATGCAATGGAAGCTATTTTTTTTTTTGGATAGATATATATATATATATATATATATATATATATATATATATATATATATATATATATATATATATTTATATATATATATATATATATATATATATTTATTTTATGGTTTTTCCTCATTTGCCATAATTTTGGAGTTTATCAATGTAAAAAAATAGGTCACCTTTAAAAACGCTTCTAAACTAAAATGCGGCTAAACGCCGGTACCGCGTCTGAAACGTGGAAATCTTTGGCGTCTGAAGGCATTTTTAGGCTTTGTGAAAAACGAGGGTAAACGCAACTGCAGATTTTTGTTTCCAGGCCAAAAACAGTGTTTGGGATGTAATAGAATTCAATGGACCCGCATACATAACGCAAGTACCGCGATTTTGCGGCGTTTATTTTTATTTTTTAACCTGTTTATAGCTGGTTGTTAAAGGAAATGTAAAAAAAATATAGAAAAAAACAGCGTGGGGTCCCCCCCCAGGTCCATACCAGGCCCTTGGATCTAGTATGGATTCAAAGGGGACCCCCCCCACCAAAATGAAAAAAAATATGGCGTGGGGTTCCCCCCAAAATCCATACCAGGCCCTTCAGGTCTGGTATGGATTTTAAGGGGAACCCCACACCAAACTTAAAAAAAAATATAGCGTGGGGGTCCCCCTAAAAATCCATACCATGCCCTTCAGGTCTGGTATGGATTTTAAGGGGAACCCCGCGCCAAACTTAAAAAAAAAAAGCGTGGGGGTCCCCCTAAAAATCCACACCAAACCCTTTATCCGAGCACTCAACCTGGCAGGCCGCAGGAAAAGAGGGGGGGACGAGAGAGCGCCCCCCCTCCTGAACCGTACCAGGTCACATGCCCTCAACATGGGGAGGATGTCCCCATGTTGATGGGGACAAGGGCCTCTTCCCGACAACCCTGGCCGTTGGTTGTCGGGGTCTGCGGGCGGGGGGCTTATCGGAATCCGGGAGCCCCCTTTAATAAGGGGGGACCCCAGATACCGGCCCCCCACCCTATGTGAATGAGTATGGGGTACATCGTACACCTACCCATTCACCTGGTGGCAAAAAAAGTCAATAAAAACACAACACAGGTTTTTTTTCATTTTTTTTTTTTTTTATTGAATATACACAGTTACAAGGTCATATCAATGATAAGAAGAAAAAAAAAGGATAACAATCGTATTACATATACATCAAGATATATTCAAGAATTGTGAGAATTGTCACTTCCATACATATACTACTTCAAGAAGATAATCCTAGGAGTCAAAGACATGTATGATGACCTCATAAAAAAAATAAAAAAATATCTTGTTCCAACAAAAGAACCAACTAGGCTAGGGAAATAAACCTATGTATGACCTTGCAGAAAAAAACAAAAAATTGAAACAACAACAAAAACAAAAACACAAAGAAAATGCAAGGTTACCACAAATGCAGTAACCAATATTTGCATATGTTAATCCTCATCTTTCAACTATGTTTTATATTTATCCCGCTGTTTAATTGCTTATCTATGTGCAGTACTATTTTACAGCATATCAGTCAGATTATACCTTTTAAGCCATACTTCCCAATGTTTAATAAATTTTCCTCTATTTCCTTGGATGTTGGCAAAAGAGTGCTCATAAGAAAACACAGGTTTTTAAAGTAATTTATTAGGCAGCTCCGGGGGTCTTCTTCCAACTTCGGGGGTCTTTCTGCCGGGCGCCCCGCTATCTTCTTCCAGCTCTTTTGCTAGCGGGGTCCCGGTCTTCCTCGTCGTCTTCTTTCGACTTCGGGGGTCTTTCTGTCAGGCGCCCCGCTATCTTCTTCCAGCTCTTTTGCTAGCGGGGTCCCGGTCTTCATCGTCATATTCTTCTGACTTCAGAGGGTCTCTTGCTCTGTTCTCCGGTGTCGTCTCCGCGCTCTCCGGTTCTTCTCCCGCTCTCTGGTGCCTTCTCCACGATCTCCAGTTCTTTCTGCCTTCTGCCGGGCGCCCCGCTATCTTCTTCCAGCTCTTTTGCTAGCGGAGTCCCGGTCTTCATCATCGTCTTCTTCCCTCTTCTCTCTGCCCGATGTTGCCTCGTCGCTGTCTGTGGCTACAATGCTGTGTGGGCGGAGCGCACCCACTTTTATTGGCATGGGGCGTGGTCACCGGGTGATGCCACTCGCTGACCCCGTCCCGTATCACGTCACAGTCCCATCATTCCCCGGGACTGTGACGTCATACGGGGGCGGGGTCAGCGGGTGGCATCACCCGGTGACCACGCCCCATGCCAATATAAGTGGGTGCGCTCCGCGGACAGAGCATTGTAGTGGCGGACAGTGACATGGCAACATCGGGCGGAGAGAAGTCGGAAGAAGACGACGAGGAAGACCGGGACCCTGCTAGCAAAAGAGCTGGAAGAAGATAACGGGGCACCCGGCAGAAGGCAGAAAGAACCGGAGACCGTGGAGAAGGCACCGGAGAGCGGGGAGACGACACCGGAGAACAGAACAAGAGACCCCCGAAGTCGGAAGAAGACGATGAGGAAGACCGGGACCCCGCTAGCAAAAGAGCTGGAAGAAGATAGCAGGGCGCCCGGCAGACAGACCCCCGAAATCGGAAGAAGACGACGAGGAAGACCGGGACCCCACTAGCAAAAGAGCTGGAAGAAGATAGCGGGGCGCCCGGCGGTAAGACCCCCGAAGTCGCAAGAAGACCCCCGGAGCTGCCTAATAAACTACTTTAAAAACCTGTGTTGTGTTTTTTATTGACTTTTTTGCCACCAGGTGAATGGGTAGGGGTACGATGTACCCCATACTCATTCACATAGGGTGGGGGGGCCGGCATCTGGGGGCCCCCTTATTGAAGGGGGCTCCCGGATTCCGATAAGCCCCCCGCCCGCAAACCCCGACAACCAACGGCCAGGGTTGTTGGGAAGAGGCCCTTGTCCCCATCAACATGGGGGCAGGGTGCTTTGGGGTGGGGGGGCCGCAGGTCGCCCCCCTGCCTCAAAGCACCAAACCCCCATGTTGAGGGCATGCGGGCTGGTACGGTTCAGAAGGGAGGGGGGCCGCTCTCTCGTCCCCCCCTCTTTTCCTGCAGCCTGCCAGGTTGCGTGCTCGGATAAGGGTCTGGTTTGGATTTTGGGGGGACCCCCACGCCGTTTTTTCGACTTAGGGGGTTCCCCTTAAAATCCATACCAGACCTAAGGGCCTGGTATGCTCCTGGAGGGGAACCCATGCCGTTTTTTTTAAATACAAACGTTTTTTTATTGGGTATAGAAAGAAAAAAAAGCACACATCTTTTCGGGATGCAACCCACATATATAGCATAAAATATTTCATCGCAACAGATAATATCGAGAGGAGATAGGCATAGGGGGATAAATCAAAGGGGCAGAGACTCAATGTGTTACTCAAGGTCAGGCCCAGTGACGGCCCTTCCGGGTGCATCCCAGAATCCAAACAGAGAGAAAATTCTATTTCTGCTTAAAAGAAATCAAGAAAGAAACAGTAATAGAGGGGAAAGAGAGAGAATCTCTTTGGAGAGATAAAAGCGAAGGGAAAGAAAGATTAGTGAAAAGAAAAGCTTAGACAGGTACAAGGGTAGAAGGGGGAAAACAACCTGTTGAAAAATCAACTTTAATCTGCTACTCCTGGAATGAATAACTCGACCGACCCAGTATCCCACAAAAAGAAAAAGTAAAAGATGTACTCCTAGTTTGATTGGGAACACCTGTCATTACCATCACCCAGTATCCCCAGTCCCAGGGCCCAAAGGAAGCAGGAGAATATGGGGTACCTATCCGACCATATAGAGTCGTTATCTCAAGAAGCAGAGCGCTGGTCACAGTATAGCAGCTCCTGTCGACCATGCCGCCCATTTATTGTGGAAGGTCTGCATGGTGTCCATGATGGTGTGGTAAATCCTCTCCATAAGACGGATAGACTCCATCCGCTGGAGTACCTGTGTCCATGGAACCGACTGGGACCGCCAATTCAAAGCTATGGCCCAATGGGCCGCACAGAATAGGGTACCATGCCGTTTTTTTTATTAAAATTTGGCGTGGAGTTCCCGTTCATGATTCATACCAAACACGGGACAGCGAGCGCGAGGCTGCCGAGAACCAGCGCGATGCCATCGCGCTGGAGACATTCTCGGCCAGGTACTCGCCTGTAGGACATGACTTGAGTGGCTGCTTCACGCTCAAGTCGTGTCCAAGTTGCCTCGCAAAGTCGCACTGTCCCTGTGTCAGCCGGCACACGAGTCGCCCCGCGAGTCGGATCGTCTTCATCCGACTTCCCGGGGCGACCTCTATTCAAATCAATGGGCTCCCATAGGGAACAATTCATTTTCAATAGAGCGCCGCTGACATTTTTATTTACTATAACAGTGCGCAGCTGGTTCCTGCGCCCAGTAAAGGATTTATCCGGCGCAGCAATTACGGTACCAACCAGCGCAGTGCACTGTTATTAGTAAATCACCCCCAATGTGCCCCAGGTAGTGAACTGAAGATTCGTAAAACTGGCACTTCTCCAAAGAGAGTTTGGGTCCCTCATCACTGAGTCTCTTCAAGACCCTCTCCAGCCTCTCCTCATGCTCCTCTAGAGTTTTCCCAAACACAATGATGTCATCCAGATAAACCAGCACTTCAATAAGGTTCATGTCCCCCACCATCTTTTCCATGAGTCGCTGGAAAGTGGCTGGAGCTCCTGACAGGCCTTGAGGCATGCGATCGAATTCATAGAACCCCACAGGGGTAATGAATGCTGACAAATACTGTAAGACATCCTCTATTCGTGGAGTGGTGTATTGATCGGGTATCGTTCTTCTATTGAGGGTCCGATAATCAATACATAGCCTCAATGACCCATTTTTTTTTCTGACCACCACTATTGGGGAGGCATATGGGCTCCTAGACTCTCAGATGACACCGGTTCTCTTGAGCTCTGATAGTTGCTCGCGCAGATCTTCCAAATCAGCCAAGGGGACCCGCCGGACTCTTTCCCTGAATGGCTTGTCCTCCTGCATGCGGATGCTGTGGGTAGTACTTTTTGCACACCCCACATCAAACTCATCCTTGGAGAAGATCTTCTGCCACCTAGCCAACTGGGCTCTGGCCCTCTCCCTCCAAGCCGGTAATAAAGCCGTATCTTCCAAACAGAGTCTCTCCACAATAGCTCTCTCCCCCTTATCCTTCTTTAAGTCTGAAAAGGCAACCGGGGTGGCAGGATTCACTTGGCCCAACAGCATCTGGGCTGGGATCTTCACAGGCGTGTCGGTAGTGTTCCTGATGCTCACCAACACCCTGCCATTAGCCTTCTTCAGAGCTCTCAATGGAACTACCTCAGGGATTACTTCCAGCCCTTGATGGATATCCAAAGGATCTGGTTCTAGGACTACGAAGGGACCAGGTTGCTCCCAGGTGAGTTTTACAGTGGCCCTCAGGCAAGTTACTTCACAGGGCTGTAATATCCTCTCCTTCTTATCTAACCTCTAGACCTTTCCCACTCCTTCTTCTGGAGCCTTCTGTTCTAACACCAGCCGTTGATAGGCCTGTTGCAACATAGGGTGAATTCTGGCTGTTGGGGCGTTCTGCTCCTGGGCTATAGGGGCCAGTAATCTCCTGACCAGGTCAGTATTAGTCCCTATTATGAGGGAACTTTTGTTGGCTCCTGGCGGGCGGGGACAAACTACCGCCAATGTGTCGAAGATCTCTGCATCTCCGGCTACTGAGAGGTCAAAGGCCAGTCTAATTGGGAGGTATCCATCATACGGGAAGTTTTGGGTTCCAATTCCCCATATTTCCAAGTCTTCTAGCTTCTGCAATGGCAAATGTCTCAGATGTTTCTGGTAAAAGTCCCGGTACAGAAGGGTCACTTGAGTTCCCGTGTCGAGAATGGCCTTCGTGTAGATCCCTTCTACTTGAATGGGAACTTGAATGGGAACCACTGGGGAGGGTCCCACCAGTTTAACATGAAATTTCTTCGGAGAGGTCTCCTTCCTAGATTCCTTGCGTTTCGCCTTCTGTGATTTCCTATTTCTTAATCTCTTCCTGGATCTTAAGCCTTGTTGGGCCTGGTATGCATTGATTTCCTGCCAAGGTTTAGGTTTGGACTTAAAGTGAGAAGTATTAAGTTGGTGGGGTGGGGAATTGTCCCCACTTCTTAGCTTCTCCTGTTCTCTGAACCCTTTGGAGCTTGCTGGAACTGACGGGCACCCGGTTGACTCCTTCACCGGGGCCCTCTGGAGTTTTCCGCCGGCTTGCGATATGTGCTTTGGGATCTCTTCGCCCGTAATGTCCAACCCCTTCACAGTTAAAACAAACTTCTTCTTCTCTGTCCTGCTGGAAGACTGGTGTTGAGGCATTCTGAAACACTTCCTTCTTAACTTCTTCTTTTTTTGTAGTTCCTGAATTTTTAGCCATTAAAGAAGTCAGCATTTCCAACACTTGGGTCACCTGTGACTTTAAGACAGCCACCTCAGAGTCCCGTTCTGTGGCCATAACAGATCCAACCCCAGCTGAGGGAGAAGGAGGGGGTTTCTCAGTTGCCTGTTGGTTATTGAGCAAAGCCTCTTCATCTCTCACTACTCGCACAAGGTCTGGATAGCTTAAGGACATGACTCCTCCGATAGTCTTCAGATGGAGCCAGACTGGATCAGAGCGCAGTGCTCCCCTCATGCCCTGCCGCATCCTGGCTGCATCTATGACCTGTGGTACCATCCCTTTCTTCAGGACTATCTGGCAGAGCATTTTATTCAACCTTCGGACATATTCAGAAAATCGTTCTCCTGGCTGTTGAAGAGTATGCTCAAACTGGTAAATTAAGTCAGTAACTTCTCCACAGCTTCTGCAGCGGCCCCCTTTAAGCTTTTGTTTATGCGCTGTTTCTTTTGGGCTTCCGTCACTTCCAATCCTTCCACAGCCTGCATTGCTTGTTTCATCCACGTATCAAAGTCCTCTTCCCCGAGTGGTACAGGTTGTTTACCCGAAAAAATTCTCAGCTTCCGGTACCCAGTCTCCACACACAACGTGTTACTCTTCTGGCACTTTGTGACAAGGTCCCCTAAAGCGTTGAGGAGTTCAGGGCTATAGTGGTCAGGGGCGCCGCGGAGATCGTTGTCTCTTTTGGCTGCTTTTCCCTAGGGGCCGGTTCGGGGGGTTCTTTCTTTATAGACTTTGCATGTGCTAAGCGGTATGTCTTCTGGTCTATGGACTGTACACTCTGGCCTCTGAAACTCTCAGGTATCTCCTCCTTCCATTCCACCAATGCGTAGGTACGGGAGGTCCCTTCGTCTGGCCTGAGGTCAATTAACCATGCCTTCTGGTTTTGGGGACAGTAACTCCATGAGCCTGTCTACATCGCTCCCTGACCAGTCTTCCCCGGGAAGTTCAATGACTACAGCCATGTCTGAAAAAGTGCTGACTGATGCGCACCACTGGGTCACCGTTAAAGGATCCATGCCGGTACTTCTGGCAGGCTTGATTGCAGCGTACAGGATCCCTGACTCGAGCCCCCATGTGTAGCAATACCCCCAGCTAAGAGGGCTGCTGATATAGTTTTGGGCCTGTAACACACTGCTGTCAACCCCCAGGAACTGACTCTAACCTCACTTGGCACAGCTAGCGCAAATGGAAGTGTGAAACCCGTTACGCTATAGGAATCACCACTCCGCAATAAAACACACACAATCAGTTAACATCAAGTTACCTGAGCTGACTGCTTCAGCTACAATAGACAGTACACCACACAACGTGTTTGCTTTACCACAAATACTTTTACTGAGTAGAAGATATAAGGTTAGACAATGGTACATTTACCTATGCAGAGCCCTGCAATATTAAATGTCAAGCAAATAAACAAGGACTATGTTCTAACAGTCTTATACACACTGAATGTCTTTAAGTAAACTACGCTCGCGAGCTTCCCCCTCGTGGCCAATATGGCGCCCAAACAATATCTCCCTGCTGAACAGTCAGGCCTGACTATTTCACACACAGTTATTCCGTTGAGAAGGATCTTCGCTAGCAATGGTGGTGCACTTTATAGGTTATTTGTAATCCAAAGGTATTAAATGGTTAGTTACTCGGCATGCAGTAAGAAACTTAACTCCGGCTGCACAACACACTGTTCCTCTGGCGTGCAATGTAATACTCTGGTAACGGTGGGCCCTGACCAAGGGATACTGGGCCTAAAAGATAGTCAATAAATCCTGAGCAAGCGCTCTCTCACCCGACCGGACCAGTCCGTACAACCGACTTCCGTAGTTGGGGCTCCAGCACACAGTCTCACGATACCCGTAGTCTCCGATCCTCCCGACCATCCGAGGGAGATTGATGGATGAGTCAACTCTGGGTTCTCCCGTGAAGATCAGCAAGCTCTTCGGGTTCACTAGGCCCAGGCTCTTCGGCCTAGTCCAGAGCAACAGGCCCTAACATAGGCTCCACTTGCTGGGAGGGCGGTGTCCAAAGAGACCCGCGTGTTGCTCCTTCCTCCTTAAATAGTCCTTCCCCAGCAGACCTTGCGCCGGGCAATGCACTGTGGAAGTCCCGCTGCATACTGGGTATAGTAGTCTTTGTACTCATTAAAGTGACACCCCGCTACATGTATAACAATGTTCAGATACTATTTGAAGATTAGGTGGAACTTGGACCTAAAATCACTATAACAAACCAAATTGCACTGAGGAACCCGGTAAGCGGTACCAAGTTAGAGGCATTAATAAGCAGAACGTTGGGAGTGTAACATAAGAACTGAGAACTTCCAGTATTGCTCTGATGGGGTATGTGTATCTTTCAGATTATAGGATTTGGGGAAGGAGGACCCCTCAGACAGTTTCACCCTCTAGTGGGTGAGATCTAAATAGAATCTTTAATTTTTTCTTCTTCTCTGTATCCTTCTCTCTCTTACTCTTTATAGACTAAAGTTGTTTGTAGCCTTCTGAAGGTAGAAAAGTTAGTTGCATGAGGCAATATGCACCTGTTTGAAGTTAAAGAGCATAGTGAAGTAGAACAATAACATTTATGAACTGAGCACTATGGAGATGTGGACATTAGACATGTGCACACTGAAATATTTCGTTTCGGAATTTCGTTTTCGTCCGAAAAATAAATTTATTTAGTTACTCCCGAAATTCGTTTTTATTTATTTAGTTTTTCGTTAGAAATTGCACAGAAATGGCAAGCGGTAAACCCACCTACAGTAACAGAATGGGAGGAGGTAATAAATGACACAATAAGAAAAGAAGAATTTATATACACTAAAAGAGGTAACAAAAATAAATTTAATAATATATGGAATAAATGGATTGAAGGGGGGGCACGGGGGATGAGGGGGGGGGGGGTTGGGAAACGGGAATGAGTTGGAGAACGTATAACATAAGTTAAGGCATATTTGTATTGTAACACAGGATTGAAATGGATGTATGTATAAATGTTGTGATAAAGAAAAAAAAAAATATTTGATATAAAAAAAGAAATTGCATTCGTCCGAAAATCTGAAATAATTAAGGTTGAATCTGTCATTGAAGGCTTATGGTGTCTGTCGAATGTTCAAAGAAGACGGAGCAGCGAAACTGTAAGACGCTGCAATCATACATTTCCGGTCGAATGTTCCGCCTACAAGCTATAGTAGAATTCTAATGTTGTATGACTAGTAATAATTATATTTATTAATTACTATTACTAGTCAACCAACATTAGAATTCTTCTATAGCCTATGGGCGGATGTATTTGACCAGAAATGTACGATTGCAGCGTTATACAGTTTAGCTGCACCGTCGAATCTTCTAACTTTCGATAGACACCATAAGCCTTCAATGACAGATTTGACGTTTGTATGTTTTTCGATGCTTTGTCGAATGTTCGTCGTTCATGTTGAATTGTCAAGTTAGTTCTAGCTATTTTACTGCTCCTCCTCTTTGGTTACAATCAGCCAATAACATTCATCATCACCATTATTTTTATTTTACTTCCCCTACCCAATTCCAGCAGCGATCCTTTCTCTCTATGTCAAATCTTTTCTCTCTATAATGTTGAATCTTTTCTCTCTATGTCAAATCTTTTCTCTCTATGTAGAATAATCTTGGACTAATAGAGTTAAGGTTAGGCACATTCGACCACAGGTTCGATAGACACAGATTGCTATTGTCAGCGTCACGTCAAATCTCCTATCTATATCGAACTGTTGTCGCAACGAAAACGAAAATAAAGCATTTGTTTATGTCGGATCTTTTGGATTTCGGATTCTGTGCTTTAGTTTTTGTTTGGTAAAACGATAACGAAAATACCTGAAATTCGGACGAAAATGCATTTGGACGAAAAGGAATGCACATGTCTAGTGGACATCTCGGTAGTGTCTTGCTTCTCTTAGGCCTCGTACACACGGCCGAGATTCTCGTTGAGAAAAACATGTCGTTTTTTTCGACGAGATTCTTGGACAAGAAACTTGTCCCGGCCGAGTGTACACACGCTCGTTTCAAAGAACCCGCGGTTCTTTGAAAGGAGTGTACGCAGTGACGTCATCGACTACGTCGAGCATGCGCTCGTCACATTCGATGCCGTCGCCGCCATCTTGGTATACCCTACGTATGCCTAGGAAGCTACCGCGCATGCGTCAAATTCATTTCGAACATGCGCGGGCTTCCGGGCGGACAGGTAAGTGTACACACACTCACTTTTCTCGTCGAGAAACACGCCGAGGAGAATCTCGACGAGAAAATAGAGAGCAGGTTCTCTATTTTCTCGTCGAGGTTTCTTGTCGGTTTTCTCGACGAGAAACACGCTAGCAGCGTACACACGACCGATTTACTCGGCAAGACCTCTCTGCCAGCAAGTTTCTTGCTGGTTCTTGCCGAGAAAATCGGTCGTGTGTACGAGGCCTAAGTCTTGGGCTTTTAGTGCTTTTAGAGGAGGCTGGAGAATCAAAGTTGCTCCTATTAGTGCTCTTACGTTGTTTCTCTTGTTGGAAAGGAGAGTGTGTGGCCGATGGTCCAAGACCAGGAACAAACTGTGGGTTATTGATGGCGGGGGGTAACTGGAATTCTGCGTACCAGTCTGGAAGATCCACTGGTGCAATCTGGAGACTTTCACAGAATTTTTGCAGATCGTCAGGAACCCTGAGCATGTGCTGTTTACCCAGGAATGTAGCTTGCAGAGCAAAGGGGAACTTCCATCTATAGTTTATTCATTTTTCTTTCAACACTTCCAGAAGGGGTTTCAGAGCTCTCCTGTGTTTAAGTGTGATGGGAGACAGGTCTTGAAAAAGTTGAACCACTGCGCCCTCAAAGGTAATCTGATCATTAGACCTTGCTTTCTGTAGAATATCCTCTTTCAGGTCAAAGTTTGGGAGACAGCATATAATGTCTCTTGGAGGGTTGCCATCCTGAGCCCTGGGCCTGAGTGCTCTATGAGCTCTGTCAAAGTCAATGGGGGATTGCTCAGGCCTATCTATTAGGTTATTAAAGATGGAGGACAGGGTTGGTCTAATTTGATCGGGGGAGACAGATTCTGGGACACCTCTGACTCTAATATTGTTTCTCCTTCCACGATTGTCGAAATCTTTGATCTGTCTGTTCATGTCGATCATGTGCTGGGAATGTGTATTGGTAATGTCATCCAGCCTGATAAATGCCCTGTCTCTCCTTTTCCCTGCGCGCTTATTTACTGCCATTTGTTCAGATAGTCCCAGCAATTCAGTTTTAATGTCCGTGATGGCAGTAGCAAAGGATCTTTTAATGTCTGCAGCTATGTCAGTCATGGTTGCATATGTTAGAGGCAGGTCTTTGTTGTTATTACCTGCAGCTGAAACCTCGGATGCTGGCAGTGAGACTCCATCGTCATCTATGTCCTCCTCCATGTTTAGCCTGTGTGGCGGTGCCATCTTGGAGCTTTCCCCCCGCCGCTATATCTGTATTTGCTAAGATTAGTGGGCGAGATTTTCCTCTTGGGGGTCACCAGCGAATGGAGGGTATGATTGTGTGTCCCACGTCTCAGCTGTGTGGACATATTTGCCTTTTCTACAGTCTTTTTCGGGTCCCAGTCCTCACAAGTGTCCGGAGCTCTAGCACACTGCAGCCATCCACGCTGCACGCCAAGCCACGCCCCCCGATTTGTATTTAATTATAAACAACATCAGCCAGATTCTCAAGCAAGCGATTAAAACAACATTTTAATAATAGACATTATAACAAAACATGTCAATGCATGCTAACTAACCACTTCAGCTCTGAAAGATTTACCCCCTTCCTGACCAGGCCATTTTTTGCGATACGGCACTGAGTTATTTTAACTGACACTGCGACACTGTCCCCAAATCAAATTTGTAATTTTTTCCCACAAATAGAGCTTTCTTTTGGTGATATTTGATAACCTCTGCGTTTTTTTTTTGCGCTATAAACAAAAAATTCGGACAATTTTGAAAAAATATATATATATATTTTTTGCTATAAAACGTATACAGTAAAAAATATAAAAAATCAACTGTCTTCATCAATTTAGGCCAATATGTATTCTGCTACATATTTTTGTTAAAAAAAATCCCAGTAAGCGTATATTGATTGGTTTGCACAAAAGTTATAGCATCTACAAACTATGGGATATATTTATGGAATTTTTATTTATTTATTTTTACTAGTAATGCAGGCGATCAGTGACTTATAGCGGGACTGCGATATTGCAGCAGACAAAACTGACACTAACTGACACTTTTGACACTTTTTCGGGAACCAGTGGCACGAATACAGTAATCGGTGCTAAAAATATGCACTGTCACTGTACTAATGACACTGGCTGGGAAGGGGCTAACAGGGGTGATCAAAGTGTTAACTGTGTGCCTAGCCAGTGTTTGTGTACTGTGTGGGGGGTGCTTTTACTAAGGGAAGACATGGATACGTGTCCCTGTTTTGCAGGAACACAGGATCGATGTCTTCCCTACTGACAGAACAGCAATCTGCCTTATTACATAGGCAGACTGCCGTTCTGCCTCTGTAACGAATTATCAGTGGGTGCCGGCGGACATCGGGTCCGCGATACCCACTGATCGACTCCCGCTGTGCATAAACAGTTGGAGCAAGCAAGAGGTGGCGCATTAGCGCCTGCTACCCGGAAGTGCGGGATCACATATATATATGGCCACCCTAGCAGTAAAACTGCTATAGAGAGGTGGTCGTGAAGTGGTTAAATCCCATCTCTGGGCAAATTATATGGACACCCAAAGAAGGATGCCGACTCCTCTAAACAGCAGAAGAGAGAAGACTTGGGACTGGAGTGCCATGTGACTGTGGGCCTAAAGTGTTTTTAAACCTCAGATATAAAATCTGAGCAGAGCATATTCCTCTATAGTGTGTACTTGTGCACTGATTGTCATTTTTGTCTGCTTTTTTGTTCCACTGCTATCAACACAAATTACTTCTGACAAGTATTCCTGACACCATGAGAAAAAAGGGAGGAAGGGGAGGGATCTCCAGCACACAGCCTGTGAATGAAAGCCTCAGCTCTGTTCCTGTGTGCTATGTGAAGGGGGAGGGGTGTCCATTCCCTCTAATCAGCTCTCAGTGCTCTCTTTGAGCTCTGCGGAGTGTAATTTATCTTTTCTGACAGCTCAGACAAGCCTTATAAATACTGAACTTTGAACAGATGTAGAGAAAACCACTTTAAATATATAAAAGGGGCATTTAGATTGCTGATCTGCTTTAGAACCGTTGTATATATTACCCAGCTTATCTCCTTTTGTGTAGACTAATTCAAGTTTTTAGATTCTATTCACTGCACATCCTGTAAAGTGGAAGTATTAGGGGACTGCTAGTGCTGCCTATCTTTTCTTAAGGTATTGATGTTTGAAGTGTACGTGATCTGGCTCCCAGGTAGGTGACATATACACCCCAGAGGATCTTTATGGTCTCCTTGGCTTGTAATATAAGGTAAAACATGCAAACTGAAGCACCACACCAGTGCTAAAAAGTCCAGCTTTGACTTTTTTTTTATAATCAACATTTTTTATTTTATTATAAACTTCAACATTTCCATTCAGTATTGTATATTCTTATATTCCATCATTTACATAAAAGACACAAATGGACATTACAGAAAAGAACTAGGTACAAAATTGTCTTATCAAAAGTTTATCAATTATACTACCCCTCCCCCCCAAGAGAAGGAATAAAAAAAGGAGAAAAGAGAAGAAAAAAAAGGACATGGAAAATAAAGTAATTCCCTCACCTCCCTGCCCCCTTCACGCCATCCCTGGCTGCAGTGGAGTAAATCTGCTCTGTCCCTACCCACTCCATTCCTTCTACTTGAGTCGTGTGTTCTCCTACTGTGTCCTTCTGTGTCACTTAAACAAAACCCTTTCCTACTTCCAAAGAGGCCACTGATGGCCATAGTGACTATTCTCTTTAAGTGTGGGAAAAAAAAAAGTATATGTATATTGTGCCTCATGGTTAATAATAATTACCCGTAATTATGTGTAGCGGCCCCCATGGCCTGAATCCCGAACTTAAGTAAAAGCAAACAAACTTAAAAAAAAGAAAAAGTAATAAAGGAGGGGGGGGATCCGCTCTCCTACTTCCACGTGTTTGTTTATTAATTCCCCATCAACCAAAACCTCATAAGAGGCCACTAATGACCATGGTGTTGAAAATAGATAATTGTACCTTGTGATAAAAGAAAAAAAAGAAAAAAAAAATTCTTTGCCCGTGTTTGCATTCAAACGATCCTCCTAACCTACTCTTCCCCCACCTTTAAGTGACAGGCCTATAATTCCCACAAAAAAATAAAAATCTTTTGATATCCTCACAGTGACCGTGTACAATCTCTGTCCTAATTCTACTTTAAGTCCCTCCTCTCCTGTGTGTGCCCTACTCCTTATCCTCCACCCCCCTTCCCATCCCTCCCCTCACTATTTCAACGTGACTTAACTCTCTTTCTCTCTCCTAATTAGGGGCAGACATCCTACTCCACACTATCAAAGCAGTAAGAAATTGTAATGGAGGTCAATGAGTGAAAAAAAACAAAAAAAAGAAGGAAAATATAAATATATCAATCCTGGTCAAGGTTCATGGTTCGGCTCTTTATTCTTCTAGAGCTAAAACCATAAGCAACTATACTGGGGTCCTTATGGATCTACTACGCCCTCTGCTTTCCCACTCCATGTCTCTTCTCCTCAGCCCATCTCAGGTACAGACTGTATCCAGCCTGCCCATGTCTTCTCAAATTCCCCTTTTTTGTCCTTCACTACTTTAGTCAACCTTTCGGCTTCCATTATCCGGTTAACTTCCCTTTTCCAGTCCGCTAGTGTTGGGGAGGTGGTCTGTTTCCAAAATCTGGGGATTAATATTTTAGCTGCGTTCAATAAGTGTGGTGTAATACTCTTCCTATAGGCTTTAATGGAACCGGGCGCTACATGGAATAGGAAGCACAGGGGCGTAAGTTCCATAGGTCTAGGGGTCAACCTCTCAATCCATGGTGCGATTGCTACCCAGAATATTTTAATCCTGGGGCATTCCCACCACAAGTGGAGAAATGTACCCCTCTGCTCACATCCTCTCCAACACTGGCCATCAGCCGCTGGGTACATCTGAGTTAATCTTACTGGTGTCCTGTACCACCTTGTCATGATTTTATAAGCCATTTCCTAAACGTACGAACTTATGGATGTAGAATAGGTTGAATTAATCATTTATTTTTTATTTATTTTTTAATAAAGGTCAGGGGGACAATCGAAAGAGTAGCCAATGTATTTCAGGGGTACTAAACTGACTTTTTCTTCAGGGCTTGAGATTATAAACAATAAAAAAGACTAGAAGTGAAGTAAACCTAATTGCAGGCACAAGTCTTCTCTGGTTCGGCCCTAGACAACTAAGCCAATACATTTTACAAAAGAGGATTGGAAGCATTGAAATACATCATTCTCCTTCAGAGAGTCGGTGAGTGTCTGGGTGCAGCTCGCCAGACCGCCAGTAGGAAAGCAGAACAGCTTGTTAAAATCCAAAAGTTCCTGAGGGGGTCATTGCTACAGATGTAACAAAGAACTCCGTTCTAAAGAAAATAACTAGTTTCTATTGTTTCAAATGGCAGAGGTGTTCAGGTAACTAAATTTAACCAATTAAAATGACTCTGCAAATAAAATGGCCTTGTCCTAATCTTTTCCTGATAATGAACGGACTCTGGGGATGTATTTAATGCACCTCTGCTGTCTCACTGTGACCACATAATGTGATCATTAATGTTTTAAGAATTCTACCCTAGCATAAATGGCAGGGGCAGTTACATTGTATATAATCTACATATCTGACCTGTCTCTAAAATACAGTACAGTATATGGTGGATTTAATGAAGATTCAAGTGGATGTAAACCCACTCTCATCCTTTCTAAACTACTGCCATAGTGGTTATTATGGATGAGCAGAACACCCCCCAGTTCAGTTCGCATCAGAACATGCGAACGGGCAATAAATTTGTTCGAACATCCGAACACCGTTAAAGTCTATGGGACTTGAACATGAAAAATCTAAAGTGCTAATTTTAAAGGCTTATATGCAAGTTATTGTCATAAATAATGTTTGGGGACCCGGGTCCTGCCCCAGGGGACATGTATCAATGCAAAAAAAAGTTTTAAAAACGTCAGTTTTTTCGTGAGCAGTGATTTTAATAATGCTTAAAGTGAAACAATAAAAGTGAAATATTCCTTTAAATTTCATACCTAGGGTGTGTGTATAGTATGCCTGTAAAGTAGCGCATGTTTCCCGTGCTTAGAACTGTCCCTGCACAAAGTGTCATTTCTGAAGGAAAAAAGTAATTTAACCACTTAATGACCACTCACTGTATATATACGTCGGCAGAATGGCACAGACAGGCACAATCACGTACAGTGTACGTGACTGCCTTTGTATAGTTGGGGGGTCCAATCGGACCCCCCTTCTATACAGTGAGCGGTCGTTATCCATTGGGGAGCGATCCGGGATGAGGGGACGGCCGTTCGATTCCGGCCACCCCCTCGCGATCGCTCCCGGCGAATGAGAAAGCTTCCTCTGCTGTGTAATGTTTACACAGGCAGAGGAAGTGATGTCATCTCTCATGCGGCGCTCACATATACCGAGCGCCGTACAAGAGAAGACACACAGGTTAGTGCACAAACAGTACACTGACACCAGGACACATAGGAACATAAATCGCCCCCCCAGGCCCCCCAGATCACCCCCCAGCCCCCAGTCACAGTGTCACTGATTGCAGTGACCATTTATTTACTGATCACTGCAATTAGTGACATTTGTGACTGTAAAAGTGTCACTACAGTTAGTTTAGGTCCAGTGTAGCCCCCTAACCCCCCTAATAAAGGTTTAACCCCCTGATCACCCCCCAGATAACCCTTTCATCCCCTAGCACTGCCGTCACTAAGCGATTGTTTTTCTGATCGCTGTTTTAGTGTCTGTGATGCCGATCGGTAGCCAGTTATTTTTTTTAGGTTCGCCACAGGTTTTTATAGCGTCGGGTACCCCCATATATTACCTAATAAAGGTTTAACCCCCTGATCACCCCCCAGATAACCCTTTCACACCCTAGCACCGCCGTCACTAAGCGATCGTTTTTCTGATCGCTGTTTTAGTGTCGGTGATGCCGATCGGTAACCAGTTATTTTTTTTTTAGGTTCGCCGCAGGTTTTTATAGCGTCGGGTACCCCCATATATTACCTAATAAAGGTTTAACCCCCTTGATCGCCCCCCAGGTAACCCTTTCAACCCCTATCACCACTGTCGCTAAACGATCGTTTTTCTGATCGCTGTCTTATTGTCGGTGATGCCGATAGGTAGCCAGTTATTTTTTTTTAGGTTCGCCGCAGGTTTTTATAGCGTCAGCTACCCCCATATATTACCTAATAAAGGTTTAACCCCCTTGATCGCCCCCCAGGTAACCCTTTCACCCCCTATCACCACTGTCGCTAAGCGATCGTTTTTCTGATCGCTGTCTTATTGTCGGTGATGCCGATAGGTAGCCAGTTATTTTTTTTAGGTTCGCTGCAGGTTTTTATAGCGTCAGCTACCCCCATATATTACCTAATAAAGGTTTAACCCCCTTGATCGCCCCCCAGGTAACCCTTTCACCCCCTATCACCACTGTCGCTAAGCGATAGTTTTTCTGATCGCTGTCTTATTGACGGTGATGCCGATAGGTAGCCAGTTATTTTTTTTAGGTTCGCTGCAGGTTTTTATAGCATCAGGTACCCCCATATATTACCTAATAAAGGTTTAACCCCTTGATCGCCCCCCAGGTAACCCTTTCACCCCTTTTTGCCAGTGTCACTAAGCGATCGTTTTTCTGATCGCTGTATTACTTATGCTGGTGCCGATAGATAGCCATTTTTTTTTTTTAGGTTCGCCGCAGGTTTTTATAGCGTCAGGTACCCCCATATATTATCTAATAAAGGTTTTAACCCCCTAATTGCCCCTAGTTAACCCTGTGTCACACCCCAGGCAGCGTCAGGTTAATGTCAGTAACGCTAACACCCACGTGTGAAGCATACACCTCCCTTAGTGGTATAGTATCTGAACAGATCAATATCTGATCTGATCAGATCTATACTAGTGTCCCCAGCAGTTTAGGGTTCCCAAAAACGCAGTGTTAGCAGGATCAGCCCAGATACCTGCTAGCACCTGGGTTTTGCCCCTCAGTCCAGCCCAGGCCACCCAAGTGCAGTATTGATCGATCACTGTCACTTACAAAACACAACACACATAACTGCAGCGTTCGCAGAGACAGGCCTGATCCCTGCGACTCCAGTGCTGTAGGAGGTGATTTCACCACCACAGTTAAAAAAAAAAGCATATATGCCGAAGCATTGGGGCAGCAGGGGCGGAGGAGCGGGGGAGCGATTTTGCTCCTAATGCCGCATAAATATGGTCGAAATTCCGACTGAGGCTTGCCCGTGGAAAAGTCCGACCATGTGTGTGCGGCATAATTTTTGCGGGAGGATGCCCCAATGCTTCGGCATATATAAATGGTGCATGTATGCCCATCATTAGAAGTGGGTGGATGAATGGCGGTATTCTAATAGTGGGCATACCCACCGATCAATCTCTTTTTTTTGTTCAGCCAACAGGCTGCATGAAAAAAAAAAAGATTACAATACATGTCCAACAATGACCAGCAATGTACTGGTATGTTGCTGGACTTTGAATGGTTATACCAGATTGATGCCTGCGGGTTTAGGTATCATCTTGGTATCATTCTTTTCAGCCAGCGGCCGGCTTTCATGTAAAAGAAATCCTAGCGGCTAATTAGCCTCTGGACTGCTTTTACAAGCAGTGGGAGGGAATGTCCCCCCCGTATATAAAAAGCGCCATTGGGAAAGCATTTTATCACACCGATCTTGGTGTGGTCAGATGCTTTGAGGGCAGAGGAAAAAAAAGAGTACCTGTCACTACCTATTGCTATCATAGGGGGATATTTACATTCCCTGAGATAACAACAAAAATGATAAAAAATAAATATGGAAAGAACGGTTTAAAAAAAAAAAAGCAAAATTAATAATAATAAAAAAAAAAAAAAAAAAAAAGCACCCCTGTCCTGCTCTGCTCTTGTGCAATGGCGAACGCAAGCGTCGGTCTGGCGTCATATGTAAACAGCAATTGCACCATGCATGTGAGGTATCACCGCAAAGGTCAGATCGAGGGGCAGTCATTTTAGCAGTAGACCTCCTCTGTAAATCTAACGTGGTAACCTGTAAAGGCTTTTAAAGGCTTTTAAAAATGTATGTAGTTTGTCGCCAATGCGCGTTTGTGCGAAATTTTAAAGCATGTCGTGTTTGGTATCTATGTACTCGGCCTAGATCATCTTTTTTATTTCATCAAAAATTTGGGCAATATAGTGTGTTTTAGTGCATTGAAAATAAAAAAGTGTATTTTTTCCCCAAAAAATGTGTTTGAAAAATTGCTGCGCAAATACTGTGTGGAAAAAAAATGCTAACACCCACCATTTTAATCTGTAGGGCCTTTTCTTTAAAAAAATATATAATGTTTGGGGGTTCAACATAATTTTCTTGCAAAAAAAAAAAATGTTTTCATGTAACAAAAAGTGTCAGAAAGGGCTTTGTCTTCAGTGGTTAGAAGAGTGGAAGTAACCTTCCTAATGTTGTGTATAAAATGCCAGAACAGTCAAAACCCCCCCCAAATGACCCCATTTTGGAAAGTAGACACCCCAAGCTATATACTGAGAGGCATGTCGAGTCCATGGAATATTTTATATGTTGACAAAAGTTGCGGAAAAAAGACAATTAATTTTTTATTTTTTATTTTTTTTGCACAAAGTTGTTACTAAATGATATATTGCTCAAACATGCCATGGGCATATGTGGAATTACACCCCAAAATACATTCTGTTGCTTCTCCTGAGTACGGGGATACCACATGTGTGAGACTTTTTGGGAGCCTAGCCGCGTACGGGACCCCAAAAACCCAAGCACCGCGCTTCAGGCTTTTCTAAGGGTGTAAATTTTTGATTTCACTTCTCACTGCCTATCACAGTTTCGGAGGCCATGGAATGCCCAGATGGCACAAAACCCCTCCAAATGACCCCATTTTGGAAAGTAGACACCCCAAGCTATTTGCTGAGAGGTATGGTGAGTATTTAGCAGATCTCGCTTTTTGTCACAAAGTTTTGAAAAAAAAAAAAAAAAAAAAATTATTTTCTTTCTTCATTTTCAAAAACAAATGAGAGCTGTAAAATACTCAACATGCCTCTCAGCAAATAGCTTGGGGTGTCTACTTTCCAAAATGGGGCCATTTGGGGGGGTTTTGTGCTATTTTGGCATTTTTTGGCCTTCGAAACTGTGATAGGTAGTGAGGAGTGAAATCAAAAATTTGCGCCCTTAGAAATCCTGAAGGCGGTGCTTGGTTTTCGGGGGCCCGTACGCGGCTAGGCTCTCAAAAAGTCCCACACATGTGGTATCGCCGTACTCAGGAGAAGCAGCAAAAAAAATTGGGGTGCAATTCCACATATAACCATGGCATGTGTGAGCAATATATCATTTAGTGACAACTTTTTGTAATTTTTTATTTTTTTTGTCATTATTCAATCACTTGAGACAAAAAAAAAATATTCAATGGGCTCAACATGCCTCTCAGCAATTTCCTTGGGATGTCTACTTTCCAAAATGGGGTCATTTGGGGGGGGTTTTGTACTGCCCTGCCATTTTAGCACCTCAAGAAATGAGATAGGCAGTCATAAATTAAAAGCTGTGTAAATTCCAGAAAATGTACCCTAGTTTGTAGACGCTATAACTTTTGCGCAAACCAATAAATATACGCTTATTGACATTTTTTTTACTAAAGACATGTAGCTGAATACATTTTGGCCTAAATGTATGACTAAAATTTAGTTTATTCGATTTTTCTTATAACAAAAAGTAGAAAATATCATTTTTTTTCAAAATTTTCAGTCTTTTTCCGTTTATATTGCAAAAAATAAAAATCGCAGAGGCAATCAAATACCATTAAAGGAAAGCTCTATTTGTGGGAAGAAAAGGACGCAAATTTCGTTTGGGTACAACATTGCATGTCCGCACAATTTACAGTTAAAGCAGCGCAGTGCAAAATTCTGAAAACACCTCTGGTCCTTTAGCTACAAAATGGTCCGGGGCTTAAGTGGTTAAAAGCACTCACGGCTATAATGAATTGTTGGCTCCCAGCAATACAGAAAACAGTCATTGAAAGTCATTGATAAAAAAAAAAAATGCGTGGGGTCCCCCAAATTCAATTACCAGGCCCTTCAGGTCTGGTATGGATATTAAGGGGAACCCTGCGTCAAATAAAAAATAAATGACGTGGGGTTCCCCCCAAATATCCATACCAGACCCTTCAGGTCTGGTATGGATTTTAAGGGGAACTCCACGCCAAATAAAAAAAAAATGGTGTGGAGTTCCCCCCAAAAATCCATTCCAGACCCGGGCCTCATCCCCACAACCCTTGCCCGGTGGTTGTGGGGGTCTGCGGCCGGGGGGCTTATCAGAATCTGGAAGCCCCCTTTAACAAAGGGACCCCCAGATTCCGCCCCCCCTATGTGAATTGGTAATGGGTACATTGTACCTTTACCATTTCACAAAGAAAGTGTAAAAAAAAACAAAAAACACAGACACAGTTGGGAAAGTCCTTTATTAAAAAAATAAAAATAAAAAACCATTCCAGTGATGTAATCCAGTCTGTCCAGCATTGTTCTCTATGTCCCGCTGTGATTCGATGTCCAGCGCTGCAGTCTCCTCCAGTCTCCACTCCACACAAAACCCCCATGACGTACGAGGGGGTGGGGTCACCCGTTACATCATAGGGTAAGCCCCAGCCTTCCCCGCTTGCCGGGGAATAGCCAATGACGTAGGCGGGACCCCGCCTACGTCATTGGCTATTCCCCGGCAAACGGGGAAAGCCGGGGCTTACCCTATGATCTGACGGGTGACCCCACCCCCTCGTACGTCAGACCCTGCCTACGTCATTGGCTATTCCCCGGCAAGCAGGGAAACCCGGGCTTTCCCAGTGACGTGCGGGTGACCCCGCCACCCCCCCTCTGATGCAATGGGAAACCACCTCTCTTTCTAGAGGAGGGGCGGTGCTGCAGCCCGGGGCTCCTGTCTGCCAACAAACACTCCGAGAAGCCACAACAAATCCCTCATCCGGTGCTTCTTCTAACAAACATCACATCCGGGGGTTACGTCTTAATCAGAGCTACTCTTCCCCTCCCCCAGCATTGGAACTCTGCCGAAACCATTGCTGAAATGAGACTATTTGCTATAAACTGCCCAGGAAGGATCATCGTGAAATGTTTTATTGAACTGGAAAGGATTTCTGGCTTTATAAAGTTGTCTTCTCTTATTGACCAGTAAGGTGTCAGTATTTAGATCTGATTTACGTGTAATACTTTATTACCATAATATAGAAAGGTAGATTATTACCTATTTCTATCAAAGACGTAATATTTATGTGAATATTCTGATTATGACACAGGAAGAACAAAATATGTGCATCAATTTGATTACTCTGCAGTGTAATAACTGAATAGACCCCGCCCCTTCTCACGTTCCCCATCAGGTCTGCTCAGCCTTACACCCAGTGAAGATGACCCCGCCCCCCTCTGAATCAGAGGGGGCGGGTCACCTTCACTGGGTGTAAGGCTGAGCGGACCTGATGGGGAACGTGAGAAGGGGGCAGGGTCTATTCATTTATTACACTGCAGAGGAATCAAATCATGTTCCCCATCAGGGCAGCTCAGGCTTACACCCAGTGAAGGTGACCCTGCCCCCTCTGAATCAGAGGGGGGCGGGGTCACCTTCACTGGGTGTAAGGCTGAGCGGACCTGATGGGAAACGTGAGAAGGGGCGGGGTCTATTTATTTATTACACTGCAGAGGAATCAAATTGATGCACATATTTTGTTCTTCCTGTGTCATAATCAGAATATTCACATAAATATTACATCTTTGATAGAAATAGGTTTCAGCAATGGTTTCGGCAGAGTTCCAATTCTGGGGGAGGGGAAGAGTAGCTCTGATGATGGATTTGTTGTGGCTTCTTGGAGTGTTTGTTGGCAGACAGGAGCCTCGAGCTGCAGCACCGCCCCTCCTCCAGCCAGAGAGGAGGTTTACCATTGCATCAGTGGGGGGGCGGGGTGACCCGCACGTCACTGGGAAAGCCCGGGTTTCCCCGCTTGCTGGGGAATAGCCAATGACGTAGGCGGGGTCTGACGTACGAGGGGGCGGGTCACCCGTCAGATCATAGGGTAAGCCCCGGATTTCCCCGCTTGCCGGGGAATAGCCAATGACGTAGGTGGGGTCCCGCCTACGTCATTGGCTATTCCATGGCAAGCGGGGAAAGCCGGGGCTTACCCTATGATGTGACGTGTGACCCCCGCCCCCTCGTACATCATGGGAGTTTCGTGTGGAGTGGAGACTGGAGGAGACTGCAGCACTGGGCATCGGATCACCAAGGGACATAGAGAACAACGCTGGACAGACTGGATTACATCGCTGGAATGGGTTTTTTTTTTTTTTAATTAAGGACTTTCCCAACTGTGTCTGTGTGGTTTTTTTTTTTGTTTTTTTTTTACACTTTCTTTGAGAAATGGTAGGGGTACAATGTACCCGTTACCAATTAACATAGGGGGGGGCGGAATCTGGGGGTCCCCTTTGTTAAAGGGGGCTTCCAGATTCCAATAAGCCCCCTGCCCGCAGACCCCCACAACCACCGGGCAAGGGTTGTGGGGATGAGGCCCTTGTCCCCATCAACATGGGGACATCCTCCCCATGTTGAGGGCATGTGGCCTGGTACGGTTCAGGAGGGGGGGCGCTTTCTCGTCACCCGCTCTTTTCCTGCTGCCTGCCAGGTTGCGTGCTCAGATAAAGGGACTGGTATGGATTTTTGGGGGGAACTCCACGCCATTTTTTTTTATTTGACGTGGAGTTCCCCTTAAAATACATACCAGACCTGAAGGGTCTGGTATGGATATTTGGGGGGAACCCCACGTATTTTTTTTTTTTATTTGACGCAGGGTTCCCCTTAATATCCATACCAGACCTGAAGGGCCTGGTAATTGAATTTGGGGGGACCCCCACGCATTTTTTTTTATCAATGACTTTCAATAACTGTTCTCTGTATTGCCGGGAGCCGGCAATTCATTATAGCCACGAGTGCTTTTAAATGACTTTTTTCCCTTTAGAAATTACACTTTGTCCAGGGACAGTTCTAAGCACGGGAAACAAGGGCTACTTTACAGGCATACTATACACACCATCCACATATGAAATTTTAAGGAATATTTCACTTTTATTGTTTCACTTTAAGCATTATTAAAATCACTGCTCCTGAAAAAACTGCAGTTTTTAAAACTTGTTTTGCATTGATACATGTCCCCTGGGGCAGGACCCGGGTCCCCAAACACTTTTTATGACAATAACTTGCATATAAGCCATTTAAAATTAGCACTTTAGATTTCTCCCATAGACTTTTACAGGGCGTTCCACAGCTTTTCGAATTTGCCGCGAACACCCCAAATTGTTTGGTGTTCGGTGAACGGGTGGACAGGCAATGTTCGACTCAAAGCTCATCCCTAGTGGCTATCTATAAGGATATAAATGCCTCCTGCATGTATCCTTACCTGTCAAATTTATCCCCTCTGTCTGTTATGAGACACAAAAAAAATGCAGATTATGTGGGTGGGTCTGTTGTCCGGAGCTTGGGGGGTGGAGTCAGGATGTCAGTAGACTCCCCGCCCACCTCTACACTCCCCTTGTCAACATGAATTTTCTCCTGTGTATTTCTTACACTGAACTTCTGCTACATCCAGTCAAAACCCAGAAAAGTCACCACATGACTTCAGCATGCCCAATCATGCTGAGGTGTGGAGCAGCCAATCCTGGGAGAGCTGGAGAAGAAAGGAGGGGGAACGAGAATTACACATAATGCCTCTCTAAGTCTCGTGCATGAGTTACCGTATTTGCCGGCCCATAAGGCGACTGGGTGTATAAGACGACCCCCTACTTTTCCAGCTAAAAGGTTGCTTTTAGGATATACTCGCTGTAAAGGATGACCCCCTTCCGACTAGTCTGTCTAGAATCTTCGGTAACATACTGAAACAGCAATAATACGTTTGTACCTCATGTGCCCGGCAAAATCCACTGTAGGGGAGAACCAATGTGTGCAGAGCCAGATGGAAGTTCAGGTGCCTTAAACCAAAGCTCCGGTGGTGGATGGCGAGATGGCTGTGGGAGGAAGAGGAGAGGAGCCGAGGGGTAGCTGGAACATCCGCTGACAGGAACAGGCTTCATTTTGTCCAAACAGCGCATTCGGTAACATACTGTATACAGTATACCGCGCTGAGCCAATCACGGCGAGCAATGTATTCTATGAACGAATACAAAGCCTGCTCGGATTGCTTTGGAGAGTCAGAGTGGCGCGGGCTGATGATGTTACAACCTTTGCCAATCCGAGCAGGCTTTGTATTCATTAATAGAATACATCGCTCACCGTGATTGGCAGAGGTTGTAACCTCATCAGCCCTCACCCTGATTGGCTCAGCGTGGTATACTGTATGTAGCCAAAGCTACATACAGTATTACCGAGCATCCAGCGGGCTAACGTTAACATTAACACATTAACATCCAGCGGACTAACATTAATACCAGCGTATAAGACAGCCCCAATTTTTGGGGGGTATTTTTAAGTATAAAAGGTCGTCTTATACGCCGGAAAATACGGTATGTAAATTACCTGTCACTCACAGCAGGGGGAAAGAACTGACTGGTATTTCTCTGTCTGTCCGTTTTTATCTCACTGAAAAAAGATAGGAGGATTGTTCAGAGCTGGATTAACTCTTCGTGGCAAGACTGGGCACAGATGATATGAAAATTTTTGAGGATATGAAAATCCTAAACTGTACAAGGTGCAAGCCTAAATTGAAAAAAAAAATCAGGTTTACATCCACTTTAAGTAATCCAAAGAAGCTTTTTTATCAGTTGCGGGGACAGGATATTGTACATGTACAATAGATAGACCAGTTGGACACAATCCCCCAACCTTCGTGCATTTCCTCTAAGGGCACTGTAGGGGCCTGTAGCACTAGCTTGTTGTTTTGAGTGGGACCATTTTTAGGTATCACTTTATCCTGAAACACCACTAACAGACTTAGCGGTTTGTATCAGTATAATAAAGACTACATGCTTGCTGGCTCTCTTGTAATGAGGCCAGTGTACCCTGGCAAGCAAGCTGTGTTTTAGGTGCCACATTCTTTCAAACTTTTCTTAAGGGAAATATATTTTCAAAATGAATAGCAAGTGAATCTGGGCTCAGGGAAGAAGGCTGCATTAAAGTTCTAAAATAACAGTGAAGCAAATTTAGTATTAGGTGTCCAACTCTACAAAAAGCCCAGTGAAAGAAGCGAGGTACTCAACGTAAGTGATAAATGTTTCATTATGTTGCTATTTTTTATTTTGGTATGTGCAGTATTGTCAAATAAACCAATCACATACAGCAAATGCAAGACTTCTACAAATGAAAAAATGAATATATTCTTATATATTTCTTCTGGTCTATAGGTTATTCTGTTTTGTGTTTCTATACTTCTTTATTTTTAGTGTCTTTATCTCCAACATCCAGCTTATCATTACAGCATTGAGAGAGCAGGTGTATTCTGTCTCAAGCATCCTTCATTATAGGGACGTGAATCACTGTTATGAAATGCTCTTCTATATTGCATTTTCCATCTAAGTAATATGAAAGCAATTTTTAAATTCCATTTTTCCTAAAACATGCATAATTTATGTTGGATTCATTCTTTGTATTTTTCATTTGGTTGAAGGAACTTGCTGCTGAACAGATAGGATTTGTTTGAGAATAGCAGAAAATTCATAATACAGTGAATTATAATTGAGCAGATCTGCCAGGATTCCTTTAATTTAACCCATTGCAAAATCTGGAAATTGCAAACTTTAATTTGAACCCCACTGAAGTTAATGAGAGACGAATCTTGAAAGTTAGCTTTAAAAATGGCCACAGTTAACACGCAAGGCATTGTCAAACAAGGACCATAAGGAACTGGGTACAGTCAATGGGAACATGTACCAATGCTAAAAAAAAATGATTAAAAATTACCATTTGGGAGATGCTTTTAAGCTGTGTGTGATTGTCACTGACAGCATCAGTGACACCAAATTATTTACGTTACTGCTTGATTTAGATACAAAAAACAACTGTTACTGCCCCTACCTATGACTGGTCTTCACAGCAAGGAGCAGTGGAAGGGCGGACGCATGTCAACAAAAACACAGAATAACCAAGCTCAACTTACCAACCAATCAGCAAACAACCAAATTCACCTGTCTAACAGTGCGTTAAATCATCCATCATTATGTGCAATAGTAATGTCTCTGCTACTGACCATATGGTCCAGTGATACTGAAACTTCTGGAAGCTCTTTATGGTAAAGATGAGAGGTGGCTGACCCCACTCTAGCCTATACCAGGCCAGGTTGTGTGTGACAAGAGCACCAATCTGCTGGCTGCCCCTGGTATGAAAAGTTCACACACAGGTACCTTTTCTAGCATATTTAATGAACCTGGTAGTGCAACGGTTCCTGGTTGGGTACCCTGGATTTCAGGATGTCCTGTGGTAGGCTACAAGAGTGTGGAGCCACTTCACATGGTCATATCTATGATGTGTTCACCTGGCAAAAATGTCTGCCAACTACCCACATGCCATTACCCCATGTTGGCAATGCTGCAGAAGCTGCATCAGCAGCACAGGCCTGTCATCAAGTCAGTGGCGCCTGATTTTGGATTCAAGCAATATTTTGTCACCTTTCGAAGAGGTAATCAGAATGGTAAGCAGCAGTGGTGGGGGATCCCCTGGGGATGAGTAATACTGGCATGATATCTCTAGTGTTCCTGTTGGAGCACCCACTGCATGATGTAATAGAACAGAACTTCCTTCTGTCTAAGGGCCATCAGGATCATTTGCCTACTGCTTCCATCTCTATGAGGCAGAAGCAGCAATAGTAGAGGTACAAGGTTGTGGGGCTGGTTGTTGGATGAGGTAAGAGATGTTTCACCCTCCCCCGTTCAAAGGGAAGAATCATACGAAGAGCTTAACCACCATCCAAAAGGGAACACACTTCAAGGTAGCACAGCAAATAAGCTCTTTCCCACATCTCCTGATGCTGCTTGGATCTAATGGTCTGTAGATATAGGCAATGATGGGGGGAGACACTTAATAGGAAAAGGCTGGTTTCCCTCCTACAAGGTGACCTTGGTTTCACACTAGATGCTGAAACAGGCAAAGCTGCCCTTTGTGTGCAGCACATCACAGCACACATTTGCACAAGAGAGGTGTTCTTCAAAGAAACTCTCTTGCATTCCATTTGCCATAGCTGCTATTACATTTATAAAATCTTGGGTCTGGCTACTCCACACTGAAGGCATATTTACTGAGGGAAAACGAAAGGCCATAGGATGCCCACTTTCACACAAGTGTGCTTCGCAACTATTTCTTGACGTGGGCCAAAATGCCGCTTGCGTGATGCATACTTTTTAATGTTTCTATATGTATATGTATATATATATATATATATATATATATATATATATATATATTCACTATAGGGTCATCCCTTCCCAATTTAAGATTACATGGGCAGATATGTCAATGCAAACTTGTCCCTATGCACAAATAAAAGGTAATGGCTTCAGGGAGTTTCACCTTGTAGGTGAAAGTAGAGATAGAATTATCTTCAGTGTTAAAATAAGGATGTTTTTGAAGCACCAGATAAGGGCTTCTTATTCAAGGGGTGAAAGACTAACGATCTCAATGATCTCAAGATATGCAAGGCAGAAAATTACCTTTAATAGTGCTGAGAGCCAAACACTGGTCAAAACCCACCCACTTTCCAACTTACCAAAGATATTTTTTTTTATATAAACAAAATTTTTAAATTAGAATTTATAATTTTACAGTTTAGTAATTTTATATATTCTTCAGTTATTTATTTCTTCGTAAGGTCATTCTTGCCTTGGTCAAGCAAACAGGAATGCTTAGAAGCCATCATGTCTATGACATATTGGGTGTAAACTCTAGGACCACAGACTGTAGTTGAACCAACTTGTGCTTGAGGTACTAGCCTGTCATGCTGCAAATGCGTCACGTACCATGTGTGAGGCCGAGATGCTGAGAGGGCTCCCCTTGTGGCTAAGTGCAGCGCTTCCCTTAAAGTGGTACAGGTAGAGCAGTGCCATGAGAAGCACGATTTTCCAGGTATGGAGATGAGATGAGCTGGTCACCGTGATGTAGCAGGAACAGGCTGGATGAACTGTAAGTGTGCTTGCGGAGTACCAGGTAAACTTGACAGAGTAGAAAACCGGTGACAGACAAACGAGAGCCAGGCCGAGGGTCATACACGGTAAGATCAGTTCAGATGATGATATTGGATAGCCGGGGTCATACACAATAGGACGGATCTGTAGCAGAGTCGATAAGCCAAGTCAAGGTCAGACACAGTGGAGCAAGCAAGAGAGAAATCAGAAGTACAAGCCAAGGGTAAATCATGCTTAAATAGGCCAGGAAGTACTGCCCACATCAGTCACACTTTTCACCATGGTGGCCATGATTGTCTTGGGTGGAATTGCCAGTCCTTCTTCGGCCGTTTCCCTGACAACATGTAATGTCAGAGGGGACCATCACCATAATTGATTGAATTTGTAACTGAGATATTTTTAACTTGGGGTTAGATTATGCAGCGTTTTTGGGTGCCGACTTTTTTCACATGTCTTTTTTTAAGGGGGAAGGTTTTAAAAGCTACAGTGATGCGCTGGGATAAAAAAGGCAGCTTTTGAACACATTGTTACAAAACAACTGCCCGATGCAGTCAAGTTAACACAAGGGTAATGATTAAAATGTAACAAAAAATGAACACAAAATAATATAGATACAATAAAATGAATTGAAAATATATAAAAATACTGTGTACAGTGAGACAACAACCAGTAATATCATACAAATGTAAGCACTTTTACAAGGCTATGATTTAAGAGGGTGAAACTAGGAAGATTTATAATTTAGAAATAAAAAGTAGAGCGCATTGTTTAACAGAAAAAAATGAAATATTTGGCAGACTTTATGCACACTATGTAAGCAGCTTTAGTAGGCCACTGTTTAGGAGGGAGACTGCATTATTTTACAGAAAAAAATAGAAAATATGTTCAGTCAATGCTCACAATGCTTTGGTAAGCCACTGACCGGTTTGCAGTCCAATAATCAAAATAATAGCATTTTAGTTGCAATACCTAAAAAATAGGTGTTTTTCATTTCATACAAAAGCTATCATATTGTACTGACTTCCTGCACAGTAGGTAAGCATTTTTTTATTAGGCTGTATTTTGAACAGGACAGACACCAGGTAGCTTTTATTAGAATAAAATATACGTTAAAGTATATTTATCTCACAGAAAAAGACACCAACATAATATATTGATGACATTCACAGTATTCAAGCACGTATACTAAGCTACATTCTGAAAAAAAAACATATCAACCGATTTTTAGTTAAAACAAAGAATCAACATTAGAGTGTATTTATTTCACTTAAAAAGCCCTCAATGTATTTTAGTGACTATGTGAAAAGTATGTAAATGCTTTATATAAGAAGTGAATTGAAAAGGACTCAAAACAGTAATTAAAATTAAGAAACCAACATTAGTTTGTATTTAGCTGAAAATAGGCTCAAAATATTGTGGTGATCATTTGTACAGTAAGAACTTTTTACTACTATTTTTCAACAACACCCACATCAGATATTTTTAAATCAAGAAAGCAGCATCTATGTGTATTTATTTAGCTGAAAAAGCACCCAAAATATTGCAATGACTATGTGAATTTTTTTTAAATGTTTTAAATAAGCAGTGATTTGAACAGAACCGACAAAACATGTTTTTCCCTTGCTGAATGGTTGCTGCCAGCCATGCCTCTGGTGGAAACATAGAGACATTAAAAACATTCCATATCCTTTTTATATCTCCATTCAATAGCATAATGCATGTACAGAAAAGCTTGGTGGATCAATGCGTTTTGCACATAAGATTGCTTCATCAAGATCAACTTGCCATTATTAAAGAAGGATATGGTACATTATTTACATCCTAACATCAATTGTTATCATTATGCAATGCTTAAAATCCATTTATCACAGGAGGAACTAGACCAAACAGTCAGGAGGGGGGAAAAAATAATATATCCCCATACGTTTCTAACGTTTGGGAGGGGTTGGACATTTAGGCATTAAAAACGGGAACCTTGGCCCCAAACATACCTAAAATCTTACATATAAATCCATAGACCAATGCTGTAAAAAAGTGTCCAACTTGTCACAAAGGGGTGGTTCCTGTTGACTATCTGATAAAACAAAAACAAAAACAAAAAATAACATTGAGGGAATATCCGAAGTCCACCATATACAGTATTATAAGATATTATAAATAGAAAATACAGAATACAGAAATACATCTAACCTTAACAATGCCTTTTTATATCCCCACCTAGCTTGCCTCCCCAAAGGGAAATCTCAAAGAAGGGGGGCAGTTTGCATAAAAGAATACTCAGGGTGTCAAACTTCCTGAAAGCCTTACAAGGACAAAACATAATTAAAATAAACGAAATAGACAAATCTCAGTAGACCTATCGCAATAACAATTATATGTGTAATGATCCATTTCAAACACTATGTAACACATCCTTACCACTAATTCAAAAGCCAATCTTGGGTCAAGAATGGAACGTAGGAACCAACCAAAAAATATACCTACTGGAAGTTTATCATCATGGGACTGCACTCTGAGTTGTTGTTAACTGTCTCCTGTAGGCAATAGGCAACATATTTCTCCCTCAACATAGAGTATGTTCCTAAAAAAGAGTGATTCTCAAAATGGTTCAGCAAAATTCAATACAACCTACAGTGCCTTAAAGTATTCATACCCCTTGAAATTTTCCACATTTTGTCATGTTACAACCAAAAACTTAAATGTATTTTATTGGGATTTTATGTGATCGACCAACACAAAGTGGCACATAGTTGTGAAGTAGAAGGAAAATGATAAATGGTTTTCCAAATTTTTTATAAATAAATATCTGAAAAGTGTGACGTGCATTTGTATTCCCGGCTCCTTTACTCTAATACCCCTGACTAAAATCTAGTGGAACCAATTGCCTTCAAAAGTCTCCTAATTAGTAAATAGAGTCAGATTAGACCAAAATTTTACTTTTTGGCCTAAAAGCAAAATGCTTTGTGTGGCAGAAAACTAACACTGCACATCGCACTGAACACACCATACCCACCATGAAACATAGTGTTGGCAGCATCATGTTGTGGGGAAGCTTTTCTTCAGCAGGAAGCTGGTCAGAGTTGATGGGAAGATGGATGAAGCCAAATACAGGGCAATCCTAGAAGAAAATCATCAGTTCTGTTCAGTAACAAGAAAAATTTATCAGTTTGCTCCTTCAGCCATTTTATTTTGGAAGGTCTGAATTGGCTCTTGAAATTTGTTTACACACTATATGAAAATACTATGATCATTCCGAATATGGGATTTTCTCTCTGATTATGATATAATGTATAAGCCCCATTAGTGATTGCCAAATCTGTTACAGGGTAGACTTACCATTCCAAAATATGGTCCAGTTAGGACCAAATTTTGCAAATTTTGGCCAAATGTGACATTTCCAACTCCATCAAAAAATGTTGTTCCCTTTTGGCCACAGGAGAGGGGACAATGTTAACTGACAGGGTTTCCTTAGCTTTTGTACAATCACCAAAAAACATTGTTTTTTGAGAACATATCTGCACAGAAAAATAACCAGTTATGTTATACAAATTAAAGTTATTCTTAGTCATATTAATCAACTTAGAAATAACCTTCCGCTACTCTATCTCTACTGAAAAATGAATGTAATGATTTGGCATGGGTTAGGGTTAGGGTTACTATTATTGCACTTTTATGCTCATCTTAGCTCTTGCACTAGTGAATGGATCCACTGTGCATAAATTGTACCAAATATAAAATAAGAATCTATTGCACAGTGCATATACAATCCATTACCATTCCAATATTTAACTCATTGGATCTTTTTAACCACTTCTGCCCTGGAGGGGATTTACCCCCTTCCTGACCAGAGCATTTTTTGCAATTTTGTACTGCGTCGCTTTGCGTGGTCATGCGACGTTGTACCCAAACAAAATTGACGTCCTTTTTTCCCCACAAATAGAGCTTTCTTTTGGTGGTATTTTTTACATTTGCTATAATAAATATCTCCAAAAAATATATAAAAATAAAAATTTCTTCCACAGTTTAGGCTGATATGTATTCTTCCACATATTTTTGGTAAAAAAAAAAATTGCAATAAGTGTATATTAATTGGTTTGCGCAAATTTATAGCATCTACAAAATAGGGGATAGATTAATGGTATTTTTATTATTTTATTTTTTTTACTAGTAATGGCGGGGATTTTTATCGGGACTGGGACAATATGGCGGACACATCGGACACTTTTGACACTATTTTGGGGTCATTGTCATTTATACAGAGTTACAAATAGCCACTGATTACTGTATAAATGACACTGGCAGTGAAGGGGTTAAACACTAGGGGGTTAAGTGTGTCCTAGGGAGTGATTCGAACTGTGGGGGAGCAGTAGATCCCTGTCATGTTGCTAGGCAGAGCAGGGAAATGCCTTGTTTACATAGGCATCTCTCCATTCTGCCTCTCCTCGCCGCAATCGTGGGCCGCCAGTAAACATCGAGTTTGCGGGACCCACGGGCATGCTCCCACGGCACGCACGCCAGATAGGCGACAAATTCAAAGGGACGTACAGGTACGCCCATTTGCCTGTACGAGCCATTCTGCCGATGTATATGAGTGTGCGGCGGTCAGCAAGTGGTTAAATGATATTGTATTTGTATATAAGCCCAGGTTCACACTGGGGCTGTGGGAGTGAAGCCGTGCGAGTTCAGCTGAACTCGCACGATTTCACTCCTGCCTGTCAGTCCCGATTTCAGCTCGATTACAGAGACATCTGACACAGATGTCAATGTAAATCGCAGCTGAAATCACAAAAAGTAGTACAGAAACTACTTTTTGAAATCGGTGCAGCTTTGCGGCAAATTTCGCCGATTTGACATGCGATTTGACATGTCAAATCGCACCAGTGTGAACCAGGGCTTATACTCATTTTAACTACTTGTTCCCGCCAACCCTATTCTGGCGACAGTGGATGGTGTAAAGCAGGGATATGCAATTAGCGGACCTCCAGCTGTTGCAAAACTACAAATCCCATCATGCCTCTGCCTCTGGGTGTCATGCTCGTGGCTGGCAGAGTCTTGCTATGCCTCATGGGATTTGTAGTTCTGCAACAGCTGGAGGTCCGCTAATTGCATATCCACGGTGTAAAGGCATAACATGCATGTAATGACTATACTCAACTTAATTGTTACGCAGTGGTGTTGATTTAATAAAGGCAAATAGTCTGTGCACTGCAAGTGCACCCGCGAGTGTACTTCAAGTGCACTGCAAGTGCAGTTGATCTAGATCTGAGGGAAACAAAAAGATAGTATCGTCAATCATGTGAGTTTCATGTTAGTAATAGTAATTACATTTGTATACAATGTATAAAGTTGTTGCCATAATTTCCAATAGAAGAATTTAGTGGTATTGCAGGAATAGCATCAAGGTGTTTGGCATCCAGCACATGTTGATACTATTGTAGTTCAACCATTTTTATAAATTATAATAACTTATCTATAATGTCATGTTACATACTCTCTTGGGCCCAAAATGGAGGCTTTCATGTTGTGAAAACTTAATTTTTTATTTTCAATTTCTTTATTTTTCACTTTTTCATTTATACATTTATTCATTTATACAGGGAGCCAAATAACAATGTCATAAAAGGAGCCAGGTGGATAAATCAATCTAATATAAAAAAAAAATAGGCATATCCTCATGTTCTATATATCGCTGAATATAAATTAATGCATTCAATTTACCCATATCCTACTGACTCCCTCTTCCCAAAATAATATCTACTCAAGGAAGGAGGGATCAAATGAGACACCTAGTCAAATCGCAGTAGTCAACGAGATGGTGACTGGGGGAGGGCATGTAAAAAAAAATAAATACATATCCCTCCCCTCTTGTCTCCTCCCCTCGTATTTTCCCCCATATCTGAGCTAAGGACGACACTATCCCATAGCCCTTCTTATTGACTATCGTCTCATAATGCGCCATTTCCTCCTTTTTAGTTACGGTCCATTTCCACTCCCTGCACTATATCCCCCCCTTTCCCCAAAAAACAAAACAAAAAAAACACTGTCACCCCCACCCCCCCCATCATCTCCCTCTCTCTCCCTATCCCCTACTCTCCATCTGCTGACCTCCTCCCTCCTCCGAGGCTATAAAACTACTCCACGGTGACCAAATTTTAGATATTGTATGCTTTGTCGGTTCTTTTTCCATACATTGTTTCTCAAATGGTGTTACGCTACGATCCAGAAGGCATGGTGCAGCTTGCCAGAACTCTAATTGGAAAGGTCCATTCCTATTTGTCAGTTCCAGTATTGTTGGCCATTTACCAAGGGTCCTAAAATGTGAGGCCTGAAACAAGCCTCGTTCCGATATTACCGCAAACGGTCCCCTTTGTATGCCCGGTATAAATTGAGGATTACCTAATATAGGCATCAGAGGGGAATTGTATGTAGATATTTTATCCCTAGAAAAAAGATTGTAACACGCTCGCAGTGTAGGCCCTATGGTTGGATGTTTCTTAATATTAGCTGAGATATTTCTATAACACCAAGGGGCTCTAATTAATAATTCCCTGCATTGTGCTTGTTCTAAATTCGGACAAATTTTCATATTTCTATGTCGACACCAATCTAATACACGGCCTAGATGGATAGCTTGGTAGTACTTATATACATCAGGGACCGCCAACCCTCCATACTGTTTTGGTAGTAATAATGTCCTCTTAATCCTTGGTTTTTTACCTGCCCAAATACATTTCATAAATAATGTTTGAATGTTTCTAAAAAAGGTTCTTGGAAATTCAATTGGGAGTGACTGAAGAAGGTACAGTATTTTGGGTAAAACATTCATTTTAATTATATTACTTCTTCCAAACCAGGAAAACATTCCCCTATGCTATTTCTCCAGTAGTCCGCACACTTTACTTCGCAGGAAGTTTAATTCATAAATTTTGGACGTAAAACTTAATTTTATCTGATAAAATCACAAATATTTAAACAGTCTATGAACAAGTAGTACCTAACTAATTTTTGGATATTCAATATCGATGTGAATCAAATTCAATTTGAATACGGACAAAAATTTTAAGCGAAACTAAAGTGAAACAAAACTTATAATGAAAATGAATTATTCTAAAATAATGAATGTAAATAAACAAAATTCTTTTTTTTTGCACATGTCTAACAGATACTAAGGTAGTTACAATTAAGTTCTAAAATTATCCGTGACAGCAGAGTAGACATTAAAGCGGAGTTCCACCCAAAAATGGAACTTCCGCTTTTCGGAATCCTACCCCCTCCGGTGTCACATTTGGCCTCTTTCAGAGGGGTGGGGGGAGCAGATACCCGTCTAATACAGGTATTTGCTCCCACTTCCTGGCATAGATCGCCGCAGTATCCGCGGCGATCTACGCCATGTTTGGCCCCTCCTCTGCCCCCAATATCTTCTGGGAGACACACAGGTCCCAGAAGACAGCAGGGACCAGTGAGATAGCGCAGCGCGACTTGCGCATGCGCAGTAGGGAACCAGGAAGTGAAGTGAATACCTTTTTAATAAAGGTATTGTCAAAAACAATCTGTTGTGGGTTTTTGACAATTTTTTCAGTGAATGGGTAGGGGTACAATGTACACGATACCCATTCACATGGGGGGGCATGATCTGGGGGTCCCCTTGTTAAAGGGGGCTTCCAGATTCTGATAAGCCCCACCCGCAGACCTACGACAACCAATGGCCAGGGTTGTTGGGAAGAGGCTCTTGTCCCTATCATCAACATGGGGACAAGGTGCTTTGGCAATGTTTAGGGCATGTGGTCTGGTATGGTTCAGGAGGGGGGACGCTCACCTCTCCCACCCATCCTGACCTCCAGGCTGCATGCTCAGATAAGGGTCTGGCATAGATTTTGTGGGGGATCCCACACCAATTAAAAAAAAAAATTGGTACGGAGTTCCCCTTAATATCCATACCAGACACAAAGAGCCTGGTATGGACTGGAGGGGGACCCTATGCCATTTTTTCCTTGAATTTCCATCTATATTGCCAGGAGATGGCAATACATTACAGCCGCAAGCAAGTTTAAATTATATTTTTTCCTTTAGACATGTCATTATTGCTGCCGCATGTTCTACACATCGCACAGATGTGCCACTTTACAGGCAGACTAAGGGGACCCCCCAGGCACAATAGTTAAAGGAATATTTCATTTTTACTGTTTCACTGTAAGCATTATTAAAATCGCTGCTCCTGAAAAAATTGCCTTGTTTTAAAAATGTTTTTTTGCATTGATACATGTCTCCTGGGGCAGTACCTGGGCCCCCATACACTTTTTATGGCACATAAGCCTTTAAAATTAGCACTTTTGGGTTTGCATGTTCGCTAGAACTTTTTGCTTGTTCGCTGTGTTCTGGTGCGAACCAAACTGGGGGGTGTTCGGCCCATCCCTAATATTCCATTGCAAACAAAAAATTCATAAAAATACCACCCAGAGGGTGTGCTCTTCCTTCCCATTGGTGGATCAGGATAATCATCAACCATGTGTTTATTAGCATGGTTGGCCAGCAGATGGCACCCTAGGGCCAGAAATGTCTATCCTGAGTTTATCTGGGAAATTAATGAACCCTTATATAATAAATGTATCTTTTCCTGTACAGCTACAACTATGTTAGTTTATCTAAAATATTTAGAACACCTTGGAGGGTCTGGTGATTTCCTAATTCATGATAGCAGCAATTGAACGGAAACTTTTTCTACACAGAGGTGTATTTTCATACATATATGGTTACGTTATAACACACACATATATTTCTAACAATATTTATTATAAATAAGAAAACATATAATAATATTTTGACCAAACCAGTTTTAGATAATATGATATTTTGTGTCCCAATCACATATTTTCGTATAGTATGATATACTGTATAAGGAAACAGTGATGTTCTTTTTTGTGCTTTTTTACCCAAAACTAAATGAGCCTCAACAGAATTAATAGTTTAGTCATATCAGATGGCAATTTGCAAATTTTTCTTACTGTAGAGTTTACAAACATATATAAACATAATTATAATCATGATTATAATCTTGTATGTATTGATTTACATTGAAAAATGTCCACATATTTTTAAAGCAGTTGTACAAAATTCCACAAGGTTTCAAATAATTTTTTCCTCATAACATTTAAAAGTATAGAAACTTTTTCGTTTACAATCATTTTTATTGGGAAGATCATGAACATATGTACAGAAAAAGCAAATGTACACATTGTATAGAAAGCGGTTTTGTGGAGAGAAGTAACAATAATCTAGCTTAGCATATAACAGTGTTATATAATATCATTGGGGGAAAACAGTGAAAATTTTATTTTAAGTTCTAGGGAGATACAAAAAGGGGGTAGGGAACTATCTTACAATGATAAATGATATGTAATAAAAAAAAAAGTGGGGGGGGGCTAATGATATATCGTTGGAGAGGAGGTACCTATACAGTATAAAGAGCATAATACAAGGGTGTTAGTTCAAGGTATATCACAAAATGTCAATTTTTTTTCAAACTTATGCATAGTATCTTGGAATGTGTGATGAATACGTTCTGAGTGTTTGATAGTTTCCATTCTGGATAGTATCTGGCCCCAAATAACGTTGGGTGATCTCCAGTTAAAGGGATTGTAAACCTTCATGTTTTTTCACCTTAATGCATCGTATGCATTAAGGTGAAAAAACACCTTGCAGTGATCTGGCCCCTCCAGCCCCCCCCCCGTTTTACTTACCTAAGCCCCGAATTTCTGTGGGGGCGTCCCCAACGTCCTTCTCTCCATGGAGTCCTGGCTTTGATTGGATAGATTGATAGCAACGCAGCCATTGGCTCCCGCTGCTGTCAATCAAATCCAATGACGCGGGCACTGGGGGGCGGGGCAGAGTCATACACTCAGCATCTATAGATGCTGAGTGTATGACTCAGGAGCGCACCCGCAAGGTAACCCCAGAAGAGGGGGATCAGGGCCACTCTGTGCAAAACTAGCTGCACAGTGGTGGTAAGTATGACATGATTGTTATTTTTTTTATAAAAAAACAAAGCTTTAGTATCACTTTAAGTGCAATGATCCATTGTATTGAGCTAAATAAGGAGTGTAATAGTCTGTTGCAAGAGATAGGAGTGTTTGGTATAGAGGCGAACAAGAGGCATATATTTGGTGTAAGAGTGATTGTTTTACTGTTACTTTGTTGGCAGCTTGGAAACTACAGGAGTGGTGACACTATTTGTTTCTATTTTATTTTATTTTAATTTACACCATTTTTTAAATAAAACGATTTACGCTATGAAAGCGCCATCTGGTTTTTTTTCCTGATGAATCATACTGATCTCCCCACATTGGGAGGAATTGGGGAGCAGTGAAAGGCCGGATACCCCGGAGGAGCAGCATAACCGCACAGAGGATCACACAGAGGACATCACCAGACGTGCCTTATACCCCTGCAGGGGTGCTTCAATCTGGTGAGTAGGGTCCTTAAGGAGAGGGGAGCACCAAAGTCACAGTATATACTTGCCTGGGGACAAACAGGCATCACAGAAGTCACAGAGTCACGTGAATTGTCACATAAGACTGTGGGATTGGAAACATTGTCCCTTCATAGATATCAATTTTGGGGACACACAGTTATCTATGGCACAATGAACATTTGCTATAATTTTTGATTTGACTGTCACGATCATATCACTCCCATGATTGGGGGTTCTTCATTATAAGGAGTGCTATTAATTTTCATCAAGTTTATTTTGTTTGTAAGTTGGATTGGTCACGCGGCAGCTCCCACCTGGAGTAGTGACACATCACTGGTGATATAAGCAGTTTGAGACCATATCATTCACTACACATAAGGATAATACAAATGATTTTGTGCACAGTGTATATTTAAGGATATCACGGTAATAAGAAAAGGAATTAGACTGTAGGAAATCACACACTCTTTTTTCTCTCAATTACTTTCTCTCACTTTTGATTGAAGCACTTATTTATTTTCACCCGTTAGGAAACCAGTTGCTACCAACCAAGGCACATCTGCCCACACTATTAATTATAACGTCAATCTCAGTCAGCTGGGTTAGGGAGAATTACCCACACTGAAGGGCCGCATCACTGTGAAGAGGCATCTAGGCCTATTATTACACAACAGCGGAGTAGCAGCGCCAATTACCCCTACATATAACACTACCATTTGTTGGCAGCTTGGTTGTAGAAATTTGCAGCTCCAAAATATATGTAGAAAGGAGCCTTGTTCTGTACATCTTCTGAAACAATTAGGAGAGGATGTAGGATAAAAGGGGTCAATTTTGAAAGGGGTCATATACCATTTGGAGAATAATTTTGTTGGTGCCTCCCTAGTTAAGACTGAGCGATTGCTTTTACACAGGTTGTCAATCATGGAGACACAGTCCTCCACACCAATGGAGCACTCCAACTCTTCTTCCCATTGCAACATTGGTTTCGATTTTTCAGGGAGATGAAGATTATTGAAGTGTTTATATAGATGATATCAAACCTTTATCTCTTGGGGATGTAATGTAGATGTGTTCAAACTGTGAGTTGGGAGGATGAATGGTTAGTGAGTAATGTTCTCCAAAGAAGTTTTTTAGTTGTAAATAGCAGAAGACTTCTGAGGGAGGAAATTTATGTTTATCTTGTAGGGATTCTAATGAGGGGAATTCCATATTAATGGTAAGTGATCTAATGCCCTGTACACACGATCGGATTTCCGATGGGATAAAATCCGATGGATTTTTCCATCGGAATTCCGATGAAGCTGACTTTCATCAGTCTTGCCTACACACCATCAGACAAAATTCCGACCGTCCAAAACGCTGTGACGTACAACACGTACGACGGCACTATAAAGGGGGATTTCAAATCCAACGGCGCCACCCTTTGGGCTGCTTTTGCTGATTTTGTGTTACCGCGTGTTAGTAAAAGTTTGGTGTTAGCCGATTCGCGCTTTTCAGTCTCTGTGCTTTTCAGTCCGTTACAGCATGACGAATGTGCTATCTCCATTACGAAAGCTAGTTGTACCAGAACGAGCGCTCCTGTCTTGTAATTTAGTCTGAGCATGCGTGGATTTTTCTCAGATGGAGTTCCCCACAGACGATCGGAATTTGCTATAGTTTTTTTACCATCAAGACCAATGGGGCCCACACACAATCGTTTTTTCCGATGAAAAAATTCCATCTGTCTTTTTTCATCAGAAAAAACGATCGTGTGTATGCGGCATTAGCGTTGTAAGGTTGTTTTTTTATCCATAAGACAAATGGGCTGGTGTAAATCTAGGGTCGTCCAAAAACAAGGCCAATGGTGGTATCAGAGATGAGAGTTTAAAGGTATCTTTACGGCAAAGCCAAAGTTGGTATGATTGTGCTTCAATTGTATTGAGAGTGTGGATCATTCGGGGGAGGGGAGACATAACATGCGTACAAAGCAGACCCTGTATATGAAAAGGGAATACTGAGGAGGAATCGATGGAGATCCATGAGATGTTAAGGTCTGAGGTAAACCATTGGGCTAGTTGTGAGAATCTGGCCCCAAAGAAGTATAACCATATGTTAGGGAGGCCAAACCCACCCTGGGGCTGTGGTCTGTACATGAGGGAGTAGCTACATCTTGTTGTTTTTCCTAACCAAATACATTTATTTATCTCTTTTTGTAGGGATACTAATCTTGTTTTGGGGATATTGATTGGAAGAGCATGGAAATAATAAAGTAATTTTGGGAGAATTGTCATCTTAACAGCACAGATTCTACCAAGAAAAGATATTTGGTATGATGACCATAATTTCAACAAAAAATGTATATGAGTGAATGGAGGGGGGTAATGGGTTTGTAAAAGTGATTTGTAGGTTGATGTAATATATATACCTAGGTATCTAAATGAGTGAGAGCACCAAATGAATGAGAATTTCTGGTAAGGAGGCTATTGTGATAGGAGAGAAATTGATAGGTAGGGCCGAACATCTAGTTATATTTATTCCTAGACCAGAGAGATTGTGGAATAAGTCAATTTCAGATAACAGATTGGGTAGAGATATTAGTGGGTCTGATAGGAACAAGAGAGCGTCGTCTGCATATCGACTTAATTTGTATTTATTGGGACCTTTTGTATATCCTTTAATGTTAGTGTTATTTCTAATTGCATGTGCAAGGGGTTCAATTGCTATAGCGGTAGAGGACATCCCTGCCTGGTGCCTCTTTTTAGGGGAAAGAATTCAGAATTATTGCCTGGTATTTTGATCCAGTTTGGGGGGTATATTTAGGGGGACCTGTGACATCCCAGAAGATTGCACGGAGGGAGGGGGAGAGGTGAACTTCCTTCCGGCGCCGCAGAGCCCCGGGAGGAAGTGGGAGCTGGATGTCTCTAAAAGAGGGTATCCGCTCCCCCCAAAAAAAAATCAGGCCACATGTGGCATGTCGGGGGTCACCTTCACTTAAAGCGGAAATTCTATTTTTGGGTGGAACTCCGCTTTAAGAGATTTGATAATTTTCATAATTTCCAATTCTATGCAGGGTTCTTTAAGGGAGGTTATTTTTTGGCTGGTGAGAGTTGGGAGTTGAAGTCCATCTAACCATTCATATGATTCAGGATTAGGGTCTGTTTGGGGGCCTGCTAGGAGATTTTTGTGATTGTTACCACTTCAGTCACATAGTTTGTACACATGAGGTGGTTTATTGGTCTGGTTTAATTTTTTTGCGAACATCATAGCAGTAAAATTGCTGTTTAATAAGAATTTAGCTTTTTCAAAACAGTGATTTTTCTGTGTCTGCAGTTAGAAGTGTATCTAGTGCCTGACGTTTGAATTGGATCTGTTGGGAGATATCTTGGTTGGGTATTTGATTCAATTTGTTGTAAAGATGGTCCCTAGTGAGGGATTTAATATCTGGCAGTCTTTTTTTTTTTTTGCAGCCCCTATATTGATTATATGACCTCTCAGGACAGCCTTGTGTGCAGTCCATAATGTGGTAGGGGGTATGTAATCAGTTGCGTTATGAGAAAAATATTATTCTGTGTGTGTAGAAATCTGATGGGTGATTGAAGGGTCAGTTAGTAGAGAGTAATTTAGACGCCAATTAAACTAAGTAGGAGTTAGGCCAACATAAGAAGTATCAAGTGAGACAATCTGGTGGTCATACCATGGACATGTGTGAATAAGTGCTTTGGATGAGTTGGCTAATAGAATTGGAGTACAGAATATATAATATAATCTTGTGTAACAGTCATGTGGGTGAGAATAATGGGTGTATATGCCTTTATACCTATATTATGTGCTCTCAAAGAGTATATTAATTGTAAGTTGTTGAGAGAGCAATTTATGGATTTGGAGAATGCTTTAGAGGAGGGGACCACTTTACTTCTATCCAAAGCTGGGTGGGCAGCCAGATTGAAATCTCCTCCTAACATTAGGTGTGGGGAGTTATATCTGTCTAATATCTAAAAAAAAGAAAAGGAAGATTGTGATTTATTTAGAGCGTAGACTGATGCAATTGTCAGCAAGCAACCATTTATAGAACCCTTCAGAATTAGATATTTACTGTCAGCATCTTTTATATACATTTTTGTATTTAAAAAATTATAGAGTTACGAATAAATATAGCAACCCCACGAGATTTGGAGGAGAATGTGGGAATAGTGAAATTGGCTGCAGGTTTTGTCAAAATATTGTGGATGGTTTGAGGATGAGAAGTGGGTTTCTTGTAATAGAATTATATCTGCCCCTAATCTTTTTATTTGACAAAATGTTTTTTTGCATTTCTGTGGGGACTTAAATCCTTGGACACTGTGTGAAAATATCCTAAGACCCATTAGTAAAAAGGGGGGGGGGGTGAAGGCTAGAATTGTTATATAGGCGGGGAACAGGAATTTGGATGGATAGTAATGATATCCAATAACAAACCTACAGGCAACCCCAATACCGAGGGGGGTTTAAAGTCATTTGTATGGAAAAATATAACACCAATACAACCATTTGCTTAATCAATATCTCCAATATGATAACTACTAAAGTACTAAAAATCACTGACAGGAGAGATGTATTTATGATCTTCCAAAGTGTGAGCAACAAGTAGAACAGGTCATAAAGGCAAAAAAAAAAAAAAAAAAGATCAAAGAAGGTCGGTGTAGGAACTATTACTAACCACTAGGGGAGTTATAATGCAGTAATGATAATAGAACATAGATCCAATACTTGTGAATGAAGGTCAGTAAAAAAAAAGGTAAGCTAAAAAAATAAAATAAAATAAAAAACCCTCCCGTAAATATAAACCAAAATGTAAATCCTCCTGCACTGAGGCATCGATTAGAGTATCCTGACCCTTTTTGTGTAATCTCAGGGTAGTCAATTGAATAGTCTAATACAGGTCATCATTCTTATTGGTATTAGTATCTGCTGCAATGTAGAAAAGTCAATAAGCCATGAGGTTTCTGCTGACTTTTGGAGTGTGAGAGAACGCTTGTTTTATAAGTGGGAAGCAGGAGAAACATTCCGTTTGTGTACAACTTTTAAGCCAAATTATTTTTAGCAAGCAACTTAGAAAAGGATAGGTGGTTGAAAATGTATAACTGTTAGATAATAAGCTCAAACTAAATTATGCAGCTTGATCACGGAAGGATTGGCACCATCTTCTTTGATCTCTCTGATCCCGACGGGATGAAGGGGTAGACCAAATGGATGATGATCTGGGTGGTGCAGGTGGTCGAATGTTTGGTTCTGGCTCAAGCAGACCCAATTTGATCAAGAGTTTCTTGCCTTCGGTGATGTTAAATACTGTGTGGATTGTACCATTGTGTGGCACCGTTAATTTGAAAGGTAATCCCCAACGATACTTGATTCTTGCAGTTTGCAGGATTGAAGTAACCTCCCTCATTCTGCGTTTCCTGTCTAGCGTTGCAGGGGAGATGTCCAGGTATATTTGGAACCTGCTACCATCCAAGTTGATGTTAGGAGTGTTCCTGGAGGCATGCATGACATCCTCCTTGGTGATAAAGTCCTTCATGCACAGGATCATATCACAGGGAGGTTTTTCAGGTGATATGATCCTGTGCATGAAGGACTGTGGATCCTGTCACATGTGAAAGCTGATACTAGTTTATCAGGCAGGAGGTTGTGAAATAGTTCGGAAATATCTGGCATGAGATCAGTCACTGACTCAGTTATCCCACGTAACCGTATATTATTATGGCGATTTCTATTGTCTAAATCCTCGACTTGGGCTTGTAGATATGAGAAGTCGTCAGCTATCATCTCATATTCTTTCCTGAGATCATTGTGAGATAAAGATAGTTAGTCTTGCTTAGTTTCTAAGATGTCTGTGAGGCCACCCAGAGCTGCAATTTCCTGAGAGAGGGCATTGCTTGATTTATGTAGCTCTGTCTGTATCTTGTCTATCAGTTTCTCATATATCGCTGATAAACTAGCATCTAGATCCATTTTGGAGAGTGGAGGAGAATACTCACTGTCCCTTCTTGATGCTGCTTCCTCCGGCGTGGGGCTGCTGGAGGCCGTGGCTACCTTAGTGCCATTTTGCTTTATCCTGGTAGTTTCCTTGGTGCAGAGTAAATAGGTGGTTAGCGAGTGCTGGGAGCGGCCACTGTGCACCTTTTTGGCCGATGCACAGCATGGGATCGTTCCCCAGGTGTGCGTGGGTTAAATGTATAGTTTTTGTAGCTTATGGCCCTGGGGATCTTTCTCGATCGTCCGGGTCTGGTGGAGCTGCTCTTAGACACGTCCTTCACGCATCGTGCCGCGCATGCGCCCCAGCATAGAAACTTTTTAATGTTGACTTTGATTAACAAGTTCTCACAGAGACCTCCATGCTTGGATAATGACCACCTGTGTACACAGAAATTTAGTGAATAGACTTCGAAACACATTCTGTTCAGTTTGTTGTCTCTTCTCCTGGACCCAACAATGGAAGGCCTGCTGGACTAGAGGATTTGTGTTCCACTTGTTTGTTCAGTCAACTTTCCCATTGTTCATACACTGGGAGGTGTCCTTGCTTCCATTTGTTTTGTGTACACTTTGTTTGCAGAACAAACTGCTTCAGTTGGAAAAACAGATTGTCTCTTGTGGGCACTGAGACCTGAAAATGGCCCTGTATTGGGCTTATTTGGTTTTAAAAACTTTCATACTTTAAACTAGAGAAATTATGAAAATATTTTTTTTTTCATAGAAATTCATAGAAATTCAGGACCTTTACGAGTCTGATATACAAGATTATACAAGTTTGGAACCCCAGAATTATTCTCTGGAGACTGGAAACTGAAAAAAAAAAAAGACTGCCGTGTACCAAAAGACCGGAACTGGCAAGGTGGAGCCTCAAATGTGGTGAGTAAAATATTTCCTTTTTTTTAAATTATTAGTAATATAGTCAAAATGCTTACTCAGTGTGAAGCTAGTGTCAGTTCTGATAAAGTTAACAGATTAGTATTAAAATGTATTAAGTGTCATGGCAGTCCTTATGAAATTCCAGAAAAATGTAAGCAGACATGGACTATGATGAAGGAATTTTTAGAGAAAAATGTTTTTGATAGCAAAATTTCAGAAAATAAAAGAAAAGGTTGTATTGTGCAGTGCTTGTTATCTTGCTGTTTAACAATGGAAAGTTCTTTGAATGATAAGGTTGAGGAAATTGCCCAGTTACAGAGTGCAGTTGATAATAGCCATAAGGTTTGTCAGAGGTTACAAAACCAATCAGAAACGGAGACAGTAAATTTAAAATTGCATACAGTTACCATTGGGGGAGCTTTGCTTGAGAAATCTAAACGTTGTGATGAATTATCAGAGGAAATTAGAGATTAAAATGAAGAATTATGGAATTAGAGAAGAGATCTCAGGAATGCAGATATGCATCAAATCTTGGATTCAGCAATCTGCAGATAAATACAAACACAAACTTTCTATCAAATGAAATAGAACCTCAAATTAAATCTGATAATTCATTGCCAGCTGCACCCACTGTGACCACCACAGTTTACAACAATAATAATAATACAGGTGAAGTTCAGCTTGTAATAAAGCCTTTGAAACCAAAAGAACTAGATGCAATTCTTAAAGAAATAGGAATGGTTCCCTGCCATGACTTAAAAAGATTTTTGAAATGGTTTTGTGACTTGCAGAATGTCAGAGATATGTACAATCTCAACCCACCTGACTTAGAAAGAGTTTTGCAACATTCTATAGGAAATGGTCTTTGGATGAGAATTAAACAGATCTGTATTCAGCCTCTGAGGACAAGGGACATATTACTGGAATTATTATGTGTTTTTTATGGGGTACGTTCTGATGTTACTATTTATGGGAAGATCAAACAAATGCAAAACTAATCTCCCTATGCATTGTCACACAGGATAGCAACTATTATGGAATTATTGGTCGGTAATAATCTTGCATTTGAGCGTGGAGGCTTGATACATATGAGTATGTTTCTAGATGCTTTGCATGAAGATATCAAACAAAATATTTTATTAGTTACCCCAAATCCCCATGATTTAAAAGACGTATTGTTGAGAGCAGATCATTTATGGAGAAAATCAAATGAGCAAGCTGTCAAAATTGATGTAGCCACATTGTTTAGGACAAACACTGAACAGAAAGATCAGAAGATAATATCTAATGATAACAAGAGAGGAATCTCTGGGTCAAACATAGGTGATATTAATATGAACAACAGAGCTGACCAAAATAATAATAAGAAAAAGACCTGGATACCATTTCCTCAATTAAAACAGAAATACGACCACCTGAAAATTGAGAATGACAAGATGAGAAAAGAATGTGACACATTATTGGAACAGTTGTACAGGGTGTCATACATGCAAATGTGCATTCTCCAGATCTGTTTTTGAATGCAAATGAGGCTTCTCTAGCAGTGGGGGTGAATTATCTTTAGACTGTAAACTGTAAATAGTACTTTGTTTTGACTTCAAAAAATGTTTAAGGACTTTGCTAATAAGTTTTTGTCTGAGAGTTTTTGTCTTTCAGAGAATCCCAGAGGAAACTTGTTTGAATGTGAACAGAAGTTGGCTAGTGGGGGAGAAATGCTGAATAGACAATATACACGGAATTATAAAGAATTCATGGACACTCTCTCATAATTCATCAAGCAATGGACTTTTTTTGAACATTCAAATTTTCTATTTTTATTTTTTATTTTTTTGTTTTTATTTTCAATGGACCGTTCTTCCCCAATGCCCTATTATTTTTTTTTATTTTTTTCTCCCTTTCCCAGATATATTTTGCTTTTAATTTTTATTATGTTTTATTTCTTGAACTTTACCTTAAAACCAGAGCGAAGCATTTAAACCTAAAATAATTTTATAACATCCGTACATATGACATAATGCATATTGATATCAATAGATTTGACATCTGAGGTGATGCTGCTTGGCATAGCATAAATTATAGTATGTTGGGTGGTTTTCCTAAATTTATAAGAGGGGTGAGTGAAATTCATAACTCCAGTCATGATTTGAAACCTTGTTGAATCAGTTGTTTATAATATGCTGAAGGCTATGACATATATGGATGACAAAGACCTTTCTACCTTTCATGAAAAGATACTGCCAAGAATTTCCACTGCCGCGGTGTCGGGATAGAAGATCTGATAGACACTGATGTCAAGCTGATTCTATCTGAACCATCGCGTGGGGGTAAATATATATGTTGGTATACCATTCTGGTGGAATTATGAACTGAATGTTAAAAGTAACTGCTCTATTAAAGACAATGAAGGGTCGGCCTACAGCAAATTACGAAAGCAAATTGTGGCTGGCAATCAACAAATTCAGGTACTTGACAGGTACACAAAAGGTCATCATTGCTCAAATGGGAAATGGAAAGAAGCAGATGTGAATTGTGAAATGCTTGTAAGATGGACTACAGCTTTATTGTCAGAGAATATTGAGGGTTTGATGTTAAAAGAACCTAGTGTCCTGATTGGTGGATTAATGATTGAAGGTGAAGCTCATGAATGTCAAGTGCAAGGAAATAGTTTGCAGCACAGAATTTTTACTGCCATATCCAAACCTTTTTGAACTTGAAAGTGACTGCTGATAAATTGATGGTTCTTCTTACTATAAAGATGGAAGCAGAATTTCAGGATTTGCTGGTGGTTGTGTAAAAGCATCTTTAAAAAGGAAAATTTTGAGCCTGGAGATGAGAGAATCCTGGACTTATGTGGATTGGAGCTTCCAAAGCATACCAAGCTTTACTTTCAGTGAGATGGTGAGAGATGTGATGAAGTCAGACCGAACAATGGACTATGACATCAGCTCGTTTTTGCACAATATTCAAGATCTTGATGTGATTTACTCAAGAAAGAGCAAGCTTTGAAATAAGGCCTCACAGCTATACAGGCCACGGATGTTTACCGAATCTTTTTCCAGTCATGGTCTAAAGTTATATTATCTAATAACTGTTTTATGGGAATATTTTACAGGCTGGTGAAGAGAGATGTAACCAGGATCAACTTCATAGTTCATATGAGCCATTTTAAAGCATCCAGTACCTCAAACCATAATGATATTTGTTGCTTGATTTATGGGTCAGTTCTAGTAGTTAGAACCGACCCAAGTGGGGGTATATGTTGTAATATGTTGGCCGATTTATGTGGCATATTATATTATTATATATATGTACAAGTACAATATTGACCAGGTCAGATTTCAGTTGATAATAGTGACAATGGTTGAGTTGTCCGAGCCAACTGAATTACACATATCAAAGGGACAACTGAAGACCCTTTGAGGTGTTGATCTTATGCAAGGTGTGTGAGGTGGCCTGTTAACTTAATTGAACATTTCAAAGGGTACATTGTTTAGGAAAGTATTTATGGATGGTAATTAGACTTGAGGGGGGTATTATTTCATGGGAAACATTTGGTTGACCTGGCAGAACACCCCCCCCTCCAGGGTCAGACCAGTATTTGAGACATTCAAGCTGGCAATAAGTCAGTCTTGTTATTCTCTATGAATATGAAGGCACAGGTCTAGAACAGATCTAGAGGACATGGGACTTTAAAAACGACTATTCTGGATTATATATATATATGTATATATATATATATATATATATACTCGTTGTCATCTGTGCAAGTATTGGACTTTGTTCTGTATTGGAAGCTAAATAAATTGCACTCTCTGGAGAACTTGGGTGTTGCTGCGGAAACATAACTTATATCATCATAATAATAACTACATATCAATTATTTACCGCACTATATATTATTTCACTACACAGATGAGTTCAGGAGTGGCTCCCCGGAAGTCTGCACACAATGCTGCCATTCCACGTGTGGAGTGAGCTTTAAGCCCTGCTGGAGGTTCTAGGTCTTTTGCAGTATAAGCTCTCCTTATTACCTTAACTAGCCATGATGCCAGTGTCCTTTTGGACGCTGCTAGCCCTTTTCTGCATCCTTCAGGAATGATGAATAGATTTTCTGTTTTTCTGAAAGACGCCGTCATTTCTATATAGGTTTTAAGATGGACCCGACATCCAGACTGTGTGGTATTTCCGATGCGTCCGCCTGGAATGTTGGAAGTACTATTTCCTGATTCATATGGAATGGTGTATTGACTTTAGGTCTGTAATGTGGTAGAGTTCGTAATACTACTCTGTCTGCTAAGTGGCAGCAGTATGGTGGCTTGCAGCCTAGAGCTTGTATGTCTGACACTCTCCTGCCTAAGGTGAATGCTGTAAGAAACACAGCCTTCACCTTAAAGGGGTTCTGTGATAGAAGATCCAACACTATTTGGAGATCCCATGGTGGGACATACGATCGTTCTGCAGGATGGATTCTTGCCTTTAGAAACTGACGGATCAAACACTGTGATGCCCACTTCACTCCTGTCAATGCTGCCAGGGCTGAGATTTGTACTCTTAGTGTGCTGACACTGAAGCCTTTGTCTAGACCTGTTTGGAGAAAACTTAGAACCTGGGGTTCTGATGGTGTCCTGGGGTCAAACTCTGGGACTTCTGTGAAGGATTTGAATTTTTCTCAAATTCTGGAGTAGGTTTGGTTAGTGGTGGATGTTCTTGCCTTCAATAGTGTTTGCACTACTGCTGCTGCATATCCTGCTTCTTCTAACCTTCTCCCTTCAGCTTCCAAGCTGCTAAATGCAGGAATTCTATGTCTGCATGCATCACCTGACCCTGTTGTAACAGATTTGGTATATTCGGAAGAGGCATGGGCGGTTCCACTGCCAATAACTGCAGCAATGGGAACCACGGTCTGCGTGACCACATTAAGATTATTGCTATTACCACTCCTGAGTGTGTTCTTCTTCTGTTGAGTAGTCTAAAGATTATGGAAATCGGAGGGAATACATATGCTAGTTTGCAAATCCATCTGGCGTTGAGAGAGTCTGTTGCTTCCGCCTCCTGGAATCTTGCTCTCGCCAAAAACATCTGCACTTTGCATTGGCTGCGGTTGCCATCAGATCCAGATCTGGATATCCCCATCGTCTGCATATCCAGTGGAAAACTGACTGGTTCAGCGATCACTCGTTGGGGTCTAGGGTTCGTCTGCTCAATGTGTCCGCCACAAAGTTCTGCGGGGCTGGGATGTAAACCACTGACAGGTGGGCTAGATTCTGCTGTGCCCTCTCCATTATAGGTGTTACCTCCTTCAGTAATGACTGACTTTGTGTTTCACCTTGTCTCTTCACATAGGTGACTGCTGCCCTGTTGTCCATCTGTATTACTACATTTGTTCCCTGAATCTGTGTCTGAAACGCTTTTAGCGTACATAAGGCTGCTCTCAATTCTATCACATTGGAGACCTCTTTCTGCCTGTATTTCCACCTGCCCTGGGATAGAAGCTCTTCGTGGTGTGCCCCCCAATCTTGATGTTGAGGCATCCAAAGTTATCACTTGTGGGTAATCTGTTTTTATTTGATGGCACCTGCAGGGATTTGTTGGGTTTCTCCACCATTCCAGGGACCTTCTCATTTCCAGGGTTAGACAAATCTTTTGTCTGACTGACTGTTTTTGCCACTGGTCGAGGAAACCTTTCTGGAATATTCTCATCCTCCAATGCGCCCACTTGACGATTGGGATTGTTGAAGAAAGTGTTCCTAGGAGACTGAGGCAGCATGACGCCGAAAGATACTGCATTCTCGATATACATTCTAACCTGTCCAGTAGGGTTAGCTTTTTCTGCTTGGGGAGTTCCGCCGTGTTTCTGTGGGTGTCCAGGATCGCCCCTAAAAATTGTATTCTTTGAGACGGTTCCAATTGGCTTTTCTCCCAATTGATAAGCCATCCGAACTCCTGTAACGTCTTTATTAGTATTTGTTGATGGTCTAATAGAATATGCGGGTTTCTTGCCATTAGCAGAATGTCGTCTAAATAATGAAACGCTTGTAGGCCTTGCCTGCGTAAAATCGCTATTATTGGAAGCAGAACCTTGGAGAAAGTTCTGGGTGAGGTTGACAGGCTAAACGGTAGGCACACGAATTGAAAATGCTGGTCTGCCACCGCAAACCTTAGATGCATGTGTAGTTGCACATGTACTGGAACATGCAAGTATGCATCCTTCAGATCGAGGAATAACATCCAATCGCCCCTTGTGAGGGCTTGTGTCACTGACTGCAGGGATTCCACGTTGAAGCTCTGGAACGAGATTGACTTGTTCAGGTCTCTTAGATCTAGGACGGGCCTTAAGTCGCCTGTCTTTTTCTGAATCAAGAAAAGTGGTGAATAGAAATCTTGCATTTGTTCTTGTACTGGTACTGGCTCTATCGCACCCTTCTTTCATATCACTTGAAGCTTCTGTTGGTCTTGTCGTAATCGTGTGGGGGGAAAATGAGGAATTCTGGGGAGGGATAGGAATTTCCAATGGTGTCCTGACTGGACCACCTCTGTGACCCAAGGTTCCTTGACTTGTTCCGCCCAGACATGAGCATATTTGCGTAGTCTGGCCCCCACTGTTCCTATCTGGACGGAGAAAACTTCAAAAGGTTTTTGTTGCTCCGACGTTGAACCTAATTTAGGCATCCGCGCCACTGTGGATTGGGGTGTCTTCCCGCCTTTTTTATGCTCTTTGAGAGGTCTAAAAGGTCTAAACTCTCTTACTTTATTAGGGTATTGCTTTCTCCCCGGGAAGCGTCTTTGTCTTGTCTTTACATCTTGCGGGAGCAGCCCTGATTTGCCTCCAGTGACTTTTGAAATCGCTGTGTCCATTTTGTTTCCGAACAAGGCAGTTCTGTTGAATGGAATGCGGCACCAATTTATTTTCGACAAGGTATCCGCTGTCCATGGTTTGAGCCATAGAGCTCTTCTCGCCATGACTGAAGATTGCATGGCCCTTGCTGAACAGCGTAATGAGTCAATCGCTGCTTCACCCACAAAGTCATCTGACTGTATGATATTGTCTATTAACTCAAGGGATGTAGTCATCTCTGTACCTGACTGTACCTCTGCCTTTATACTCTCTGCCCATGATGTAATCGCTTTGGCCAGTGATGTAAGTGCTAAGACTGGTCTACATGCATTGCCTGCAGCTAAGTAGGCTCTCTTCATGTCCGCATCCATCCTCTTATCTAGAGGATCCTTAAATGACACTGTGTCGTCCATGGGAAGGGTTACGTGACGAGCTAGTCTCATGATTGCTGCACCCACAAGAGGTGGTATCTCCAGATCATGCATATCCTCTGCCTTAAAGGGATACATACGAGAAAACCTGTTGAATGGTGACACCTTTCTGTCCACCTTTTCCCACTCTTCTTAAATAACTTCCTTCACCTCTTCTATGAGAGGAAATGATAGTGTTGTTTTCTTTAGTTGAGGATAATTTTTTCTTGTTTTTAGTGGGTTGAGCAACTTCTTCCTCCCACTGAAGTGCCTCTCTCACGGCCTTCACTAGTACTGCAGAGTATCTGAAACCTATACTCATGTCCTCTTGTTGGTAATCTTCCCCAGAACTGGACCCTTGGGATGGGTCTCTAGCTCTTTGGGTCGCGTTTCGACCCTCGCTGATCTCTTTAGGTTGACTAGTTGTGGCTGTTGAACCATGTATGGATTCTTTGACCGTTTGCCTAATTATCTGGACCATTTTGGCCTTCTCGGCCTCCTTATCCATGGCTGCTTCTAGCAGGCAAGCTTTACACAGTATTTTCCCTGTAAGTGCTTTTAGTCCACATCCTACACAGAGATTCTCTCTGGGTTCCTCTTCCTGTTGTGTACATTCTACTCTGTGCCGGCTTTGTTTGCGGGCCTTAGAGTGTGTTGCTGACCTCTCAGAGCTTGAGCCATATCTGTGTTGCGTCTCCCTGCTCTTGGAGGGGTATTGCGGCAGTTGAGGGCTGAAAACAGATTTACAGCCAATCAGTATGTGCACTCCTTTAAAAATCTCATATAGACTATATACCTACCTGCCCTCACCTTAAAATACGTTACTGATCTCTAGGCTCATGATGACTCTGGAATTTACAGACAGTCCTAGTTCAGTTCATATGTCATACATTGATATTGATATTGAAACTTTCAGTTTGCATGTTTCCTACCTTTGTCGCAGGTTCGAATCCTGTGGCGCTTGAAAGGTTCCTGCTGGAGCACTTTCATTAGGTTGTGCATTGTAGTTTAGCATGCTTTGCTTACTTATCTTGTTGTGTGATTCCATTACTTCCTGATATGCCCACCGTGTCCCTTGCGGCCGGAAGTTCCTCGTCCGCCATCTTGCTTCACCCGAATGTCCCTCAGGAGACTCGTATGCTTCCACCATCTTGCTCTACCCGGAAACAGTGCTGCCGCCATTTTGAGAGTGGGCAGCCGCTTGCACGTTTGTTTGCTAGAGTTTGCATTGATGGCTCTCCTAGACCAGACACCTGCACCTCTTTTCTTAGATCCTGATGGGAGGAGGTCTCCCCCATATAGGCTTTCATGTCTGCCTGTACAGTGGGGAGCTTCGATACAGGTGAGGCTTGAACCTGTGCGGCTTGGCCAGAAGCGTCCGGCAAGGTGAGGGAAAAATTAAAATCCTGCTTTCAGCAGTAGCATAACTGGCTGTAGCAGTGAGGAAAAAAAAGAGAATACTGCAGGCAGGGAGGAGACCTACTTTTAGAGTATGACCGTTCCTGAAATTGGGCAGGGGGGCAGAGCCTACCCATACGTATATGCTGTCATGCTGTGTCAGGAAAGCATTTTTTATGTCGGATCTTTCAGATTTCGGATTCTGCGTGTTCATTATCGTTTGTTAGAATGAACGTGAAAACCCCCGAAATTCTAATGAAAATGCATTTGGACGAAAATGATTGCACATGTCTATTAATTATGCCTCCAGCAGTGAACACAACAAGCCATTAAAATACATATTCAATTTTATTGTTACACAATTCCATTAAAGAATGTCCATTGGACATAAACAATGATTGTTAATTGTTAATTGTCTGTCAATGTTCATCCTCCTCCACAGTACCAATTCCGGCCTATGGTATCCATAAATTACATCCTCACCCCAATTGGCCATATACAAATTGGCTATACTGGGAGCAAAGTTTGAGCCCATGGCCTTGTAAAAAATAAGATCCATTGAACCAAAAATCATTGTGTCTCATACAGCAGTCAAGAAATCAAATTACAAACTGTTGTTGCAAAGTGGTAAAATTAATATCTTTACTTAAGAAATACTCCACAGCATCTCTCCCATGTTGATGCAAAATTATAGTATATAAAGAAGCCACATCAGAAGTGGCTAAGATGTAACCTCACCTCCATTCAATTTCCTATAACATATTAATCACCTGTATAGTATCCTTAAGGTATCAGGGGGTCTGTGAAACTAAAGGTTGCAAAAAGGTATCTATTAGGGATGGGCTATCTGTTCGAGTCGAACATGAGTTTGACTCGAACATTGCCTGTTCGCCCGTTCACCGAACAGCGAACAATTTGGGGTGTTCAGGGCAAATTCGAAAAGCCGCGGAACACCCTTTAAAAGTCTATGGGAGAAATCTAAAGTGCTAATTTTAAAGGTTAATATGCAAGTTATTGTGATAAAAAGTGTTTGGGGACCTGGGTATCAATGCAAATTTTTTTTTTAAAAACTGCAGTTTTTTCGGGAGCATTGATTTTAATAATGCTTAAAGTGAAACAATAAAAGTGAAATATTCCTTTAAATTTCGTACCTGGGGGGTGTCTATAGTATGCCTGTAAAGTAGTTTCCCATGTTTATAACAGTCTCTGCACAAAATGACATTTCTAAAGGAAAAAAAGTCATTTAAAACTACTCGCGGCTTAAATGAATTGTCGGGTCCTGGTAATACAGACAGTCATTGAAAGTCATTGAAAAATAATTAAAAAAAAAGTGTGGGGGTCCCCCTAAATTCCATTACCAGGCCCTTCAGGTCTGATATGGATATTAAGGGGAACCCTATGCCAAGTTAAAACAAAATGGCGTGGGGTTCCCCCCAAAAATCCATACCAGACCCTTCAGGTCTGGTATGGATTTTGAGGGGAACCCCATGCCATAATAAAAAAAATGGCGTGGGGTTTCCCCCAAAAATCCATACCAGACCCTTATCCAAGCACGCAACCTGGCAGGCTGCAGGAAAAGAGGGGGGGACGAGAGAGCGCCCCCTCCTCCTGAACCGTACCAGGCCACATGCCCTCAACATGGGAGGATGTCTCCATGTTGATGGGGACAAGGGCCTTATCCCCACAAAACTTGCCCGGTGGTTGTGGGGGTCTGCGGGCGGGGGGGCTTATTGGAATCTGGAAGCCCCTTTAACAAAGGGGACCCCCAGATTCTGGCCCCCCTATGTGAATTGGTAAGGGGTACACTGTACCCCTACCATTTCACAAAAAAAAGTGTGAAAATGTTAAAATCCACAGGAGACGGCTTGGGACAAGTCCTTTATTAAAAAAAAAAAAAGAAAAACATTCCAGCAATGTAATCCAGTCTGTACAGAGTTGTAATCCGTTATCGATGTCCAGCGATGATCCATTATCCAGCGATGCTCTCCAGCGAGGAATGACACACGATCCTGCCTCGACCAGGGGCACCTGGCCTAATGACGCGCAAGCTGTTTGACAGTTCTTTTATAACAGAGGGAGGGGCCACCCGTGACGTGGACGGGTGACCCCACCCCCTCTGACGCGTCACCGGGTTTTCCACATTTCACATAATGGTTTTTAACATTTTTACACTTTTTCTTTGTGAAATGGTAGGGGAACAATGTACCCCTTACCAATTCACATAGGGGAGCCGGGATCTGGGGGTCCCCTTTGTTAAAGGGAGCTTCCAGATCCCGATAAGCACCCCGCCTGCAGACTCCCACAACCACTGGGCAAGGGTTGTGAGAATGAGGCCCTTGCCCCCATCAACATGGGGACATCCTCCCCATGTTGAGGGCATGTGGCCTGGTACGGTTCAGGAGTAGGGATGAGCCGAACACCCCCAGTTCATTTTGCATCAGAACATGCGAACAAGCAATAAATTTGTTCAAACATCCAAACACAGTTAAAGTCTATGGGACTCTAACATGAAAAATCTAAAGTGCTAATTTTAAAGGCTTATATGCAAGTTATTGTCATAAAAAGTGTTTGGGGACCCGGGTCCTGCCCCAGGGGAAAAAAAAAGTTTTAAAAACTGACGTTTTTTCGGGAGCAGTGATTTTAATAATGCTTAAAGTGAAACAATAAAAGACTTTCAATGACTGTTCTCCGTATTGCCGGGAGCCGACAATTCATTATAGCCTCGAATGCTTTAAAATTACTTTTTTCCTTCAAATATGACACTTTGTGCAGGGACAGTTCTAAGCATGGGAAACAAGCGCTACTTTACAGGCAAACTATACACACCCCCTAGGTACGAAATTTAAACAATATTTCACTTTTATTGTTTCACTTTAAGCATTATTAAAATCACTGCTCCCTAAAAAACTTTAGTTTTTAAAACTTTTTTTGCATTGATACATGTCCCCTGGGGCAGGGCCCGGGTCCCCAAACACTTTTTCTGACAATAACTTGCATATTAACCCTTAAAATTATCACTTTTGATTTTTCATGTTCATGTCCCATAGACACTGTTCGCATGTTCAAACAAATTTTTTGCCTGTTCGCATGTTCTGATGCGAACCGAACTGGGGGGTGTTCGGCCCATCCCTAGTATCTATATATCTATCCACCCTTGAGGTCACAGAGTCGATACCACTTATGACAGATAATTTGTACCTGAGGGGCCACTGGTACTAGAAATGCTTTTTCTTTCTTATTTAAAATGCTGCTATGGTACCCATCTTTTACAATTACCTGTAATTCCCTTAAAAATTTTAAAATTGGATGATTTGGCAATGGGTAATATGTCTCTCCATCTGACAAAATCCTATTCATCTCCATTTTCTAGGATTCCCGATCAAGAATAACTATACCTGCCCCATTTGTCCGCTGGCCAGACTACTATATTCTGCTTTTTAAGGGCCTCAAGTCCTAAAAGAGGGATCTGCTCACTTTTTCTTGATCTTTACATCCTCCAAGTCTTTCAATGTTAGGTCTCTAAATACACTTAATGAGGGGGGCAAGTTTCCGGGAGGGTCAAAGAGGGATGCATTATACAATGAAGGATGCCTGTACCCATCGAAAGCCACCATGACATTCCGAGTGGGATTAGTAATTTAAAAAAATGAATGTTAAGCTTACGGACATATTTTTGAATGTCCATAAAAACCTCAAAGTTAATAAAATGGAAGTAAACCCTCCTATCGAAGCTGCCATCTTGGCCTCTATTTAATCTTCAACTGCCATAATGCTGCACATGTGATCAGTTATGACACAGTTTTGTTGGGAGCTGATAGGGCTCTAGGACCAAGCATCTCCAGCAGCTCATCACATGGGAAGTTTATCAGTGCTGGAGGTTTCTGACTGATCTCAGCTTGTTACCTGTGCTCCTGTGGTTCCTTGTTCCTGTGATCCCAAGTTTCTTACCCGGCCTGTTCCTGACCTGTCTGCCTGTCTCCAGTCCCTGGCCCTGGTTCCTCTCAAGGATATCCTCTGCCTGCTTCTCGTGTTTGAACCCGGCTTCTTCCTGACTGTGTCTGCTCTACTTCCCACCTGGTTCCAACCTCAGGTTGTGTTGACTACTCTACTATCTCAGTGATTCTACAGACCTGTCACCCCTCACAGGCGCCACCTGCCACAGACTATGTTCATCACATCAGCAGTATGGCGACCTGTGCTACTTTGCTCCTGTCTCATCTTTAGGGGAGTCTGGAACTTAGCTGCAAAGGAAGCCCTCTCTCTATTGGCCTCCAGCACCTGGTACGTATCCAATGTGATGGCTACATTACCAGCATGTGCCAGAAATGTAAGTTTTTTATAAACTGTTAAATATATGGGTTTACTTCTGCTTTAATTAGACGTTGGGGGGAGGGGTGCAAATTTTAAACCATGATTCAGTACATGCTTCTCCCCATCAAAGCATGGCCTTTCTCAAATTAAATAAACCTCCATCTACTACACCCATCTTCTTTTTTGGTCTAACTCACCTCCCTCCTCTGGTGCCTCTTTTTGTTCTATTCCTCTTTTTAGACTGGTTCCTTCCTAGGGAAAAAAAGCTTTTAAGGTATGATTGATTATTACTATGCCCAGGATAGTAATTGCCTACCTGGGCCCCATCTCTTTCTTCCCAGTAGGGGGTCCTCAGGAAAATCCCCTTGATGGCTTGGATAATTCCTCCCAAGATTTTGACATTTACTGGGGATACTGAGTAATATATCTATCATCATAATATCCCCTTTTATTTTCCATAAGGAGATTAAATCTATTGAAAGTATTTACAGATTCCCTATAATAGGGAATACCACCTCCTCTTCCTCATTTTAGAACCCCTCTCCTATTTTGTGGATAAGAAGAGGAGTGAAATAAATTCCCACCTTTGGATTACCTCTAACTGGGCAGGAAGAAGAATGGGGGGGTGGTCGTGGAGCAGCTAGAGATGATGGGATTTCTCCTATAACAACCCCATTATCTTTACCAACCCCTAAATCTTTACTCTTATATGGAGGAGATATAAGATGAAGCTATAACAGTGTATTATGGTTAGTTCCAAGCAACCGGTCACATCCCAATGGATAAATGGAGAAATTGGAAATAGGGTTGCCCCTGGGATAGTGCGGACTGGTGCAGTGAAAAGAACTGACCAAAAACTTTATTTAAAAAAGTAGAAAGGTTTTTATTATAATAGATCATAAAAAGTTGAAAAAATAGAAAAAAGTTTTCAATGACACATTGAGATAATTACAATAGAATTATGATTTGTGAGTATCACATTGATAGCCAAAATACATTACATTTGCATCCCTATGGGCGGATGCTAAACATCAGTACAGGGGGATGCAGGTAAATACCGACATGTTTCGGATATACGCGGCAATTCAATACCGAGGTATATATGTTCCTTCTTCAGGGTAGGTATGAGGGCTGAGCAATGTATTTAAATTTGAATCTGTGATTCAAGAGGAAAAACAACAAAAAGAAAAACAATATATAAGAGTACAATATTTGGTTTTACAGCGACACTGCGTGTTTAAACATTATGCATGGCATGCAAAAATAGGCATTTGAGAAAAAACATCCAATCAAATTATAGTTGATATATGCAATAAAGAGATGTAAAGAGGATGTTACGTCTCACAAAAATCTTTTTCTAGCAACACGCAAGTATAGAGATGGATGTCTTTGGGTGAGCTCCATGGAGTTTGAAAAGTTCCAGGCCAACAAGTAATGATAAGCAATGCGTTTAGTGATGAAACATTTAGGAATTTATATGTTTCAAAAGAGGAGCGGAAAAAAGAAATATATATGTATTGGCAAGTCCATCAAATTATTGGACGGACGAAATAGACAAATACATAGGTTGGACCTGGAAATGTTACATTGAAACACCAGACTAATTATGTGGTGGTATCCTTGTTCCAATATACCATGCACAGCACGTCAAAGCTCACAGGGATGGGCCAATATAAACCGGAGATTGCCCTGAAAGGCAAAATGATGGAATCAATTCTACTAGGGAGCGATTGTTTACAAAGAAATGTTTTTATATGTATAGCAGTAGGTATAGTTTCCCAAGATATATTGGATAAACAATAAGTATGCTCCTTACCTGTGATAGTATCGCAGTGCTAAGTGGATCTCATCTATACAGCGAGATCTAACACACTTGTTGCTGACATTAAATAGGTCAGCTGTTGGTCGACTGACCAATGAAACAGTGGGTGTGGGCACCGGAGGAGCGAAGGGAAGGGAGAGTCCAGTGGGAGTAGAGCAATATGTAAATCCTCCCAATTGGCGTCTCATCGTCAGATCAGGGCGATGTTCAGGAAAATGACGTCATCCCTCGGTCCACGCGGCGTCCGGCATCGCCGCACTGGGAATGCGCGATGACGTCAGACGTCGACGTGACCGCCGGCACGTAGGGCAGCAGGAGTGCTGAGCCAACCAGGCTCAATGCGCATGCGCGCCGGGGTCGAACGCTCGGAGGATCACCAATCCGTCACAGCCATGGACAGCAACGGAGATCATCACCGACAGTGGAGCCCGGCGGCGGCAAACAGAGGAATGACGTCCGCGTGCCAAACCGCTACCAAACACACCCCTGGGATAGGGGTGCTGCCCCATGGAGCGAAGTCCATAGGGCACCTACGTGCCGGGGAGCTTCTGCTAGCCATGCATGGAAATATGAAGATGGTTTACCCTCTGGAGCAAATATAATAAAAATTGAAAAAGATATATGAAAAAAATGGGAAGGAAAAGGAGAGGGAGGATACATGTATAATGAACATTGTCATTAAATTTATTTGGTCCTTGAATGTTATTATTGGAATTATATTCAATGTTATCCTGTGAGCTTACCCAATTACATGTATGACATCCAGTGTATCTGAAAATACAGTTAGCTTAAATATTTAAGTATTTTGGCAATTATTCAATACAGCCATATATATAGAGAATATATTTAACACATGTTGGTATATTCTAATAGATACATAATATAACATCAAACAAAATGCTCGAAGCAAGGGGATAAATATTGTAAGCCATGCAGTGAAGGGTTGAAAATAAATAAATAAGGAAAGGGAAAAGGGAAAAAGGGAAAAGGGGGGAAAGAGGGAAGAGATTATTAAACTGATTGTATTAGTGTAACAAGTCTCTATCAAAGGTTCCAGATGTGAAACCGGGTAAGAATGGTTTAAAATTAAAAGCTTGATTTAGTCCCGGGGGAGAGGTGGCGTCCAAGGACGAGATCCATCGCAGCTCCCACTGGAGGAGGAGCTTATCAAAGTCGTCTCCTCGGGAGTCGAGATGCACCCGATCCAGGACCAACACCCGTATCTCAGGGCATATGCCAGCGTGGGTTTGAAGGGCATATCTGCCCCAGGTACTGTCAGGGTCGTTGTCTTTCATGGCTTTGAGATGTCGATAGAATCTCTGCCACAATTTTTGAGTAGTTTTTCCTATATAGAAGCAATTGCAACTGCAGTTTATCAGGTAAACTACTCCTGAGGTTTGACAATTAGCAAAATGCTTAGGGAAAAATTTAATACCGTTGGGTAAAAAATGTCTTTGTCTGTGTTCATATATTTACAATATGCACAGGCACCACATGGAAATGTTCCTCTATTTTTACATGGGTCTCCCCTATTGGTGCCTTTAAATTCACTTTGGATGAGTATATCTCTAATAGAAGTTGCTCGTCTATATGTTATAGCTGGTTTTGGTGGCACAAGAGGTCCCACCACCGGATCTGAAGTTAAGAGGTGCCAAAACTTTCTACAAATATTGTTGATCTTAGTATGATCATTTGAATATGTAGTAATGATGCGATTACCAGTTTCATTTGATTTTCCTATTTTTGGAGCTAAGAGTTCATGTCGACTTTTATTTCGAGTACGATTAAATGCTTTTTTGAGGCATTTGTGGCTGTAGCCACGTTCTAGAAGACGTTTTCTTAAGTTGTTGGCTTCTCTTTTATAGTCCATAGGATCAGAGCAGTTTCTCTTTATTCTCAGATATTGTCCATATGGAATGGATTCTATTAGAGGTTTTGGGTGAGAGCTGGATGAATGTAGAATAGTGTTACCAGCTGTGGGCTTCCGAAAAAGTTTTGAAGATAACATATTGTCATTGTCCTTGAAAATTTCCACATCTAAGAATGTAATGTTGTATGGATCAAAGGTCACAGTAAATTTTAAATTAAATTTGTTCATGTTCAAGGCTTGTAGGCATTCATCAAGTAATTGTTGGGGGCCATTCCATACGACGAGTATGTCATCGATGTACCTGTGCCACATAACAACGTGGCACAGGTACATCGAGAGGTCCTCATCTGAGAAAATGGCACGTTCCCATTCCCCCAGGTACAGATTGGCGTAGCCAGGGGCACAACAAGTGCCCATGGCTACGCCCTGGACCTGGAGGAAAGCCCCTCCATCAAAGGTAAAGACGTTATGCTGCAGTATAAAGTCAAGTACTGATATAATGAACTTGTTAAACAAATATTCATGATGGCTAGTCTGTAAGAGCACATTCTTGACGGAGGCTATACCTAAGGAATGTGTTTTTAGTTTGTAGTTATCGTTATTCATGTGAATTGTGAATTGGTAAGGGGTACAGATGCGGACCAGATGCAGACCATGAGAAGGGGCGGGTCTATTCATGTATTACCAAAGTGAGAGAAGTTCCCCATCAGGTCCGCCCCCTCAGTATGTCGGACCCCGCCTACGTCATTGGCCTGAGCAGGAAACTTCCTTCACTGTGTAATTTAAATTTACACAGTGAAGGAAGTTCCCCGCTCAAGCCAATGACGTAGGCGGGTCCGACATACCGAGGGGGCGGACCTGATGGGGAACTTCTCTCACTTTGGTATTACATGTATAGACCCGCCCCTTCTCATGTTCCGCATCTGGTCCGCTGAGCGGACCTGATGGGGAACTTTAGAAGGGGCGGGTCTATACATTTAAAACACTGAGGAGGAAGTTCCCCATCAGGTCCGCTCAGGCAAAACCAGTGACGGACAGTGCTGGACATCGGGATCACCGCGGAACACTGGATTTCATCGCTGGAATGTTTTTTTGTTTTTTTTTAATAAAGGACTTTTTCAAGGTGTTTGTGTGTTTTTTTTTTTTTACGCTTTCTTCGTGAAATGGTAGGGGTACAATGTACCCCTTACCAATTCACATAGGGGGGGCCGGGATCTGGGGGTCCCCTTTGTTAAAGGGGTCTTCCAGATTCCGATAAGCCCCCCGCCCGCAGACCCCCACAACCACCGGGCAAGGGTTGTGGGGATGAGGCCCTTGTCCCCATCAACATGGGGACATCCTCCCCATGTTGAGGGCATGTGGCCTGGTACGGTTCAGGAGGGAGGGGGGGCCGCTCTCTCGTCCCCCCCTCTTCCCCTGTGGCTGGCCAGGTTACGTGCTCGGATAAGGGTCTGGTATGGATTTTTGGGGGGACTCCACGCCATTTTTTTTTTAATTTGGGGTGGAGTTCCCCTTAAAATCCATGCCAGATCTGAAGGGCCTGGTATGGATATTTGGGGGAACCCCACGCCATTTTTTTTAAATTTTCGGCGGGGTTCCCCTTAATATCCATTCCAGACCTGAAGGGCCTGGTAATTGAATTCTGGGGGACCCCCACGCTTTTTTTTTTTTTTTTTATCAATGACTTTTGTATGTATTGCCGGGAGCCGACAATTCATTAATAGCCGCGAGTGAGTTTTAAGTGACTTTTTTTCCTTCAAAAATGACATTTTTTGCAGGGACAGTTCTAAGCACGGGAAACATGTGTCACTTTACATGCATACTATACACACCCCCCAGGTACGAAATTTAAAGGAATATTTCACTTTTATTTTTTCACTTTAAGCATTATGAAAATCAATGCTCCCGAAAAAACGGCCGTTTTTAAAACTTCTTTTTGCATTGATACATGTCCCCTGGGGCAGGACCCAGGTCCCCAAACACTTTTTAGGACAATAACTTGCATATAAGCCTTTATAATTAGCACTTTAGATTTCGAACGTTCGAGTCCATTGTATTTAATAGGGTTCTAAAGTTCACACAAACATTTTGTCTGTTCGCAGGTTCTGGTGCGAACCGAACAGGGGGGTGTTCGGCTCATCCCTGTTATGTATCTATTAGAATATACCAACATGTGTTAAATATATTCTCTATATATATGGCTGTATTGAATAATTGCCAAAATACATAAATATTTATGCTAACTGTATTTTCAGATACACTGGATGTCATACATGTAATTGGGTAAGCTCACAGGATAACATTGAATATAATTCCAATAATAACATTCAAGGACCAAATAAATTTAATGACAATGTTCATTATACATGTATCCTCCCTCTCCTTTTCCTTCCCATTTTTTTCATATATCTTTTTTCAATTTTTATTATATTTGCTCCAGAGGGTAAACCATCTTCATATTTCCATGCATGGCTAGCCGAAGCTCCCCGGCACATAGGTGCCCTATGGACTTCGCTCCATGGGGCAGCACCCCTATCCCAGGGGTGTGTTTGGTAGCGGTTTGGCACGCGGACGGCATTCCTCTGTTTGCCGCCGCCGGGCTCCACTGTCGGTGATGATCTCCGTTGCTGTCCATGGCTGTGACGGATTGGTGATCCTCCGAGCGTTCGACCCCGACGCGTATGCGCATTGAGCCTGGTTGGCTCAGCACTCCTGCTGCCCTACGTACCGGCGGTCACATCGACGTCTGACGTCATCGCGCATTCCCAGTACGGCGATGCCGGACGCCGCGTGGACCGAGGGATGACGTCATTTTCCTGAACATCGCCCTGATCTGACGATGAGACGCCAATTGGGAGGATTTACATATTGCTCTACTCCCACTGGACTCTCCCTTCCCTTCGCTCCTCCGGTGCCCACACCCACTGTTTCATTGGTCAGTCGACCAACAACTGACCTATTTAATGTCAGCAACAAGTGTGTTGGATCTCGCTGTATAGATGAGATCAACGTAGCACTGCGATACTATCACAGGTAAGGAGCATACTTATTGCTTATCCAATATATCTTGGGAAACTATACTTACTGCTATACATATAAAAACATCTCTTTGTAAACAATCGCTCCCTAGTAGAATTGATTCCATCTTTTTGCCTTTCAGGGCAATCTCCGGTTTATATTGGCCCATCCCTGTGAGCTTTGACGTGCTGTGCATGGTATATTGGAACAAGGATACCACCACATAATTAGTCTGATGTTTCAATGTAACATTTCCAGGTCCAACCTATGTATTTGTCTATTTCGTCCATCTAATAATTTGATGGACTTGCCAATACATATATATTTCTTTTTTCCGCTCCTCTTTTGAAACATATAAATTCCTAAATGTTTCATCACAAAACGCATTGCTTATCATTACTTGTTGGCCTGGAACTTTTCAAACTCCATGGAGCTCACCCAAAGACATCCATCTCTATACTTGCGTGTTGCTAGAAAAAGATTTTTGTGAGACGTAAGTAACATCCTCTTTACATCTCTTTATTGCATATATCAACTATAATTTGATTGGATGTTTTTGCTCAAATGCCTATTTTTGCGTGCCCTGCATAATGTTTAAACACACAATGTCGCTGTAAATCCAAATATTGTACTCTTATATATTGTTTTTCTTTTTGTTGTTTTTCCTCTTGAATCACAGATTCAAATTTAAATACATTGCTCAGCCCTCATACCTACCCTGAAGAAGGAACATATATACCTCGGTATTGAATTGCCGCGTATATCCGAAACATGTCGGTATTTACCTGCATCCCCCTGTACTGATGTTTAGCATCCGCCCATAGGGATGCAAATGTAATGTATTTTGGCTATCAATGTGATACTCACAAATCATAATTCTATTGTAATTATCTCAATGTGTCATTGAAAACTTTTTTCTCTTTTTTCAACTTTTTATGATCTATTATAATAAAAACCTTTCTACTTTTTTAAATAAAGTTTTTGGTCAGTTCTTTTCACTGCACCGGTCCGCACTATCCCAGGGGCAACCCTATTTCCAATTTCCCTAAATCTTTACTCTGCCATTTAAAGACCTTATTGGTTTTATAGTCCTCTGTATCCCTAATACATTTTTTCCTCCTCTGATCAGCTTCTTTTTCTAAATGCCTTTTAAGGTTTTCATATTCCTCCTGATCCTTATAATTTCCCTGATCTATTTTAAAAAGTTTTACATTTTTACGGGTGATTAAAAAATTCAACAAAGCTAAACCAGCTTTATTAAAATATTGGAACCATTCTGCAACATCCATTTCATCCTACTAGGGAGCCATCTTCCACCTCGGACTCCTGAGGAATAGAACAAAATAAGGCACCAGAGGGGGGATGCAAGTTAGATTAAAAAAGAAGATGGGTGTAGTAGATGGAGGTTTATTTAATTTGAGCAAGGCCATGCTTTCTGAGGATGAGAAGTATGTAGACATAAATAAAGGTTTCAAATTTGCACCCCCATGTCCACTGAATAAGTTTGAGGTTTTTATGGACATTCAAAAAATATGTCCATAAGCTTAACATTCAGAGGCATTTAGTTACTAATCCCACTCGGAATGTCATGGTGGCTTCTGATGTGTACAGGCATTCTTTATTGTCTGATGTGTAATGTGGAAATATCTGTGCTACCCCCAAAAGAAAACACCTAAATTCACATCCAAGTGAAAAAAAATGGTGAAAATGGGCAGGATCAAAATCCTAAAAAATGGGAAAAATCCCCTATAGGTGAAAAAAAGTGATGGTGCTGCAATTATTAATAGTTAGAATATAAACTACAATGAAATGTTAAATGTGAAAAATAATGTGCATCCTTAACTGAATCAATGAAGTGTAAGAGACAATATGTCACAAATGACATATGATATGAAAAAAAGTGAATAAACACCTTGTGCACAATATGCACAAGCACATAAATAGTGCAAAACACAAAAATTAAGTATACAATAAAGGAGTCCATAGGAGCAGTAAAGAAAGCAACACAAAAAAATGAATGAATGAAAAAATGAAAAATTGTCTGGTCTCTCTTCAATTTTTCATTTTTTCATTCATTCATTTTTTTTGTGTTGCTTTCTTTACTGCTCCTATGGACTCCTTTATTGTATACTTAATTTTTGTGTTTTGCACTATTTATGTGCTTGTGCATATTGTGCACAAGGTGTTTATTCACTTTTTTTCATATCATATGTCATTTGTGACATATTGTCTCTTACACTTCATTGATTCAGTTAAGGATGCGCATTATTTTTCACATTTAACATTCTTTATTGTCTAATGCCTCCCTCTTTATCCCCCTGGAAAGTTGCCCCCCTCATTAAGTGTATTTAGAGACCTAATATTGAAAGACTTGGAGGATGTGAAGATCAAGAAAGGGGGAATAGATCCCTCTTTTAAGAAATTGAGGCCCTTAAAAAGTGGAACAATCTAGTAGTCCGGCCAGGGGACAAAGGGAGGGGTATAGTTATTCTTGATTGTGAATCCTATAACATGGCGATGAATATGATTTTGTCAGATGGAGAGACACATTACCCATTGCCAAATAATCCAACTCAAAATTTTAAAAGGGAATTGCAGGTGATTGTGGAAGTGGTACCATAGCAACATTTAAAAAAAGAAAAATAATTTTTAGTGTCCAAGATGCATAAAAATTCTTTGCAACCCCATGGGAGGCCTATTATAAGTGGTATTGACTCTGGGAACCTCAAGGGTGGGTAGATATATAGAAACCTTTTTGCAACCTTTAGTTTCACAGACCCCCTCATACCTTAAGGATACTACACAGGTGATTAATATCTTGGAGGAAGTGGAATGGAGGGAAGGTTACATCTTAGCCACTGCTGATGTGGCTTCTTTATATACTATACTTTTGCATCAACATGGGAGAGATGCTGTGGAGTATTTTTTAAGTAAGGATACTAATTTGCCCTCTTTGCAACAACAATTTGGACTTTGATTGCTTGACTTCTTTATGGGACACAATGATTTATGGTTCAACAGATCTTATTTCTTACAAGGCTAGGTAGTCACCATGGGTGCAAAATTTTGCACACAGTATGGGCAATTTGTTTATGGCCAAGTGGAAGGAGGACATCATTTATGGGTACCGAAAGGCCAAAACTGGTACTGAGGAGGACGTACATAGATGACGTCCGCCTCCTCTGGTTTGGCATGGAATCCTTTAATGGTTTTATGGGCAAGCTTAATGACAATGATCAAGGAATTGTCATCCAGCATGAGGCTAGCAGGTAGGAATTTAATTTCCTTGATTTTAGAATCAGGGTCTTGGACAATAGGTTGATTACCTCTATGGTCTTCTAAGACACTGATAATAATGGTTTTATTAGTATGAACAGTTGTCACCATAAATGTTGGCTCAAAGCAGTACTAAAGATCCAATTTTTACCTTTGAGGTCTGAAGGAAGCTGATCTCTTGAGGAAACGCTTCTTGGATAAGGGTTATGATCCAGTTGAAGAAAATCTTTAGAAAGCATTGGAGTGTCTTAAGGAACGATAAAGTATTAGGTCCACTGCTGCTAGAGACCCCTGTGGTTACCTAGAGCGGAGTGTCTCCATTAAGATTAAAAATGGCCCCTAAAATACTAAAATAGTTGAGCCTCCTAACTTCTTCCAACAATTTTTTTTTTTTTATCCTTGTAGAAAATGGGCAGTCTGTGAAATCAATTGTCTTAAAGGCAGAAAATATCCCTCTTTCCATTCTAAAACTACTTCCAAGTCTTATGATATAGATTCCTTTCCAACCTGCTCATCTAAAAATGTAGTGTATCTAAAAAAATGTCCATGCGGCTTTCAATATGTAGTCCGTATGCTACAGACGAGATTAAAAGAGCATATTGCAAATATATGCAAGGCTTTCCCCTAACCATAGCTAGGGACATCCTTCATAACAATTAAGGATGAGCCGAACACCCTCTGGTTCGGTTCGCACCAGAACCTGCAAACGGACCGAAAGTTTGCGCAGACTTTAGAACCCTATTAAATACAATGGACGCGAACGTTCAAAATCAAAAGTGCTAATTATCAAGGCTAATATGCAAGTTATTGTCCTAAAAAGTGTTTGGGGACCAGGTCCTGCCCCAGGGGACATGTATCAATGCAACAAAAAGTTTTAAAAACATCTGTTTTTTGGGGAGCAGTGATTTTAATGATGCTTACAGTTAAAAAAAATTGAAATATTCCATTAAATATTGTACCTGGGGGGTGTCTAAAGTATGCCTGTGAAGTGGCACGTGTTTCCCATATTTAGAACTGTCCGTGCACAAAATGACATTTCTAAAGGAAAAAAAGTCATTTAAAACTGCTTGCGGCTTTAATGTAATGTCTGGTCCCGACAATATGGATGAAAATCATTAAGAAAAATTACATGGGTACCCCCCCCCCCCCAGCCAACTACCAGTCCCTTTGGGTGTTGTATGGATATTAAGGGGAACCCCGCACCCAAATTAAAGAAAGGCCCTATATACTCTGAACAGCAGTATACAGGCGGTGCAAACAAGACAGGGACTGTAGGTTTGTTCTTAAGTAGAATCTGTTTGTAATTTGGAACAGGTACATTTTTTACGTGTAGCTCCAGCCAAAAAATCGATTTTTAAGCTTTTGGAACACATAGGGAAGGGTTATCACCCCTGTAACATTTGTTTTGCTGTCTGTGCAGTGTGCACCTGTTCAGAACATTTCACCTCACTTTCTACCCCAATGACAAATGTTTTTTGAAAATTTGGGGTTTTTATTGAAACAAGGATTGGTGATAAAGCATCAGTGGAGAGGAGACACTTTTTTCCCATATTAACTCTTACAGGAGAGAATTTCCCTTCCTAGGGGTAGATTTCCTCTCACTTCCTGTTGTCTCCTTCCGTTTGCAAGTAGGAGACATTTGTAAGTTGAATGTTTGAAAGTAGGGACCTGCCGTATATACTCTGCAGAAATTTGGCCACAACACTGTAAGCCCTCACAGTTACTCTTGGTGGGCGCTGGAGCACCCTGCTGTGAACTATTATATCAAGAATTGTAATTACATGCCATTGTTGAACAGTGGTAGGAAAAATTGGGCCTTTGGTGGTGGTGCTGGTGCCACAACACTGTAAGTCCTCACAGTTACTCTTGATGGGTGCAGGAATGGGCCCAGCTATGAAATATTAGATCAAGAATTGTAATTACATGCCCCTGTTGAACAGGGGCACACAAATTGGGCCTTTGGTGGTGGTGGTGGTGGTGTTGCCACAACACTGTAAGCCCTCACAGTTACTCTTGGTGGGCACAGGAATGGGCCCTGCTGTGAATTATTAGATCAATAATTGTAATTACATGCCCCTGTTAAACAGGGGCATAAAAATTGGGACTTAGGCACTGGTGCCACAACACTGCAACCCCTCACAGATACTGTACTTAGAGTGCAGCAATTAGCCCTGCTGTAAAGTATTGCATCAAAAATTGTAATTACACGCCCATGTTAAACAGGGGCTAAAAAACTGGGCCTTAGCCACTGGTGGCGGTGCCCTGAACCAAAAATGTTCTTACAAGCTATCAGCATGATCATTGAGAAGGAAGAGGATAGTCACTCAACATAACAGGATAGTCACTCAGCATCAGCATAGGCAGTCTTGAAGGGATCTGACATTTCAAAAAAAAAATTTGGTTACATCAGCATCAGGTGCTTGGTAGCTGGTGGTGATCCAAGACTGATTCATTTTTATGAAGGTCAGTCGATCGCCCGTGTCGGTGGACAGGCGCACCCTGTGATCGGTTACAAAGCCTCCAGCAGCACTGAATGTGTGTTCCGAAAGAACGCTGGATGCAGGACAGCCCAGTAGCTCAATTACATACTGTGCAAGCTCTGGCCAGTGATCCATCCTCAAGACCCATTAACCCAGAGGCTTTTCGGTGGGAAAGGTGTCCAAGTCTGATCTTGCCCCTAGGTATTCCTTCACCATGTAAACCAGACGCTGGCGATGGTTGCTGGAACCAATCATACCTTGGGGCTGCGTACTAAAAAATTGTCTGAACGCATCGGTCAGACGGCCACCTTCTCCACCGCTCCTTCTTTGACTGACTGAAGCCTCAGCAACACGTTGTCCAGGACCAGGAATTTGTAACCTCCCAGTCTCTGGGAATGCGTTGCACAGACCTTTCTGCAAGGCCTCCCGAAGATGCTTCATCCTCTGCTCCCTCTGCGACGGCAAGATAAGGTCCGCAACCTTACCCTTGTAATGTGGATCAAGGAGGGTTGCCAGCCAGTAATGATCCCTCTCCTTGATCGCACGAATATGAGGATCCTTCCGCAGGCTTTGCAGGATCAGGAAGGCCATGCAGCGTAGGTTTGCTGAGGCATTCGGTGCGGAGTCCTCTGGGTCACTGAGGACGACATGATCCGCAGCCACCTCCTCCCAGCCACCTACAAGTCCATGGGTGTCTTGGGACTGTAATTGATCCCTTGAAGACTGCTGCTGATGCTGAGTGCTATTCTCCACCTCCATGCTGTTACAATCTTCCTCCTCCTCCTCATCCTCTTCCTGTGTGATAGCCGGGCCAGCAGGAACACTGTCTGGATAAAGGGGGCCTTGAGAGGTAAGGAAGTCCTCCTCTTCCTGCTTCTGTTCTGCCTCAAGTGCCCTGTCCATTATTCCACGCAACGTGTGCTCCAACAGGTGGACAAGAGGGACAGTGTCACTGATGCATGCACTGTCACTGCTCACCATCCTCGTGGCCTCCTCAAATGGTGCCATGACAGTGCATGCATCCCTGATCATGGCCCACTGGCGTGGGGAAAAAAATCCAAGCTCCCCTGACCCTGTCCTGGTGCCATATTGCAACAGATACTCATTGATGGCCCTCTGCTGCATGTGCAGCCGCTGCAGCATGGCCAACGTAGAGTTCCACCTGGTGGGCATGTCACAGATTAGGCAGTTCTTGGGCAGGTTGGATTCCTTTTGCAGGTCAGCCAGCCGAGCACTGGCATTATATGACCGGCGGAAATGCCCACAGAGTTTCCTGGACTGCTTCAGGACCTCCTGTAAGCCCTGATACCTGCCCAAGAACTGCTGCACCACCAAGTTAAGGATGTGAGCCAAACAGGGCACATGGGTCAGTTGTCCCTGTCGGAGAGCGGAGAGGAGGTTGGTGCCATTGTCGCAAACCACCTTTCCTGGCTTAAGCTGGCATGGCGTCAACCACCTCTGAGCCTGCCCCTGCAGAGCTGACAGTATCTCTGCCCCAGTGTGGGTCATGTCCTCCAAGCACACCAGCTCAAGCATCGCATGGCATCTTTTTGCCTGCGTACTTGCGTAGCCCATTGAACGCCTACGGAGCACCGCTGGTTCAGAGGACAAAGCACAGGTAGAGGCCATGGAGGAAGAGGAGGGGGTGGAGAAGAGAGGTGTGTCAGAATCACCAGTAGTAACATTTTGGAGGCGTGGTGGCGGAACAACCTCCAACACTACTGCACGCACCTTGTCCTGTATCCTTCCCAGCTGCCAGCAGAGTCACCCAATGCGCCGTGAAAGATAGGTAACGTCCCTGTCCATGCCTGCTGGACCATGAGTCAGCGGTAATATGCACCTTACCACTGACCGCCCTATCCAGCGAGGCCAAGACATTACCTTCCACATGCCGGTAGAGAGCCGGAATTGCCTTCCGTGAGAAAAAGTGGCGTTTGGGAACCTGCCACTGAGGAACCGCACATTCCACAAACTCACGGAAGGGGGCAGAGTCTGCCAACTGAAAAGGCAGCAGTTGAAGTGCTAGAAATTTAACCAAGCTAGCATTCAACCGATGGGCATGTGGATGGCTGGGAGCGAACCTATTTTGGCGGTGAAGCAGCTGGGGCAGGAAAATTTGCCTGTTACAATCTGACATCGGTGTAACAATAGCAGATTGCCCGCAAGTACTTGGCTGTGACACACCTAATTCTACACCTTCATTCCTCTCAGTGCAGGTTTCAGAGAGGACTGAAGGTATAGTAGGGTTTGAGATCCCAGCTGATGAGGCGCAAGGAGAGGTCCGCTTTGTTCTTTGGTGTGGGTCTTTTAGGTAGGCTTGCCAACGAACTGCATGGCAGGTCGACAAATGTCTGGTCAAGCACGTGGTGCCCAAGCGGCTGATGTTTTGGCCACGCGAGATACGCCTGAGACATATGTTGCAAATGGCAATGGTGCGATCTGCTGCACACATCTGAAAAAAGGCCCACACCAAAGAACTTTTGGAATAACGCACAGAGACAGCAGCGCCCTGCACATGCGGAGCTCTGCGGTGTGATGCAGTCGGTGTGTTGCCCTTAAGCTGGCCCCTGGAGGGCATCCTGCCTCGTTGGAGATGTGCCTCCTCCTCCTCCTCTCTCCTATCAGGCACCCATCATCCCCTCCCTCCTCATCACTGGATCAAATCTGGCAGTATGCTGCAGCTGGGGGAACATGACTGCCAGATAGCTGTCCTTGTTGGGCACCCCCTCTCTCTGGGCTCACGTTACTACCCCCTCTCTCTAGGCTCACGTTACTGCCTTCCTCTAGCTGGGTTCCATCATCGGAGCCTTCAAAACGCTGGGAATCCTACTGGAGCATGTACCCAACACTGTGGTCAAACAGTTCGGGGGACTCCTCAGGAGGACATGGTGGGGCTAGGGAAGGAGTGACTGATGCCATTGAGCCGAGGGAAGAGGCTGCTTTGGCAGCTGCTTTGCCAGACAAAGTACCCTGAGCCTGGGTGAGAGAGGATGAGGAGGATGAGGACGGCTTGGTCATTCACTCTACCAAGTCTTGGGCATGTTGCTGCTCAACATGGCCAGCTGCCAAAAAGGACAAGTGTGTCCCATGGCCACGTGCTCTAGACACAGAGCCTGCTCACCCTCTTTTATTGCCTCGTGACTGTCTGCCTCTCCTTGGTTGCCTTCCAGACATACTAATGGCCTGCAGTGAGATGTAGCTACACAAAGGTGGGATGTATATATGTATATATATATATATATATATATATATATATATATACGGATTATAATGCAGCTATCAGAATAAACTGTTTGCTGTGGTATTAGTATGAGTAAAGCAGCTATTTTCTTCAGTTAGTTTTAGGTGAAAACTGTGCAGAGGACACAGTACACTAACTGAAAATACTTGCAGCTCTCTGCCTGTGGTTTTATTATGAGAACACCACTATTAGTCACTAACTGCATTCAGGTAAGCTTTAGGTGAACGCTATGCAAAGCACACAATACACTAAGTGAAACACTGACTGCAGCTAGCACAATCACATGCCTGCCTGCCTGTCACAGTATAGAGAATAACAGGAATGGATCTAGCTAAACTGAATACAGTGTATAAATATATATACAACACCTAGGATGCATATATATCCTCTACACACTGTAACTGCAGCTAACTGACTCGCCTGCCTGCTCTATCTAACTCAATATAAATGACAATGTCTCTCTCTCTCTGTAAGCTCTCTCTTTAACCAACACCGCAACACACTACACAAGGCCGCCACGGAGGCGGCCTTATATAGGGTGGGGCGTGTACTAAACCCCCTGAGACATAATTGGCCAAAGCCACCCAGCCTAGGAAGTGGAGGAAGATTTCGTCTGAGTCCAATGCTCTTTGGTTGTCAGCTTGGTGGGAAGTATATAGGAGCTTGAGCCCCTAAAGATCTCCGTCATAGAGATCCACTGGATTCGGTAAGCTGCTATTTCTTCTATTTCTTATCTGAACCATTTGGATATGGAGTCTCCACTCACAACAGTTTAGAAGATTACATCGCACACACATCAGCAGATGTGATTGTTCGGCTGAATCAACGTTATTTGGAACTTTGCACATATATTTATACACACGTTTTTATGTTTAATTTTTATTAATATTTTTATTATTTTTTTTGTTCACATGTAACATTTTATGCCTAATGAGAACTACACGGGACTTTCTTATTGGTGTTTTGTGTGTGTGAGAACTCACATATTTTAATTAGCACTTTGTTTGCTTATTTAAAGGGTAGCGCATTGTCATTTCCAATTCATGCAATATAACCACTTAACCTCCAGAAGATTTACCCCCCCACCTTCCTGGCCAGGCCTTTTTTTGTGATGCAGCACTGTGTTACTTTAATTGACAATTGCGCGGTCATGCAAAGTTGTATCCAAATATTTTTTTTCCCTTTTCCCACAAATAGAGCTTTCTTTTGGCGATATTTGATCACAAAATCGTAAAAATTTTTAAAAATAAACAAAGTAAACAAAATCCCAATAAGAGCCCATTCACACAGGGGCAACACGACTTCCAGCGCGATTTTATGAGGCAACTCAGACACAACTTGAGAATGAATCACAGCGTGACCTGGAGCTATTTACAAGGCAACTCCAAGTTGCCTGCAGGACAGGAGACATTCCAGTGGCCAATCAAACAAGAATCAGCTCTGTGGGAGGGAGAGGGGAGGGAGAGGTTTGCAGGAGAAATGTATGTTTTCTTCCTGGAGGGTTGCTCCTATTAAGACAGTGAGAGGTGACTCCCATTGAAATGAATGGTTACAGGTCGCCTAGGAGTCGGATTGAAGTAGTACAGGGACCTTTTTTGAAGTCAGAGCGACTGCAGTAGTGTGCATAAGGACGGCTCCATTAACTTACATTGATTTCTTCAGCCAGCATGACCTGAGGCGACTAGGGACGACCTGGGGCGATTTGGAGTCGGATCCAAAGACGCCCCTGTGTGAATGGGCTCTAAGCGTAAATTGACTGGTTTGTGCAAAAGTTATAGTGTCTACAAACTATGGGATATTTTTATTAATTTGTTTTTACTAGTAATGGTGGCAATCAGCGACTTATAGTGGGACTGCAATATTGTGGCGGACAAATCAGTCACCTGACACTTTTGACACTTTTTTGGAGACCAGTGACATTATTACAGTGATTTGTGCTACAAATATGCACTGTCACTGTACTGACAATGGTTGGGAAGGGGTTAATATCAGGGGCGATCAAAGGGTTAACTGTGTACCTAGCTAATGTTTCAGTGTAGTGGAGGAGGTGCTTTTACTAGTGGAAGGCATGGATCGGAAACATAGGATCCATGCCTTCTGTACTGACAAAATGGCAATCTGCCTTATTTACATAGGCAGACTGCTGTTCTGTCAGTGTACAGAACAATCAGCGGGTGCTGGTGTGAACATCGGGTTCACGGGACCCGCTGATCAGCTCACGCTGTGTAAAATCACAGCAGGAGCGAGCCACTGGCCCGATAACCGGAAGTGCAGGATCACGTATATATACGTGATCCTGCACAGCGCGGCGGTCCTGTAGCAGTAAATCTGCTATGGGGCGGTCGGCATGTTGATAATAAATCTTTTCTTTTGGATTTAACACTGATTTAAGCAGGCCATACACTAGTAGAATTCAAAATGTTTTGTTTTATGAATGTTTGTTCAATTTTTTAATTATTAGTGGGGTCAAGTTGACATTTGTTTTGCGACTGTGACTAGTGATAAAAACATTTGAAGGAGCTCACTCCATGACCACTAAGTGCAAACTAAGATTTGTTTGAACCAATGTAAACCTTACTTTAGACAGAACATCTGTTTTGTAGTCAACATGTTGTCTTACTTATTGCATATGTAAGGCATCATGTACACATTTTTACAACCTCTCCTGAACGATTTAACTTGACAGATAGTAACCCACATTTAAAACGTCAGTTTTTCTGTGTTTACATGCCGCGTTTAGTGGTGTTTTGCAGCGTTTTGCGTTTAGATTTTTATATATATATATATATATATATATATTATATATATATATATATATATATATATATATATATATATATTATTTTTTTCAAAATAGCCAAAAATGAAAAACGCAGGTAAACGGGAGTTACCACGTTTAGAAGCGTTTAGAAGCGTTTTGTGTTCCAAAAAATGCCTCTGAACTAAACTGCCTAGAAATTACTGTAACCCAGCTGCTCCTAAACGTCTGTTTACCAGCAGCAGTGTACCTAAGGCCTACCTCAATAAAGAAATATTGAAACTATAAAAAACTAAAAAAAAAAAAAATTGAAGGAGCAGGATGGAAAGTTTTCAATGTACTGATAATATTCATACAAATGTTCATACAAATTTTCATATGGACATTCCTATGGAAAATCTACAAGCATATAGCCAGCTTTAGTTGCATCGAGGTGTTTCTGAGTTGTTTATGCATTTTCATGTATGCAGAAAGAAAACAGCTTAGCCTACTTTGACCACCGGTTGCGGGGAAATGCGAAATTTACAAAATTGTGGCAAAATGTTACTGCGATTTTCCCGCGTTTGCGGCCTGTGATCACAAACTTCAGATTCTTACACATTCAGGAGAGGGAGGTTGAACCTTCCCTAACTGCAACAGCTCCTAAATAGGGATGGGCCGAACACCCCCTGGTTCGGTTCGCACCAGAACATCTGGAACGGGCAAAAAGTTCTAGCGATCATGCAGACTCTAATAAAATCTATGGGACACAAACATGAAAAATCAAAAGTCCTCATTTTAAAGGCTTATATGCAAGTTATTGCCATAAAAAAGTGTATGGGGACTCGGGTGCTGCCCTAGAGGACATGTATCAATGCAAAAAAAAATGTTTTTAAAACAATTTGTTTTAAAGGAGCAGTTATTTTAATGATGCTTAAAGTGAAACAATAAAAATCAAATATTCATTTAAATATCATTCCTGGGGGGTGCCCTTAGTCTGTCTGTAAAGTGGCGCATCTGTACAATGTATAGAACATGCCGCAGCAATAATGAGATTTCTAAAGGAAAACATTTAATTTAAACTGGTTTGCGGCTGTATTGTACTGCCGGCAATACAGATTGAAAAAAAAAATGGTGCAAAATCCCCTCCAGTCCATACCAGGCCCTTCAGGTCTGGTATAGATTTTAAGGGGAATACCACATAATTTTTTTTTTTAAATGGCATGGACACCCCCAAAACCCATACCAGACCCTTATCCGAGCATGCAGATTGACAGGTCAGGAAAATAGGGGGACGAGTGAGCGCCCCCCCTCCTGAACCATACCAGTTAACATGCCCTAAACATGCAGGGGTGGGTGCTGATGGGGACAAAGGCCTCTTCCTGACAACCCTGGGCTGTGGTCTGTCAGTGGTAAATGGTTTGTCTCATCTCTGCTACATTCTGCTGGAGGGCTTATTCTTTGAAAAACAGCAGACTAACTGGCTGGATCAACAGTTGAAAATAAAAGAAAGAAAGACTAAAAAATAAAATTAATGCAACCATCACATCTAAGAATTCTTAAGCTGCAATATAATAAATGTTTGCTTTTTGATTTAATACTGCTTTAAATTTGCATCAAATTTATAAATGTAAGTTACAGGTATTTTCAAGTACAATCTCTGTACGATTAAGACAATAATTATCGGAGACTTGAAATGATGGCCAATTCTTGTGCTTTTGCAAAGGTTTGATCTGTGCATAGCTGATCTTCTACCATACTATAACAGTGTTTCTCTTAGCAGGGCAGATAAAATGTATTAACAATATACAGTAAATGTTGCATATGTACAATACAAAGAGGCTACACATTTATATTTCACTGCATTTTTCCTTTGGCTTGACACAGCACTCTATCATCCTGGAATAAAGATAAAAGCTTCATACAGACTCATGCAAACTTTTATCAAGCTAGGCAAACACCGAGAGCTGTCACCGTGGTTAATAAATGCCCCCCAATTTAGAGTTTACCTTATATGAATATTTCAAAAAAATGTAATTTGTCTTAACAGATATGCATTATATGCTTTGCCAAGGAAGACAAATGAAACATTTTCTGTAGATTACAGGAAAAGTGGCAAAAGTATTGTAATATGAAAGGTGGAATATGACTTTTATATCTATAATACCATCTCTTCTCCCTTCTGTAGCACAATTTTGGTAGTTTAAGTGGTTTGTATAGATATACTGTATACAGTATATATATATTATTTTTTTCTTCTTTTTCAAATAACCATCAACAAGCAAGAATTATGCCCAGCATATACAATTTTTTCAGAAATAAATGTGACACTTTAACTGCTTGCCGACCAGCCGCCATTATACTGTGGCAGGTCGGCACGTTCCCACAAGCTGTCATAGCTGTACGTCTGCCCTTTAAGCAGGGATAGCAGGCATGTGTGTGCCCACTGCACTGCGGGGTGCCGATGCACGTGGTCGGTGGTTGCGATGACCACCGGCCACGAGCGATCATGGACACGAGAGGCAGAACAGAAACGAGTGTATGTAAACACACAAATCCCTGTTCTGTGAGCTGAGGAGAGACAGATTGTGTGTTCCTACTAGCTAGGAACAACAAACTGTCATCTCCTCTAGTCACTCCCATCACCCTACAGTTAGAACACACACAAGGGAACACAGTTAACCCCTTGATCGCCCCCTAGTGTTAACCACTTCCCTGCCAGTGACATTTACACTGTAATCAGTGCATTTTTATAGCACTGATTGCTGTATAAATGTCAATGGTCCTAAAAATGTTTCAAAAGTGTCCGATCTGTCCGCTATAATGTAAAAATCGCAGATCACCGCCATTACTAGTAAAAAAAATTATAATAATAAAAATGCCATACAAATTCCATAAATTTTTCCTATAGTTTGTAGACGCTTTAACTTTTGCGCAAACCAATCAATATACGCTTATTGCGATTGTCCCCCCAGATCTCAGTTGCGCCCCCCAAAGCCTGGATGCTATGCCCGGTTGCTGAGCTCCTTTCCCATTACAGCACAGAGAATTTCACAGGACAGAACAGCAACATGGCAGCCAACTACGCCATGTGAAGATTGTGATTGACTGGCTGTGTGTTAAGGAATGTGATTTCAGCTCTGTGTAGTGTGGGGAGGAGAAGCTGTGTACAGTGATGGGCTTGGAAAGGAGCTCAGCCAAGTGCCCTGCCAGCAGTGATCTCTGTCCTCTGACTGCTCAAGGCTGATCCCTGTCCTCTGATTCTCCAGGGGTGATCCCTGTCCTCTGAATCTCCAGGGGTGATCCCTGTCCTCTGAATCTCCAGGGGTGATCCCTGTCCTCTGAATCTCCAGGGGTGATCCCTGTCCTCTGAATCTCCAGGGGTGATCCCTGTCCTCTGAATCTCCAGGGGTGATTTCTGTCCTCTGAATCTCCAGGGGTGATTTCTGTCCTCTGAATCTCCAGGGGTGATTTCTGTCCTCTGATTCTACAGCAGTGACCCCTGTCCTTTGACTCTCTAGCCATGATCCCTGTCCTCTGCCTCTCCAGCCATGATACCGGTCCTCTTCCTTTCCATCGGCAATCCCTGTCCTTTGCCTCTCCAGTGGTGATCCCTGTCTTATCTCTCTTCAGTGGCGATCCCTCCTCAGGGATTACCCCTGTCCTCTGCCCTGCCAGTGGTGATCCCTGTCCTCTGCCTCTGCCTCTCCAGTGGTGATCCCTGTTATCAGCCTCTCCAGTGGTGATCCCTGTCCTCAGCTTCTCCAGCAGTGATCCCTGTTCTTTGCCTCTCCAGGGGTGATCCCGGTCCTCTGCCCTGCCAGCAGTGATCCCTGTCCTCTTTCTCCAGCAATGATCCCTGTCCTCTGTCCTGCCAGCATTGACCCCTTTCCTCCACCCTGTTTACCTCTGTCCTCAGCTCATCCCCTGCTGACCTCCAATCCTCTGCCCTCTGACATTTTTTACTGCACTCCCACATCAGCCAGGCTATAGCCAGCCCTGTTTGCTTGCTTAGTTTTGATTTACCGTAACTGGTGTGTTATAGTTGGTATTATAGGTATATTTGAATAGACTAATAAATAGTGCTGCGCTACCAGCGTGATAATATAAATATTTATTATTTCGTTTTTTTCACTGAATTTTTTATTTTTTGGTGGTAGCGCAGGAGTCATATATTATAAGTATATTGTTGTGGTTTAAAACCACACAATGACCATACACTGTTTTACAGACCCACTTGATAAATGAGTACATTGTACTACTGTTTATGACAATGTTTTATGTGTAGTAAAATGTATATAGTTTTTTTATTCTGACTTTTTTCTCATATGGCATATTTAAAGTCCCACTACTTTTGTTTTTTTAAAATACCTAATTAATAATTATATATATATATTTTTAAAGGTATTTCTTTTTATTCTGATATAAGGTACGATGGACATCTACAACATGGCAACCCATATTAGTCACTACAAAGCGAAGCATGAAAGGAAAGACTCAATTAAATCTAATATATCAAACAATGCTATTTAAACACACACATACACACAAAAATACACACACAGTGCAGGATCAGAAACAGGCTCATAATGAAATAATAAAAAAAAAAAAAAAATCTGGGATGAACTCTATTTAGGAAGGTGGATGGGGTACGGTTAGATAAATGTACAAACTAATGTCAATCACCGATAGCAGTTTAAGACCGAGTACGAGTACCGATACTTTACCTCAAGTACTCACCGATACCAATTACCAATACCTATTTTAATATATATATTTTTAATTTACATTTTATTACTTTTTTTGGTGGAGAGGTGGGGGGGTGTATTGTTTAGGGTGGAGAAGTGGGGAGGGGTGTTATTGTTTAGGGTGGAGAGGTGGTGAGGGGGTTATTGTTTAGAGTGGAGAGGTGGAGAGGGGTGTTATTGTGTGGGGTGGAGAGGTGGGCAGGGGTGTTATTATTTAGGGTGGAGAGGTGGGGAGGGGGTTATTGTTATTGTTTGGATATGCAGGAAGAGAAGGGGAAGGGGTTATTGTTTAGGTTGGAGAGATGTGGAAGGGTGGTATTGTTTAGGGTGGGGTGGGGCATTATTGTTTAGGGTGGGGAAAATATTTTTTTGTTTAGGGTGGGGGGATTGTTTAGGGTGGAGAGGTGGGGAGGGGGCTTATTGTTTAGGGTGGGAAGGGGGTTATTGTTTAGAGTGGAGAGGTGGGGAGGGGGCTTATTGTTTAGGGTGGGGGGTTATTGTTTAGGGTGGAGAGGTGGGGAGGGGTGTTATTGTTTAGGGTGGAGAGGGGGTTGTTTTTATTGTTTGTATATGCAGGAAGAGAAGGGGGAGGGGAGGGGAAGGGGGGTATTTGGAAATCCACACACTGTCAATCAATGCACTACAACACCCATCAGACATGCCCTCCCCTTCCAAGAAGTTCTGCAGCAGCAGAGACACTTAGGGAAAGTCATCAGAGGTGGGTGGAAGCAAAGCCTGGCTCAGTGCAGGACACACACTAACTACCAGGCAGATCTGTCACCCGCAGAGGAGCCCAAGGAGGAGAAGCACATCGTCCAGAGGACACAAAAACCGGAGCTAAGTGGGAGGGGGTGGAGCCAGTGTGGGAGGGGGCGGTTTCACTGCGGGGAAAGAGAATCTTACTGAGAGCTGAAACATCATTGGTTGTTAAGGACGTGGTGGCAACCTATTATTGCCTGCATTGTTTTGTATACATTTCATTTGTCAGTGGGGGAATCCCACTGACAGATAAAAGCGGAACCTGAGGGTATCCGTTTCAAGTATCGGCACATTTGCACGAGTACCGATACTCATGCAAATGCTTAGTATCAACACCGATACCAGTATCAGTATTGGTGCAACCCTACCTAGTATACACAAGAAAATCGGATGAAAAATTCTGCTTTTGGAGCGATCATCCAATATTAATCAACGATCATTAGTACACAGCTTTTGCGAGCAGCATCTGTAAATGTGAAAATATCAGAAGGGACAAGCACAAAAATGTTTCTAGTATGAAAACAGAACTAAAAATTCTCTTGTAATTAGTATGGTATTTGTACAAAAAAATTGTGTGACCAAGACATGAAATGAAAGAGTCCAATACAATAGCATACATTACATCACTTCCGAAGTTGTATTCTGTTGTACGAGAACTTGTGGCTTTAATAATCCATTGGTTTTTGATATGAGACTAGCATGCACAAAACAAAAAAAATAGATGATCATTGTCCAATATTCTTATCGTGTGTACGAGCAAGGTTTGATTAAACATCAATCCTGATTAAAATATTCAGAACAGCCTCCTGATATCCTTCAATCCTCTGGAATGGGACAAAGCAATGAGGATAAAAACTGCATGTCCACCCAAAATGGTAAAAAAGTTTCCAACCAACAAAATGGCAGACTCCCATGCATGGCGATGTCACGTGTCCAAGCTCCACCCAACGCATTTCATCATTTAAATATGTCATCAGGGGCATGGTCACTAGTCAGCACAACACTTTATATATGGTGGAGGCTGGATATGACCGACCTCCATCCGAATTCGGCTTCAAAAGCAGGAAGATCGTGAGTACCCAGAACCGAAAATGACACTGGGACCAGAATAGACAACACATATATCCCAAGGACCAGAAGTGCTGAAGAGATAATCCCGATCCGGATATTAAACAAAACATCACAATTTAGAGCAATAAAAAGTCCACCTTATGAATTATATAAGAGAAAAATCAAAACGAAAATATTACATAAAAAACAGGACCTTCTAATATAATGATAAAAAGTTAAGAAGGACCTCAATAGCCAGCACTGATAGTCTCAAAATTATAGCGCCAACGGGGGGGATTATCTTTTTACAATAAAAAGGGTTTTACACTATGTTCGGTTTCCCCTTACATTTTATATGCCCGCATTGCTGCACGCTGAAATCCACTGATCAGGGACACCGCTCATCCTAGGAGAAACCTTCTCTATGAAGAGCTCAAAACCACCCATTTAGAGGAGTGACTAAGGCTATCTTTGTTTGGAAGTCTGGTGAGTGAGTAGATCTCCTAAGGGAGCTGCATTGCATCTAATGGTGAAGTGTCCATTCAAGCTACAGTTGCTGGGTTCCTCTGAGATGAATCTGTTGTACACTCACAGTGAATGAACTGTTGAACTGACAGTGTGTTTCCCCATATAAGGAGCCAGAGCAACAACATTCATAGCGTTAATGCTGGCAGATGAGAGGATTGGAGAAGTGGACTCTCTCTCTCTCTTTTTTTCAATTATTCCAATTTCATGCATTGGACCTATATGTGTTTATATGTTGCATAGTTTAGTACTGTAGGATAAGAATCCTTATCACCCACAGGTTTTTTTTTTTTTTTTTCCATAAAGTTTTATTGCGCAAATTCACAAACATCTCAATACAAAGTATAAAACAGAACAAGTGCATTCAAGGAGAATCAGTGTTTGGTACAACATAAACAAGCATTGCAGGCAGGTGTGTAATTGTCTCCAGTTTTTGTAAAAGTGTGAATGAGGGTGCATATGGGTCGGAGCCTTTATTAATTTGAATCGCGTGCCAGCCGCCTGCTATCCTTGCTGCATTTCTTATTGTTTCCGACACCAAAAAGACGGTGTCTAAAGGCTAGTAATAGAGGGGTATGAGGAGGGGGACCGTACCCACTCGTGTGGAGAGGGTGTGGGACTGAAGTGGGGTAGGAATAGGGGAAGAGAGATCAGAGAAGAGAGAGTAGGAGCAAAGAAAAGGGGGGCCACAGGTGATGTATTAATGGGGGTCGGAGAGCATTTGTAGTAGAGAAGAGAGGGGAGATTTTGGGGAGAGCTAGGGAGCAGCAAGAGGAATAGGAGCGGGTTAACGAGGAAAAGGAAAGAGAGAGAAAGAGAAAGAAGAGAAAAAAAAAAAAAAAAAAGACCGGGGGGGGGGGGGGAGGGGGAGGTGGGGTAGGGGTAAGGGTGAGGAAGAAGGTGCGGGGAGTGACCACTCGCTTGGGCCTCTGTATGTGAGAGGGGAGTAACGCCCCTCAAAGCTCGTACATTAGTCAGGGGGAACATGCTGCTTGTATTCAGCTGTTGTTTTGAAATGTAACCAGCAGGACCAAGTAAACGAGAAATTCTCCAGTCTCTCTTGCGAGATGTGGATCAGTTCTTCCATGTCGCAAATTCTAGAAATGGTCGCAAACCATTCTTTAAGTGGCGGTGCATGGCAGGAGCGCCAGTGTTTGGGGATACATAACCTAGCAGCATTCACCATGTGCATAGCTAGGGATTTAAAGTAAGAGAGAGAAGTGTGCTGCAGGAGGAATTGTGCTGGTGTATAGTCCAAGGTATATGTGGTGATTGATGCGATGCGTCTGTGTACCTCCCTCCAAAAGGGTTGGATGTGTGAACATTCCCACCAAATGTGTACCATGGTTCCCACCTCTGTATTGCATCTCCAGCATATATTGGAGGTTGAAGGGGCAAATTTATGCAAGAGAGATGGGGTTCTGTACCATCTAGTGAGCACTTTGTACCCGTTTTCCTGTATGGCGACATTCAACGACCCCCTATGTGCATATTCATGAATTCTCGTCCAATCAGTTGGTGACATGGGGGTAGGTAGGTCTCTGTTCCACGAGGTCTGTGATGGCGAAAGGGTAGAGTCACTAGGTTCTATAAGCAAGGCGTAGAGAAGGGAAATAAGGTGTCGTTGGGGGGTTATACGATAGCAGAGAGTTTCGAAAGGGGTAAGTGGTCTTGTCCAGCTATCACGGGCTGTATGTGTGGATAAAAAGTGACATATTTGTCTGTAAGTCCAGAAGGGGAAGGTAGAGGTGTTGGAAATGAGCCTAAGATCCTCTATCGAGGCGAGTTTGCCGTCAGTGTACAGTTGGGAGGCAAAGATGTCTTGAAACGGCCATTCTTGTTTGAGGAAGGAAGGTGACTCGCCTGGGATAAAGTCGGGGTTTCCTCTCAGCGTAGTCAGCGGACCCGGGGTGGGTGAAAGGGAGTCTCCAGTCGGGGACGACCTAAGGAGCTTCAAGGAAGTGTGAATGAAGGGATGTGAGGACAAGGACTGTGGCCATTGTTTCGGGGACAGCCATGGGAGAAGACGTAGAGGAATGGGTGAGAAAGAGTCTTCGATAGAGATCCAGATCTTCTCTAGGGGGTGAATGGACCAGTCCACGATTCTCGTAAGATGGCAAGCCACAAAATATTTATACAGGTCTGGGAGAGCAATACCCCCTTTAGGCTTGGGCAAGGTGAGTCTGGCATATTTGATTCTAGGAGGGGAACCTTTCCATAAAAAGGTCGAGCAGGCCTTCCGATAGGAGGAAAAGAATCCTGCGGGGATATGCATTGGGATGGTTTGGATCAAGTACAACATACGTGGTAGTATAATCATTTTGATCAGAGCAGCTCGACCAAACCATGAGACATTCAATGTAGACCACTCCAAAAAATGGTCTTGGGCTTTTTTCAGGGCAGGGTGGAAGTTGAGGGCATACAGGTCTTTGAGGCAGGGCGGGATCCGAATCCCAAGATAGGAAATAGCAGTCTTTTCCCAATGGAACGGGAAAGATTCCCGGCAGTGGGTGGCTTCCTGTGGCGGGAGGGTGATATTCAGGGCGTGGGACTTTGTATAGTTAATTTTAAGGTTTGAAATTGTACCAAAGGCTTCCAAGTCATGTAAGAGAGATGGAAGGGAGGTTCGTGGGGATATGAGGGAGAGCAGAATGTCATCCGCGAAAGCAGCGACTTTAAATTCTCTACCTTTGACCACCAATCCCCTAACATCCGGGTTTTCTCTAAGTTTGTTTAAGAGGGGTTCCAAGGAGAGAATGTAGATCAGGGGGGAGAGGGGACAACCCTGGCGTGTGCCGTTATTAATGGAGAAGGCGTTCGACAGGTGGCCGTTAACTCTCACCGCCGCCGTGGGGTTCGAGTATAATGCCATTATGGAGGTGAGCATGCGGTCTTCCAAACCCACCCCTTTTAGGACCTCTCGAATGTAGTCCCAGGCCACTCTGTCAAACGCCTTCTCCGCATCAAGGGAGAGCAAAAAGCCTGGTGTTTTAGTTGACGTAAGCCAGTGATGTAAGTTAAGGGTTCGTATGGTGTTGTCCCGTGCCTCCCGGCCCGGGACAAACCCCACCTGGTCATTGGAGATAAGGCCGGGGATCAGAGGTATTAACCTATTGGCCAGTATTTTGGCATAAATTTTTATGTCGACATTAAGGAGTGAAATCGGCCTATAATTTGCCACTTGTAGGGGATCCTTCCCCTCCTTAGGAATTACGGTGATGTGAGCCTCTAATAATCTGTTAGGTCGGTCTTGAGGATTGGCCAGGGCATTAAATGTCTGTAGAAGGTTGGGGGTAAGGACATCTGCGAAAGACTTGTAATACTGAAGGGTGTACCCGTCCGGGCCCGGGCTTTTACCCAGCTTCATTTGTTTCAGGGCTGTCTCCAGTTCTCCTGCCGAGAACAATCCCTCCAGGGATTGTGCTTGTTGGGAGGAGAGGGGTTTAGGGCCATAATGAGAGAGAAAATCCGCAATGAGCGTTTGGCGTGTCTCCCCCGAGGCTCGGGGTAGCTGTGTGGGGTGAAGGTTGTAGAGCTTTCGGTAGAAAGACTCAAATTCCTTCGCAATGTCCTCGCTCTTAGCCAGGAGGGTGCCCTGGGGATCGCGTAAGGTATGTATGGTGGACGAGAGTTTGGCCTTCTGGACTGACCGTGCTAAAAGACGTCCACTCTTGTTGCCATGTTCATAAAAGACCCTCTGGCCAAGAATGTAACGCCTTCTCGTGCGTTTACCTAATTCATCTGCAAGAAGTGTACGGCACTTGGTCAGTTCCTGTAGAGTGTTCTGGGCTTGTATCTTCTTATGGGACAGTTCTAGTACTCTAATCCTTTTGAGAAGAGTATTCACTCTCTCCTGGTAAGCTTTTTTGGCCTGTGAATTCAGGGCAAGCAATTCTCCCCGTACCACGCATTTGTGAGCTTCCCATATGGATATTGGAGAAATGTCAGGAATAGCATTTTCTTGGAAATATAGCTTGATGCATGAACGAATGCGCTCTAATGAGGTCGGGTCTGTCAAGAATGAGGGGTTGAAACGCCAAATCTTAGTCTTGGGGTATGTTTCCGGGAATGATAATGTGACTGTGATGGGGTGATGATCTGATAGGAACATCGGTTCAATGGAGGAATGTTGGAGGGCGGGGAGGTCGGTCTGGGATAAAAAAAAAAGTCAATTCTGGAATATTTCTGGTGGGGGGCCGAGAAGAAGGTGTAGTCTTTGGTTGAGGGATAGAGGGTGCGCCACGCGTCATGAAGGGCCAGGGTTTGTAGTTGGGCTTTAATTTCTCGTAAGGCCTTATAGGGTAGAGAAGTCGAGGCTGTGGAAGTGTCTAGGAAGGGGTTTAGGGGCACGTTGAAGTCACCTCCCAGGAGGACCAGGCCGCTCTGGAACGAGGATAGAAGGGCACACGTCTTGTGGAAAAAGGAGACCTGGTGGTCGTTAGGGCAATAAATATTTGCCAGTGTGATAGGTTTAGATGCATATGTTCCCTTAATGAAGATAAATCTACCTTCTGGGTCCGCTAGAGAGTCAGACAGGAGGAAATTGGCATGTTTTGAAATGAGAATCGAAACCCCTTTGGTTTTGGCGACCGGGTTAGTGGCATGTAGGGCAGAGCGATATATGTGATTAGCCAGTTTCGGGATAGCATCAGATCGAAAGTGAGTCTCCTGCAGGAAGATAAAGTGAGCCTTGTGTTTTGTGAGCGAAGCTAACACTTGTGACCTTTTTTCTGGTACATTCAGGCCTTTTGTGTTCAGGGAAACACACTTCAGAGTCAGTGGAATATCAGTCCTGGGGGGGTCTGCATTGTGGAGAGTTAGGAAGGGTTGAAGATATTTATCTGGTAGTTGAGAGGATTAGAGTCGTTCTTTAGAAGATGGGTGCGAGGGTCACTCCCCTGGGGCAAGGGAGAAAGGGGAGGGGACACACAGGGGGGAAAGGTAGGGTAAGGGAAAAGACACACAGATGAAGAGGTCAGGAGGAGTTGGGGGTAGGAAGATTCAGGAGGATCAGATTAGAAAAAGGAGGAGAAGATGACGAGTAGGGGGGTCAGGGCCAAGAGAGGGAAAAAGGGGGGCGAGAGGAAGAAAAGAATGACGAGGGGTAAAAGCAGGCTATGTGGGCCAAGGGTAGGGAGAGAGATAAGGGGAGGGAAAAAGAAAACCAGAGGTGGGTGTAGCTAGGCTACCCACCTGTAAGAGCCAAGGGAAAACCTGGAGTGTCAGCTGCGTCTCAGTGAGACCGCTGTGTGGGGGTAGTAGCGTGAGCGGCAACCGCAGCCTACCTGTGGACCGGGAGTCTGGGTGAAGCGGATGAGGGGTCCCGCTAATAGCGAGAGCCCAAAAAGCGTAACAGGGAGCCTACCATGAGGAGCAAGGTACAGGGGGTTCAAATGTCGAGTGTGTAGGGACATCACATAAATCAACATAACATAACAAAACATAACAAAACATAACCTTCTCCAGCTCGCGGAGCTGGAGTCAATAAGAGCAACCCGTATTATTTTGAAAGTTAAACTTTGAGGTGTATTCAAGAGAAATCCACAACCCACGAGACATGCCGGGGGGGTGGACTCCCTCCTCAGGAGACTGCGTTAGGGCAGACCACGAGGAGGGGGAAGGAGGGGATAGGGGGGGAGGGTGCGGGGACGGATACAGGGAGAAGGGAAAGGGAGGAGAAACGGAAAAGGGGGGATAGGGAAGGGGGGAGGAAGGAAAAAAGGGGGGCAGGGGGATGAGACAGGGGGAGGGGGAGGGGTGGGAAATTGGAAACAGGATAAGGGGAGGGGGAGAGGGAGGGATGGAGAAGAGGGAGGGAGGGAGAAGAGGGAGGGAGGGAGAGGAGGGAGAGGGGAGGGGGGGAGGGTGAAGAGAAGGGGGGGAGAGAAATGGGGGGGGGGAAGATGAGGGGAAAGAAGGGGAGCAATGAGGAAAGAAGGGAAGGGGAAATGAGGAGTGGAGGGGGGTAGAGGGGGTGAGTGGGAGGGATGACGGGTCAAGGGAGGGTGGCCGGGTAGAGCAAAAAGAGAGGGGGGAGGCGGGATTAGGTGGGGGGAGCAGTATGCGGAGGGGTGAGGAGGGGGTAGGGAAGTGGGGATGGGCGGAGGGGCCTCCATAATGAGCTAGGGGGGTGGTGTCCCCATTCTCGTCCTCGCCTCAGATAGGGAGGGGGGTTCTCAGGTCTCCGTATTAATTGGTATCGCCCAAGTCGTACCCTGCCCATCTGATGCCTGGTATATCGCTTGCTTACAATAGGGGATAGGGGGGAACAAGTGCGAATATGGGACATAAAAAAGCATTGGAGGAGGTAATGAAAGGCAACAAATACATTGCCTGCAGGAGCTTAGAATCATCATCCCTGTAGTAAGCGTTTCAGAAGAAGCTGATGCGACCGTGTCGCAGGCCGAGGTGCAGGGCAATAGAGAGTTTAGGCCTCCCACATCCGAAGGGGGATGTCTGTGCGGGCTCAGATTGCTGAAGGGTCTTTAGGTCATCCAGGAAAGGATCTTTGTAGCTGCGTGGGGGGGGGGCGAATGTCAGAATCTCAGGCCTACACCCGGGCACCCAGGGGAAGCCTCTCCCGGGACTGGGGCAGTTCATGGGGGTGCGCCTATCTTCCGGATGTCGGAGTGTTTAACCCTTCAGTGTCAACTCCAAGCTCAGGGGAATCTAGGCATACGAGGGGGTCAAGGGCTGCAGGGTAAAAAGGTGTAGATAGCTTTTCCGGGGATACGCGCTTCCTACAGCCGACACCCGGGTAAGGCGAGCCCTAGTCAGTCCGCTGTGTGTCACATTTTGAAGCGACCGGGTGCCTCCGGTTGGTTATGCGGTGTGGTGGATCCCGGGAGAGGGAGAGAGAGTCACCGTGAGAAGCATTGGGAGGAGGAGTTGCCAGCTGTGGGGTGTAAAGGACCGGGGTGGTAGTAGCATGTCAATACCAAATAGGGGTGTGGAGATCTCTGACGGGATAGTGGCACAGGGAGTAACGTGGAGACCCGCTGGGGGGGGAGGGAGGGGGGGGGAGAGAAGGCATACTCACGGACCGCAGACCTCAGCCTATCCGGCAGACAATCAGTCAATCAGCGTTTCGCTTCACATGCGCGGCGGTGAGGGACTGTGATGTTGCAGGTCTCGGCGTGAGGAACGGGCAATCGGAGACATCGGTCTACGGTGGCGCTGTCTTTGGCGCGCCGCTTTCGGTGACGGGTGGAGTGAAACAGGAAGCCAGGGTTCCGCTGGAAAGTAGAGCGCGTACCAATCAGGAACTCCACGTTAGGCAAGTCGAGTTGTTCACAAAATGCTTGAAGGTCCTCCGGTGTGCGAAGTAGGGCGGAGCGCCCCCTTGCGGATGCAGACAGGCCGAATGGGAACTTTCAGCGATACTGGATATTTCTCGCTCGTAAAGCAGCTAACAGTGGTCGTAGTGCTCTCCTATTTTGGAGAGTGATCTGTGAAAGATCCTGAAACAGTTTAACCTCCGTGCCATTATAAAGAATACGTCCCCTTTCCCTCGCCTTGCGGAGAATCTCTTCCTTAAGGGGGAAGTTAACTATACAGCATATAATGTCTCTGGGGGGTTCGTTGTCTCGGGGTGCGGGCCTGAGAGCGGGTTGTGCCCTTTCCATATCGATGGGGGAGTCCGCAGGGCGCTCAATCAGGTCATTGAAAATGGCGCTAACGGTTTGCTGTATGGCGGAAGGGTCTACGGTTTCGGGGACCCCCCATACCCTAACGTTGTGTCTCCTTCCCCGGTTGTCCAGGTCCTCCACGTGTCTATGGAGCTCAAAAACTTGAGCCAGTTGGGAGTCATATGCCGACTGCACCTGGCGAATAGCCGCCGCGTGTGTCTGGGTCGTTTGCTCCACGGTATCCACCCGATGCGCGACCGCGAGCATTTCGGCCTTCAGGTCTGCTATGGCAGCCGTAACTGTATTTTTAATGTCTGCAGCGACTTTCTCCAAGTCGAATAGGCTGGGAGGGAGGGCCCCGCTGGAGCTGGGAGAGGACATGCCCGGCATGTTGGCGGAGGGCAGGCCGTCCGGCGAGGCCGCGGCTTGGGCCTGTGTTGGCGCGTGGTTCTGTAATGGCGCCGAGGCCTGGGGTTTTTGTGACCGAAATATATCCGGTATGTGCCTCCCCGAGTGGGTCTGAGAGTCCTTGGAGCTGCGGGAGGTGGACGAGCTCCTTGTAGATCTGTGCATAGCAGGGTTAGGACGGTAGGCTCCCGTTTAAGAGGATTAGTCAGCCCGGTCACACAGGAGCTCTCAAATTAGGCGTCCATCTCGGTCTCCGCTCAGGCCACGCCCCCCCACCCACAGGTTTTTTACCTCACCTGCAAAGCGCTGTTAATGTTTAATGCATAGTTGTTTACAATTATTTATTGAGCATATTTTGTATGAAGTTTGTTGATTTTATTATTTATCATAATGTAGTCTGCATCTGGGATCCATGGCTTCATATCATCTGCTAATTTGGTAATAGTTGCCCGACGTACATCACTCTTGTGGTACGCTGGATGTTTCAGTTCCCACAGGTTGCGCAGTTCTTTATATTTCTCAATAATAATCAACATGACATCCGGCTCACGTAGTTTATGCATATTTTATTGTCTGCAAGTAAAAAACCAAGGAAAAAAAAAGACAGATCAGATTTGATTCTCCTCAACTTATCACATAATTGCCCTTTACAATCATGAACCATTATAGGCCACTGCAGGCCCCAGTGCCCTTCTTACCTTAGTTGTGTTAGTTTGTGCACTTCCGGTCGTCCTTACTCCGCGCATCCCTAATAACTTCTTTCCCCTTTTTATACCTTGCGCATGCGTGTAACTCCGCCCTCGTCGCCCGCCCATGACGGTCTTTTTCTGCATTTCCCCGCCCCTTAACGATTGGCGCACAGTGTGAGACGGCGACATGTCGCAGACACAGGTGGCTTCTTTATTAGAAATTACCGACGAGGAAAGCCCGGAGGCGGAAACATCCCGATCCAGTAAAAAAAGATACAAGGCGACTAATATGTCATTTGCTGAGATGGCGGAGATGGTGGACATTCTGCGGAGGAAGGATTACGACGGCAAGCATGGCCCATACGACACCCCTAATCTCCGGAAGTCTCAAATTATGGACAAAGTGGCGAGGACTCTCTATAAAAAATATGGGGTCAGGAGATCCAAGGAACAACTCCGTAAAAGGTGGTCTGACCTAAAGCTGAGGGAGCCGGAGCAGTATAGGAGGCTTCAAAAAAGCATAGAAAAAAGTAAGCTTTTATTTTTACTGTGTTCTTTCACATTGTAATATGTATTCTTCCATGTTTTGCACCATGTGCTTGGCTTGACTGGTTTCACATTTTAAAATGACAACTTTTATGTTAAGTTGAGAGTCCACTTATTTGGTAAATGTGTCGTAAAAAACACTTGATCGTCTTCCCCAAAACATGTTTGGCACATATCCACGTAAACTACATGTGGGCATGCCTCATTTTAATTAAACAATGTTTATCTACACATTGTTGGCTAGATGATGTGTTGTAAGTAAAACTAGAATGTGAATGAAAGGCTAAACTGGATTCTGGGTAAAGGAGATGACACTCCAGCAGTTGTGTACTCTGCTTTTTTGTCTGGAGCAAGATACTATAGTCTGGGCCACATGACCAAATTTATAAACGGGGTCACACACAGGTGGTCCAGTGGATACCTTGGTGGTTATCCAAGTGTATTTGTGAGTGTCCTAAAAAATAACATGCTGCTTTGTAGAGTTCGCAAGATCTCATATGTTCATCTTGGAACTCAGGCCCAAATATCAATTGTACCCCACTTCAAAACAATGAATCCATTTTCAGGCCTAAAATCTCTGTGTGCTAAAGGATACATTATTTTTGCCATTCCCATAGGGGAGAGGAGACTGGGAGGACACCAAGCTGAGGAGACGAGGAACCAAAGACCACAGAAACTCCCCGAAGATCACAAAGCAGACCAAGATCAGCATGTTCAGGAAGCGGAGGTGGAGGAAGCGGAGGTGGAGGAAGCGGAGGTGGAGGAAGGAGAGGTGGAGCTTATCAGCACAACAGGTCAGTGTCTGTCACCACAACTTCAAGGTAAATACAGATGTAGGCCTGCATATTTCAATTTTTTTTAAAAAAATTAGGGGCTGAACGTGGTGGTGTGTCAGGAACTCCAAATCCAACATTCTCGAGTGCTAGCGCCAAAATAATCATTCAGAAAATAATAGAATGTAGTAGCGAAATGGACATTATGCAAACTCAAATGAATGTGATTGAGCAGAAATATAAAAATATTATCGATATTTTGGGGCGAATAGTCTGAACCCCCCCTTTTTTAAGTGTGCTATTTGGCATCCAAAATGTGCAACGGTATTTCAACCTGCCCAAATGTGAAAATGCACACAGTGACTCAACATGTGCTATCTGCCGTCACAGGATATCTATGTCCCTGTTTTGGGGGTGCAACCCCTTCCTCCCTACTCAAGTAGGTGAGAGGAAGGGTTTTCACCCCCAAAGCACGTCCATTGATCCCCCATGATGGCAGATAGCACATGTTTACCTTAGCCATGGGATCATGTTGAAGATACCCATTTGAGCCCCAAAAAGAAAGTGTGGTTCTTCACATTTGGAATGGATCAGGGGTGACATCACCCCTTCTCATGTTTGTCTTTTTCACTGTGTTATTTTTTTAATTTGTTTAAAAAAAGTTGGGGATTTTGACCCATGCATGTTTCTGCAAAAAAAACCTCCAAAAAAAATAATTAAAAAAAACATTGTTTAATATAGAAAACCACAACAAAAAATTGGTGCACAAAGTAAAAAGATTCTGGAAGTCTAAAAAAGGTGTGGCTTGTTCTTTCTATGCTCAATAGCAGTTCTGAAGATGCAAAAACAAGGTTTTTACCAGTGAGAATTGAGGCTATTTACTAAGGACAAATACACTTGGCACTACTAGAACCTGGGAGACACATAAACCGAAAATACAAGAATGACAAAACAAGTTTGAAGTAAATATAAAACAAATTTTTATTAGCAAAAAGCTAAAGGTCAGATGTGGTCTGGCATTGCGATGGCCCCCCTAACCGTGAAGTACTCAACGTATTTCTCACGAACTTCACGGGCACTTTGGGGGGCCAAGCCAGTACGGGCAGTGTTGAGGCCGGTCAGAATGGTAATTTCGGATGGACCGGCCTCAGGCCCAACTGATGACACATATGTAGATGATAATTGTCTTAGAAAGTTGTGCAATATGCAGCAGCAGTACACAATGTGGTTCAGCTTGTATTCCGCCAAATGTATATTTGTCTGAAACAGGCGGAACCGGCTGGCCATTATCCCGAAGGCATTCTCCACAACTCTCCGGGCTCTGGCCAGCCGGTAATTAAAAGCCCTCCTCTCTGGGGTGAGGGTGCGTTGGGGAAATGGCCGCATGAGGTGTGGTCCAAGTCCAAAAGCTTCATCAGCGATGAAAACGAACGGTAGTCCTTCCACGTTGTCTGCATCTGGAGGCAGTGCAAGACCCCCAGCCTGCAGACGGTGAGCGAACTCCATCTCTGCGAATATTCCGCCATCAGACATCCGGCCGTTCTTCCCCACGTCCACATACAGGAACTCGTACCGTGCCGACACCACCGCCATTAACACTATGCTATTAAAACCTTTATAGTTGAAATAGTATGACCCGAACGGGGTGGCGGCACTATGTGGACATGCTTCTCATCAATTGCCCCTCCGCAGTTGGGGAAGTCCCACCGCTGGGAAAATTGATCAGCCACAGTCAGCCATTCCTGTGGTGTGCTAGGGAACTGTGGAGTCAAACAAAAAGAAGACATTAGTATGTTTTCTGTTTACAGTGCAAGCAGATTACACACAAAGACATTGTTGACCAACACCATTCTAACATTATTATTTAAGGGAGTATTTCCTAACAAAAAACAAAGGCCCAATTAGCAGATGCCTTACCCCCGCTGAGTGGACATTCTCAAATAATCTAAGGGGGGGGGGGGTTTAAGGTGATTGTGGGGGATCAAAAAAAAGGCTCTACCACTCTGCTGATCTTGATTGAGAACTAAAACTATTTTAACATTTTTAGGGGGGGAGGGAGGGTTGTCAAACTACGAGATCACTGACACAAAAAATTAAAAAAGGAAAAAAGAAGGCTAGCTGTGTTTGGGCCCAGGATAGCATGCTGGAGAGGTTAGTGAAGGTAAATAGGCATGCAGGCCGGAAAAAAGGCCATTACAGGTAAAAAGATGCATGGGGAAAATGGGGACATTACCAGGATATTACAAACAGGCAAATTTGTGAAGTAGGATAAAAATTAATAACATTATCAAACAATCCAAACATATAATGTGATGTTAAAGGAGCAAACTTACCTTCATATAGTCCTTCTGCAGGACCTGAATAATGGCCGAACACGTCTCAGGGATAATGATCCCGAGAGCCTGGGGGGAGATGCCTGTTGTGAACTTGAGGTCCTGCAAGCTTCTCTTCAGTCGCCAGGTATCTCAGCGTGGCAATAAGCCTCTGCTCGGCAGGGATGGCCTGGCGCATCACAGTGTCCTGCCTCGTTATATAGGGGGACAGCAAATCCAACAGATGGTGAAAAACGGGGTCCGTCATCCTAAGATAATTCCTGAAATCATCAGGATTATTCTCATGGATTTCCCGCAGCAGAGTCATATGAGAGAATTGGTCCCGCTGGAGCAACCAATTCTTAGTCCATTAACACTCCTCCTCACCCTGTTCACAGACTGAACTCAGGTTACAGTGTTAACTGCAACACCAAGTCCAAAGCCAGCACGAGCTCGAGAATGAGAACGCACTTCAAACATGGTCTTAAACCGGTCGGCTGGTCAGAACGAACTCAAACAGAACGCACCGTGGGACAGCAAGGCCTGAGAAGAACGACCTGAAAAACAGTAAACGAACGGCCAAGAAGGCACTGCAAGGCAGTAACGACCTGACTGCACGCACTGAATAACAAATACGAACCCACAAACACAAACTGAACACCAGGAAACGATCTGCAAAGCACGGAGACTGAAAAGCGCGAATCGGCTCTCACCAAACTTTTACTAACACACGGTAACACGAAATCAGCAAAAGCAGCCCAAGGGGTGGCGCCATTAGATTTGATCTTCCTTTTTATAGCGCCGTCGTACGTGTTGTACGTGCCCTCGTTTTGTTGCCGTCGGTTTTGGAACTGATGGTGTGTGGCCAAGACTGATGAAAAACAATTTCATCGGATTTCCGATGGACAAATCCATCGGACGAAAATCCATAGGTTATCCGATCGTGTGTACAGGGCTTTAGAGTTGTTATTTTAAATTTGGAAATATTTTCTTTCACGTCTTGCTGTGAAAGTTAACAAAGTTAAGGAAAACACCCCAATATGATAGCAGAACAAAAAAAAAAAGTTTTGGGTTTAAAAATATTTAGAGTGGAATTCCAGCTTTATCCTAACTAGCCTTGGAACTGTTCCCTCCCACCTCTACCTATGCTAACTAACATGTGTAAAAGATATGTATACTTACCAATCAAATGATCCGGCTTTCCTGTGTCAGCCAACGTCACTGCAGGGGAGAGGAGGGTGGGCCGACAACAAATGGCCATTAAAGACAATAGGTGATGTCCCCACTAGGTTTTACTAGCTGTTGTCGGGGCACTCTCTAATCTCCCCTGCAGCCTTCGCTGGCTGACACAGGGGAGATCACATGTCCAGACCAGAATGACCTGGAAACAGATAATTATACACATCTTTCTTACAAAGGTTTTTTAGCATAGGTGTGAGGGGTTTGGGTACAGTTTTAAGAATTCCACTTTCAATGTAAATTCAAAGAATAGAGCCGGAAACTCCAGACGTCCTTGTTGCTTCTTTATTCATGCATAAAAGGAGTTAGTAAAATATACAGGAGCTCACGCGTTCCGGCTTACAAGCCTTGATCACAGCACGATTTTCAGATTAAAAGACAGAACATATATACCATTTCCATACGTTCCAATTAATTATCTCATTAGGACATGCAATTAAAAGATATCAGAAACAGGGGGCGGAGTTAGCTGCAGACAGAGATGAACGTCTGAGAGCAGAGCTCCGGTATCAGCAGGCCTAAAGCGACTCATAGCAGCCCATCCAAGCAGCAAATAAGAACCCCTGCACGGCGGTTTAGCTCCCCTGACAGCGGTGAAGCTCACAGCCATGACCAGGTCTAAAAAAACGGGGAACAATCCCCAAAAACTGACAGAGTTCTATCTCCTGGAGGTTAAGCAAAATGGCGCCGGCGCCACTTCCACGCCGACATCAGGATTAAGGTCTCAGCCTGCCCTACAAGGGAAAGCCCTGAGAAGTCCAGATTCCGGATGGATGCACTGGATGCTGAGGTGAGCCCGCTCCATTTATCAAGAGAGGATTCTAGGGAGGACACTAGGGAAATACCAGACTCTATCGATGTATTCCCTACTAGTAACCAGCCAGTTATAGACACTGTCCTAAAGGAGATGCTGGTCTCCCTACGGAGTTCACTACAGGCTGACATGGTGACATGTATGCACAAGTTTGGTAAGGATTTAAACTCTGTTGCAGAGAGAGTGACACATGTTGAGAACAAAATGGGGGAAATTGCGGTTACAATAAATGACCTGGTAGACGCAAATGATGGGAGGGATGATGAACTAGAGGCGCTGAAAACCAAGATGGCGGACATAGAGGACAGGAGCAGGAGGAACAATATAAAGATCAGGGGTTTACAGGAATCGGTTCAACAACAGGATCTGCGCAGATATGTATCCCAGCTACTTGCGGCAGTCCTCCCTGATATATCGGAGCTTGATTTCACTGTGGATAGGATCCACCGTTTGCCAAATCCCTCCTACCTCTCCGAGAATGTCCCTAGAGATGTTATATTGAGACTGCATTTTTTTCAAACTAAAGAGAGATTAATGGCAGCGTCCAGGCAAAAAGATCTGATTCCTGCACCATACGCCAATCTGCAATTCTATGCAGATCTATCGCAGTTCACATTGCAAAAACGCAGGAACCTAAACACGATAACGAAAGCCCTCAGGAATCATAACTTGAGCTACAAATGGGGGTTCCCCACTAAACTAATAGTCATTAAAGAGGGAGTGGATTATGTGTTGGAATCAATGGCGAAAGGATTGGCTCTCCTCAACACATGGGGGATAATTCTGGATCCACAGCCTCAAAATCCTCCTAAGGCGAACCGCTCCACCCCATCTCAAGAATGGCGCACAGTCAATCAGAAAAACGCCCGCACACACAAATAGCACGGATTTGGGTATACCCTAAACATATCCACCTGCTGAAAAGTTAATGTCCATACATTCCGTGACATTTTCCTAGCTCAAACTTTTTCACCCCCAAACATCTGAGTGGCCATGGGCCACACTCAAGTTCAGCTTATGCTTGTTTGGCTTATAGCCTATATTAGACTATGTTATTGTCCACATAAAAATGACTTGTTCTTCTCCTTAGTCAGAACCTATTGCATTCACCTAGAGGACCCCAAGGTTACCCGGGAAAAAGATCTGGAACTCATACATCACCGCCTGAGGCCAGTGACCCTACAATATTGGACGCTTAAACTGCTAACAGTAAGTAAAGAATACACAACATACACCAATCTTCTTCATCCTGCATTCCAATGGTGATCAAGTTTATGTCCATTAATGCCAAGGGTCTCAACCACCCGGCTAAGAGACGATCGTTATGGAAAGAGGCTGTTCATCACAAATGTGACATTTTATGTGTTCAAGAAACACACTTTCTGAATCAATCCGCCCCTAAATGCTCTCACCCCAAGTTCCCGCATCAATTCAACGCCAATGCCGACTCGAAGAAAAAGGGAGTGATGATAGCAGTTAAAGACTCAATTGCCTTCAAATTACACACTACAGTTGTGGACCCACAAGGTCGCTTTCTGATCTTGATATGTGATATTAACTCCACCACATATACTATAGCAAACATATATGCACCGAATGAGGGACAAATCCGTTTCTTTAACAAGACTATGAAAAAGATTCAATCTATAAGGAAAGGCCAGGTGTTGGTGTGTGGGAACTTTAATGTTACTCCCGACCCTTCATTAGATTCCACAGCCATAACAAAGAGGACACCACCATCCCTGGGCAAAACTTTGAGAACTGATGAGTTGTATGACTCCTGGAGATGTCTTAATGCCAATGAAAGAGACTACACTTTTTTTTCGAATAGTCATAGATCCTATAGCCGGATTGATCTGTTCTTGGTGGATAAATGGTTATTGTTTAATTGCAAAGGGGCTAAGATCAACAGCATTACTTGGTCGGATCATGCCTCGATCACTTTAACGGTTGGCGAATCTTCTAACCACAACCCCACCTACATATGGAGAGCTAACCCCAGGCTGTTCCAGGATGCTCCGACCAAGTCCAGAGTTGATGAACAGCTAAGAGAATTTTTTGATATCAACTGTCCTTCAGTGTCCGATCCATTTGTAATATGGAATGCCCACAAAGCATTCGCGAGAGGGGTTCTGATTCAGCAGGGAGTGAGGGCTAAGAGGATCAGGCAGCAGCATATGAAAAAACTGATATCTAACATAGAAACGCTCGAAAGACAGAATATGACTAACCCATCCTCACTCCTCATGGCTCAGCTAACACAACTCCGCACTGACCTAAGGCTGCTATTTCTAGAGGACTTTAAAAAGGCTTCTAGGAGGTTAAAATTAACGTATTACACGAGCGGCAATAAAGCTGGCAAACTATTAGCGAACAAATTGAGGGGTCAAAGACACAAGACACAGATTCCATACATCATTCATCCCACAACGCAAACCAAAAGGTACCACCCTCGGGATATAGCGGACACTTTTAGTCAGTATTACGGTTCGCTGTATAACCTTAAAGATGACACCACCATTCCACAACCAAATTCTACACTCATAGAATCGTTCCTTCAGCAAATAAATCTACCCACACTCTCCCCTGAACACCTTATAGATTTAAATTCCCCCTTTTCAGAGGAAGAAGTGAGACATGTTATACATAAAATACCTAACAACAAATCCCCGGGACTGGATGGCTTCACGGGTGAATACTTTAAAACATTCCAAGACACGTTGTTACCACATCTAGTCAATATCTTTAACTCAGCTGCTGCCTCGTCCTTTTTTCCTCCAGAGATGCTGAGAGCCATGATAGTGGCATTGCCAAAACCTGGCAAGGATCCAGACAAGCCTCAAAACTTCAGGCATATTTCATTGCTCAATAATGATGTTAAGATTTATGCTAAGCTGCTGGCTATGAGATTGGTTGATATACTGCCCTCACTAATAGATATGGATCAGTCCGGGTTCACCAAGGGTCGCCAGACGTCGGATGCTACCCGACGCCTGATAAATGTGATCCATGTAGCTAGAGGAAAGGGAACGCCTTCTCTGCTCCTAGCATTGGATGCGGAGAAGGCCTTCGATAGGATTCATTGGCAGTTTCTCTCGCAGGTGTTGTGTAAGTTTGGGTTTACAGGCTCCATATACTCAGCGGTAATGGCATTGTACACTCTTCCCTCTGCCCAGGTTTACATTTCGGGTGCGTTATCTACTCCGTTCGACATAACTAATGGGATGAGACAGGGGTGCCCTCTTTCCCCACTGATCTTCAATCTACTAATGGAGCCCTTGGCCTCCTATCTACGCAACCATCCTGATATTTCAAGTGTTGTCGTGGGGAAAAAGCAACATATCATTAGCCTATTCGCTGATGATATCATCTTGATGTTATCAAATGTAGAATCCTCCTTACCAGCAGTCCACCAAGCACTACATACATTCAATGCTATATCATATTACAAAGTTAACGAATCCAAATCGTTCATATTGAATATAGGGATCCCTGACAAGACAGAAAACAAACTCAGACAACAATTCCCGTATACATGGCAAAGCAAAGGCATCAAATATTTAGGCATTACCCTAACTTCTAAAACAGAAGACCTTCTGCAGGCGAACTTTACACCGTTCCTAGACACGTTGAGAAACAAGCTATCTAACTTGGCTATATCAGAATTGTCCTGGCTAGGCAGACTTGCAGCCTTTAAGATGCAAGTACTCCCACAGATACTGTACCTCTTTAGGACACTACCAATCACGATACCAAACTCTTATTTTAAATCCATGCAATCCCTACTGAACATCTACTTATGGCAAGGCAAGAGGGCCAGATGTGCATTTAGTAAAATCATCAAACATAGAAAAGCAGGAGGAATAGGGCATGTTCACATTCAGGACTACTACTTCGCAACTATATTGACCCAGCTGAAACAGTGGTTCCTGCCACACTCTGAAGCTTTGTGGAAAGAACTTGAAATGGCCCAAATCCCACAGAATAACCTACGCAATTTTATTCTAACCGCTCCCTTTACCAAGACACTTTCCCCTAGGCTTGCACCCTCTATTTTAGCCTCAGTTAGAGCATGGATACACCTTAGGAATAGCTCCAAAGATAACGTAGCCACTGCACCCATGAAACTCCCTCTGAAGGCGATTAGCTTTCTTATACCGAATATTTCAGTTCATACATGGGTAGATAATGGAATCAATTATCTAGAAGATATAGTAGACGGGACCCAACTCAAACCATTCAAACAGCTCCAAAACGATCACAAGCTACCCTCTACTGCACAATACACTTACATGCAGGTGAATCATCTATTGAAACAAACTCCACAGATCTTCACATGTTTACCGGTGAAGGTTTCACGATACTACAATACTACCCCAACTTCAATTAAGGGGATATCTGTCATTTATGCAAGTTTGAGAGACAAACTCGTATGTCATAAATCGGAATCCATGCTAGCATGGGAAAGGGATATAGGAGTAGACTATACGCCCCATCACTGGGAAAGAACATTCCGCCTCACCTACGCCTCAACTAAATGCACCAATTTATGGGAAATGCAACAAAAAATAACACTCCGATGGTATCTCACACCGTACCGGATCTCCAAAATTTACCCAGAGGCCTCTCCACACTGTTGGCGGTTATGTGGAGGCTTGGGCACACTACTACACGTACTATGGACGTGTCCACGATTGAGGTTACTGTGGTCACAAATTGAAAAGATGTTGGATACTGTCAAGGGCACTAAACAAGTACTATCGGCAGGTATGGCACTACTATCGCTAGGCTTACACAATATACCTTTACCCTATAGAATAGTGACCTCACACATACTCTTAGCTACACGTCTAGTTATCTTAAGACACTGGAAGACATCAACTGCACCAACAGTGATAGAAGTCATACATACTGTCCATACACATGGTTTATACGAGGTAATGCACTCCTCAGCGTCAGGGAATTACGAGGAAACAGCACTAGATTGGAATCCATGGCTAGTCTGGTACCGTAATGGAGCGATACTATATTGATAATGTTACAATATCATAATATAATCTTCTAATATGTCCCTGGGAGCATGGTTTAGGGTTTTATATTACGCTATATTATTCATGGTCATGGAACACTCTCACTGAATACATTCTGACTTAAGGAAATGTTATATATGGTTCTGTACTGTTAATTTGTTCCGAGGTTGATGCTTACGGAAATACATTATCAATGTAATTTGATTGCACTTGAAATACTAACCAGGGGGATGGTCGTTGTGGGGCAGGGTATGCCCACCGCGACCAGAGAGAGTGATCGCATAAGGTGGGAGTAGACTGTTGCATACACGACCTAGACCTCTAATACTATCTCCTGGTTATGATAAAAAGCCTGTGATACAATATATAAAAATCATCTGTACTGCATTGACTAAGTTCTTTATGTTTGACTTGAAAATTTTAATAAAAAACTATTGATATTAAAAGATATCAGAAACAGAATGTAAGAAGTAGTACTTGGCAATTGAAAAGTGGGGTGCTCATTCTAGCAATGGATACATGACCAGAGGTCTCCAAACTTTCTAAACAAAGGGCCAGTTTACTGTCCTTCAGACTTTAGGGGGGCCGGACTGTGGCTTTTGGAAGTAGAAAAGGTCCCAACGTTAGTAGGTAAAAACAATGCCCTATCTTTGGTCTCGGTGGGATGAATTGTGCCCCATAATTGGTGTGAGTGGGAGGAATTGTGTCTCATCATTCGTGTCATCGGGCCCCATTGTTGGTGTCATTGGGAAAAGATGTGCACCATCATTGGTGTCATTGGGAGGAATTGTGTCCCATTATTGGTGTCATGGGGGGGATTGTGCCCCATCATTGTCATTGGGTGGAATTGTGCCCCATCATTGGTGTTATTGGGCCTCATTGTTGGTGCCATTGGAAGGAATTGTGCTCCATCATTTGTGTCATTGGGTGAAATTGTGCTCCATCATTGGTGTCATTGAGAGGAATTGTTTCCCATTGTTGATGCCATTGGGAGGAATTGTGCCCCTTTATTATGCATCATTGTTGGTATCTGTGGATGTAACAGTGCCCCAAGGGCTGGATAAAAGTAAGCAAAGGACTGCCTCTGGCCCTTGGGCCACAGTTTAGAGACCACTGATCTAGACAAAAGAGAATCAAAAAAAGGAAAAGAGTATACAAAGTATAACATATAAATTTCTCCAAATAAACTATTTGAGAAACAGGTCAACATCATATTATGTGTTTAAACCAGTCGATTTTCTGGATTGGAGATTCAAAATCCACCAAACCTCTCTCTCCTCCCCTTGGTGTTTTTTTTAACTTTTTCCAGACCATAGAATGGAAAAGATCTCATGTCCCCAAAATGTTCATATTTGAAATGTCTGTTGACATGAGATAGACCCTTGTCCTTGGTGTAACGGGCCCCATGGAAATACTCGCTGATTCTAATTCTCATAGGTCTTGACGTACAGCCAACGTATTCTAATATGCAAGATGTACATTCTATTAAGTAAATTACATTATTGCTATTACAATTGATGAATTCTATGTCAGTTGTACAGGAAACAACAACCTTATGATTTTTGCCATGTTTATCGCAAAAACTACAAGTGCTGGTATTGCAGGGTTATTATCCCATAGCATGCAGCCAGGTCCCTGTGTGATGAGATGAGCGAGGGGTCAAGACGCTGCCCAGGGTGCTGACCGACGACTAGAAGATCTACATCCCAAAGAAATGACAGATCCCAGATCTTGGTCTATATTTAGAATGGGTAAATTAAAAATGATATTTTTTACAAGCCCAAATTCCTGGGAGTATGTAGTCACAAAAGTGACAGGGTTATGTCCGCCAGCACCATGTACAGGGCCTGCTCCCCACGTGATGCACTGTCTAAAAGCTTTGATCTATCTTTAGCAGCAGCAATGTTAATCGCGCTATCTACTTGCCACCTCTTGTATCCACGCTCTTTAAGTCTGTGTGTAATATTGCTGCATTCCCTCACAAAACTAGACTCTTCCGAGCAATTTAATCTAAATCTGCCAGACATTCAGCTTTAACCTACAAGTTACCGTGAAAATACCCCCTGAATCTTAATCCTAACCTTAACCCAAACCCTTCTCCTCCTTACCCTACATTATATTCCTAACCTAATAGATAACATTTATTATATACTCTCTAGGACACTAAACTTACCTTACGTGGCATTGAAATAATTGACACTAACTGCTCATAGTCATTTGCAGATGTCTCACGCCAAAAAATACTAATTCATAAAATTTCTCCGACAACATATATTTTACCAAGGATTAAAGTGGAAGAACTACCTAACTATATCTATTCTTATAAATGTTCCATCCCCCTTCTTCCTACCTAGCCTGCCTAACTTGTATAGAAAAATCTTCATACCTAACTATTTTTAATCTGCTTTAGTGGGGTCATGTGATCCTACAGCTATGGCAATACTATATCAGTGAGCAGCTGGTGCAGAGGAGAGGAGCCCTCACAACAGCTGGGCCATGGGTAACATATACCGCTACCAGAATTCAGAGCTGTTGTCAAGTGCTCCCTTGCATGTAGGATCATGTGATCAGAGTGGATTACAAATAGGTAAGTATGCCAATCTTTCTTATACAGGTTAGACATGTAGGGAAGGGGGAGGGAACATTTTTAAGAATAGATGTAGCTAGAGTTTTCTCACACTTTAATGCTCATGAGATGGAGATAACACAAGATATACATAAAGATTTCAGTTTGGTGATAGGGAACAGGTAAAAGGATATTTAGGATATTTAATTGGGTAAGTTATCAATATTGCAAGGACATACTAAAACCTCCAAGACTAAGTGTAAAATAAAATAAATTTTGTAGGCAGAAATATTTATGGTTGCTTTGTTACTGAAATTATATTTCATTTACTGCATGTACAGACCAGCACAGCGCCCTACTCTCATAGGGATGAAACTAGCTTTCACAATAATTAAAACTGTGTTTTTTCTTACAGAATGTACTGCACTTTAAGACAAATCTACTGGAAGCAGCTGGTGTTTTTGCAGTCTTACAAAGATCAGTTATAGTTTGATTATTGTGCTTTTTCATATTCATGCAGTCTTATATTTAATGATTTCAGTGTAAGTCTCTTCTCTTGCAGCTGAGGGTCTGGTACACAAAATCTATGAACCTTTCTATAATGAGATCTCTTGGGAGAGTTCTGTAAAGGAAGTAATGGTATAGGGCCAAAAAAAATACGAACAAGTAAACATTTCCTTCTTCAACAGCTGCAAATTTTTACATAATTACTGTAGACATGTAAATGGCATATTATAATATTTTGATACAATAGGCATAAATATAGAAACTATTTGTATTACTGCATAATAGAGAAAAGCTTAACTTCTAGGTAGTTTTGATTAATATTGCTCTTTTCCTTACTAAATTAAGAATAGTGCACTAACTAATGCAGTTTAGGTTTGATTTTCACCAGTCTTGCTGCAGTAAACTGGTATCTGATTGCTTGCTCTAAGTTACTGCAGTTTTCATATTATTATTGATCTTTGTAGAGGTTCATATCTTTGCTTGTTGTCTTATTCTTGTCTCTGTGACCTCAGTTGCATGTTTTTTGGTAGTTTTTTTGCTGTAAAGTCTCAGCAAGTTTAAAATTGTCTTCTACTAATTTTTAGGGAACTCTTACCCTTCTTTCATCACTGACCCATTCACTTTGGTATCACATTATCTATCCAATGTTTAATGTAACAATCTGTGTGGGTACGATGGACTTGCTTTTATTACCATGCATTTACATGCCCCCTTTGTATTTAGCAATGACGCTAACATTAACAACATTTCAGGTTTACTACCGTATATGTATGGAGGGAGAGGCTATCGTGGACTTTAATGGTACTGTAGAATAACTGCAGAGAACAGTCACAAATTAAATTTTATAACATTTAATACAAAAATACAAATATTGATACAATACAGAATGATTTTTAAAACAAACTAGGGTAATCGGACAAACATATGCTCCATAGTCACACAAGTGTGGCGTCTAGAATATCTGTGCATTTGCTTGCCCTACATGCTTTGCGGATGAAATTGTACCGCTTCTTCAGGAGCTATATTGTACATATACGTGAGGATTTAGAGAGCGGTTAACATCTAATGATGAATAAAAAAAGCATACATTAGTCACAAATTTTATATATATATATATATATTGTGAGGGGGTTAGCTCGGCAGCGGGTGTGTGTGACCCCCGGGATGGGCTCCCCACACAAAAACAGGCCCAGCAGACGGAGGTTGTGGTTTTCAAAAACAAAAAGGTGCGGTTTATTTTCTATTTACAGTGACAAAACACAGCAAAGCAAAAGAAACATAAACAAAATAAATCCTGGTCAATTTGACCTCTGACTAAACATACAGGTTTCCTAACTAACAACTGGGATCAGCCTAGTGCTGTCCTAGTCCCTAAGTCCCTGGTTTTAAATGTCCAAGCAAATAGCCACACAGGCTTTGTCTCACCGCACAAGGGTTCACTCTCTCCAGGAAGTCCACACAGGTCTGCTTCCAGGCATGAGCTAACATCTAATGAAGCTGGGAGTTCTTATAGAGGCCTAAATGAGCTGACAAGCTTCAGCTGGTCTCATCAACTCCCTGTCTGCACGACGCCCCACACTCTCCCTAGAGGTATGAGTCATCCATGAGCCCACTAGCCTTATACAACTCTCCACCTAGTTGTATAAGTCGGCGTAAAGCCTGAATCTGGGCGAAATATATCTACCCCCCTGGATGCAACCAGGTGACTTTACCTTCCTGCTGTCACATACCCCCCCCTCTTGTTTTAACCTCGGGGTTGGAACACCAGCAATCAGGCATTCATGTACTCGAGACAAAGCATCCACATTCCCCATTTGAACGCCAGGGCGATGCTTTACTGTGAAGTTGAATTCCTGGAGGGCCAGGAACCACCTATTCACTCTTCTATTTGTTTCCTTGTTTTGAGCCATCCACTTTAACGGAGCGTGATCCGTAACCATGTCAAAGTGCCTACCTAGCAGGTAGTACCGAAGGGAATCTAGAGCCCACTTCACCGCTAAACACTCCTTTTCAACGGTGGCGTAATTTACCTCATGGGACTTCAACTTCCTGCTGAGGTAAATGACTGGGTGCTCTTCCCCGTTCCAGACCTGGGACAATACTGCTCCTAACCCCACATCTGACGCATCACTTTGTACGACAAAGTCTTTAGAGAAGTCGGGTGAGTACAACACTGGCTGGCTACATAAGGCTTGTTTCAAGAATTGGAATGCTGCCTCAGCCTCGGGGGTCCATTTAATCATGACCGACCCTTTCCCCTTCGTTAGGTTGGTTAGGGGCACAGCCTTAGAAGCAAAGTGGGGAATGAATCGCCGATAATACCCAGCGATTCCCAGAAAGGCTCGTACCTGCTTCTTGCTGTTGGGACGTGGCCAACTCTGGATGGCCTCGACTTTGTTGAGTTGGGGTTTTATTACTCCCCTCCCAATGGTGTACCCAAGATATTTGGCCTCTTCCTGCCCAATGGTACACTTCTTGGGGTTAGCCGTAAACCCCGCTTCCCGAACAGAGTCCAGGACTGCTTGCACTTTTGGCAGATGTGAGGCCCAATCTGTGCTATGGACAATTACGTCATCCAGGTAAGCCGCAGCATACTTCCGATGGGGCCTCAGCATCTGGTCCATTTTCCGCTGGAATGTGGCCGGCGCATTCTGTAACCCGAACGGCATTCTTTTATATTGGAACGCCCCGTCTGGGGTTACAAATGCGGTTTTCTCTTTGGCCGACTTGGCCAGGGGGATTTGCCAATACCCTTTTGTGAGGTCAAGAGTCGTCATGTATCGGGCTGTTCCCAGCCGGTCGATCAACTCATCTATACATGGCATGGGGTAGGTGTCAAATTTTGTAACTTTGTTCAACTGACGAAAATCATTACAAAATCGCCAGCTCCCATCCGGTTTAGGCACCAACACAATGGGACTAGACCAATCACTTTGGGACTCCTCTATCACCCCTAAGTTCAGCATTTTCTGTACTTCCTCCCGTATTGCCTCCCGTCGGGCCTCTGGGATCCGATAGGGTTTTAACTTCACCCTTTCACCGGGCGGGGTAATAATGTCATGCTCTACCCCAGATGTTTGTCCCGGCAGCTCAGAGAATACCTCCTTGTTGCGAAGCACAAACTCCTTAACCTCCTGTTGTTGGGGTTGTGACAAGGTGGCTGCGATTCCAACCTCAGGAATCACGCAACCAGTTTGAGCTGGTGACCAAGTGTCTGCGACTAGGAACTCTCTATCCCTCCAGGCTTTCAACAGATTAACGTGATAGATCTGTTCGGGCTTTCGCCTTCCTGGTTGTCTGACCTTGTAATTCACTTCGCTCACTTTTTCCATTATCTCGTAGGGGCCTTGCCATTTGGCAAGGAATTTACTTTCAACCGTAGGGACCAGTACCAGTATCCTATCCCCCGGGGAAAAGGTACGGGTCTTGGCTCCACGGTTGTACACTCTCTGCTGTGCTAACTGCGCTTGGGCCAAATGTTCCTTCACGATGGGCATTACCTGTGCAATTCGGTCTTGCATCAGGGCGACATGCTCAATCACACTCCTGTGGGGAGAACTCTCACTTTCCCAAGTTTCCTTGGCAATATCCAACAGCCCTCTTGGGTGTCTCCCATACAGTAACTCAAAGGGGGAGAATCCCGTAGAGGATTGGGGCACCTCCCTAATAGCAAACATCAGATAAGGAAGTAGACAGTCCCAATCCTTTCCATCTCTATCCACCACTTTCTTCAACATTTGTTTTAGGGTTTTGTTGAATCTTTCAACCAGCCCATCGGTTTGGGGGTGATACACAGATGTACGTAATTGCGTCACTTTGAACAATTTACATAGCTCCTTCATAACCCGGGACATAAAGGGTGTACCTTGGTCCGTAAGCAGTTCTTTACAAATACCCACCCGGCTAAACACAAGAGATAGCTCTTTGGCTATGGTTTTGGCCGAGGTATTTCGGAGAGGGATCGCTTCTGGATAACGGGTGGCATAGTCCATTATAACTAATATGTACTGGTGCCCCATAGCGGACTTGATTATAGGACCTACCAAATCCATGGCGATCCTCTCAAACGGGACCTCAATGGTGGGTAGAGGGACCAGCGGGCTACGGAAATGTGGCATCGGGGCCGACCTCTGACACACAGGGCAGGAGGAACAATAATTTTCTATGTCCTTCATCACCCCCGGCCAATAGAATCTCTGTAATACCCTCTCTCGGGTTTTCTCTGTCCCCAGATGACCTCCAAGAATGTGCCCATGGGCCAACTCCAACACCAACTTCCTGTACGGTTTGGGCACCACAAGCTGCTCAACGGTTTCTTCTGCCCTTTTTGCCACCCGATACAGTAGGTCCTTCTCTACGCTGAAGTATGGGTAAGTGCAGGTATTATCTGGGTTCACTAACTCGCCATCTATTTTCACTACGTTTTCCCGTGCCTTTATTAGGGCGGGGTCTTTCAACTGTTCTGTGGCAAAGTTTTCCCTGTGAACCTCAAGATCAGAAAACTCCACAGACGGTAGGTTTTCGTCTGAGGTGGGCTCCTCTCCAGTTTCTTGAGTCTCCCCTGCCAATACTGACAAGGGAAATTCCGGAGAGTCCTCACCACTCTCAGGGGAGTTCTGGCTATCACATTCCTGGTACATAGGGGCACCAGTGGGGGGCTCAGGATCATCCCACAGTTCCCAGAACTTCGGAAAATCCCTTCCCACAATGGCGTCATGCGGTAACTGAGATACTAAGCCCACTGGATGAGAGAGGGTACCTTTGGGGGTCTCGAAACATACTGTAGTCACTGGATACTCTCGGGTGTCCCCATGCACACAAATAACAGCTACCTTGCTATTCCCAGAGACCTCTGTTTTAACTAACTCAGCCTTTATCAGGGTCACAAGGCTACCTGAATCCAGCAATACCACAACATTTCTACCATTAACACACATTTTGCATAAATGTTTCTCAGTTCCTCGAATGGCAGTGCATGCGACTGTCGCACACAGCGACTGACGTCTGCCCGTCAGAAAGTCACACTGCATGGGTTCCTCCACAACCGGGCAATTTGCTGCAATATGTCCCGCTTGCCGGCAGCGGTAGCAAACGATCCTTCTTGCCGCCTCTTGAGCCGCTGATTTCCCAGGCTGTTCTCGCCAAACTTGGGGTAGAGCTCCCACCCTCTCACTCTCTCCACCCTTACCCCTTGGAATCATCTTATCCGGCCCTGGGGATGGTCTGGTCTTAGGGTGGAAAGTCCGAGTGTCTCTGGAAGAGACCGTCAGGTTCTCTGTAGCCAAGTATTTCTCCACACGATCCACAAGACCATCGGCCGTCTCTGGGTCTCCATGGCTTACCCACTTTTGGATGGCAGTAGGAAGAGCTCTCAAAAACCGATCCATTACAACACGTTCCACAATCTTTGGTGCGGACAAAGTCTCTGGCTGTAGCCACTTTCTGCTCAGGTGAATGAGATCATACATTTGAGACCTGGGGGGTTTTCCAAGCTGGAAAGTCCAGTTATGCACACGCTGAGCCCGGACAGCCAGGGTGACACCCAGCCTTGCCAATATTTCAGCTTTTAGCATCACATAGTCTTTTGCTTGGTTAGGCTCTAGGTCATAGTAAGCTTTCTGCGATTCACCAGTTAACAGAGGAGCCACTAGTCCAGCCCACTGCTCCTCAGGCCACTTTTCTCTTTCAGCGGTCCTTTCAAATGTGGTCAAAAATACCTCTGGATCATCCTCTCCAGTCATTTTTGTCAATAAACGACTCACCCCAAAGGACGCGGTATTAGTGGGACGGCTTTCCTCACTGGTCTGCGGACGTTGCTGCATTACTGCTTCCATCTGTTGTTGTAGTCTCTGCTCTTGCTTCTGCAACAGGTCTATGAAGCGGGCCTCAGATTGCTGCTGGGCTTGTTGCTGAGCCTCCAGACTCTGTTGCAAAGTTGCGTTTGTCTGCTGCTGGGCTGCAAGGCTCTGTTGATGAGCTTGCTGCTGGGCTGCGAAGTTCTGTTGTTGAGCTGCAAGGCTCTGTTGATGAGCTGCAAGGCTCTTTTGCAAACCTGCATTTGTCTGCTGTTTATTGGCATTTGCTAGAGCCAGCTGTTTCAGTATCTCCTCCATGCTGGCTTAAAAAAAACTGCCCGCATTCTCCACCAACTGTGAGGGGGTTAGCTCGGCAGCGGGTGTGTGTGACCCCCGGGATGGGCTCCCCACACAAAAACAGGCCCAGCAGATGGAGGTTGTGGTTTTCAAAAACAAAAAGGTGCGGTTTATTTTCTATTTACAGTGACAAAACACAGCAAAGCAAAAGAAACATAAACAAAATAAATCCTGGTCAATTTGACCTCTGACTAAACATACAGGTTTCCTAACTAACAACTGGGATCAGCCTAGTGCTGTCCTAGTCCCTAAGTCCCTTGTTTTAAATGTCCAAGCAAATAGCCACACAGGCTTTGTCTCACAGCACAAGGGTTCACTCTCTCCAGGAAGTCCACACAGGTCTGCTTCCAGGCATGAGCTAACATCTAATGAAGCTGGGAGTTCTTATAGAGGCCTAAATGAGCTGACAAGCTTCAGCTGGTCTCATCAACTCCCTGTCTGCACGACGCCCCACACTCTCCCTAGAGGTATGAGTCATCCATGAGCCCACTAGCCTTATACAACTCTCCACCTAGTTGTATAAGTCGGCGTAAAGCCTGAATCTGGGCGAAATATATCTACCCCCCTGGATGCAACCAGGTGACTTTACCTTCCTGCTGTCACAATATATATATATATATATATATATATATATATATATATATATATATATATACATATATAAATAACAAAACAGGAATAATAGAGTAATGATGTTGTAATGATGAGGGACGCTCATCATTACAACAGCTTACTGTGTATTATTCCTGTTTTGTTATATATATGTAGCGGGGGTTCCAAATTTAGGGACTGCTATGCCAAATTTAAGGGTGATTCAAGTGGTAGTTGGCTCGAATCTTTTCAATTTGTTGGACTCTGCCTTGCTGTTGTTTTGCCTGGTGTGCAGTTCCCTTTAAAAGTATGGGTGGCGCTGTCATCTATACTCGGGGTTGAACCACAGGTGATAGGGCAGCGATTTGGTGTCTCCTCTCGGCAGCCGTACAGTGGGTGTGGTGGACCTGCTGGGCATGCCGGGAGAGGATACATAAGGGGCAGACGCCGTTTGGGAGGGGTCTTGGATTGTCTGTTCGTTCCTGGTTCCAGAGTCGGCGCGTGGCCCTCCAGGCCATGGGGCCACGTGCACTTCAGTCCCAGGCACCTTTAGTCCTGGGACTGCAACTTCAGCCCTGGGCCCAGCACCTTTAGCTGGAGCCCACTTCGGGAGGAAGAATCCCAGGGTGCCGCCTTGCGAGGGGACCCGTTTCTAGAAGAGGAGGCTGGGGGAGGACAGTTCCGAAGGACTGATGAGAGATCACAGTGAAGGAAGGGGCCCAGTAACTCTCTGGAGGGATGTCATCCATCCGGAAAAAGGGATCTAACCAAAAGGACCAGTAGGAGGTTTGGAGAACCATAGATACTGTGGCAGAGGATCTCCTAACACCTTTCTCTTCCTCTCATTGTGGATGTTCGTGCATAAAGAAATAAACTCTATGTTGGAGTTGATGCTGGTGTGGACCTTGGAGTTACTTGGGGCATAGAGACTTTTGTTCTTACATTCTAGGGATAGAAACCAACACTGAGGGGACTCGCTGCAAAGCCCCTAAGGAAACTAAGTGTGCTTAACCTCTGTAACCCAGGGGGTACGGGCATGGCGGGGTCTATGCTCCTTCCTCTCCAGTGAACGAGCCAAAGAGTGGAGAAGGAGGGTGGCGTGGGCGGCTTCATATATATATATATATATATATATATATATATATATATATATATATACAGTATATTTGTGACTAATGTATGCTTTCTTTATTCATAGTTATATGGTAATCGCTCTCTAAATCCTTGCATATATGTACAATATAGATCCTGAAGAAGCAGTAAAATTTCATCTGCGAAACATGTAGAGCAAGCAAATGCACAAATGGTATAAATGTTCTAGACGCCATACTTGTGCGACTATGGAGCATATGTTTGTCCGATTACCCTAGTTGGTTTTAAAAATCATTCTGTATTGTAATATATGTTTTTTTTTGTATTTTTGTATTAAAAGTTATACAATTTAATTTGTGACTGTTCTCTCCAGTTATTCTATGGTACCATTGAAGTCCATGATGGCCTCCCCCTCCATATGTCTTTCTCTATATTGCTGGGATGAAGGTACCATAATAATTAATATTATCATGGCACTCCTCTCTATAAGTTTACTATATGAACCATAATATATTTAAAGCAGTATTAAATCCTAAACCAAACATTAGATATATTGCACTTTAACAAAATTTAGATGTGGTGGCCACATTTGTTTTTTATTTTTCTAGGCTTTTTCTCCTCTATTTTGACTTGGTGATCTGGCTAGTAACACACCTCCTGTATTATAGTGCCCCCCACTCTTGATGAAGGAGCACAGGAGGACCTTTGGACAGCAGCATTGTCAGTCTGTGGTGGGGAGTGTTAGATGTGCTAGCAGATTTAGATACACTAACAAATTGAAGCCAAACTCCAGCTCACACTGTAATTGCGCAAACATTTACAGCCTTTTGAGATAAAGGTTTTACATACTGTAAATAAAAAACTATCCTTGTAAGCACCCCTGTCAGTGGAAAAGGTTTGTCTCAATACTCTTAACTGATACATTTGAAGGACAGTATGCTCTTTTGAAAAACCAAAGACTTACTGGCTGGATGACAAGATGAAAATAAAAGAAAGAAAACCTAAAAAATAAAACTAATGCAACCATCACATGCAATATAATAAATGTTTGCGGTTAATACTGCTTTAATTGTCACCTCTTAAGGGTGAATTCATTCAGTTCAGTTTATTTAGTTTTGGTTTAGTTTAGTTGCCCTTCTCTAAACAATCTCCAGTTTCATAATATCGTTCTTTGTAAACTGGTGATCAAAAACATACTACATATTCAAGAGGTCCTAACAATGCTTTGTCTATTTTTCTTTTAATACAAGATATTGTTTTGCTTAGTATAATAACTGCAGAATGGAATAATTTTAGGTCTATGGTTCACCAGGACAGAGCTCTATCAACTAGAGCCATCTGCTCAGCAGGGAGCTTGCGAATTGCTGAGTGGCTCTGATTCAAACTCTGTCATTGCAGAATCAACTAACCACCTGGTTTGAAAACCCAAGCTATTTATATATGTAGCGGGTGTTTGCTTTAAGGCCCAGAGACTACCATACCCAGGATGCATTTCCCCGCGCAAGGACTGCTGGGGTGGGGTATTTAACCAGGGAGCGGGCCGGAGAACTTTCTCTTTGGACACCGCCCGCCCAGCAAATGGAACTCTGTGCTGAGTCTGCTGAGAATACAGGGCCTGAAGCCTAGGCCTGTATTATTCCAAAGAGCCTTCCATTCCCACTGAGGAGCCTGAGGGACGTCGCATCCTGCTGCTGTTCTGCTGCTACCAGGAGGACCGAAGACCCGGGTGTCGTGGAATCTGTGTACCAAGACACAGCAGCAGAAGATACGGACATGGACTGTTCCGGTTGGGTGAGAGAGTACTTGCTCATGAGAATAATACAGGATCTTTAGACCCAGTAACTGTTGTTCGGGACTAACGTTAGTGTTTGCAGTTGCACGGCGGAGGGACAGTGCATTGAATGACGCTAGTAGACTTATTCTGGGTCACCAAGTTATCAAATTCCTTTATTCTTGTGGATTACAAATTGTTCCAGAAGTGCACCACCGTTTGCTAGCGAAGATCTTTCTCTGCAGAACTTTCACATAGTACAGTCAGGCCTGACTTAGTAGTAGTGACATTGCTGGGCGCTATCTTGCCCACAAGGGAGAAGAGCTGCAGCGAGGTCCGTTAGTTCCTTGTCACAGGATTGTGTATCTGTCTGTTTGCTAAAATACTCTTTCATTGCAGGGCTCTGCATATGTTTATGTATACTGTTTTACCTGCTTAACCATTATTCTCAGTAAAGTACCAGGGTTAAGTATACCAGTCGTTTGTGTCAGTTACTGTGCAGAAGAAATGGTTAGTGATAGCTATACCATACTGCTGTGTGTCTTTATTGTGGGACTGTGCTGCCAAGAGTCACAGGTTACACAATCCTATCATCACCTACTAACTGTGCCAAGGGAGGTTAGAGCCAATTGCTGGGGGTTGACAGTGAGTGTTACAGGGCCCAAAAAATCATACCAGCGGCCCTCTTAGCTGGGGGTAACGCTACATATATATATTGTAAAGTTCGGGGAACCAGCTAGATTGCAGGACACAGGCTTTTCAATCAAAAAGGAGGTTTATTAAACTTAAATAGCTTCACAGCAGCGAAAACAAAAGAAATAACAGTATCACTGACTTGTAGAGCTAAGAACTGCTATCGCAGTTCAATAGTCCTTACTTTGTCTTGTAGGTAACTTTCCCAGCTAGCAGGCTTACAGGCAGGACACTGCCATGTGCTTTCACAGCTTTTTCACCGTCCACCGTCCACCATTCACCATTCACCATCCACAGTCTCCACTATACTCCTCCACACTCACCAACAACTTCCTGTCTTGTTTTAAACCCACTTCCTTTAACAGGTGTGTTAACCCTTTTTGTTCCCTTAAAGGGACCACAGTCCAAACAGAGGGAAAATATAGCGTCCTTCCAGGACCCAGCCACTGCGTCCTGTACATATCCCCCCCTGTGCCCCAGCGCCAAGGAGGTGGAGGCAACAGTGGAGCTAAAACAATGGACTCGAGAGAGGGCATCTGCATTTTGATGCAGTCTCCCGGGCCTATGCTCCACTACAAATTTAAATTCCTGGAGCGCCAGGAACCAACAAGTAATCCTGGCATTAGTCCCTTTACCTTGCCTCATCCATGTTAAAGGGGCATGGTCAGAAATCCCCAAGAGGTAATATCTGAGGGATTCCAGAGCCCACTTAATGGCCAAACACTCTCATTCAATTATAGCATAGTTTTTCTCCGCTGGTGTCAATTTCCTACGGAGGAAGACTACCGGGTGCTCCTTACCATGAACAACCTGTGACAACACCGCTCCCAATACTACATCAGAAGCATCAGTCTGGACAGTGAACTCTTTTGAAAAATTGGGTGCTCTTAGGACAGGGTGTTGGCACAGTGCTGAATTGAGGTGCATTCCACTCCACCATGACCGATTTCCAACCCTTGGGTGTATTTGAAACGGCATCTTCCTGGTCCCACAGCTGCAGCCTTACCTGTTGTGCTACGTAGGAGATCTGGACTTATGAAAATGTCCTCTCAGTATTAAGCATTACTTTGGACCCACTAGCCCCACCTGCTGCCAGCTGTGGACAGTTTTCAATCAAAGCAGCCCATAAATAGGAAGTGATGCTATCTCTCAGCGTCCGTTTGTGTGGAATAGCTCCCTGGGTGTTGTGACTGCTTTTTGATCTTGATTATCGTGTTGAACTACTGCCTGAATTCCTGACTACTCTCTAGCCTGCTGATTTTGTACTTCACCGTCAACTCGTGTATGACCTTTGCCTGCCTGACCACTCTCTGGATTTCGATCGTGTACCATTTTGCCTTTCCCAGCAAGGGGAGGGGACCGATTTCCAACCCTTGGGTGTATTTGAAACGGCATCTTCCTGGTCCCACAGCTGCAGCCTTACCTGTTGTGCTACGTAGGAGATCTGGACTTATGAAAATGTCCTCTCAGTATTAAGCATTACTTTGGACCCACTAGCCCCACCTGCTGCCAGCTGTGGACAGTTTTCAATCAAAGCAGCCCATAAATAGGAAGTGATGCTATCTCTCAGCGTCCGTTTGTGTGGAATAGCTCCCTGGGTGTTGTGACTGCTTTTTGATCTTGATTATCGTGTTGAACTACTGCCTGAATTCCTGACTACTCTCTAGCCTGCTGATTTTGTACTTCACCGTCAACTCGTGTATGACCTTTGCCTGCCTGACCACTCTCTGGATTTCGATCGTGTACCATTTTGCCTTTCCCAGCAAGGGGAGGGGAGCACAGGGCCCTGTGCTTCCTCGATGTTCCATTAGGTGGCAGCAGGTCTGTCCACATATGTGAGCTATTATCCCCTTGCTGGCGGCGTCTGTGATTGCTCCCGGGTGTCTTTATGCCGTCTGCGCAAATGCGTGGCTACGCCGTGCGTACGCGTGACGTCATTACATCATGTGATTACGGCGATTACGACACCCGTCCCTCACTGACGCTGAGGAATTCACCACCGGAGTGCCGCTGTTGCGGCACGGTTGATCCCATTGGATTGGTAAGGCACAACAGGGGGGGGAGGATCCAGAGCGGCAAGGCTGGTAAGCAATTAAACCAAGCAAAGATTTAATATATAATCCACAAGGTGCAGGATGATCTTTCAGATGATCCCCTGCATCCCAGTGTGAGCAGACAGACGATCCCCCGGGGTAAGCACACCAATATAATTTAAGATTTAAATTACTGGCACCCTCTGCCTATTTTACCTTTCAAAGACAACCTGTAAATGTTTTTTACTCCAAAACTATTGGCACATACTCTGATCTGACCCTTTTGCCTGAAGGTTATCTTCAGTGCAGAATCTCTTTTCATCTGGATACGCTGCATAACTTATACTGCCAAGGTAACACGCTCTAATTTCTTACTGCCAGCACTGTATTATCTTCATTCACTCCTCTATTTTTCCCCTTTTTTCCTTTTCTTTGTGTGGGGGCGGGGGGTTGTGTGTGTGAGTGGGGTGGGGGGTGGGGTTGTGTGTGTGAAAATGGGGGGGATTCTTTTATCCCTACCCTTCTGATATTTTCATTATTTCGTAACCTTATTTCACACACCAACACACTCATCCTTGTTCGTTTTCACATACATGTCTCATCTCACCATGTCCCTTATTCATTGTCCCACACGGTTCTATATATAATATTACATATTATATATATTAATACATTTTTTTATCTTTATGGAGCAACTTTTGCTCCCTTCATCACTCATCAATCACACACGCTGTACACCACTCACACCACTCACTCATCACTCACCCTTAATATTCACCTGTATACTATTCACTGGCGGTTCCAATTAAACTAATTATTTCAACCTTAGTCCCAAATTAACCAAAATTTGGGCCATGATATTTAATTTTTGCGCATACAATTATGCACAAAAACGACAGACAACTAAGTCTCATTCCTGTGCACTTTTTGATGTATAATCAATGTTAAATTGTTGGATACTTCGGTCTCCTCCTTAAACAAAATTAAATGTGCACATACATTAACATATATACTGACATGAATATGTAGGTGGTGTACCTCTCTGGGAGGAATGAACATTTGTCTGCTTAATACATTAATAACTATCCCCTATTGTATAAATGACACAATGCTATGCATCGTGTACTTATGCTGTAAATGCTTTGCCGCAGGTGTCAGCTCTCTCCTATGCCTACCCCCTTGGGGACCCCTATCCCATGTTGTGAACTCTTGTAAGGCTGCTAGCTTTTCCTGCAGTGCCCCACTTGCGTGGGGAGTCTACACAGCCAGGAGGCCTGCCTGGGACTCTCTGGGGCATCTCCTAGTGGAAACTCTGGTAAAGACTGTCCAATGTCTACACATAATAAATTGGTAACTATGTTATCCATATATATACCTTTATCAAATTTTTTTGTATAATTTAGGTGAAAATTTTTGAAATTTACTATGTATACTTTTTTTATAGCAACACCAAAACCTCTGAAGAAGACCCCTGGAAGGGGTTGAAACGCGTTAGTAATTGCTACATGCTTTCATATGTCATGTGTTAAGCTGTATGACAATTTTTAGTGTTTGTAATTGTGTAGAATTTTAATTGTATGTTACCAGAGCTCATATCTTAACTTGCACCACCTTTTTGAATTTTATTCAATAAAACCTTTTAAACATACATTGTTATCAATCTTTGAATTTAGCTGCCCAAAAACCCCACTGGTGGAACATCCCATTCTTTTTTGCCTGATCTGTTGCCAACCTAATCTGCCTGACAAAGTTTTCGCCTGAATCCTCAGCACACAAGTTCCACTTCGGACACTACCAATTACAGGTACCTTACATTACAAACGGGCCACAATGGCAGTGGACCCTGCTGAGATTGTTAAGGCAATTTCACGTGAGGCTTTTGTGGATTCTGGAGCTGCTGGAATATTCTTGGACTACATCTTTGCTAAAGAAAATAACATCCCATTTGTTCCAAAGTCTAGACCCCTGAATGGACAACCCTTGGGAGATGGCATTGTAAAAGTTGAGACTACGACAATCACCCTTCATGTAGGCATACTCCACAAAGAGGAAGTTGTCTAGTCTCTTATTGATTCTCCACTTCTGCCCGTTATCCTTGGTTACCCATGGTTACAACAACATAACCCTTCTTTTGATTGGGAAAATGGAGAACTAACCTCTTGGGGGTCGTCCTGTCATCCAAACTGTTTTTCTCAACCTAAAAGACTTTCTGGTTGTATGTTGGCTTCCGTGGCCGTCCCACCTGCCTTGCCTCATGAATACCATGAGTTTGCAGAGGTATTTTGCAAATAAAAGCAGAGGTTTTACCTCCACATCGTTCTTTTGACTGTGCAATTAAATTGATTCCTGGAGCACCTCTTCCCAAAGGAAGGACTTATCCCCTGTCTTTACCTGAACAAAAATCCAGGGAGGAATACGTAAAAGACAACTTGGAAAGAGGTTTTATCCGACCCTCTTCTTCTCCAGTAGGGGCAGGTTTTTTGCTTTGTTGGAAAAAAAAGATGGGGGTCTTCGACCATACATAGACTATCGAGGGTTAAATCAAATCACTGTAAAAGACTCCTACCCTTTGCCTCTCATTCTTGAACTGTTTGATGTACTTAAGGGAGCCGTTATCTTCTCTAAGCTGGACCTATGAGGGGCTTATAATCTGATTCGAATTAAAGATGGGGACGAGTGGAAGACAGCATTCAACACTCATAATGGACATTTCGAATATCTGGTTATGCCATTTGGGTTGTGTAACGCCCCTGCTGTCTTCCAACGTTTCATGAATGAAATTTTTCATGATTTCAGCAACAGTTTTGTGATCATCTACTTGGACGACATTTTAATCTTTTCCAAGACTCATCTAGAGCACATCTTGCATGTAAAGCAGGTATTACAATGACTGAGAGAAAACCATCTTTACACGAAGATTGAGAAATGCAGTTTCCATCAAAGCCGTATTCCTTTCCTTGGATACATTATAAGTGCTGTCGGTTTCCAAATGGACCCTCAAAAACTTTCCGCTGTCTTGCAATGGCCCCAACCAACCACTTTAAGAGGACTCCAAAGCTTTCTAGGGTTCGCAAATTACTATAGACGCTTCATCAAAGGTTTTGCCTCCATTGCGGCCCCCCTTACTTCTATGTCCACCATTTCTGGTAACGTACCCACCTCTTACATACTCACTCACCGTGGTGGAGTTGGTCTTTTTTGACATCTGCAGATTTTCTGGGACATTTCTCCTGCACCATCATCCTTCCTCTTGAAAACACCTTTCAGAGTTTTCCCTCCCCCAGTGTGAAGGAAACACTTCTATATATGTGTTGGACCCTTTTTCTTTCTCCTGCAACATTTTTACTTCTGCAGATTGGAGTTATGTTATAAGGACTTTTTTTCATGATACATTAATTCATATGCATATTATTGCTGTTCAACCCTTGGCAATTCAATTTGACTGACTGAACAGCCTATGCTAACTAGTGTGTATTTATGTTTTATATTTCTTTCACTCATAGTCTAGTTCAGTGTTTCTCAACTCCAGTCCTCAAGGCGCACCAACAGGTCATGTTTTTGGGATTTCCTGCAGATAAAACAGCTGTGATAATTACTAAGGCAGTGAAACTGCTCAAATCACCTGTGAAAATCAATGGAAATCCCAAAAACATGACCTGTTGGTGCGCCTTGAGGACTGGAGTTGATGAGAAACACTGGTCTAGTTTCATGTATTAACATATATGGCTGGAATTATGTTCACAGGTATTTTTTGACACTTTCTATTTTGTATCACTTGTGTAGTTTATCAAGTTTGTATTTTCTAATAAATTTTTTTGGGCGCGATATTTTTTATATTTATATCTCCCAGAGACAGCCTAAGTCCGGTAGAATCCATCCAGTAGCATTTTTTTCTAGAAAGTTTTCTCCAGCGAAGATGAATTACGATGTTGGGAATCGAGAACTACTGGCCATCAAATTGGCATTGTCTGAGTGGCGACATCTTCTGGAAGGGGCTCCCAAGCCTTTTTCTATCCTCACTGACCATAAAAACCTGCTGTATCTTCAGACTGCAAGACGTTTGAACTCACGTCAGGCTCGATGGGCTCTGTTTTTCTCCCATTTTAATTTTGTTCTTTCTTATGTTCCTGGGCATAAAAACAAGAAAGCCGATGCTCTTTCCAGACAGATCACTACCTCTGAAGAAGACCAACCTACCGAGCAGTATATAATCCCACCTCACAAATTTGTCGCACAGATCTCTACGCCTCTTTCCCAACAGTTACAAGAAACCCAGAATCGTGTTCCCCAAGGCTTGAAGATACCACCAGGTCGCCTGTTCGTAGCCCCTAGCCTCAGAAAGCCTGTACTCCTCTGGGCACATGATGGTGTGTTATCCGGTCATCCTGGTGTCACCATCACTCTTAAGACCTTGCATCATGTCTGGTGGCCTCATATGAAAAAAGATGTTACTGACTATGTGGCTGCCTGTCCAACTTGTGCTGCTAATAAAGTACCCCGCACATTGCCTACTGGACTGTTACAACCACTTCCGGCACCTCGCCAGCCTTGGATCCATTTGACTATGGACTTCATTACAGACTTGCCCAAGTCCGAGGGCATGACTGCTATATGGGTCATAGTGGATCGCTTTTCCAAAATGTCTCATCTTGTGCCGCTCCCGTGATTACCTACAGCGAAAGCACTGTCTACTCTTTTCCTTTCCTATATTGTGAGATATCATGGCATACCTACCAATGTCGTCTCAGACCGTGGATCCCAGTTTGTTTCCTGATTCTGGAGAGCGTTCTGCAAGAAACTGGGAGTAACGCTCTCACTCTCTACCTCACATCACCCTCAAACTGATGGTCAAACCGAACGCATGAATCAGACCCTAGAAACCTATCTTCAACATTATGTCAATGCCTTACACTCCAACTGGTCTGAGTATTTGCCTTTAGCTGAGTTCGCTCTTAATTCCCATTGGCACAGTGCTCTTTATACCACACCATTCTACACAGCCCTAGGCTATCACCCTCAGACTTTTCCCCTACTTCAGCCTTCTTCTGGTGTACCAGCAGCAGATCAGTGGGTGAAAAATATTCTGCTACATTGGAAAAAGATTTTCTTATTACTACGGAAGTCAGCAGGCAAGTATGCGCTTTTTTCCAACAAACGAAGACGCCATATACCTACATATGTGGTGGGGGACAGAGTTTGGCTATCAACCAAATATGTGAGACTGAAACAACCTTCTACAAAATTGGGCCCTCGATTCATTGATCCTTACAGAATTATTGCTCGAGTCGGGCCAGTCTCCTATCGGTTGAAATGACCCTCCTCCCTCCGGATACATCCCGTGTTCCACGTTTCCCTCCTCAAAAAAGCTATTTTCAATCGCTACTCCAGAACGCAACAGCTACCTCCTCCTGTTCTTGTTGATGGACAAAAGGAGTTTGAAGCCTCCAAGATTCTTGATTCTAGAAGACAGGGTCGTGGCCTTCGGTATCTGGTTCACTGGAAGGGATATCCCATCACAGACCGTTCCTGGGTTCCAGGCAAAGATCTGCATGCCCCTTCTCTTATTCGAGACTTCCATGCCTCCTTTCCCACTAAACCCCGCTAGGCCCCCGGAGGGGTCCACTGGGGAGGGGGCCCTGTCATGTACCTGGGTGCATTTGAACCGGGATCTTCCCCATCCCAGAGCTGCAGCCTTACCTGTTGTGCTATGGAGGATATCTGGACTTATGGAAATGTCCTCTCAGTATAAAGCATTACCTTGGACTCACTAGCCCCACCTGCTGCCAGCTTTGGACAATTTTCAATCAAAGAAGCCCATAAATAAGAAGTGATGCTATCTCTCAGCGCCCGTTTGTGTGGAATAGCTCCCTGGGTGTTGTGACTGCTTTTTGATCTTGATTATCGTGTTGAACTTCTGCTTGAATTCCTGACTACTCTCTAGCCTGCTGATATTGTACTTCACCGCCAGCTCGTGTATGACCTTTGCCTGCCTGACCACTCTCTGGATTTCGATACGTGTACCGTTTTGCCTGATCTGTTGCCAACCTAATCTGCCTGACTACGTTTTCGCCTGAATCCTCAGCACACAAGTTCCACTTTGGACACTACCAATCACAGGTACCTTACACTTAGTCAGATCGGTTAATGGAGCCGCCAATGTGGCAAGGTTGGTGTAGTATCCCACCATGCCCAGGAATGCACGTACCTGTTTTTTTGTGAGAGGGCGGGGCCAATTCTGTATAGCCTCTACCTTGCTGACCTGAGGTTTCACCACCCCACTACCCATGATATAGCCCAGGTATTTCACCTCCTCCATTCCCAAAGCACATTTTTCAGGGTTTATCGTAAACCCCTCCTTCCAAAGAGAATCCAGCACTGCCTGGACTTTGGGCAAGTGTGATTCCCAGTCTCTGCTAAAAATTAATATGTCGTCCAAGCAACGCTGTATCCTGGCCTAGGCCAACAAGGCCGAGGCCTAGGGCAGCACTTTGCAGGGGGGCAGCGTGGAAAGAGTTCCCGTCGGCTTGCGCTACACTGTTAGTGTAGCGCCAGTCTGATGGGCGGACTGGGCTGAGAGGCAAATTAGTCTAGCACCCCCATAAAGCGGCCGCACTGCTTTTATGCGGGCGGCCTACATTCCGCAACTGTGGGTGGGGCGCTGCTTCTAATTTTGACTGTCCCATCATCCTGGACCACAGACCTTCCTCACTGTGCTATATGTTTTCTGCTGCACCATTGGCATGGTTATATCTTCTTAGTCCTCTCCATAAAATTATCAGAAATTTGTGCTTAAAGTAGAACTATAGACAACACACTTCTTTTTCATTTTGGATAGAGTAAGAGAAGGTTATAGCCTGTCAGTTTATGTTTTACCATCCCTGTCCCATTGCAGAGATTTCCCTTCACTTCCTGCCCCATAGCTAAACAGGAAGTGAGAGGAAATCTATGCAAATGAAGGGAATGTATTTCCCCCCCGCCCCTCAGAAATAGTGTCCCCACTCAATTTTTTTAGGGCGGGTCTTAAACGGAAAGGGGTGTGGCATTGACAGGAAGGGGTGGGTCATATTTAAATTAGGGGGTGCACAAGTTTAGTCAGGCCTAGGGCAGCACAAAACCTAAATACACTACTGCGTCCAAGTAAACTGAGGCATTCTCCCGGTGAGGTCGTAAAATCCTATCCATTGCTTGCTGGAATGTGGCTGGAGCAGTTTGCAGTCCAAAAGGCATCCTTTTGTACTGAAAACTCCCCCCTGGGGTAGAAAAAGTCGTTTTCTTTCTAGCAGCCTTAGTCAACGGGATTTGCCAATACCCCTTGGTAAGGTCTAATGTAGTGATATACCTGGCTGGACCTAGTCTCTCAATAAGCTCATCTACACGGGGCATGGGGTAGGCATCAAACCGTGAAACCTCATTACATTTCCGGAAATCATTGCAGAATCGCAGAGTCCCGTTGGGCTTTGGTACCAACACAATCAGGCTCGACCACTCACTTTGCGATTCTTCAATAATCTCCAGGTCTAGCATCTTCTTCACTTCCTCTGAAACGACCTTCCTTTGAGCCTCTGGGATGTGGTAGGGCCGGACAAAAACTTTGACTCCAGGTTCCGTGATTATATCATGCTCTATGACACTAGTTAGCCCTGGCAAGTCTGAAAACTTTTCTTTATTTCTCTGCAAGAACTCCTTTGCCTGCTGACTTTGGATTTTAGACAGAGTATTAGCTACTTGGACACTCTCCACCCCAACCTGAGGCTCAAGTCTTGCACTAGCCAGGGAGGTTGCCGGTTACCTGTCTGTCCAGGGCTTTAACAAGCTTACATGATATATCTCATACGGTTTCCTCTTGCCTGGCTGGTGGACTCTATAATTTACCTCTCCCACTTTTTCCACAACTTCAAAGGGACCTTGCCATCTGGTCAAGAATTTACTTTCCACAGTGGGAATCAGCACCACTACTCGATCCCCCACTTGGAAGTGCCTTATTTTAGCAGCCCTGTTGAGCCTCCTGGGCTTTTTGTAAATGCTCTTTGACTAGTGGCATCACAGTTTGGATCCTTTCCTGCATTTGGGAGACATATTCAAGAACACTCTTATGCTGAACAGGTTCACTTTCCCATTCCTCTTTAATAAAGTCAAGTAGTCCACGAGGTCTCCGCCCATACACCAACTCAAAGGGCGAAAACCCCGTGGAGGCCTGGGGCACTTCCCGGATAGCAAACAGGAGAGCTGGTAACAGGCAGTCCCAGCCTTTCCCATCCTTTTGTACCAGCATAGACTTAAGGGTCTTATTAAAGCGTTCCACCAACCCGTCCGTTTGGGGATGATAGACCAATGTGCGCAGCTGTTTAATCCGGAACAGCTTGCACACATCGGCCATATCCCTCGACATAAACGGGGTGCCCTGGTCTGGGAGTATTTCCTTGGGAAAACCAGTCCATGTAAACAACTGGAATAATTCCCGGGCATTAGCCTTAGAGGAGGTATTCCGCAGGGGTAGCGCCTCAGGATATCGGGTGGCATAGTCGAGAATCACCAGTATATAGGAGTGACCTCTAGCTGACTTTACCAAGGGACCCACTATATCCATGGCTATCCTCTCGAATGGGACCTCAATTATGGGCAGAGGGACCAAAGGGCTTCGGAAGTGAGTCACCGGAGCGGGTCAACTGACAGGTGGGACAAGAGGTACAGTATTTCTTTACCTCTGCTTTCAGACCTGGCCTGTAAATCGGGTCGGTGATCCATGCCTCCGTCTTCTCAACTCCCAGGTGTCCCCCTAACACATCGTCATGGGCCAAGTCCAGAACCTTTCGTCTATATTGTTGGGTACCAACAATTGTTCTATCACATTTTCTCTCACTTCGGTAACCCGATACAGCAATTCATCATTATATATTGCGAAATGTGACAACCGTTTATTCGCACCTGGCTCTTGGGGAACCCCATTTACTACTACCACTTGTTCCCATGCACGGGCCAAAGTGGGGTCCTGCATCTGAGCAGTACCAAACGCCCCCTGGGGAACACCCAAATCTGGCAGGGCAGGGGTAGAGGCCACTTCCTCATCCTCTTCCCCCAGCATTACCTGAAGTGGGGAAGGTTCCCCCCTCTCAGTGTTCTGGTATGTCTGTGGACCACATATCTTGACTAGGGATGAGCTTCGTGTTCGGCCGTTCGCCGAATTTGAAATAATATGGGCCGTTCGCGCAAAATTCGAGTGGCGCGTCACGGCCCATAATTCACTGCGTCATCACAGTGCATTGCTGGCTGATGATTGGCCAAGCATGTACTATGACCCGCATGCTTGGCCAATCACAGCGCCGTCAGTACAGAGAGCCGTAATTGGCCAAAGGAAGGGTGCCTTTGGCCAATCATGGCTCAGAGGAGTAGGTACACGCCCCACACTATATAAGGCCGCCTGCGTGTCGGCCTTGTGTAGTGTGTTGCGGCGTGTGAGAGAGATAGATAAAGAGTCAGAGTGTCATTTCGTTTCAGTTTGATAGAGCAGGCAGGCGATTGAGTTAGCTTTAGTCAGTGCATTTAGTATATATATGCATCCTAGGAGTTGTGTGTGTGTGTGTGTGTATATATATATATATATATATATATACACTGTATTCAGTTTAGCTAGATTTCACTTCAGAGTGTTCCTGTGTTATTCTCACTGCAGTATATTAAGTCAGTGTAGTGTATACTGGGCTCAGTGTGCATGTAAGGGCTCTTTCACACGGGGCGGATCAGTCATGATCCGCCCCGTGAACCTCCGCTTGCTCAGCGGGGATCGCTCCGTTGATCCCCGCTGTGCCGGCGGATGACTGGGCGGTCCCCGCACACTGTGCAGGGACCGCCCTGTCAGAGCGCCGCTCTCCCCTATGGGGAATCGGATGACGACGGACCGTAGAGTCCGTTGTCATCCGCTCCGCCGACGGAAGGAAAAATAGGGTTTTCCTCCGTCACACTTTGGCGGAGCGGAGCGGATGTCAGCGGACATGTCACCGCTGACATCCGTGCCTCCATAGGGCTACATGGAGCATCCGTGCAGGTCCGCCTAAAAAACTGACAGGCGGACCTGAACGGACCCTCCGTGTGAAAGGGGCCTAAAGCTGACTGCAGACTATTGCTTTTCTATTACTGATATTACAAGCAGTTGATTGAGCTAACCTGCAGTTTCTTAAGTCAGTGTAGTGTAGTCTGGCCACAGTGTGCACGTAAAGCACACCGCAGACTATTGCTTTTCTATTACTGATAATACAAGCAGTTGATTGAGCTAACCTGCAGTTTCTTAAGTCAGTGTAGTGTAGTCTGGCCACAGTGTGCACGTAAAGCTCACCGCAGACTATTGCTTTTCTATTACTGATAATACAAGCAGTTGATTGAGCTAACCTGCAGTTTCTTAAGTCAGTGTAGTGTAGTCTGGCCACAGTGTGCACGTAAAGCTCACCGCAGACTATTGCTTTTCTATTACTGATAATACAAGCAGTTGATTGAGCTAACCTGCAATTTCTTAAGTCAGTGTAGTGTATACTACTGTAGCCACAGTGTGCACGTAAAGCTCACCGCAAACGATTGCTTTTCTATTACTGATAATACAAGCAGTTGATTAAGATAACCTGCAGTTTCTTAAGTCAGTGTAATGTATACTGGCAACAGTGTGCACGTAAAGCTCACTGCAGACAATTGCTTTTCTATTACTGATAATACAAGCAGTTGATTGACCTAATCTGCAGTTTCTTAAGTCAGTGTAGTGTAGTCTGGCCACAGTGTGCACGTAAAGCTCACTGCAGACTATTGCTTTTCTATTACTGATAATACAAGCAGTTGATTGAGCTAACCTGCAGTTTCTTAAGTCAGTGTAGTGTAGTCTGGCCACAGTGTGCACGTAAAGCTCACTGCAGACTATTGCTTTTCTATTACTGATAATACAGGCAGTTTATTGAGCTAACCTGCAGTATATTAAGTCAGTGTACTGTATACTGGCCACAGTGTGCAGCTAAAGCTGACTGCAGACAATTCTGCTCTGTGTCTAGAGGCAATAGTGCTGGTCGTGGACACAGTGCATCCTCATCAGCACGTGGCCATGGGGCACACTTGTCCTTTTTTTCGGCAGCTGGCCATGTTGAGCCGCAACCTACTGAAGAGTTGGTAGAGTTGATGACCAAGCTGTCCTCATCCTCCTCATCCTATCTCACCCAGCCTCAGGATACTTTGTCTGCCAAAGCGGCCTCTTCCCTCGGCTCAATGGCATCAGTCACTCCTTCCCTAGCCCCACAGCAGTAGATCGCACCTTTGCTATTTGCAGCATATGTCTGAAGCGTATCTCGCATGGCCAAAACAGCAGCCGCTTGGGCACCACATGCTTGACCAGACATATGTCGACCTGCCATGCAGTCCTTTGGGCAAGCGTACATAAAAGACCCACACCAAAGAACAAAGCAGACCTCTCCTTGCTCCTCATCAGCTGGGATCTCCAACCCCACTATACCATCAGTCCTCTCAGAAACCTGCACTGAGAGGAATGAAGGTGTAGAATTAGGTGTGTCACTGCCAAGTACTTGCGGGCAATCTGCTATCGGTACACCAACGTCAGATTGTACTAGGCAAATTTCCCTGCCCCAGCTGCTGCACCGCCGAAAGAAATTTGCTCCCAGCCATCCACATGCCCAGCGGTTGAATGCTAGCTAGGCTTAATTGCTAGCACTTCAACTGCTACCTTTTCAGTTGGTAGACTCTGCCCCTTCTGTGAGTTTGTGGAATGTGCGGTACCTCAGTGGCAGGTTCCCAAACGCCACTTTTTTTCACGGAAGGCGATTCCGGCTCTCTACCGGCATGTGGAAGGCAATGTCTTGGCCTCGCTGGACAGGGGGGTCAGCGGTAAGGTGCATATTACGCTGACTCATGGTCCAGCAGGTATGGACAGGGACGTTACCTATCTTTCACAGCGCATTGGGTGACTCTGCTGGCAGCTGGGAAGGATGCAGGACAGGGTGCAGTAATGTTGGAGGTTGTTCCGCCACCACGCCTCCAAAATGCTACTAGTGGTGATTCTGACACACCTCCCTCCCTCTTCTTCTTCCTCCATGGCCTCTTCCTGTGCTGATTTGTCCTCGGAACCAGCGGTGCTCCGTAGGTGTTCAATGGGTAACGCAAGTACACAGGCAAAAAGATGCCATGTGGTGCTTGAGCTGGTGTGCTTGGGGGACAGGAGCGACACTGGGGCAGAGATTCTGTCAGCTCTGCAGGGGCAGGCTCAGAGGTGGTTGATGCCACGCCAGCTTTAGCCAGGAATGGTGGTTTGCGACAATGGCACCAACCTCCTCTCTGCACTCTGACAGGGACAACTGACCCATGTGCCCTGTTTGGCTCACGTCCTTAACTTGGTGGTGCAGCGGTTCTTGGGCAGGTACCCGGGCTTACAGGATGTCCTGAAGCAGGCCAGTGCTCGGCTGGCTGACTTCCAAAAGGAATTTAACCTGCCTAAGAACCGCCTAATCTGTGACATGCCCACCAGGTGGAACTCAACATTAGCCATGCTGCAGCGGCTGCACACGCAGCAGAGGGCCATAAATGAGTATCTGTGCCAATATGGCATGAGAACAGGGTCAGGGGAGCTTGTTTTTTTTTTTTTGCCATGCCAGTGGGTCATGATCAGGGATGCATGCACTGTCCTTTCACCATTTGAGGAGGCCACGAGGATGGTGAGCAGTGACAGTGCATGCATCAGTGACACTGTCCCTCTTGTCCACCTGTTGGAGCACACGCTACGTGGAATAATGGACAGGGCATTTGAGGCAGAACAGAGGACAGAAGAGGAGGACTTCCTTACCTCTCAAGGCCCCTTTGTCCAGACAGTGTTCCTGCTGGCCCGCCTATCACACAGGAAGAGGACGAGGAGGAGGATTGTGTCAGCATGGAGGTGGAGTCTAGCACTCAGCATCAGCATCAGCCTTCAAGGGATCAATTACAGTCCCAAGAAACCCATAGACTTGTACGTTGCTGGGAGGAGGTGGCTGCGGATCATGTCGTCCTTAGTGACCCAGAGGACTCCGGACCGAATGCCTCAGCAAACCTATGCTGCATGGCCTCCCTGATCCTGCAAAGCCTGCGGAAGGATCCTTGTATTCGTGTGATCAAGGAGAGGGATCATTACTGGCTGGCAACCCTCCTTGATCCACGTTACAAGGGTAGGGTTGCGGGCCTTATCTTGCCGTCGCAGAGGGAGCAGAGGATGAAACATCTTCGGGAGGCCTTGCAGAAAGGTTTGTGCAACGCACTGAGGCTTCGGTCAGTCAGAGAAGGAGCGGTGGAGAAGGTGGCCGTCTGACCGATGCGTTCGGACAATTTTTTAGTCTGCAGCCCCAAGGTATGATCGGTTCCAGCAACAATCCCAGCGTCTGTTTTACATGGTGCAGGAATACCTAGGGGCAAGATCAGACTTGGACACCTTTCCCACTGAAAATCCTCTGGGTTACTGGGTCTTAAGGATGGATCACTGGCCAGAGCTTGCACAGTATGCAATTGAGCTACTGGCCTGTCCTGCATCCAGCGTTCTTTCGGAACGCACATTCAGTGCTGCTGGAGGCTTTGTAACTGATCACAGGGTGCACCTATCCACCGACTCGGTCGATCGGCTGACCTTCATAAAAATGAATCACTGTTGGATCACCACCAGCTACCAAGCACCTGATGCTGATGTAACCAAATAATTTTTTTTGGAATGTCAGATCCCTTCAAGACTGCCTATGCTGATGCTAAGTGACTATCCTGTTATGTTGAGTGACTATCCTCTTCCTCCTCAATGATCATGCTGATAGCTTGTAAGAAAATTTTTGGTTCTGGGCACCGCCACCAGTGGCTAAGGCACACTTTTTCTGCCCCTGTTTAACAGGGGTGTTCAATTACAATTTTTGCTGCAATACTTTGCAGCAGGGCTCATTCCTGCGCTCCAACTAGAGTTTCTGTGAGGGGTTGCAGTGTTGTGGCACCAGCACCAGTGCCTAAGGCCCAATTTTTCTGACCCTGTTCAATAGGGGCATGTAATTACAATTCTTGATCTAATATTTCATGGCAGGGCTCGTTCCTGCACCCACCAAGAGTAACTGTGAGGGCTTACAGTGTTGTGGCAACACTAACACCTAAGGCCCAAATTTGTGCAGAGTATATAGGGCAGGCCCCTACTTTCAAACATCCAACTTACAAACGACTCCTACTTGCAAATGGAAGGAGACAACATGAAGTGAGAGGAAATCTACCCCTAGGAAGGGAAATTCTCTCCTGTAAGAGTTCCTTGTTTTTCTAAAAACCCCAAATTTTCAAAATCCAATTGTCATTGGGACAGAAAGTGAGATGAAATCTTCAGAACAGGTGCACAGACAGCAAAACAAATGTTACAGGGGTGATAACCCTTCCCTATGTTTTCCAAGAAGCTTAAAAATAGATTTTTTGTCTGGAGCTACACTTTAAAAATGTACCAGTTCAAAATTACAAACAGATTCTACTTGAGAACAAACCTACAGTCCCTGTCTTATTTGCACCGCCTGTATACTGCTGTTCAGAGTATATAGGGCCTGGGGGCCCCACGCTTTTCCTTTTTTTAATTTAGGTGCGGGGTTCCCCTTAATATCCATACAAGACCCAAAGGGGCTGGTAATGGGCTGGGGGGGGGGGGGTAACCACGCTGTTTTTCTCAATGATTTTCATCCATATTGCCGGGACCAGACATTACATTAAACAGCAAGCAGTTTTAAATGACTTTTATTTCTTTAGAATTGTCATTTTGTGCAGGGACTGTTCTAAACATGGGAAACATGCACCACTTCACAGGCATACTATAGACACCCCCCAGGTACCATATTTAAAGGAATATTTCACTTTTATTTTTTCACTTTAAGCATCATTAACCACTTGGTGCCCAGAGGACGTCATTTGATGTCCTGGGCTTTGTGGTACTTTATCTGAATGATCTCTGCAGCTATAGGCATCATTCAGATATCGTCATTTTCAGCCGGCGATTCCCTACACCATAGGAATGATCATAGCGGCTTTTCCGCTGGCCCCGGATGTTGATCATAGAGATTTCTGGCGGACCAGATGGTTGCCAGAGTCTCTATGATCGTCGGAGGCCGGGCGCGATGTTATGACATCACACCCGGCCTCTGCATTCAAAAAAACGGCGCCGCTTTGGCTGTGAAGCGGTGATCGTTATTTTTTTTTATTTATTTTTTTAGGCTACCCAGCCTAGAGATGAGATGTGGGGTCTTATTGACCCCAAATCTCAAAGTAAAGAGGTCCTGTCATGCCATATTCCTATTACAAGGGATGTTTACATTCCTTGTAATAGGAATAAAAGTGATCAAATTTTTTTTTTTTTTAAAGTGTTAAAATAAAAAATAAATAAAAGAAAAATAAGTAAAATTAACAATAATGTCTCCATGTGCTCGCACACAGAAGCGAACACATACGTAAGACCCGCCCACATATGAAAACGGTGTTCAAACCACACATGTGAGGTGTCACCGCGAACGTTAGAGTGAGAGCAATAATTCTAGCCCTAGACCTCCTCTGTAACTCAAAAAATGTAATCAGTAAAAAAATGTAAAGCCTTGCCTATGGGTATTTTTAGGTACCGAAGTTTGGCATCATTCCACGAGCGTGTGCAATTTTGAAGCGTGACATGTTGGGTATCTATTTACTCGGCATAACTTCATCTTTCACATTATGCAAAAAAAATTGGCTAACTTTACTGTTTTCTTTTTTTTTTTAAAACATGAAACTGTTTTTCTTTAAAAAAAAAACGTGACTGAAAAATTGCTGCGCAAATACCGTGCGAGATAAAAAGTTGCAATGACCGCCATTGTATTTTCTAGGGTCTCTGCTAAAAAAAACATATATAATGTTTTGGGGTTCTATGTAATTTTCTAGCAAAAAATACCAAAAATTTATGATTTTTCCATGTAGAAACGAAGTGTCAGAACTGGCCCGGGCCTGAAGTGGTTAAAATCACTGCTCCCGAAAAAACGGCCGTTTTTAAAACTTTTTTTGCATTGATACATGTACCCTGGGGCAGGACCTGGGTCCCCAAACCCTTTTTAGGACAATAACTTGCATATTAGCCTTTAAAATTTGCACTTTTGATTTCTCACGTTCGAGTCGCATAGACCAGTGGTTCTTAACTTGGGGGTCGAATGATGATTTGCCAGGGGTCACCGAATCCTGGGCTGTTCCTGAAGCCTGCACCGCTCTCCTAGCCTTTTTGCGGTCGCCCAGCAGGGCTGTCCCTGGAGCCTGCAGCCGCCCATTCAGTTCACGGCATGGCTGGGGGGCAGAGACTAGAGGTCAGCTGACTGGTGAGGAATGTGAAGTGGGAGGGGCTGGAGGAGACCCTATCTCCTGATTTCGGCATAGGTGTCACTGCTATGAGACACCACAAAGTCGGAGACACAGTGAAGCCGGAGACACAGTGAGTAACACTACCTGTGATTAGAGTTGCCATTAAAAGTCCCCACTACAGTTCTCATATCAGCAGATGACCTTAATCAAGAATAGGGATGAGCCGAACACCCCCCTGTTCGGTTCGCACCAGAATCTGCGAACAGACCTAAAGTTTGCGTGAACTTTAGAACCCTATTAAATACAATGGACTCGAACGTTCAAAATCAAAAGTGCTAATTATAAAGGCTAATATGCAAGTTATTGTCCTAAAAAGGGTTTGGGGACCCGGGTCCTGCCCCAAGGGACATGTATCAATGCAAAAAAAAGTTTTCAAAACGTCAGTTTTTTCGGGAGCAGTGATTTTAATAATGCTTAAAGTGAAATATTCCTTTAAATTTCGTACCTGGGGGGGTGTATAGTATGCCTGTAAAGCCTGGGGTGGAGTTCCCTTAAAATCCATACCAGACCTGAAGGGCCTGGTAATTGAATTTGGGGGGACCCCCACGCATTTTTTTTTTTATCAATTGACTTTTCTCTGTATTGCCGGGAGCCGACAATTCATTATAGCCGCGAGTGCTTTTAAATGACTTTTTTCCTTCAAAAATGACACTGTCATGCCTTTAGTAAAAAGGCTTGAATTTTTCCTATTTTTTCTGGTTTAATAACATTTAATCTATGTTGCCATCTAGTGGCTGTTTTGTATAACTGCATCTATTTTCATAAGCAATATTAGAAGAGTTAGCTAGTTTGGGACTTGCAAGCCTCCGTACTTTAAATCCCATCAGGCCTTGCGTCACCTTCTTCAGCCATTTCATCTTTTTCCCTGGAAGCATGCACATGGACTGCTAAGATATATGTTCCAGCCTTCAGAAACCTCTCCGGTATGTCTACTATTTATGTACTCAGCTAGGCAGATAGATAGGGAGGCACTAATTGTACTATCTTTACTAATTGTATTTGTCTGTATCTGTTACAGTTTTACTCTATCTTGTATCAATAAAAGTTCAAAAGGATTCTACGCCTACCGGAATGCATTGGTATGAGAGGAGTTATCAGTGTGCCCAAATACACCTCAGCCACGTGTAGTGAGGGGCATAACAGACACTTTGTGCAGGGACAGTTCTAAGCACGGGAAACAAGTGCTGCTTTACAGGCATACTATACACCCCCCCCCCCCAGGTACAAAATTTAAAGGAATATTTCACTTTTATTGTTTCACTTTAAGCATTATTAAAATCACTGCTCCAGAAAAAACAGCCGTTTTTAAAACTTTTCTTTGCATTGATACATGTCCCCTGGGGCAGGACCCGGGTCCCCAAACACTTTTCATGGCAATAACTTGCATATAAGCCTCTAAAATTAGCACTTTAGATTTCACCCATAGACTTTTACAGGGTGTTCCACGGGTTTTCGAATTTGCCACAAACACCCCAAATTGTTCGCTGTTCGGCGAACGTGCGAACAGGCAATGTTCGAGTCGAACATGAGTTTGACTCTAACTCGAAGCTCATCCCTAATCAAGAGCAGTTGGCTGATCTGAACTCCTTGCCAGCACTGCCACGCATCCCATTCCCCCCAAAAAGGGAGAGAAAGAATAAGAGAACATGAAAGACGTCTAGAGGGGGGATGGGAAAAAAACAACAAGAAATTAGGATAGAGAGAAAGAAAAGGGAAAGAAAGGAGAACAAAGAGAAAGAGTGGTACATCCTAAAATGTACCCTAAGGGGTTTTAATACTGTACAAGTGGAAGTGACTCAGGGAGCCCTAAATGTCTGTGGGTTAGGGGCACAAATTACTTGTCTTGCCTTGGGTGCTGACAACCCACGCTACGAAAATAATTTTACTGTTAGGAGTCCTCACAACTTGGGAAATTTTATCAAGGGGCCACGGCACTAAAAGGTTGAGAACCACTGCCATAGACTTTAACGGGGTTCGAATGTTCGCGCAAAATTTCGGTCCATTCGCAGGTTCTAGTGCGAACCGAACCGCAGGGTGTTGGCTCATCCCTAATGTTGACATTCTGAACAGTATCAGCACTACTTTCATCACCATTAACCAAATTATTAGCGTTTTCATCATCTGGATCCACATTAAGAACATTTGGCAGTTCAGGGTTATTCTTCTCAGCAGCAGGAACAGAGGGACTAGTTTCTCCCCAGTCTCTAAACGGTTCTCCTTGTTCCCACAGTTTTGTAAACAATGGACAGTCTCGTCCTATTATAACATCATGTACCAAGTTCTTTACCACCCCACCCTCTTGAGTACCAGTGCCACATGCTGTGGAGATGGACACAGAGATGAGAGGGTACTCTCTAGTGTCTGTGTGAATGCACACCACCCGTAAAGTTTTGCTTACCGGACCGATCTTCACAATTACTCTAGGATGAACCAGGGTTACCATGCTTCCAGAGTCCAACAAAGCCCGGGCAGGGAGGTGGTTCACTTGGACTTCACACTCAAATTTTTCCTCACCCAGGTCGAGATGTGTGGTGCATAATTTATAGGCATAAAAAGACCCCCTCCGGAGAACCCCACATTCCATGGGCTCCTCTTGCAGTGGGCAGTGTGCCCGGGTATGACCCCAGGAATGACATCACCAACATTGTACATCCCCTCCTCTCCGAACAGGAACAGAACGCTTAGGAGGTACCAGGAGTGGCTCTTGGCCTTCGGGGGTGTTTGCTCCATCCTTTCGAAGGGCAGCAGTTGATCGAACAGGCTGTGGCAGACTGGGCCCTTGGTGCTTGGTAGGGCCGAGCAGGTCCTCCACCACTGTATATCGTTCCGCCATCTTGACAAGGAGGTTTACTGTTTTGGGGTCTCCATGGCTGACCCACAGTTGAAGGTCACCTGGCAGGGATCTCAGGTATCAGTCCAGCACGACCAGTTCGCACAATTTGGGGGCCAGACAACACCTCGGGCTGCAGCCATATTTTTACCAGTTGCACCAGGTCATGCATTTGAGACCGGGGTGGCCGATCTGGGCGATACTTCCATTGGTGTACTCGTTGGGCCCAAACGGCCGTAGTCACCCCCATACGAGCCAGAATTTCTGCCTCTAGCTTTTGATAATCTTTAGCATCATCCGGTTGCAGGTCGAAGTAGGCTTTTTGAGGATCTCCGGTGAGAAAAGGCGCAATAAGGCCGGCCCACTGGTCCTGAGGCCACCCTTCTCTCTCTGCCGTCCTCTCAAATGTAGCAAGAAATGCCTCTACATCATCATTCAGGGACAACTTCTGCAGAAAATGGCTTGCCCTCACAGTCACCTGGTTGCCAGGGGCAACAGCCGCTTGCTCCCGACCCTGAGACAGCTGCTGCACTGCTTTCTTTAAGGCAGTCACCTGTGCCTGCATAACCCACTGCTGGGTCGCTTGCTGGGCTGCCAACTGGGTCACCAACAGGCGAGTATTTTTCTTGTTGAAGGGCCAGCGCCTCTTTGTGGTGACTTTGTTGTACCTCCAGCTGGGTTGCTAAGCGCTGATTAGCTTCCTCATGGCGAGTCTGTGCTTGCTTATTAGCCAGGGACATATGTTTAATTAGCTCCTCCATTGCTTCAGCTTTCAATGTTTGTGCAGCTTTAACCCAGGACATAAATCCAATGTACTGTCCCTTTAACCACTTAAGCCCCGGACCATTTTGTTGCTAAAGAACCAGGCCACTTTTTGCGATTTGGCACTGCGTCACTTTAACTGACAATTGCGCGGTCGTGCGACATGGCTCCCAAACAAAATCGACGTCCTTTTTTTCCCACAAATAGAGCTTTCTTTTGGTGGTATTTGATCACCTCTGCGGTTTTTATTTTTTGCGCTATAAACAAAAATAGAGCGACAATTTTGAAAAAAATGACATATTGTTTACATTTTGTTATAATAAATATCCCCAAAAAATATATAAAAAATATATTTTTTTCCTCAGATTAGGCCGATACGTATTCTTCTACATATTTTTGGTAAAAAAAATCGCAATAAGCGTTTATTGATTGGTTTGCGCAAAAGTTATAGGGTCTACAAAATAGGGGGTCGTTTTATGGCATTCTTATTAATAATTGTTTTTTTACTAGTAATGGTGGCAATCAGCAGTTTTTATCGTGACTGCGACATTATGGCGGACACATCGGACACTTTTGACACGTTTTTGGGACCATTGTCATTTTTACAGCAATCAGTGCTATAAATATGCACTGATCACTGTAAAAAATGACACTGGCAGTGAAGGGATTAACCTCTAGGTGGCGCTGTAGGGGTTGGTGTGACCTAATGAGTGATTCTTACTGTAGGCGGGCGCGGCTTGGCGTGTGACGTTACTGATCGTGGTTCCCTATGACAGGGAACAGACGATTGCTGACATGCCACTAGGAAGAACGGGGAAAGGTTTGTTTACACTTACCTCTCCCCGTTCTTCAGCTCTGTGATCCGATCACGGGACACCGGCGGCGATCGGGTCCGCGGGTCCTGAGGGCACGGTCATGGAGCTTCGGACCGGGTCGCACGAGCGCCGGCGACCCACGGATAGGTTCTTAAAGGGGACGTACCTGTACGCCCTTGTGCCTGTCCGTTCCATTCTGTCGACGTATATCGTCGTGCGGCGGTCCTTAAGTGGTTAAATGTCATTTTTTTTTCTTCTTATGCCTGTTATCCTGTCCTGCCCGCATTCTCCACCACTGTAAAATTCGGGGAACCAGCTAGATCGTAGGACACAGGCTTTTCAATCAAAAAGGTTTATTAAACTTAAATAGCTTCACAGCAGAGAAAACAAAAGTAATAACAGTCTCACCGACTTGTGGAGCTCAGAACTGCTGTCACAGTTCAATAGTCCTTACTTTGTATTGCAGGTAACTTTCCCAGCTAGCAGGCTTCCAGGCAGGACACTGCCATGTGCTTTCACAGCTTTTTCACCATCCCCCATCCACCATTCACCACCCACAGTCTCCAATATACTCCTACACACTCGCCTACAACTTCCTGTCTTGTTTTAAACTCACTTCCTTTAACAGGTGCCTTAACAGGTGCCTTAACCCTTTTTGTTCCCTTAAAGGGACCACAGTCCAAACAGAGGGGACATATAGCGTCCTGTACAATATATATATATATATTGTGACATGGTTAACTCGGCAGCGGGTGTGTGTGTGACCCCCTGGATGGGTTCACCACACAAAACAAAGAGTTTGTAGTTGCAAAAACGAAAGGTGCGGTTTATTCAAACTATTTACAAGGGAAAAACAGCAAAACAAAAAGAAACATGAAAAGAAATCCTGGTCAACTTGACTGCTCACTACACACGTTGGTGTCCCTAACTAACAACTGGGTACAGCCTTGTGCTGTCCCAGTCCCTAGCTCCCTGCTTTTTTTGAAGTTCTTACAATAACCACACAGGCTTTGGCTCACCGCACAGAGATCACACTCCCCAAACTATCCACACAGATCTGGTTCCAGGTTGGAGCATCTCCCTTAGCATGCTGGGAGTTCTTGTAGAGGCCTCAATGAGCCACTTGATTCAGCTGGGCTCATTAACTCTTCCCCTGCAAGACTCCCAGAACTCCCCCTAGTGGTATAAATCGGCATAAAGCCTGAATCTAGGACATACATACCTTCCATCCTGGATGCAACCTGGTGATTTTACCTGCCTGCTGTCACAATATATATATATATATATATATATATATATATATATATATATACACACAGGGCTTTTTTTCTCAAACAATAGGTGCTGGAACTCAACCACAACCCCCCCCCCCCCAAAACCTCTGCCCCCACACACACACCTCACAAACAGTAGGAGGGCCTTAAAGGGGCATTACATACCAGTATTGCATTCCATACAGAGTGCAGAGTTCAGGAGGGATGCCCACAGAGTGCAGAGCTGTCACTTGTAAAACCGGACTTCTGTGAGCAGTAGGGATGAGCCGAACACCCCCCCCAGTTCGGTTCGCAGCAGAACATGCGAACAGGCAAAAAATTTGCTCGAACACGCGAACACCATTAAAGTCTATGGGATACGAACAAGAAAAATCAAAAGTGCTAATTTTAAAGGTTAATATGCAAGTTATTGTCATAAAAAGTGCTTGGGGCCTGGGTTTTGCCCCAGGAGACATGTATCAAAGCAAAAAAAAATTAAAAAAACTGCAGTTTTTTCAGGAGCAGTGATTTTAATAATGCTTAACGTGAAACAATAAAAGTGAAATGTTCCTTTAAATTTCATACCTGGGGGGTGTCTATAGTATGCCTGTTAAGTAGCGCATGTTTCCCGAGTTTATAACAGTCCCTGCACGGGTCCCGGCAATACAGATAAAATTCATTGAAAAATAATAAATATAAATGCGTGGGGTCCCCCCAAAATCCATTACCAGGCCCTTCCGGTCTGGTATGGATATTAAGGGGAACCCTGCGGCAAATAAAAAAAAAGGCGTGGGGTTCCCCCCATAAATCTATACCAGACCCTTATCTGAGCATGCAACCTGGCAGGCCGCAGGAAAAGAGGGGGGACGAGAGAGAGGCCCCCCTCCTGAACCGTACCAGGCCACATGCCCTCAACATGGGGAGGATGTCCCCATGTTGATGGGGACAAGGGCCTCATCCCCACAACCCTTGCCTGGTGGTTGTGGGGGTCTGCGGGCGGGGGGCTTATTGGAATCTGGAAGTCCCCTTTAACAAAGGGGGCCCCCAGATCCCGCCCCCCCCTATATGAATTGGTAAGGGTACCCCTACCATTTCACAAAAAAAGTGTCAAAATGTTAAAAACGACAGGAGACGGCTTGGGACAAGTCCTTTATTAAAAAGAAAAAAAAATGAAATAAAAAAAGATTCCAGCGATGTAATCCATTCTCGATATCCAGCGATGATCTCCAGGGATGATCTCCAGCAAGGATACGACGCACCCGACGAATGACGCGCCGCCAGCCTGACAGCTCTTTTATAGGTGAGGGCGGGGCCAGAGACACAAGGGGAATCACCGGGGTTACCCAGTGATGTGTACGGGTGACCCCGCCCCCCAGGGCATGTGGCCTGGTACGGTTCAGGAGGGGGGGCGCTCTCTCGTCCCCCCTTATTTCCTGTGACCTGCCAGGTTGCGTGCTCAGATAAGGGTCTGGTATGGATTTTAGGGGGGAACCACAGGGTGTTCCGCGGCTTTTCGAATTTTCCTCGAACACCCCAAATTGTTCGCTATTCGAACGGGCGAACAGCCAATGTTCTGGTGCACTCAAAATCTGCTGCAGCTGTGCATGGTAGCCAATCAGCTTCTAACTCCAGCTTCATCAATTAAACTTTGACAATAAAACTTGGAAGCTGCTTGGTTTCTTTGCAGAGCTGCACCAGGTTTTGCAACATGCAGTTAAAAAAAACAAAAAAATTGTGGTCCTAACACTAACCCTCACTAAGTTTATTCAGATTGGTGAGCCCTAACAACTTGCTGTGATGCAGAAACTCTTTCAGCTCCTGCTTTTAAACTACCTAATAATAGGGTGCTATGTTTATCTTGTTTTCTCCTTATTCTGGGAACACCTCTGTTTCACCCACCAACACTGCTAGGGAAAATGTTTTGGCTTCATCAGTGATCACCCCTACAGCATCTACACACAAACTCTGCAATATGGATTAGATGTACAGTATATACAGAAGTTTTAATATTATCCACAAGTTCATATAGATAAATATATATATATATTGTACAGGACGCCAAGGTTGGGTCCTGGACGGATGCTATACATCACCAGCATTTGGGTTGTGGTCCCTTTAAAGAGAGGTGTGATAGGGTTCAGGTGGTCACCCAAAATGGGTGAGGGATTCCCGGCGATAGAGTTAATCCAGAGAGGACTGTCTCGCAGTCTTCTCTGTCTTGATAAAGTCATTTGGGGCCCGGAATTTCGGAGGCTCTAAAGTGCTATTCGGGTGGGAAAGAGCCTCTGCCCCTGACCACTGGGAGTCAGCATACAGGGGGTTAACACCTCCAGAGAACAGCTCATAAAACAGGAAGTGGTGCTAGAGGTGGTGTGGAAGGAGTATGGGGATTGCACCTGTGGAGATGAGCTGTGTGTCTTCTGGGAGCTGTTAAGAATACAGCTAGGACTTTTGAAGTTCTGGGGCGAAGACCCATCTACAAACAAACTGTATGTGTTTTTCTTTAACTTATTTTTGTGCTGAAGACAAGCAGACTTTATTTTATGCTGAAACTAAGCGAACTTTGTTTTATAGTTTTCCCTGTATGCTGAGTAAAGCCTTATTTTTGGTTTGTTTGTAAATAAAAGCCTTGTTTCAAATGATTTATGCACTTAGTCCCGTGGAGCTATAATCCCCAAACTTTACAACTGGTGTCTTGGATGCTGGCAAAGTGCATTTGCAGCCGCAAAAACAATTTAAAACTAAAAACTGACACTTAAAGAGACAGTGTGCTTATGGCATGTCTTGGGTGAAGTCAGCACAGACATTGCAAGCAGCAGACAAAGGCATGGAGGAGGTCATCAAGGCTTTGGCGCAAGCCACTGTGACCCAGCAGCAAGCTTCAGCAGAGGCAAACTGTCGCATGAGGAAGCGATGGCTCAGCAGCAGCGGGCCCTGGCACAGGCTATAGCTGCACAGCAGGAAAACACACGGCTGCTAGCCGCCCAGTTTACGGCCCAGCAGGAGTCCACTCAAGCACAGGTGGCTGCCTTGCAGGAGGCAGTACAGCGGCTGGCTCAGGGACGAGAGCAAGTGGTCGTTGCCTCTGGCAACCAAGTGTCCGTGAGAGACAGCCATTTTTTACAAAAACTAACACCCAGCGATGACGTAGAAGCCTTTCTCAGTACCTTTGAAAGGATAGCAGAGAGAGGCCAATGGGCTGGCATTATCTCCCCTTTCCTCACCGGTGACCCGCAAAAGGCCTATTTTGACCTTCCATCTGAGCACATCAGTGACTATGAGCGGCTGAAGGCAGAGATCCTGGCCCGCCTGGGAGTGACCACAGCCGTCCGGGCTCAGAGGGTGCATCGCTGGTGGTAAAAACCTGACCGACCACCCAGGTCCCAAATGCATAAACTGGTACAGCTGGTCAAAAAATGGTTACAGCCAGAAAAGTTGTCCGGTCCACAAATGGTGGAACGGGTGGTGATGGACTGGTACCTGCGGTCCCTGCCAGATGACCTACAGCGCTGGGTAAGCCATGGAGACCCTGTAACTGCTGACCAGCTGGTTGAGTTGGTCGAAATGTATACCGTGGTAGAAGACCTGCTTGGGCCTGCCAGACATTGAACCCACACCAAGGCCAACCAGACCGGCCACAGCACCTAGAAGGCAGGCCCTGCCAGACATTGGAACCCGCAAACCTGCGTCAGCTTCCGCAGAAACACGAAGGTCGGCGCCTGTCCCAAGGATGGGGGACCTACAGTGTTGGCAATGTCGGTCCTGGGGGCATACCCGGGCACAATGCCCACTGCAGGAGGAGCCTATGGACTGCGGGACTGGTCGGAGAAGCTCCTTCTATGTGCAAAATGCGTGTGCCACTCATCTTGACCTGGCTGAAGGATGGTTCGAGTGTGAAGTGTGGGTGAACCACCTTCCTGCCAGGGCTCTACTGGACTCCGGTAGCATGGTAACACTTGTACATGCCAGGGTGGTTGGGAGACTCGGCCCAGTAAATAAGACTTTACGGGTAGTCTGTATCCATGGGGACACCAGGGAGTACCCCTGGTTTAATACATGACATCATAGTGGGGCGGGACTGTCCACTATTTCTTGAACTATGGAACCAGGTACAGATAGGGCTGCCAGGAGAACTGGGGAAACTGGGCCTGGAAGGGACAGGGTCTGAGGGGCCCGGAGGGGCCCGGACCCGAAACCTCCACAACACACCCCTCTGATATGGAGATACCCGTCACTAATAATGAAATCGATAATGCCGCTGTTCCCGGTTGCAAAACCAAGTTGATCTCTGAGGGGGGGGAGTCTTCCCATTACAAGTTATGCTGGGGGAGGATGATGAGGAGCTCTCCCCGGTTGAGGAGGATAAAGGGGAAACATCCTCAAGGCCAGTGCATCCAGACCTGGATGTATCCAGGAGTGCATTTGGCACCGCTCAATTACAGGATCCTACCTTAGTCAATGCTCGAGAGCAGGTTTCTGTTATTGATGGGGTCTCACAGATACCAGGTGCAGATCAAAGGTTTCCTCATTTTGCGTTGAAGGGGGACTTTGGTATATCGAGTGGCTGAGAACCGAGGGGAAACTGTAGAGCAGTTGCTGGTTCCTCAACCATATAGGTGGATGCTCCTTGATCTAGCCCACAACGGTGCACTGGGAGGACACCTGGGGTGGAGAAAACAGAGGCCAGGATAACCGACCAGTTTTACTGGCCAGGGGTGAAGGCCGAGTTAAAAATATATTGTGCATCTTGTTCCATTTGCCAGTTTACTGCCCTAGTGCCCCACTATAGAAACCCTCTAGTACCCTTGCCAATTATTGAGGTCCCATTCGAGCGGATCGCTATAGATCTTGTGGGACCCCTGGTAAAGTCGGCACGGGGGCACATTGGTATGAGGAATGAGGACATATTAGTCATCCTAGATTACGCAGCTAGATATCCCAAAGCGGTCCCTTTGAGGAAAACTTCCTCTAAGGCCAATGTCAGGGAATTATTTCAAATGTTCTCACGAACTGGGTTCCCCAAAGAGATACCGATGGACCAGGGCACCCCTTTTATGTCAAAGGTGATGGCGGACTTGTGCAAACTGTTTCAGATTAAGCAGTTGCGGACGTCCGTCTATCACCCGCAGACCGATGGCCTAGTTGAGAGGTTTAATAAAACTCGAAAGTCCATGTTAAAAAGAGTGGTCCAGAAAGATGGGAAGGATTAGGATATATTACTCCCTGCCCTGTTTGCCATCCGGGAGGTTCCACAAGCATCCACGGGCTTCTCACCGTTTGAGCTAGTGTATGGACGAAGGCCCCGGGGGTTGCTCGATCTAGTAAAGGAAACGTCGGAAAGTGCCTCCGCGGGGCCGCGATCCCTATCGCGGGTGCCGCATTTAGGAAAGACCGTGGCTTCGGCCTAGCTCTAGAAGTCGGTGGCCATCTTGCTCCACCCAACCTGCCACCTGTGCTGCTTCCTGGCCCTCCTGCTCTCAGGTAACACCCTGCAGTGGGCCCACTGAAACCCCCTGAGGACCCCGCACACCCACAGAAGCGGATCCATCAGCCTCTGACTGCGTAGCCACCGCATTCAGGAAAGGCCCTGGCTTCGGCCTAGTGCTGGAAGTCGGTGGCCATCTTGCTTCACCCGGCCTACCGACTAGTGATTCTTCCTGACCCACCAGCCCTACAGCTCCCTACCCTCCAGAATAGCCTGACCTGCCTGCTTTTGAGGGGGGAGGGATCGCAGCGAATACCTGCCATGACTCCGCCAAAAACGCCAAAGGCCACCCTGGCGAAATTGGACCAGTATCGTCGCCAGGAGGAGGAAAGTGCCGGGAGAGATGGCGGCGCCACGTGTCGTGAGCGGAACGCTCTGGGAGGCGACACAGCTAAAGTGCTCGAGGCGATCACATACTGCCGGATGTCCCTGACAGCGCAAATAGAGGAGGTCAAGGTGGACCTTTCACTCATGCGACAAGACTTCCAAAAACTTTGTGAGCGTGTCACAACAGCCGAAACCCGCATAGGAGAGGTGGAGGGCGCTGTTACACCGCTCCAAGTCAGCTTGGATCGAATGCAGCTCCAAATCAATCAGATTCTAAGCAAGCAAGATGATATGGGAAAATAGACTCCGGAGGTGCAACCTCCGTTTCATCAGGCTCCCAGAGGGAGCTGCGGGCAAAGATCCTACCACCTTCTTGGAGCAACTCCTCGCTGACACCTATGGTCGTGAGGCCTTCTCCCCCATCCTGGCGGTGGAGAGAGCCCATCGTATGCCTGCCAGATCTCCTCCTCAGGGGCCCCCACCCCCCGCACCTTTATAGCAAAATTATTGAACTACAAGGAGAGAGATGCGGCGCTGCGCATGGCCAGGGAAAAAGGTAACATCCACCTTGGAAACTACAAGATCGCTATCTTCCCCGACTTTTCTGCCGAGGTGCAGCGCCGCCGGCAGGGCTTCATGGAGGCGAAGAAGGGGCTCCGGATACAACATCTTAAATACTCTATGCTATTTCCAGCTCGTCTTAGAGTCGAAAGGGACGGCCGTGTGTTCTTCTTTGAGGATCCTCAGGAAGTCCTTGCCTGGTTGGATTGTCCAGGGCCCTCCAGAGGGGCGGCCGAGTGACCTGACCAAGCATGTTCATCAGTAGGGATGAGCCGAACACCCCCCTGTTCGGTTTGCACCAGAACCTGCGAACAGACCTAAAGTTCGCGTGAATTTTAGAACCCTATTAAATACAATGGACTCGAACGTTCGAAATCTAAAGTGCTAATTATAAAGGCTAATATGCATGTTATTGTCCTAAAAAGGGTTTGGTGACCCGGGTCCTGCCCCAGGGGACATGTATCAATGCAAAAAAAAGTTTTAAAAACTGCAGTTTTTTCAGGAGCAGTGAATTTAATCATGCATAAAGTGAAACAATAAAAAGTGAAATATTCCTTTAAACTTCGTACCTGGGGGGGGGGTATAGTATGCCTATGCGATCGGCCCACATGGGAGGTGTGGACGATACAATGCCCGCAAATAAAGAGCAACAGGCTCTTCTTGTAAAAGTCATTGATAAAAAAAAAATGCGTGGGGGTCCCCCCAAATTCAATTACCAGGCCCTTCAGGTCTGGAATGGATATTAAGGGGAACCCTGCGTCAAAAAAAAAAAAAAGACATGGGGTTCCCCCCAAATATCCATACTAGACCCTTCAGGTCTGGTATGGATTTTAAGGGGAACTCCACCCCAAATGAAAAAAAAAATGTTGTGGAGTTCCCCCAAAAATCCATACCAGACCCTTTATCCGAGCATGCAACCTGGCAGGCCGGAGGAAAAGAGGGGGGGACGAGAGAGCGCCCCCCCTACTCCTGAACCGTATCAGGCCACATGCCCTCAACATGGGGAGGATGTCCCCATGTTGATGGGGACAAGGGCTTCATCCCCACAACCCTTGCCCGATGGTTGTGGGGGTCTGCAGGCAGGGGGCTTATCGGAATCTGGAAGACCCCTTTAACAAAGGGGACCCCCAGATCCCGGCCACCCCCCTATGTGAATTGGTAAAGGGTACATTGTACCCCTACCATTTCACAAAGAAAGTGTGAAAAAAATGTAAAAAAAACACACAGACACCTTTGGAAAAGTCTATTAAAAAAAAAAAACATTCCAGCGATGTAATCCAATGTCCCGTGGCGATCTGATGTCCAGCGCTGCAGTCTCCACTCTAAACGTCATTGGCTGAGCGGAGGAAGTTCCCCATCAGGTCCGCTCAGCCAATGACGTAGGCGGGGTCTGAGGTACGAGGGGGCGGGGCACTCTCGTATCTCAGACCCCGCCTACGTCTTGACTGAGCGGACCTGTTGGGGAACTTCCTCTTCAGTGAAAAAAAATGAATAGACCCGCCCCTTCTCACGTTCCCCATCAGGTCTGCCCCCGCCCCCTCGTACCTCAGACCCCGCCTACGTCATTGGCTAAGCGGACCTGATGGGGAACTTCCTCCGCAGTATAGGTCCGCTCAGCCAATGACGTTTCGAGTGGAGACTGCAGCGCTGGACATCGGATCACACCGCTGGAATGTGTTTTTATTTTTTTATTTTTAATAAAGGACTTTTCCAAGGTGTCTGTGTGTTTGTTTTTTACACTTTCTTCATGAAATGGTAGGGGTACAATGTACCCCTTACCAATTCACATAGGGGGGGGCGGGATCTGGGGGTCCCCTTTGTTAAAGGGGTCTTCCAGATTCCGATAAGCCCCCTGCCCGCAGACCCCCACAACCACCGGGCAAGGGTTGTGGGGATGAGGCCCTTGTCCCCATCAACAGTGGGACATCCTCCCCATGTTGAGGGCATGTGGCCTGGTATGGTTCAGGAGGGGGATGGCGCTCTCTCGTCCCCCCCTCTTTTCCTGCGGCCTGCCAGGTTGCGTGCTCGGATAAAGGGTCTGGTATGGATTTTTGGGGGAACTCCACACCTTTTTTTTTTTAAATTTGGGGTGGAGTTCCCCTTAAAATCCATACCAGACTTGAAGGGTCTAGTATGGATATTTGGGGGGAACCCCATGTCTTTTTTTTTTTTTTTTTTGACGCAGGGTTCCCCTTAATATCCATTCCAGACCTGAAGGGCCTGGTAATTGAATTTGGGGGGACCCCCACGCATTTTTATTTTTATTTTTTATCAATGAATTTACAAGAAGAGCCTGTTGCTCTTTATTTGCGGGCATTGTATCTTCCACACCTCCCATGTGGGCCGATCGCTGCAGATCTTTTACGTAACAGCAAGACATTTTGGTTTTACCTGCTACCAGTAAGCATGTGCATTTAGTTTCGTTCCGAATCGAAATTCGGACGAATTTTCATTATTCGGAAATTCGGATGCATCCGAATTAACAAATTACAATGCTAACAAATTCAACCGAATCCGAATGTTTTTCGAATCAAAAAACCACGGACGAAATTCGAATCGAATTTGAAAACAATTAGAATAGAATCGAAAATCAAATAGAAAAACAATAGAACAGAATAGAATAAAATACAATATATATTATATTTTATTCTGTTCTATTTTTTTCTAGTCTATTTTCTTTTTCTATTCTAATCTTTTCTAATTAGAAATCGAAAAGTCTGTATTTTATGTTCTTCATGAAAAACTTCAATAAAATACCAATGTTGAAAAAAATATATAATGTCTTGAAACCCATGGCCCCTATGAAGTTCTTTTTGAGGCAGGATAGTACATTCAGGGTTGTCTTCCTGGCTTGGTTCAGAAAACATCCTTGATAATGCATCAGCCTTACCATTCCTTGACCCAGTTCGATACGAGATGATAAAATTAAACCTGGAAAAGAACAATGACCAACGTGCTTGTCTAGAAGACATACTCTTGGCAGAACTAATGAATTCTAGATTTTTATGATCAGTGAGAACAGTTACTGGATGTTTAGCCCCTTTCAGCAGATGCCTCCATTCAGAAAAGTCTTCCTTAATTGCCAGTAACTCTTTATTTCTGATGTCATAATTTCTTTCGGCTGATGACATCAAGCAAGAGAAATACACACAAGGATGAAGCTGCATCTTTTCTCCTTTTCGCTGAGAAAGGATAGCTCCCACAGCAGAGTCTGAGGCATCCACTTCCATCATAAAAGGAACTTCAGGATCGGGATGTACCAATATTGGTGCAGAAGTGAAAAGAGCCTTTAGCTTAATAAAAGCAGTCTGTGCCTCAGCTGACCACACAAAGGGTATCCCTTTCTTTGTCAGCTGTGTAATTGGTGCTATCACCTTAGAGAAGTTTCTTATGAATTTTCTGTAGAAGTTGGCAAAACCAACAAAAGTTGTATCTCTTTAACATTACTAGGGGCAGGCCAATCCACCACTGCTTTGATCTTCTAAGGATCCATGCTTACTCCTGAAGGAGAAATAATATATCCCAAGAACTGCATCTGGGTTCGTTCAAACTCGCATTTCTCCAATTTAATATAAAGTTGATTCTTCCTTAGCCTTTCAAGGACAGTGCAAACATGTTTGCGATGTTCCTCCAGGTTATTAGAAAAGATGAAAATATCCAGATAAGCAATCACAAACTGGTCCAATAGGTCTCAAAAAGCATCATTGATGAAGTGTTGGGAAGTGGCAGGGGCTTTGCAGAGGCCAAAAGGCATAACCAGGGAATCAAAATGGCCATATCTGCTTCTAAAGGTGGTTTTCCATTTGTCTCCTTGACGCATGCGAATGAGGTTATATGCCCCCCGTAAGTCTAGTTTTCTGAAGACTTTGGCAGAGACGAGTCTTTCCAACAATTCAGAGATTAAAGGAAGTGGATAGCGTTTTTTTTTTTGTTTTGTTTTTTAACCAGAGTTCATTGTCCCTTTATGATGTTAGCTGGTACAAGATGTCTTTTTAAAAAAAAAAAAAAAAAATGTAAAGTTTTTATTGAACAATTTACATTTGGAACATAGTTCTGCAAGTTACAAGGCAATACTGGAGAAATGCATTGATAGTTACTGAGTCCAGTGTTCAATCTGAACAAGTTTTTTGATCTGCTGTGCCTATATATGTATAAGCCACATTTCTTTGTTTTATGCATTTCTCCAGTATTGCCTTGTAACTTGCAGAACTATGTTCCAAATGTAAATTGTTCAATAAAAACTTTACATTTTATTTTTTATTTTTTTAAAAGACATCTTGTACCAGCTAACATCATTAAAGGGACAATGAACTCTGGTTAAAAAACAAAACAAAAAAAAACGCTATCCACTTCCTTTAATCTCTGAAATGTTGGAAAGACTCGTCTCTGCCAAAGTCTTCACAAAACTAGACTTATGGGGGGCATATAACCTCATTCGCATGCGTCAAGGAGACAAATGGAAAACCACCTTTAGAAGCAGATATGGCCATTTTGATTCCCTGGTTATGCCTTTTGGCCTCTGCAATGCCCCTGCCACTTCCCAACACTTCATCAATGATGCTTTTTGAGACCTATTGGACCAGTTTGTGATTGCTTATCTGGATATTTTCATCTTTTCTAATAACCTGGAGGAACATCGCAAACATGTTTGCACTGTCTTTGAAAGGCTAAGGAAGAATCAACTTTATATTAAATTGGAGAAATGCGAGTTTGAACGAACCCAGATGCAGTTCTTGGGATATATTATTTCTCCTTCAGGAGTAAGCATGGATCCTTAGAAGATTAAAGCAGTGGTGGATTGGCCTGCCCCTAGTAATGTTAAAGAGATACAACTTTTGTTGGTTTTGCCAACTTCTACAGAAAATTCATAAGAAACTTCTCTAAGGTGATAGCACCAATTACACGGCTGACAAAGAAAGGGATACCCTTTGTGTGGTCAGCTGAGGCACAGACTGCTTTTATTAAGCTAAAGGCTCTTTTCACTTCTGCACCATTATTGGTACATCCCGATCCTGAAGTTCCTTTTATGGTGGAAGTGGATGCCTCAGACTCTGCTGTGGGAGCTATTCTTTCTCAGCGAAAAGGAGAAAAGATGCAGCTTCATCCTTGTGTGTATTTCTCTTGCTTAATGTCATCAGCCGAAAGAAATTATGACATCAGAAATAAAGAGTTACTGGCAATTAAGGAAGACTTTTCTGAATGGAGGCATCTGCTGAAAGGGGCTAAACATCCAGTAACTGTTCTCACTGATCATAAAAATCTAGAATTCATTAGTTCTGCCAAGAGTATGTCTTCTAGACAAGCACGTTGGTCATTGTTCTTTTCCAGGTTTAATTTTATCATCTCGTATCGAACTGGGTCAAGGAATGGTAAGGCCGATGCATTATCAAGGATGTTTTCTGAACCAAGCCAGGAAGACAACCCTGAATGTACTATCCTGCTTCAAAAAGAACTTCATAGGGGCCATGGGTTTCAAGACATTATATATTTTTTTCAACATTGGTATTTTATTGAAGTTTTTCATGAAGAACATAAAATACAGACATACAGATAAATAACGTAAGTTGTTCATCGTGTCATGGAATAGGTTAACCTAAATGAAAACTTATTAAATGAATTGATAACTCCCTTAGACAGAAGTATAGCATTCAATTTTCAACATTACACTATACTATGAATTAGTCTTGGAGTTCTGTAGGTGGCGAGCCGTGTCTTCCCTCCAGGCACCCCATGTGGGAGCAGACTGTGCCTTAGGGGGAGACCTGCACGTCCCTTCCTCAGTTTTTTTTGTAATTGTATGTTTATTGAGATTTTTCAACAAAACAAGAAAAGGCAGACACGTTACAGAGAAGTGCCACAATCATCTTATACAGAAAAAGAGAGGCATTTCTTAGTGAATGATATCATAATCAGAGGGAACAAGAGAAAAGTCAAGAAGAACAAGGGAGGGGAGGGTACACCATGGATCTTGACACAATATATATAAAATAGTAGTATGTATAGTAACAATAGTCTTTAAGCTAATTATTCAAACAAGAAGGGACAAGTTGCCTGGAGGATATTTGGTAGCAGTTTGGGATAGAGATTCTGGATTGAAAGAGGAGTTGTCCCAGGGATCCCATATTTTTGAGAATTGAGGCAGAGTATCGTGAATCACTGCTGTCATATGCTCCATTCTACGTATCTGTGCTACGGCTAGTATCAAATGGGATTGCGTGGGGGTGTTGGGAGATAACCAATGAGTAGGTATTACTCTTTTGGCGGCCAAGAGAATATATGATATCAACTTTTTTGCGTGTTTAGGTATTCCAGGGATTGGGAGGCCTAACAAGTAGTGGGCCGGATCTCTAGGGATGACCATCGCCAACACCGACTGAAGTACTGATTGGACTGAGAACCAAAAAGGCAAAATTAACGGGCATTCCCAAAAGATATGGAAGTGCGTTCCTACATCTTGCAAGCATCTCCAGCATTTCCGGGATATAGAGGGATCATATTTATGGATGACCTCTGGGGTCCTATACCAGAACATGAGGACCTTATAAGCTGTCTCTCTCTGCTCCACGCATCTGGATACTTTAGATATGGAAGACCAGATCTCCTGCCATTGAGGAAAAGATATAGGGGTTGGAAGTACCTTGGCCCATCTCTGCATGTACACATGAGATTCTAGCGTAGGTAGATTCAAGCCATGGAGGATCTTATATATAGAAGATATGAGACCGGGTTGGTATGGGCCCTGGGCACATAAAGCTTCAAAGGCATAGGGTTTTTCTAAGGCCAAGGCAGGTGATATAGAATGGAAGTAGTGTTTAAATTGAAGATAAGAAAAAAAAAGCTTTATGGGTATATCAAATTTCTTTTGAAGATCTTGGAAGGAGAATAGTTTGCGGGTTATAGGATGTACTAGGTGGCGGAGCTGAAAAATGCCCGCCTGTAACCATGGGTACATGTTATTGTAGGATAGACTATCCGGAATATCCGGGTTGAAAATAACATTTAAGAGAGGTGGGCATGGAGAAGAGAGAGAGAACCTCTTGTTACATTTTTTCCAGATAGAAAAAGTAAATAGCATTGGTCCTAGACATATATGTCTGAGCTGAGATATGGAGGAAGTTAAGTCGGCCCAGAGCATTGAGCAAGGATGCACAGGGCTAGTAACACTGATTTCTAACTCTGACCATCTACTCGTTGCAAAGCGTGACGACCAAGAGATGGTCGCTGCAAGATGGGTAGCAAAGTAGTATTTACTGATATCGGGTGCTCCCAAGCCACCTTGAGAGCGGGGAGCAAACACCACTTTGCTAGCAAACCTGTGTGCTTTATTTCCCCAGATAAATTTAGTAAAGGCCCGTTGAATGTTTCGAAGTTGTAGCATAGGGATTGCAATTGGCAATGTTTCAAAAAGATATAAAAACTTCGGGAGTATAGCCATCTTGAGGACATTTATCCTTCCTAGAAGAGACAGAGGACATTCCGTCCATTTACGGAGTAGGCCATGTGTTTCTGAGATTAGGGAGGGGAAGTTAGCTTGATACAAAGTGGGATAAGATGCCGTTAGGTTTATACCAAGATATTTAATGGAAGCAGAGCACCAGTGGTAGGGGAAGTTACTTTGTAATGAGGTAAGGAGAGTGGGGGGGATATGTATAGGTAGAGCTTCTGTTTTGGCCGTATTAACTTTATAACCAGATAATTTACTAAATAAGTCTAATAATGCGTGGAGGTTGGGAAGAGAAACATGTGGCTTAGTTAAAGTAAGCAAGATATCATCTGCAAAAAGAGACAGTTTGTACTCTCTCTGTCGCAGGGAGACCCCACTTATGTCCGGGTGCATGCGAATGGCTTCAGCTAGGGGTTCAAGGCATAATATAAATAATAAGGGGGAGAGGGGGCACCCCTGTCTAGTCCCATTGCTGTGCAAAAAGGGTGGGGATACAAAAGACGCCAGTTGTACTTGGGAAGTGGGTCGGGAATATAAGGCCTGAAGAGCTGACATAAAAGAACCTGTGAATCCAAAGCGCGTAAGCGTGGCAAACATATATGGCCAGCCGAGTCTGTCGAACGCTTTCTGAGCATCTAAGCTCAGGATAAGGGCAGAGCGGGATGTTTTGTCGAGTAAATCTATCAGGTCAATAGTGCGTCTAGTGTTGTCCCCTGCACGCCTACCTGAGACAAAGCCCACTTGATCGTTATGAATAAGGCTAGGTATAATGGAGGAAAGTCTGTTGGCTATGATTTTTGTAAAGATTTTATAATCCGAATTGAGCAGGGCTATGGGCCTGTAGTTATCTGGTAATGATGGGGATTTGCCAGGTTTTGGGAGAACTGTAATGTGGGCATGTAAAAATTGAGGGTGAGGGACAGTGCCCTTCTGTAGGGAAGTAAAAAGGTCTATTAGATATGGGCTTAAAATTGGGAGAAAGGTTTTGTAATAAAGATAAGGTAAACCATCTGGACCGGTGACTTGTGCAAAGGCAGCTCTTTAACAACCTCAGCTAATTTTTCTGGTGTGATGGCAGCGTTAAGGGTAGCTGATGATGACAGTTTGGGCAATTTTAAAGAGTCACAAAAGGAGTCAAATTCATCCTGGGAGAATAGGTGTTTGGGGTTTGTGTTTATACAATTGTATAGCTTACTATAAAATGTCCCAAAGACCTTGGACATCGTTTGCGGACAGTGAGTTGGGGTTCCATCAGCCTGGGTGAGAAATTCGGGGTAAGAGTGAAACGGACGCGGTTTGAGCCTATTCACCAGCATCCTATGCGGCTTGTTAGCGAATTCGTAGAATTTCTGTTTAGCCCAGAGTAAGGATTTGGAGCATCTGTTCATGTCAATAGACTTTAACCTTTCGCGTAAAGAGGTGACTACGTGCAGACGCGTCACCGTAGGGGAGGCTAGTAGCAGGCTCTCTGCTTTTTGTAGCCGGGAGAGAATATCATGCCTCTGAGCTGCAGAGTCCCTCTTTAAGCGGGAGCCAGCTGAGATACATGAGCCTCTAAAGTATGCTTTATGGGCCTCCCATAGGGTGGACACATCCGCCACGGAGTTGTCATTCAGTTGGAAGAATTCAGTTAAATTTTGAGATAATTGAGTTTCAGTGATAGGGTTGCGGAGGAGAGAGTCATTCAGTCTCCAATGGCAAGTTTTAGGTGTAGATGAGGAGAGTGTGAGATCGACCTGAACAGATGCATGGTCAGACAGAGTCATAGGGTTCAATTCTGAAGCCACAGAGGATGTCAGCAAAGGGGCCGTGACAAAAAGATAATCTAATCTGGAGTACATCTTATGTGGGGGGGAAAAGAAAGAATACTGTTTGTGCGTGGGGTGTTTGATCCTCCAGATGTCTAGTAGATTATGAGATCTAATGAGTCTACGAAAAGAGGCAGATTGGCGTTCTATTTTAGCTGAAGGGTTGGTGGAGAATAGCGTGCGTCTGTCTCTTCTAGGGGACAAGGTCATATTGAAGTCACCCCCAACTATCATAAAGGGTTGAGCATATTTGCCCATTTTCCCAAATACATCAGTGAGAAATTGGATTTGACCTGAGTTAGGGACATAAACATTGATCAAAGTGAAAGAGCGGGAGAGATAATCGCAGTCCAGGAAAATATACCGACCCCGAGGGTCCATGAATGAGGTTTTTACTCTCAAGGGGCAGGATTTTCTAATCAATATGGCAACTCCCGCTTTGCCAGAGGGATCAGAAGCTATGAATGAAACAGGAAAATGTTTTGCAGCGAATTTAAAGGATCCACCCGAGCGGAAATGTGTCTCCTGGACTAGGATTATATCCGCAGCTGAAGATTTGAACTCTTTTAAGGCTAACCAGCGCTTATGAACAGAATTCAATCCCTTCACGTTATAAGTAAGAACCCGTAGAGCCATCCCGATGGAACAAGATTACGCTATGATAACCATAGTAAAAAAGAAGAAACAGCCATGTAAACATAAACAGACAAGATTGACAAAAAAGTCCATGGTGTATCCTGTGAAGGAAAAGCATGAAATAGTATTCAACATTAGTAAGGAGTGATGATGGAAAAACACGTAAGCAAGACATGCAAAAAGTGAAAAATAGGTCAAAAAAGACCTATAAAAACAAAGAAAAATCGAAGTATAGCCTGGGGGGTAAAAACCGCCCAGGAGTCCACAGCCGTGGCCGTGGATCAAAAGGAGGCACACGAGGGGCCCCAACATATTGGGGGTGATCCCCGCCGTCTTCCAACAAAATTTCAAGAAACTTGGTAGAAAAATTGAACCATATTCTATAAGAGAAACGTCCCATGTGTATGAGTGTGAACTTCCCAAACTAGGGGAAATTCGGTGGGGCTAGGGCCGAAGCCAAGTTGAACAAACTGCAGGAGAGACACCTCTCAAGGTGGGAGTCTAGGGAAAGGGTGTCGCTGGGGCGTAGAGTAGCCCTTCTGTGGTTTCTGGCGGGCAGGGGTCCAAATCCGGCCTGGAATGGATGCAGGTTTGGGTGTCATCGGGAGCGGCGTGGGGTCCTCATCTGGCAGCGGCGGAAGACCTAGATTGCGTAGGAATGCCTCACTCTCCTGAAGATCTCTCATGGAGTATTGGACACCTTCTTTCGAGACAGAAAAGCGGAAGGGAAATCCCCAGCGGTATGGAAGATGATGATTTTGCAAGTGGGTGGTTACTGGGCGAAGGCTGCGGCGTTTTGCAAGGGTTATAGGAGACAGATCACTAAAAATTTGTATTTTAGCCCCCTTGAATTCCAGCCGGGGTTTGTTGCGCGTAGCCATGGTCGAAGCTTCCTTGCTGTCGTAGTAGTGAAAGCGCACTATAATGTCTCTTGGGTTTGCTCCAGCAGGGGGTTTAGGGGCCAGTGACCTATGTGCTCTATCTAGTCTCCAGTCTATGTCCGGTATCAGAGGGGCCACGGTATTAAAGAGGCTTAGTAGATATGGTCGGATCTCTCCGTCTCCTATGGTTTCAGGGACACCTCTGATACGCAGATTTTGGCGACGTTCCCTGCTTTCCAAATCCTCCTGTTGGGAATGGAGCTGGGAGATGGATTGTTTTAAACCAGCATTGTCTTCTTCCAGGACATGAACGTATTGTATCAAGTCATCAAATTTTGTTTCAAAAACATCGGTGCGTTCACCAATATGAGCAATCTCCCCCCTCAATTCGTGCGCAAGCTTCCCCATTTCCCTGGAGACATTGCTGGTCAGATCCTGTAAGAGAGCTTGCAGCTTGTTGTCCAATATGTCCACTGTAACGGGAGCTGACATTTCTGTGGATGGGGAGGGTATAAAGATCTGAGGAGTATCTCTTGCCTCACCGCGAGCATCCGCGAGTGCCGACGCGGTGCCGGGCATAGTCGGGGCTGGGGATTCGGGCCTGCTCAGAAAACGGTCCAGCGTCAGTATAGGCCGCAGCTCTGGTGTGTGGGATTGAGCAGATTGCTTCGGCCCGTATTTCACCATGGGGTGCTTGGACAGGTTATTGGTCAATTGCGGTGTCTCCCGTGGCTGATGTAGTAGTCGTGCCCTGTGCGGGAGCGATGGAATGCGGCAGGGATCAGAATGAAGGAGTTACATGCCCTTCAGCATTGGGCGTCTCGCATGTGTCCCCTGTAATGACATCCGCGTTGTGGGGAGCATAGGAAGGAGCGGAAGTTTGTGAGAGGTGGAGGCCTTAATAGTCCAGCAACAGAGGCTTATGAGATGTGGAGGCCTAGGTAGTCCAGCAAAAAGGAATCAATTAGGGATTTGAGAAACTTTGGAGTAGCGTGGATCACAGGGAAGCTGTAGGAATCGTGGGTGTAGCATACAGATGGGGACCTAAGATTGGTTAGAGATCTGTGTTTAACACTATATATACCTAAAAGGCTAGTAGACCGATCTCCCCCTTGTGATGTGAGAAAAGAGAATAAGGTGACCCAGATGCTAGAAACATGAGCAGGCCAGGAGTCTGGGTGTAGCAAAATGGCCGCCGAGCTCCGGGACAAGGCCGAAGCCGCGGCCTTTCCTGAAACGGCCGCCGCGTGGAGAAGCGGCGATCTGTCTGGGCCACAGCTCTCCTTCAAGGGAATGATCGCCTGCAACTGCCGCGGGGGTGGTCTGCCTCTGCTAGGGATGCTGACGTTGGGTAAGGAGTGCGGAATGGCCTATGAAGCCCTGTACCTGGATGGGGAGGCCCCGGCTGGCTCCGCAGGCCTCAGGATGCCGATGGCGGGTCGCGGGCGGACGTCCAAATCTTCCGGCTGGTTCTCTCTGGCGTCTGCTCTGTCTGTCCTCCTCGAGAGATGCGGCCACAAGGGGGGTGAGGCGACCGTTTGTCCCGCAGGTTGCAGCACTTGAGAGTGGAGGACTCCGAAGGCTCCGCAGGCCCCAAGATGGCGGCGGAGGCCTGGAGATGTCCGCAGGCCAAGCGAAGCCCCCGCCAGCCAGCGCCCCCAATATACAGCTAAGCCGAGATGGAGGATGCCTGGGAACGATTGGGGCTCGTTTGGAGGCTCACCAGGGTGGATTTTGCAGAGGATGGCCGTGGATTGTGAGTGGGTCTGCAGAGCTCCATCCAAACACGTCCTCCTCGGCTCACGTCCGGACACGCCCCTCCCCTTCCTCAGTTTGGTAGTTTACGATAGGAAGTTTGAAGCATTGTACAGGCAAGCCTACTTGTTTTTATCCTGATGTGCCTTGTGAGTGTATTCAGTAAATGTGGTGTACTTATGGAAATAACGACTTTTATTTGCAAGAATTGTGTACATATATGCTTGGGGTTTATGTTGGTTTTGTTGACTGGAGCCAGTTCAACCACGGTTGCCAGAGGGTTGATGTCTTAGTTTAAGTACCTCTACTGGTGGCCATCAGAATTTCATAAGTGGAATGTGTGTTTACTATTTCTAGTGTATTTTTGACAGTAGGGGCTATATTGGATTTCCACAGCTTGGTTATATTTAGTTTCGCTACTAGGAGGATGTGGGTTGTAACTGTTCTGAGTGGATATGGGATATCTCCGATAGTGATGTGTAGTAGGGCTAGTGCTGGGGACTGGGGTATACTAATTTTAGTGATTTCTTCCACTATTCTGAATATGTGCGTCCAGAAGTATTGTAGGACAGGACATGTCCAGAATATGTGAAATATTCCTTGGCAGTGCTGAGTGCTGAGGCCCAAAGGTTGCTAGCTTGGTAGGGGTCAAGTACCATCTCAGTGAGATTTTTTGGTACATCTCCCATAATGTGGAGCAGCAGGTGGATTTGAATATTGACCTGATTGCTTCTGTCCATTGCTGGTCTGAGAAGTCCATGCCAAAGTTCCGCTTCCCACTGTCGATGAGGTTTAAGTTTATTGATTTTTTTTTTTTTTGTGTTGAGTGTGTTGTAAAGGAGGGATATACCTTTTTGTTTAGTGGTTGGATGGGTAAAATAATGCTAGGAATTAGTAGGGATGGTATAAGGTGGGTTGGATGTTTGACCTAAGCAGTGAGATATACGAAGATGGTTGAAGTATTCCGAGGGTGGGAGATGATATTCCCGACTTATCTGACTGAAAGTTTTAAGTGTCCTTCCTGCAAAAAGGTCCTGGATATGACTAAGGCCCCTGTGTTTCCAGTGTGTTATGCCTAGTTCAGGTGTTAGGTGGTTTAAGGAATTCAAAGGGATGTAAGTCCTTGTGTGGGCAATGTTTTTTTAGTCAGTTTTGCCATACTAGAGCCGAGGCTTTCATTGTTGGGGGGAGGGCTGTCGGGAGCTTTGTTCCTAGTGGTATTCCAAGAATCCACGTTCTTAGGTTAGAGCTAGGGATTAGTGAGGGTTCAATGTGTCCCCAGAGGGTTCTTGGGGTTGGGAGGAACCAGTCTTGCAGTTGGGCTAGGACTGAGGCTAGATAATAATCCTCAAATTCAATATAGCCCACTCCTCCTACGGACCTATGTTTAATAAGGTATGTGCGCGTGCATCTAGGTTTTTTCCCTTGCCAGGTGAATTTGTTCAATGTGGTCTGGAGAGATGTGAAGTACTTTTTAGGGATAGGTATGGGGATTGTTCTAAATGGGTATAGCAGTTGGGGTAGGTGTAGCATTTTGAAGGCTGCTAATCTCCCTGACCATGAAAATTCGTGTTTGGAGAGAGATTGTAGTTCTGAATGAATCTTATTAGCCAGTGGTTTGAAGTTAGCTGCAAAAAGGCCCCTCACTGATTTGGTAAGTTGAGTACCTAAGTATGATATACTGTTGTCTGCCAGAATGTATGGGAATTGTGCTTGTACCATGTTTCTAGTTGTGGCATCAAGATCTAGGTCTAGTATGAATAACTTTGTTTCGTTGACCTTGTAGTACGATACTCTACCAAACCAATGCACCACCACTACCAGGGAAGAATCTGGGTTTGTGACCATGAGGATTACATCATTCGCAAATAATTTTGTGGGATGTTTGTCCTATTTTGAAGCCAGAGATTAGGGGGTTAGATCTAATGTGTGTTGCTAGGGGTTCCATGAGGAGGTTTAAAATTAAGGGTGAAAGTGGGCAGCCTTGTCTGGTGCCGTTGCTAGTGTTGAGAGCATATCAGAAGAGAGTACTTTTCGCTGTAGGGGCAGTGTAGAGGGCTAGGATCGCATTTAAGATCCTGCCTCGGAACCCAAATTTGTGGAGCACCTGCTGAAGGTATGCCCAGTGAATCCTGTCAGAACGTCTTCTCTGCGTCCAGGGAAAGAAGCAGAGAAGGCCTTCCGGTGGACTCCGCATGGTGTATTACGCTGATAAGCTTTCTTGTGGCATATGACGCCTGTCGTCCTTTGGTGAACCCTGATTGGTTGCTGTGAATTAAAGAGGCTAGTATATCAAGAAGACGGGATGCAAGTGCTTTGGCGTATATTTTTATGTCGAGGTTTAGAAGGGAAATTGGTCTAAAACTTTGGGGAGAGGTCGGCTCCTTCCCTAGTTTAGGAAGGGTTATTATCGTTGCCTGTAACATTTCAGAGGGAAATTAGGAAAAGGAAGCAGCGTTGTTGTAAATCATGCTCATATGAGGAGACAGTATTTGGGAGAATTGCTTGTAGTATTCTCCCAGTAAACCGTCAGGTCCTGGAGATTTTCCAGTCTGGATATTTTTGATAATGGACTGTATTTCTTGATCCGTGAAGGGGGTGTTTAGGTAGATTTCTTGTTCAGAAGTTATTCTGGGGAGGTTAACCTGGTCTAGGAATAAATTAACATCTGCTAAAGTGGGTTTATGTGTGGATTGGTCTTGGGTTAGGTTGTATAAGTCACTGTAGTATGTACTAAAGACGTCGGGTATGCTTTGAGGGTCTGTCAGTTTAGCTTTGGTGTGAGGGTGGTACAGGTATGCTATCCTGGTTTTAGTGCGGTATCCTTTGAGTATGAAGTGGCCTTTAATTTACATTGCATTTTATCCAATGAATCAAGGAGAAGTAGTCATACAGTAGCTCCTGTCTAAGGGTCATGATTTTGTTTGAGCGTGACTCCTGAGGATTGGCTTTGTCCTGTTTCTCTAGATCGGTAATCTGGGACAAGAGCAAGTCTATTCGCTGCGTCCTTTCCCTCTTCCTGCGTGAACTCATTTGAATGATAATGCCTCTGATAAAGGCCTTGTGGGCATTCCATAGCACACCAGGGACGGACACAGACCCTGTATTATATTAGAAGAATTATGACAGATGATTTGCTAAATCTGTAGAGTAGGATGTTTGTTGCAAAAGGGAGTTATTCACCCTCCAGATGTATGCTGACTTTTGTGGCGGTGCATCCGTAATAGAGATGCTGATGGTATGAATATCAGAGGAATGTATATTTTTAGGAGGCATTTGTCCATCAGAAAAAGGTCTATACGTGAATAGGATTTGTGTGTTGGTGAAAAGTATGAATAGTCCCTTTCGGAACGAAGATCTCATGTGTGAAAAGGACGTTTTGCAGAGGTGAGTCTCTCCATTTAGCTGCAGATGAGGAATCTAGATTTGTGTCAAGTACAAGATTAAAGTCCCCACAAATAATGAGGTGGCCTTGTTGAATCGGTTTAAGTAGACGCATGACTTTGTGGCGAAACTTAATTTGGTGATCATTAGGGGAATCCATGTTTAGTAGGGTATAGGTAACTTTGTTGATAGAGCATATTAAAATCACGTATCGTCCATTGGGATCCAGAACCGAGTGTTGCAGTTGGAAGGTAAGAGAGTCTCTTATGGCAATCAATATTCCCCTTTTTTTGGAGGAGAAGGATGCTTGGTATATGTGCGGGAAGCATCTATTGGAATATTTGGGTGATGCTGTGGAGGAGAAGTGTCTCCTGTACACATAACATGTCACAGTTGTAAGTCTGGACGGTCTGCCAGAGAGATTGGCATTTAGCGGGGTGGTTGAGACCGTCTGCATTGATTGACAGCACATTGATCGGCATTGTTGGACTAAAGAATTGTGTTTGCGTAGGATTTGGACACTCACGTTTTGATGAACAAACGATGGGAAGCTCAACTGATAAATGGAAACCTTTGCCGGTATTGAGGAAGTCCCGTTTGGAGATTTCCAGCGTTCGTCGCTGATACTAGCAGAACTCTAAAACAAAAATTACGGGTAAGAGATACTGTGGTATATTGGTATATTTTAGTGTGATAAGTTCAGTGGATGAACTGGTATGAAATCAGCAATTCCGCCTTGGGGTGGTAAACAGTCAATCACAACAACAGGCTGTAGAGAACATTTCTGTCTGGGATGTAGGCCCTTTTGGCAATGATATTAACCGTGTTTTCCTCGCGATGTACCAGAGTATTTTCCACGCTGTGGCAGCGGTCGGTTCAGGATTGAAAATGGGTTATTGTCCTGTGGAGGATCTAATATGATGCCCCAGGAAAAGAGTAGTTTCATCCCTCCTTTACTGTGGAGATGGTGTGAGAGATGCCGCTTTTGGTGACCAGTATGGTCGCGGGATAACGCCACTTGTATGGGATCTTGTGGTTGTTCATAGCTTTCGTTAGCGGATTTAGTTGACGTCTCATTTGGAGGGTATATTTGGAGAGGTCAGGGAAGAGTTGGATGCCGTTGAATGGGGCAAGAATGGAAGATTTATGTCTGGCTGCCGTCAGGAGTTTTTCTTTAGTGTGGTAAAAGTGCACTCTCATAAGTACATCTCTGGGTACCGATGCCGCCAGGTGAGCTGGTTTGGCTATTCTGTGGATCCTGTCTATGGTGATCTCAAGTGGCGTAGCTTCAGGCAGAACCTCTGACATGATATCTTTTGCATATTGAAGGAGTGCAGGTGGTGGGATTGATTTGCGGCCCCCCTTAGCTTCATGGTATTTCGGCGGGACCCATCTTCTAGGTCCGCCAGTTTAGATTTTATCCAGTGTTGTTCGTCTTTCACATCATTGTAGGCATCCACAAGGTCATTTATAGTGGTGGTGCTGTCCTCCCATTTTATTTTCAATGTATGTGACTCTGTTACCCAGATTAAGTATATCTGTAGAAAATTTGGAGATTAATGAGGAGAGATCAGTCAGTAATGATGACTGTAGAGATAGAAGCATGTCCTTCAGCCTTTGACAGGGTGAACTGGAATTTTATGCTGACAGTTCTAAAATATAGTGGCTTTGGAAATAAAATGTTACAATGGATCACCGCTATCTATTCCCGCCCAACGGCCCGAATACGGGTAAATGGGATATTGTCAGATACTCTAATAATCACAAATGGAATGAGACAGGGTTGTCCCCTCTCGCCTCTCCTTTTCGCCCTGTCATTGGAACCATTTCTCTGCACTATTCAACTAAACCAAAATAATACAGGGATTCAGATAGGAGAGACCCAGTATAAAATTTCGGCATACGCCGATGACATGCTGTTCACATTAAGGAACCCGGTTACCACACTTCCAAATCTGAGAAATACGGCTCGCTTTCCAACCTTAGCATTAATTTTTCTAAATCAGAAGCAATGGGGGTGAATTTACCTCAAGAATTAATTAAGCAACTTAAACAAAATGTCAAATTTAAATGGACCGAGAAAGCATTAACATATTTGGGTACGTTGATCCCTTCTAAAATTAGAAAAAGTTTTTGAGCTAAATTTCCCCCCTTTATTATCAAAAATTAAGATATTGTTACTGGGTTAGAACACTGGTTTCCATTCCTGGCTAGGACGATGTAGTATTATCAAAATGAACATACTTCCTAAGCTATTGTACCTATTTCAGACACTACCAATACGTATACCGCCTAGCTATTTTAAGCAAAAGCTATTGTTCGACTTTATCTGGGCATATAAGCATCCTAGGATACAATGCAAAGTATTGATATGTCCAAAAGAATATGGAGGATTGGCAGTGCCGGATATACGAAAATATTACTTAGAAACCCACTTAAGTAGGGTAATTGACTGGAATAGGCACAAAGATAGTAAATTATGGGTACAGATGGAAGGTGCACAGTCCTTGATACCCTTGGGCAGAGCCCCTTGGTGTTATGCCTCTCTCCCGAAACAAATAAAAAACCATCCTAAGATAGGGAATACTGTAAAAATCTGCTCTGATCTAGTACCCGGTATGGGTATAATGCCTAAAGCTTCTCCTTTGTACCCGATACTGGGAAACCCTCTTTTCTCACCGGGATATGAGGATATAAATTTCCAGCATTTATCAGAAGCAGGATACATACAAGTATCTTCATATATATAAGAGAAGGAAGATGGGTAAAGATTCGGGAGCTAATGACACAAGCAAATATATACTGTATAAATTAGGACTCTGGAGCTCTCTTCAGATCACACATTTTTTTAAGACTCTTCCGAATCCGGAGGTGTTTGCTAGAGCCTTGACCACATTTGAGAGGTATTGCTATGAGACGGAGGCAACTTCCCATACACTATCAATTAACTACAAACTGCCAAGTACGCCTGGGCAGGACTATGTACTGGAATTTATTCAAAAATGGGAACAGGACTTAGGAACATCATGGGATAGTGTATAAAGACAGCAGATCTTCAGGCTCACACATAAAATATCAATCTGTGCAAAAATACAAGAAACAAACTATAAGATCCTTAGCCGATGGTATAAAACCCCAGAAAAATTGAATAAAATCTTTCCTGAATGTTCAGATTCGTGCTGGAGGTGCCAAGGAAACAAAGGTACTATTTTCCATATATTTTGGAACTGTCCTAAATTAAAACATTTTTGGACAGTGGTGAGACACACGCTTCAGAGGTTTACTGACCATACGCTACCAGAGGATCCGGCCTTTTTTCTTTTTCATATATTAGATATACCAGAGAAAACATATAGAGAATCGATTATTGGCCACCTCTTGGAGGCGGCAAGGGTATGTATCCCTCTGAGGTGGAAATCAGCACTGCCACCGACAATAAGGATGTGGTTAGATAAGGTTAAAGAAATTAGTAAATTGGAAGACTTGGTATCCTCAGTATGACATCAACAGGAACTATATGCCAGGACTTGGTCAGAATGGAATGATTTTGTACTGTCAGAAGAAGGGAGAACTCTCTATGATAACAATTAGGAAGATCATTAAAAGTCTCAGTCTCCGGCGTGTTTGCGTGTATGTTTGTCTGTTTGGTTTCCCCCTTCCCTTTTTTTTCCCCTTTTTTTTGTGGTGTTTTGGTTAGGTTATTGGGTTTTTGGGGTTATTTGGGACTAAAAAAATGGAACGGGACAGGCTCCGGAGTGGGGAGAAGGTGGTAGTGGGAGACTACTAAACCACACTCTGGAAGCATTAAAGAGAAGAGATATAAGTATAAGTATAGATATTGGATAATACTTGAAGGTTAATAATGAGAAACAGAGATGAAACCTTGAAAAATTGAATATTTTTTTATTCTCAGTTATTATGAGTTACTTTAATAATATGTTACTAGATAAAGTTGTGTAATGTCACATATATGTCTTTGAAATGTCCTACGATTAAATAAAGAAAAATTTGAAAAAAAAAGAAGCATGTCCTTCAGGGTCGTGTCCAGAACAGGCTGTCCTGTGGTGGGGAATGCTGCCATAGATGATTGGAGGGCCTGATTGGATTGTAGGGGGTTAAATGGCAGGACTTCATTATGTAAGATCAGCAGTGGTGCATCCATCCTCATCCTAGCCTTTGCGGGGCTGCCTGGGATGAGGCTGCCACCTGCCTGGTCACCAGTGGCTGAGGGGTGTGCGATTTGATCTTGTGTGACCTGTAGTTCATCTGGAAGGTCAGTGTATGAGCTGCATGTGGCGGCCGCGGCGGCGCCTTCTTTGATTTCACTGACCTGCGGCGCCGGCTTATTGAAGAATGCTGTCAGCTTTTTAGGCTGATATTCCCCCATTCGCTTGCTGGAAGACATCCTCCGGATCCGGGGTGCGTAGCGGCTCGGTGAAGGTAGATGACCCGTGATTGAAAGGCTCGGTCGCTCCATAGCAGCCAAGTGGAGAACCTCAACCCCTCCAACCGTGTTGGAAGTCATTAACAGAGTAAATACTCAGTGTTTAATGGAAAGGCTTGGTCGCTCCGTTATTATCTCCAGCCGGCGGAGCTCTCTGATTAAGCGGCCATTCCTGAGCGCCGTCAAGCCACGCCCCCGGTTTCGAGACATTCTTAAATCTCCTAAAGGAGGGGTATGAAGATGACCCTCTTCTCAATAATCTGCCTACGGATATTAACCTTGTGTACAAGAATGGCTTTTGGACTCATGTACATAGTCTCTATGTACCTGAATCTGCTCGGATTGAAGCCCTTATGTTGGTTCATGACTCAAAACTTGCTGGGCATTTTGGGATTTCCACAACAGAAGAGCTCTTGTCAAGTTCCTTTTGGTCGCCCAGCTATAAGAAAGATGTTGAACACTATGTAGCCTCATGCCTGACCTGTGCACGCAGTAAGACTCCCCGAGCTTCTCCTTTGGGGTTGCTCCAGCCACTCCCTGTTCCATCAATTTCTATGGACTTTGTGGTAGATTTACCTCCCTCAAAAGAAATGACCACTATCTTGGTCGTTGTTGACCGTCTCACTAAGATGGCTCATTTTATACCTGTTAAGGGGGGGCCTTCAGCTGAACAAACTGCTGAGTTAATGGTTTGAGAAGTGTTTAAACTACATGGAATTCCTGACGATGTGATGTCTGACAGAGGAGTACAGCTTACTTCAAAATTTTGGAAAAACTTTTGCTCAGCCTTAGGTGTAACAGTTAATCTGTCTTCTGCTTTTCATCCCCAGTCTAATGGTCAGACCGAGAGGACCAATCAAACCTTGGAGCAGCACCTTCAATGTTTTGTCAGTTATCTTCAGGATGACTGGGTGGATTATCTTTCCACAGCAGAGTTTGCATATAACAAATCTGATCTCCACTTCTCAAAGTCCTTTTTATTTAAACAACAGGTATCTGTCAAAAACCATGAATCAGACCGAGATAGAAGTACAGTTAAATCACACTAGTTTAATAATAAATAATAAAAAGGTAAACAGAGTAAGCGTAGTCCAAACATAGCCAGAGTTCAGTAACCGGATCGGGTAGTCGGCCAAGCCAAAGTCCAAGAGCAAGCGATAAAGGTAATAGAACAGCAAGCAGGATCGGCAGCCAGAGGGGACAACAGTCAAGCAGGTCTTCAACTGGAACACAGGAGAAAGTCTCTTGTGATGTTAACACAGGCGAAAGCGAAGAGCAAATGAACTGGAAGTCCTTAAGTAGGCAGAGCTGACGAGCGGATCATCAACAGGTGGATCACTGTGGAGAGATGGAAGCTGGCAATTAGCTGACAGCTGAGCTGCCAGCACAGAGAAGGAAGAGCTGAACCCAGCCCTGACATTACTCCCTCCTCAATGACCCCTCCCTCTCAGAGGACCACCGGGCTTGAGGGGAAAACGTCTATGGAAATCACGGAGGAGGACAGGGGCATGTACGTCCGAGGATGGGACCCAAGAGCGTTCCTCCGGACCGTACCCCTTCCAATGCATCAGGTACTGAATGCGCCCACAGAACCTATGGGAGTCAACAATGGACCGTACTTCATACTCCTCATGGTTCTCAACCTGTATAGGGTGAGGACGTGGCACCGAGGTGGTAAAACGCTTGCAGATCAAAGGTTTCAATAAGACATGAAACACATTAGAGATACACATACTGGAAGGAAGATCCAATGCGTAAGCCACTGGGTTTATCCTGCGAAGGATACGGAAAGGCCCAATAAACCGAGGTGCAAACTTCAGAGAAGGAACACGAAGTCAGAGGTTGCGAGATGAGTCAGACCCTGTCTCCGACCTGGTAGGAAGGCGCAGGCAGGCGTCTGCGGTCAGCATTGAGTCTGTACCTCTCGTTAGCCTGTTGCAAAACCTCCTGGACTTGTACCCAAGTGGAACGAAGACCACAGAGATGTTCTTCTAATGCAGGAATACTCTGAGGAACAAACAAGTCAGGCAACATGGAAGGTTGGAAACCATAATTCGCCATAAACGGGGACAAACGTGAAGCAGAATTCAGAGCGTTATTGTGAGCAAACTCCGCCCATGGTAAGAGGTCTGACCAGTTGTTGTGATGGTCAGAAATATAGCAACGCAGGAATTGCTCCAAGGACTGATTGGCTCGTTCTGTGGCCCCATTAGACTGTGGGTGATAGGCAGAGTAGAAAGGAAGCTGAATTCCCAAATGTGCAAAAAAAGGCTCGCCAGAACTAGGACACAAACTGACTTCCCCTGTCAGAGACAATGACCTTGGGTAGGCCATGTAAACGAAAGCTCTCCCAAGCAAAAATGGAAGCCAGTTCCTTAGACGTAGGCAACTTCTTAAGTGGAATACAGTGAGACATTTTCGAGAACCGGTCTACCACCATAAGGATAACTGTGTTGCCCTGAGTAACTCCACAATGAAATCCATAGACAGGTGGGTCCAGGGCATCTCTCCATTGGGTATGGGTTGTAGGAGGCCCACTGGAAGGTGTCGTGGAGTCTTACTCTGAGCACACATGGAACAGGCAGCTATGAAGGCGGCTACATCAGCACGTAGACTAGGCCACCAGAATTGTTGGGAAATGGCCCAAAAGAGTTGATTCTTCCCAGGGTGGCCAGCAGCCTTGGGAGAATGGTAAGTCTGGAGCACGGCAGTACGGAGACTCTCGGGAACAAAGCAGCGGTCACAAGGTTTCCCAGGAGGGGCATCAACCTGAGCAGCCAGAATTTTGTCACCCAAAGGAGAAGTGAGACTGGTGCGAACCGTAGCCAGAATAGCCAGATCAGGAGGAATCACAGGAACCGGAACCGACTCCATATTGGAAGTGGAGGAAAATTGTCGTGACAAGGCGTCAGCCCTTACATTCTTAGTACCGGGTAAGAATGAGACCATGTAATTGAAACTCGACAAGAAAAGAGCCCATCGTGCTCTTCTGGGAGCGAGGCGCTTAGCCTCAGACAAGAATGTGAGATTTTTATGGTCAGTAAGAATGAGAACCGGCACAGTGGTACCTTCGAGGAGATGTTTCCATTCTTTCAGGGCTAAAATGATCGCCAAAAGCTCTGTCACCAATCTCGTAATTGCACTCCGCAGGTGACAATTTCTTAAAGTAGCCACACGGATGCATAGCGTTGTCAGAGCTAGGACGTTGAGACAGAAGGGCGCCAACTCCAGTCTTATAAGCATCGTCTTCAAGGATAAAAGGCAAAGTGGGATCAGGATGTGCCAACACAGGAGCAGAAACAAAGGTAGTCTTAAGACTCTCAAAAGCCTTAATGGACTCTGGAGACCAACTCTGTGGGTTACCGTCCTTTCTGGTCATATCAGTCAGGGGCTTGACCAGAGACGAGAAGTTACGAATAAACTTCCGATAATAGTTGGCGAAGCCAAGAAAGCGCTGCAGAGGACGTAAACCCACGGGTCGAGCCCAATGAAGGACTGCAGAAAGTTCCTCTGGGTCCATCGTAAAACCAGCCGTGGACATGACATAACCCAGGAATTTAACCTGTTCATTGTGGAATTCGCACTTCTCCAGTTTACAATAGAGATTGTTCTCTCTTAGTTTCTGAAGCACTCGACAGACATCTGTGTGGTGGCTCTACAGGGACTTGGAAATAATGAGGATAGCATTGAGATAAACCACCACACATAACTGCAACAAGTCTCGGAGGACGTCGTTAATAAACTCCTGGAAAACTGCCGGAGCGTTACAGAGGCCAAAAGGCATTACGAGATACTCATAATGACCTGTTCTGGTATTAAATGCAGTTTTCCACTCGTCGCCCTCCTTAATCCTGATGAGATTGTATGCCCCTCTCAAATCAAGCTTCGTGAAGACCGTTGCTCCCTTGAGGCGGTCAAATAACTCCGTAATCAACGGGATCGGATAGGTATTCTTAATGGTGAAACGATTGAGACCCCTATAATCGATACAAGGTCAAGAAACCAGCACCAGCAGGAGATGAGGATTTGCGGATGAAACCTCGAGAGTGCGTCTGCAACAAACTCCTCCATGGCCTTATCCTCCAAGACCGACAAAGGGGGGGAATGGCACCAGGTTGAAGGTCAATTGCGCAATAATATGACCGGTGTGGAGGCAACATACCGGCTTGACTTTTGTCAAAGACATCGCTAAAATCGCGGCACTCCTCCGGCAGAGAGGAGTGTGAAGAGGTGCACAGGACCTTGGCAACCTTCTGGAAGCATCTCTGACTGCACTGTGGTGACCAGGACAGAACCTCAGCACGGAGCCAATCAAAAGACGGGTTGTGCCTCTGTAACCAAGGATAACCAATAACCAGCGGAAACTTAGGTGAGGAAATAACTTGGAATTGGATTATCTCATGGACAACGGAACAGTCTCATGAGTCACATGGGCAGGCTGTAGAGGTCTCCCGTCAAGAGCCTCAATGGCAAGTGGAGTGTCACGCAGCTGCAGCGGAATCGAGTGCTTAGACACAAAGGCAGCATCAATGAACAGGCCTGCAGCCCCGGAGTCGATTAGAGCCTGTATCTCGATGGATGACTCAGTCCAAGACAGGGTAACCAAAACCAAGGGCTTATCCTTCTGGACAACTGGAGACGAAACAACGCCACCTAAGGTCTGTCCGTGACAGGACCTCAATTTTTGTGCCTTCCCTGGACGGGTAGGACAAGACTTAAAAAAGTGACCGGCCTGGCCACAATAAAGGCACAATCTCTCCCTCCTCCCTAAGGGCTCTCTCATCCGCAGAGAGACGCGTGAAGCCCAAGTGCATGGGTTCATCTTCACAGACCGACTCTGTACCAGGAGGCATGGGAGGTGAGGGAGGCAAGGGTGGGACTGCAAAGCTCGGAAACAAATGTACAGGAGGCTTCCGCAAGAGTTCCTTAACAGAGGGTCTTTTTCTGAGTCTGGAGTCAATGAGGATGGCAAATGTGATCAACTTCTCCAGCTCAGTGGGTATATCTCGGTCTGCTATCTCATCCTTGATGTTATCTGAGAGACCATGAGAAAAAGCAGCCACGAGGGCCTCATTGTTCCAAGCAACCTCTGCTGCCAGAGTACGGAATTCAATGGCGTAATCGGCAACAGTTCTCGTACTCTGTTTGGTGGACATGAGGCTCTTGGCAGCAGAAGTGGAGCATGTGGGAAATACCCTTTTGAAGGAAGCCACAAATTCTGGGTAACTCAGGACTACGGGTTTTTGCGTCTCCAATAGAGGGTTTGCCCAGGCCAAGGCTCTCTCAGAAAGCAAAGATATCATGAAACCTACTTTGCTTCTGTCCGTGGGAAATGCCTGGGACAGCATCTCAAAATATATCTCAACCTGGTTGAGAAAACCTCTACATTGGATTGGATCGCCCCCAAATCGCTGGGGAAGCGGGGCGGGACCAGACATACCTCTAATAGAGGTAATACTTGAGGCGGGTGCCTGCACAGGGACTACCGGAGCGGCCACAGTGGGAGACTCTAGATGAGCTGTGCGACTCTGGAGCGTCTGTATCGCCGTGGCAAACTGATCCATGCGGTGATCCAGGTCATCCAATCTAGAAAAAAATATTATTAACAAGTGGATTGGCTGCATCTTCTGAATTCATGGCCTTCGCCTACTGTCAGAAACTATGAATCAGACCGAGACAGAAGTACAGTTAAATCACAATATTTTAATAATAAATAATAAAAAGGTAAGCAGAGTAAGCGTAGTCCAAACATAGCCAGAGTTCAGTAACCGGATCGGGTAGTCGGCCAAGCCAAAGTCCAAGAGCCAGCGATAAAGGTAATAGAACAGCAAGCAGGATCCGTAGCCAGAGGGGACAACAGTCAAGCAGGTCTTCAACTGGAATGCAGGAGAAAGTCTCTTGTGATGTTAACACAGGCGAAGAGCAAATGAACTGGAAGTCCTAAAGTAGGCAGAGCTGACGAGCGGATCATCAACAGGTGGATCACTGTGTAGAGATTGAAGATGGCAATTAGCTGACAGCTGAGCTGCCAGCATAGAGAAGGAATAGCTGAACCCAGCCCTGACAGTATCATCCAGTTTTTATTCCTGATCTCCCTATATCAACTCCAATTCCTTCTGTTACCAACAGATTAACTACTTTGCAGGAGAAATTGAAATTGATCGAAGCTTTGAGGGAGGCTCAGGAATGTTACAAGAAGGCTGCTGATAGACATCGCAGATCACTTCCTACTTTTCATGTGGGTGACAAAGCTGGGCCAGAAGTTTGTAGGACCATTCAAGATTTCTGATCAAATCAATCTGGTTACCTTTCACTTAAAACTTAGCGATAGTATGAAAATTCACCCTGTTTTTCACATATTACTACTTAGACCGTTTTTCACATATCACTACTTAAACCTCCATCTGTTGAGGTACAGGGTGAAGTAGAATTTGCGGTGGAGTAAATTCTTGATTCCAGGATCTTTAGAAACAAGCTACAATATCTGGTCCAATGGGAAGGATATGGGCCAGAAGAGAATTCTTGGGAGCCTGAGGGGAACGTTCATGCCCCTAGATTAACAAGAGAATTCCACCAGAGGTTTCCTCACAAACCCAGTCCTAAGACATCCAGAGGACGTCCTGAGAGGAGGGGAGTACTGTCAGCGTAGTAATTGACTGAACCATGGTGACGCCATGTTGAAAATGAACTTGATGTAAACTGCTAGTTAAAGTTTAAACTTCTAATACTGTCATACTATGACAGTTTTTGCAAAGTTTCCTGTACAGTTCACAGGAAAATACCATGCATAACGATTGCTTGCATAGACACTTTTTGCATCTGCGGTGTACTGTCTGAAACTATTTCCTGTTTAATAAGAAACACCAAGCGCATGATTGTGAATTAGCCAGCCAGGTGGTCATGCTTTAAAATGACTCATGGCAGCCATGTTTAAGGGGTTGGTTATTTGACATGTAATAATATGAAATGTACACCCCTGTATTTAACCACGCCTTCTTCCCCTCCTATGATTGGTTGATTGTAAATGTATAAAGGGTCTGTTCCTGCCTTTTATTAAACCAGATATATTTTGGATACAGACATTGGCTCATCTTTCTTTGTGTCCACCAAGAAGCTATCTCCTCAGTACTGAGAGGGTCTTGTGAGTGTGGTAATTGCTGTGTACCACAAGTACCACAGTTTCTGACACTGCATTTATAGCTTCCCTTCTGATCGAAGATAGTTGACCAAGCAGTGATATTTTTATATTTGCATGTGGCCTGGTACGGTTCAGGAGGGAGGGGGGCGCTCTCTCCCCCCCCTTTTTTCCTGCAGCCTGCCAGGTTGCATGCTCAGATAAGGGTCTGGTTTGGATTTTGAAGGGGACCCCCAAAGCCGTTTTTTCCCGCTTAGGGGGTTGCCCTTAAAATCCATACCAGACCGAAGGGCCTGGTATGCTCCTGGAGGGGAACCCATGCCGGTTTTTTATTTAAAATTTGGCGTGGAGTTCCCGCTCAGGATTCATACGAAACACAGTGCCTGGTATTGGCGGGAATCCACGTCGGATCCCCGTTCAATACAGTGTCGCGTCGCCTTCTCGGTAATGCAGTAAGCTCGAGATGTCGGCACCCTGTCGCCGAGATGTCAGCACCCTGTCGCCGAGAATCTGCGCAATGGGATCGCGATGGATATACAATGTCGGCGGCACCTACTGTACCTCAGAGGAAATAGAAAACAGAAGATCTTACGATAAACATAGAAAACAAAGAAGTAATAACAAAGGGATTTAACATTTACACAGCTTATTATATCCGTAAGAGTTTACAAGTAATAAGTTCCGCTCAAAATTGTTTCAACCTGTACCATTCATTCCCCGGTTTCCATTGTTTACATGTTAAAGGGAATCTACCCTGAGATGATGCGAACATCATCTCATAAGTGATATGAGTGTTCGTCATTCTAATTATTTCATTAAATGTGGGAGTAGCTGGATCTTTCCAGTGGCGTGTAATTGCCAATCTCGTGCTGAGCAATACATGGGTATGTACTACCCTGGTATCTTTGGGGAGAGAGTTTATATCCAAGGATAGAATGGCCATTCCTGGGGTCATAGGGATTTGCAAATCAAGTATTTGAGCAGACAGATCAAACACCTCGTTCCAAAGCGAACGAATACGTGAGCACTCCCATATTATGTGGTATCCCCTCCAACAAAGAGGAGAAATGTGGGTGTCAAATTTGGATATCTGAAATGGAGTTAGATACCAGAGTAATAGCAATTTTTGAGTGAGCTCCCATAGATTGATACTTTTAGTGGCAGCATATGTGATTTGCAATGCCTGTTGCCAGTGCTCTGGAGAATAGGATATCCCCATGTCTTCTTCCCACGCTAAAATGTTAGAAGACTTAGTGAATATTAGTTTGTTGTTAAGGGTATTGTAGAATAAAGAGATACCTTTTGATATTAGTTTGTTGTTTGGTAAGGTATAACCCTATTTTCCATGGTAGTTGGAATGATAATGGGGGATTAGTTTGGAGAAAGTGGTGAATTTGAAGATATTTGTAATAATCAGTGTTATCTAGCTGAAATTCTATTTGTAGAGAACGAAATGTCTTCAAGGCGGGCCCTATCATAAGGTTTGTGACATTCGTAATGCCCTTTACAAACCAGTGAGCTATGTGCAGATCAGGTATAATGATAGAAAGGCAGGTAATAGGAAGTTGTAAAGCTATTGTAGGTGAACTCGATGGTTGTATGTCCAACAGAATTTTCCAGGCTTTAATTGTTGCTATCAGCGGGGGGGCTAGGGTATTGACATTACTAGGATGGCAAGTACTTCATAACAAGAGGTCATACAGATTATTGTGTGGGGCTTGAATTTCCTCAAGCTCTAGCCATCTTGGTTTAGGGGAGTTAGGGAACCATGTTCTCATTTGTGACAGGATGGCTGCAATGTGATAATCCTTAACCACTACATTTCCCACCCCTCCCGCTCTCCTTGAGGCTATTGATTTTTTTAAAGTCCATCTCGCTTTCTTTTTTTTTTTTTTTTTCACAATCAAAGTTTTATTGGAAGATGATTGATACAACATGTTAACAATGGTATTACATCGGCAAATTCCGTACTCAACATACATGTTCCGCTTCCCACAATTGGGGAGGCAAAGTTTAAGGAGTAAAGAGTACATACAATGTAGGTAGAGGTAGTACAATTATCAAATTAATCCTTATTTGTAGAGGGGGGAAAGGAATGAAAAGAGAGGGGGTATAGGAGATCAGGTTTAGATAAGGGGGAGAATAAGAGGAGGGAGGGGGGGGATATGGGAGAGGACAAAAACAAAAACAAAAAAAGGGGGGGGAGGGGGGGGAGCTGTTGGAGTTAAGGACTTCAGAGAGGCAGGAAATGTAGTGTCAATACAGGATATGAGTTCTCTATACATATACATTGCCACACATCAGTCTAGGTTACAATCTGTCACAGGTACAATATGTTTATGTCATTATGCAGGGAGAAAGGAGGAACTGCTACAGGGGAACAGGGTATCAACAAATAAATTGCTAGAAATGTAATTCTATAAACATCTTATTTCATCAGAGTTTGGAATTCAACAGAGTGCAGAAATAGATCCCAGGGCTGCCAAAGTGCGTGGAAGCTTTCAGTTGTTTCTTTTTTCATTGCTACCATTTCATCCATTTTGTGTATGAACATTACTCTGTCCAACCAATCCTTGACTGTCGGTGTGTTAGTAGTTCTCCAATGCAACAGAATGAGTGTTTTAGCAGCAGTTAAGAGATGCCTTGTTAACGCGTTTTTGTATTTGCTAATTTTAAAGTGATTAATATGTAGAAGGCATGCGGCTGCGTTTAGGTCGATTTTAGTATCTGTAATGTGTTTTATCCAGAACTTTACTTGGGATCAATAGTCAAGGATAGGGGGACAACTCCACCAAATGTGCAGAAAGGAGCCAGGCTCCCTATTGCACCTCCAACATATGTCTGATGTAGTATTTGACCATTTTTTGGATAACAACGGGATAACATACCACTGGGTCAATATTTTATATGAAATTTCCTGGTATCTCGTGCTCAGAGAGCATTTATGGGCAAAAATGCAAGCCCTTTCCCATTGTGTATCGGTGAAAGTAAGACCTAGTTCCGTTTCCCATTTGTTTTTATGTTTGTTACACGTGTCTGTTTGTGTGTGACCCAGCCAGGAGTATGCCAGAGATGTTGTCTTAGTAATCTGAGATCTTGAAAGGCAGATATTCTCTAGCTGGGTCAGGTTCTTGCAGTATGCAGTTTTATGCTTGCTATTGATCAAAAAGTCTTTCAGCTGTATATAGGACCAAGGTTCGAGTGATGGTTCACCAAATTCGTTTCTTAGAACATCTGATGATTTGACCCTGTCATCAGTCAAGCAATGGGTGACCAGCAATTTATAAGTGGTAGTGGGGGTTGGAAGTCTCAGCTTGATTTCACCTGGTGGGAAGTCTGGGTTGTCTGCAATCGGTGTCAATGGGCCAGGGATTGTGGCTAGTTTATAAGGTATAGCTATTTTGTGCCAGATATCAAGTGTGGCTGCTACGAAGGGGTTAGTTATTTTCTTAGTGTATTTGGAGGAGTTTGACCAGGGGAAGTATAGGATGGGTTTCTTATTGTGATCTCGCTCTAGCCGTACCCAGTCTTTGTTAGTGTCGTGGCAATGCCAGTCTACCAGTCTTGAAATATGGGAGGCTATATAGTATTTCTTATAGTCAGGTAGACCAATGCCCCCCTTGTTTTTTGGTAGTGTGAGGGATTTCAAACGAATTCTTGGTTTTTCCCCAGCCCAAAGGAAGTGTCTCTGGACTTTTTGTAGCTTCGAAAAGAAGGAGGGAGGTATCTTAATTGGTAAGGCATTAAAAAAGTAGAGCAGTCTCGGGAGGATAGTCATTTTTAGAATAGACGCTCTTCCGAACCAGGAAAGAGCTTGGGAGTCCATTTTTGTAGGTCTACAGTGATAGAATGTAGTAAGGGAACAAAATTTGCCGAAAAGAGACTGTCAATAGATGGGGTCAGCTTGATTCCTAGATATTTAAGGGTATTCGATTCCCATTTAAATTTGTGGTTATTCTTGATTAGGTCATAAGTTTTGGGGTCTAGATTCAGATTGAGGGCTTCTGATTTTGACTGGTTAATTTTGAAATTTGAAACGAATCCAAAAATTTTAAAAATTTCTGTAAGGTTGGGGATAGATAAGTGTGGCTGCGTGATAAAGAAGAGAAGATCATCTGCATATGCAGCTACTTTGTATTCCTTCTTCAGTACAGTGAATCCTCTAATGTCATGTGAGTTATTTATGGTCCTAATCAGGGGTTCCAGTGATAGAATAAAGAGCAGGGGGGAGAGGGGGCATCCCTGGCGAGTGCCATTGTGAATTTTGATAGGGTCAGATAGAACATTATTAATTTTGATTTTGGCCTGGGGGTTGACGTAAAGGGTCCGAATCCAATTCAGCATGTGCTCTCCAAGACCTACATGAGAGCACGTGGCTAGCATATAGTCCCATGAGACCCTATCGAAGGCCTTCTCCGCATCAGTAGACAGGAGAAGGCCCTTGATCTTCGTGCATTTCGCCTGATGAATAAGGTTAAGGGATTTGGTGATGTTATCTCTGGCTTCCCTACCCGGCATAAAGCCGACCTGTTCAGGGCCAATTATTTGGGAGAGTAAAGGTTTCATTCTATTAGCCAGAATTTTTGCCAACAATTTAATGTCAACGTTCAATAATGAAATTGGTCTAAAATTAGAGCAATCGGAGTGGTCTTTGTCGGGTTTTGGTACAACTGCTATATGTGCGCTGAGTAGAGCATTGGAGTCATGTTTATTTTTGGACAGATGGTTGAATGCCTTGAGTAGTGGACTTGTCAGAAGCTGGGTAAAGGTCTTATAATACTGGGATGTAAATCCATCTGGGCCTGGGCTTTTCCCCGTTTTTAAATCTTTGATTGCTCCCTGTATCTCAACTGCTGTGATAGGTTCTTCCAGGGATGAGACGTCTTCTCTAAGAAGGGAAGGTAACTTGCTATTTATTAAAAAATCCTTGATCACTACATCTCTGGGAGCCACAATGTGGGAAGGCTTGTGTTGGGTGGGTAGGTTATAGAGTTTGTCATAGAAATTATAGAATATTTTTGCAATATTTTCTGGTTCGTGTTCTAATATACCTTGTTTGTTGCGAATGGCGTGTATATGGTTCGCCGTCTTAACATCTTTCAGGGCTCTGGCCAGGAATTTTCCACTTTTGTCTCCGTGCTCGTAAAATATATTATTTTTAAACAATAATGTTTTTTGGGTATGTAGGTCTAATATACGTTTCAGGGACTGCCTATTGTGGTTAAGTTCAGCTTCTACCTTAAGGGACAATGATTTTTTATGTTGTAGTTCTAATCTGGCTATTGTGTTAGATAATTGAGTTATCTCCTTTTCTCTGTCTCTTTTCTTCCTGGCTCCCCATTTCATCAGTTCACCTCTAATCACCGTTTTATGCGCTTCCCAGTTATTTAGGGGGTTGGTATCTGAGTCAAGGTTAATCTGAAAGTATGTCCGAATTGAGGTATGGATGCTATCATGGACTGATTGGTCCGTCAGTAGGGCCGCATTGAGTCGCCAGTTGAATGTTGCGCTTTTGGGTGGGTTAAATTGCATTGTAATTGCAGTAGGGGCATGGTCAGATAGGGAGATGATACCTATCTCTGCTCTCATCAGGTTAGGTAAATCTCTTTGTGTGATGAAAATTAAGTTGATTCTGGAGTATCTCTTATGAGGGGCCGAAAAGAAGGAGTAATCTCTGTCAGTGGGGTGTGTCGATCTCCATGTATCCACTAGTGACAGAGATTGCAATAAAGCCTTAATGCGTTTCAGTATTCTGTAGGAGACATGTGAGTGTCCTGTGGATGTGTCATGAAGTGGTGAAAGGGGTACATTAAAATCTCCACCAAGGATTATGCAGCCCTCTGCAAACCACTTCAGTTCATTTATTATTTTACTGCAGAATGTGATATGAGATTTATTTGGGAAGTACACGTTAGCTAGTGTGACCGGAGTCCCTTCCCAGGTACCTTTTAATAAGATGTATCTGCCTTCGGTGTCTATCAGTTGGTGTTTGATTATGAATGGGGCGTTTTTGTTGATTAGTATTGAGACCCCTTTCGTCTTAGCTAGGGGATTTGTCGCATGGTGAGCCATAGTGTAGAGGTTGTCAGTTATTTTGGGGATGTTCTGTCCTTTAAAATGTGTTTCTTGTATAAATACGACTAAGGGTTTGACCTTTCTGAGTTCCTTGAGCAGTTTAGCTCGCTTTTCTGGAATGTTGAGACCATTAGCATTATGTGATACTATTGTGGGCGAGGGCCCTAGGAAGGAGAAGGACATTTTGTATGTCTTTGGGTGTGTAGTTAACAGCTCTCAGATAGGGAGTATTGGGTGCAAGGGAGAAGGGAAAGGGGGGAGGGAGGGTTTGTGGAAAAGAAAGAGTATATGTCCTTAAACTATGAAACCGTCAGACCTGATAGGTAGGTCTGATTTAGTAGTAACTAAGGTGAGTCTGGGCCTCAGTTATCCCAAAGAAGGGAAAATGGGCCAAGGGTTACCTGTGTCCCAAAAAAAAAAAAAAAAAAAAGGGGACACTTAGTATTTAAGGTAACCGCTAACGACTCTCGGGGGGTGGTGGGAGGAGTCTTCGCAGATGGAAGTAGGATCCCGTAAAATTTGAAGTATGTGTAGACGGTGAGGTCTACGGGAGTGGGACGGTGTATTTATATTAATTATGAAAGCATTGTTCTGAGCCTTGTAATTACGGGGTAGACCATTGCCCTAATATGTAACGTAAATCTGTAAAAGTATAGATTTAAAGAACAATTTGTGTCAACTCGTGATAACTAAACAACATTTCTACAAAGTCATTTAACTGGGTTCCCAACAAGTCCCCATCGAGGACCCAGCTAGGCAACCCGGAGGCAGCAACCCTCTAATGGGGAGCCAACCCCCACGTCGCCCCGCCACGTCCCCCCTACACCTCTCATTTAGGCACGTCAGGTTTCTCACATCTTCCTGTAAACAAAAAGGAACCTAGGACAATATGAACAACATACAACAATATTTATGTCACCTAGTGCCTTCTTATAAACTCAGAAAAAGGGGGGTGTGGAAGTCCATGCAAGTAAGGTTCTCTTTATATATACGGCCAAGATCAATCCTAAGGGATACATGTGTACTCACAGTTCCCGTATATGGAGCGGTAAATCCATTTCTGACAATGAAGAGAGGCTGGGTAGTATGAGCCTGCTGGATCGATGGTGGGGTTGCTTTCCACATGCCTGTGGTAAGTTTTCCACATATAATGGAGGGTGCAGAGGGACAAACTAAGTTAGTGGGAAACAAAACGAAAGAAAAAGAAAAAGAGAAGTCAGTAGCATTACAGGAACCAATTGTGTTGAGGAGTCGCAGAGTTCTCTGTATTCCCTCCTATCTTTTATGTGAACATCGTGTGGTGGGTGAGTGAGCCATATGACCTTTAAAGTCTTGCAAGTTGGAGACATTCACATCTTGTTTTATCAAACTTTTCTAATTAGTCGTGAGGAAGAAAGTTTAGTTCAAAACCATTTCTAGGAGAAGGTGATATCAGCTTCTTGGGAATATCTGTGTGAATGCTGACCTCTAGTGGCTGATGTTAAGAACACAGTTTACATAAAGGGAAAAACAGTGAGATCCAGTGTGTATCAGGTTTAGTGGTCTTTTCCCTTTTTTTTTTTCTCTTTTTTTTTCCTTTTCTTTCTTCCTTTTTTCTTTTTTTTCCTTTCTCTCTCCCTTTTCTTTTCTTCTCCTTCTCCCCTTCCTTTCCCTTTCTTCCTCTCTTTCTTTTTTCTTTTCTCTTTCTCTTCCTCTCTCCTTCCTTTTAAATGTCAGCTTTTATGCTTAGCAGGCGTGTGTTTATGCAGAGATCTATTTAAGTAAGGGTTGCTTGTTTAACAGAACACAACAAGGGGTAACCAGATAGTGCAATATATGCGGCAGCTTTATCCGTATCTTGAAACCGCAAACTGAATTAAGTGCAGGAATATCTCTATCTGCCATCTCTTTGTCTGGAGCCCCTAGGGAATGGTGAGTGAAAACTGTTCTTATGGGAGCTTTTTCTGGACTGACCAGGGCGAAATGGAGACTTATCCGGAGAAGGGCCATAAGATGTTGGTTGATTGTTGATCGGAGGTGGGAGCATGAATTCCGCATACCAGTCGGGTAGATCAATGGGATTAATTTGTAGACTCTCACAAAATCCATTTAGGTCTTCTGGGACTCTCAGTAGGTACTGCTTGCTGTTATATGTAGCCTGGAGTGCAAAAGGAAATTTCCACCTGTATCTTATTTCCTTCTCTTTCAGCACTTCCAACAATGGTCTCAGGGCTCTCCTATTCTTTAAAGTGATTGGTGATAAATCCTGGAATAAGTATATTTCTGTCTCATTAAAAATGATTTGGTCGTTTGCCCTAGCTTTCTGCAGGATTTCTTCCTTCAGGGTATAATTAGGAAGACAGCAAATCACATCTCTTGGGGGATTGTTGTCTGGAGCTCTGGGCTTAAGGGCTCTATGCGCTCTATCAAATTCAATAGGTGAGGCCTCGGGCCTATCCAGGAGGCCATTAAAGATAGAAGTGAGAGCCAGCTTAATTTGATCAGGCAGGGTAGTTTCTGGTATGCCCCGTACTCTGATGTTTTGCCTACGGCTTCTATTGTCGAGGTCTTCTAAATGCCTATTGGTGGCTATTAGGTGTTGGGAGTGAGACATGGCAATATCATCCAGTCTGGTAAGGGCCCTGTCCCTTCTCTTCCCTGATTTCTCTGCAACCGCCATTTGCTCTGAGAGCCTAAGCAGTTCATTTTTTATGTCCGAAATGGCGATTGAGAAAGAGTTCTTAATGTCAGCAGCAATTTCTGTCATAGAAGCGTAAGTCAGAGGGCAATCACCCTGAACAGTACCTCCCATGGAGTCTTCCGATGCAGGTAGAGAAACCTCATCATCTTCCATGTCGTCTCCTCTGTTCTTCCTCGCTGCCGGCGCCATCTTTGATTTTCGTCCGCTGCCTGTGTAGCGATATTTGCTTAGATTTGCCGATGAAAGTTTGTTTTTCGGCGTTCCCATCGAGCGCAGGAGTCTTCTAGGTGTCCCCCTCGTGCAATATGTGCTCATAATCTTCCTGTCAGAGGCCGATTTAGCACCCGTCCCGAGCCGCAAACCAGGAGCTCTCTCAAGCAGCGTCCATCTACGCCGCGCTCCAAGCCACGCCCCCCGCTTTCTTCCCTTTCCATAAGAATTTGTTCACCTGGGATTGAATCTTAGAAAAGTAAGAGTTGGGAACTGGAATGGGAAAGGGTTCTGAACCGGTATATTACTTGTGGAAGTATTACACTACCATCTTAAAGGCCGCAAGACGGCCTGACCATAGGAGCTCTGTTTTGGCCAAGTTTTGAAGTCTGGACGGCATAGATGTGAGAAACGGGGTGTAATTTACCGTAAAAAGATCCTCAGACGAGGCTGTTAGGGTGATTCCCAGGTATTTTATACCTTCATCATTCCAAACATATGGAAACCGTGATCTGAGTTTGGTCTTTGTGTGTGCATTAATACCCAATCCCAATATGAAGGATTTGCTCTCATTCACTTTGTAATATGAAATCATGCCAAACATGTGAAGTGTCTCATGTACCGAAGCCAGGGAAATTTGGGGATTAGTAAGCATTAGTATAATGTCATCAGCAAATAAGCTAATGGTATGATCTGATCCGGGCGCTGGGAAATCTTTAATACCCCGGTGTGATCTAATAAACGCAGCTAGGGGTTCTATAATTAAATGAAAAATTAGGGGGGAGAGTGGGCATCCCTGGCGGGTTCCATTGGTAGTGTCAAAGGGTGTGGACAGTACTCCTGATGTGTATACCCTAGCAGAGGGCTTAGAGTAGAGAGCCATTATCGCTCTAAAAATTGGGCCGGAGAATCCAAATTGTTTTAAGAACCAGGGACAGGTACATCTAATGGACCCTATCGAAAGCCTTCTCTGCGTCCAAGGCTAACAACAGAGAAGACCTTCTCTGGATTTTGGCCATATGGATGGTATTGACTAATTGTCTGGTTGCGTCTGAAGTCTGACGTCCCCTGGTAAACCCAGCCTTGTCTGGATGTATTAAGAGGGGTAATATGTCTACCAATCGGTTGGCTATAAGTTTGGCATATAGTTTGAGGTCAGTGTTTAGTAAGGAGATGGGTCTGAAATTTGCAGGAGTGTTGGGATCCTTCCCTGGCTTTGGCAGAGTCACTATTAGTGCATTCAGCATCTCTGGAGGAAAGGACGAACAGGTATCAGCTGCATTGAATAAATTGCACAAGTAAGGTGACACAACCAGTTTATACGTCTGATAATATTCTCCTATGAGAAGCCATCTGGACCTGGAAATTTGTTGGTAGGAAGGGAGTCTATAGTTTTATGGATTTCTGCAATATCAAATGGTAAATTTAAATGTTCTTTTTGTTGTGGAGATAATGTTGGTAAGGAGACTTGCTTTAAAAAATAATTGATCATTTCGGTATTGGGTTGGTATGTATCTACATCATCTTTAAGGTTATAGAGGGCGCCATAGTAATGGCTGAAGGCATCTGCTATATCCTATGGATGGTGCATTTTGGCTTTGTTCAAAGGATGAAAGATATAGGGAATTTTGGCTTTGGTTCTATGTATTTTGAGTTAATGTGCCAATAGCTTTCCAGCCCTATTGCCTTGGGCATAGTGGTTCATTTTCAGTCTTTTGGAAGTTTTCTCAAACTCCTCTAAAAGGAGGAGTCTGAGATCGCCTCTCAATTGGGTAAGCTCATTAGACATTGATGGGGAGGATTGCTGTTTGTTTACATACTCTAATCTAGCAATTTCGTCTAACTTCTCTCATCTTTTTTTGACGCTGCCTCTTTGCCCTGGCCCCCAATTGAATAAGGACACCCCTCATGAATGCCTTATGGGCATTCCATAGAATAAATTGGTCCTGTTCAGGTAAATCATTTAGAGTAAAATACTCTTTCAGATGAGACTCAATATTTTTTTTAGTTTCTGGTTGCTGCATAAGGAATTAGCACTCCACACTGGAATCAAGTTCACAGATGATGTATCTGTTACAGAGAGAGTTATAGAGGCATGGTCAGACCATGTAATGTTGTTAATAGTTGAGGAGACAATTCTAGTTAAAGTATGGTGATTAGGGTTGAGCGGACACCTGGATGTTAGGGTTCGACGGGTTCGGCCGAACTTAGGAAAAAAGTTCGAGTTCGGGACCCGAACTTGACCCAAACTTGACCCCGAACCCCATTGAAGTCAATGGGGACCCGAACTTTTGAGGACTAAAATTGCTCTAAAAAAGTAATGGAAAGGGCTAGAGGGCTGCAAATGGCAGCAAAATGTTGTTAAGAGCATGGCAAGTGCTCTGCAAACAAATGTGGATAGGAAAATAATAACTTAAAATAACATAAAATACATAAAAATTAAAAATAATAATCTTGACCTAGGAGGACGCGGTCCATATGGAGTAGGAGATTCAGGTGGCGGTGGATGTGGCGGTGTAGGTGAAAGCTGCGGTGGAGGAGGACGAGGTAGCCAACACTGGTTTTTGTTTTAAATTTTTTTTTTTTAAATTAGGGTACACCCCAAAAAAGTGAGAGAGATCAAAAATACAACAATGGCTGGGTAAGGCCGGTATACATGTCTATTCTGCACAAGGTACGGACAAGTCCTGTGGGATCCATGCCTGGTTCATTTTAATGAATGTGAGCTTGTCCACATTGGCTCTGGACAGGCTATGTCTATGATAACGCCCCCTGCCGTGCTAAATACACGTTCAGATAATACACTGGCTGCAGGGCAGGCCAGCACCTCCAAGGTGTAAAGGGCAAGCTCAGGCCATGTGCCCAATTTGGAGACCCAGAAGTTGAAGGGGGCAGACCCGTCATTCAGTACGTGTAGGCGTGTGCACACATACTGCTCCACCATGTTGGTGAAATGCTGCCTCCTGCTAAAACGTTCCATATCAGCTGGTGGTGCTGGTTGTTGTGGCGTGCTGACAAAGCTTTTCCACATTTCGGCCATGCTAACCCTGCCTTCTGAGGTTCTGGCGGTGCCTCAGCTGCATTGGCAAACTCCTCCTCCTCTGCCTTCGCCTTGTGCCTCCACTGTGCCCCCGCTGTCAGGTGGGAATGCCACCAGCAGCACGTCTACCAGCGTGCGCTGGTACTCGCGCATCTTACAATCACGCTCCAGTGAGGGAATTAAGGACGGTACGTTGTCCTTGTAACAGGGATCCAGCAGCGTGGCCACCCAGTAATCAGCACCTGTAAGAATGTGGGCAACTCGGCGGTCGTTGCGGAGACACTGCAGCATGTAATCGCTCGTGTGTGCCAGGCTGCCCAGAGGCAACGAAAAGCTGTCCTCTGTGGGAGGTGTATCGTCTGTATCCCCTTAGCCATGCACCAGTGATGGCCATGAGCTGGTCTGGGTGCCACCCTGCTGTGAACATGGTTCCTCCTCCTCCATCTCCTCCTCCTCATCCTCCACCTCGCCATCCTCCAGAACTGTGCCCTTGCTGGACAATTGTGTACCTGGCGTTTTGTTGGTTCAGGAACCCACCCTCGGAGCCACTTGTGAATGACTGCCCTGAAAGCCTTGGAAATGATCCCTCTTCCTCCTACTCCTCCTCCTCCTGTGCCACATCCTCTTCCATCATCGCCCGAATCGTTTTTTCAAGGAGGCAAAGAACTGGCATAGTAACGCTGAGAACGGCGTCATCGGCACTGGCCATGTTGGTGGAGTACCCGAAACAGCGCAACAAGGCACACAGGTCTCGCATGGAGGCCCAGTTATTGGTGGTGAAGTGGTGCTGTTTCACAGAGCGACTCACGCGTGCGTGGTGCAGCTGAAACTCCACTATTGCCTGCTGCTGCTCACACAGTCTGGCCAGCATGTGCAAGGTGGAGTTCCACCTTGTGGGCACGTCACATATGAGGCGGTGAGCGGGAAGGCCGAAGTTATGCTGCAGCGCTGAGAGGCGAGCAGCAGCAGGGTGAGAATGCCGAAAGTGCGCACAGACGGCCCGCACTTTCTGAAGCAGCTCTGGCATATCGGGGTAATTTTTAAGGAACCCCTGCACCACAAAATTCAGCACATGTGCCAGGCAAGGGATGTGCGTCAAACCGGCTAGGCCCAGAGCTGCTACGAGATTTCGCCCATTATCGCACACCACCAGGCCGGGCTTGAGGCTCACTGCCACCAACCACTCATCGGTCTGTTGTTCCATGTCCCTCCACAACTCCTGCGTGGTGTGGCGTTTTTCCCCCAAACAGGAAAGTTTTAAAACTGCCGGCTGTCATTTACCCATGGCTGTGCTGAAGTTGGTGGTGAAGGTGTTATGCTGACCGGATGAGGAGGCGGTAGAGGATGAGGAAGCGGAGTAGGAGGAGTTAGCAACAGGAGGCAAACTGAAGCGCCCCGCAATCCTTGGTGGTGGAAGAACATGCGCCAAACTGCTATCCGCCTCAGGCCCAGCCGCCACTGCATTTACCCAGTGTGTTGTTAGGGATATATAACGTCCCTGACCATGCTTACTGGTCCACGTATCCGTAGTTAGGTGGACCTTGCCACAGATGGCGTTGCGCAGTGCACACCTGATTTTGTCCCCCACTTGGTTGTGCAGGGAAGGGATGGCTCGCCTGGAAAAGTAGTGGCGGCTGGGCACGACATACTGTGGGAAAGCCAATGCCATCAGGCTTTTAAAACTCTCTGTCTCCACCAGACGGAATGACAGCATTTCAAAGGCCAGGAATTTTGCAATGCTGGCATTCAGGGCCAGGGATCGCAGGTGGGTAGGGCGGAACACTCTTCCGCTCCAGTGTTTGGGAGATAGAGAGCTGAACGCTTCCATGGGACATTGTGGAGATGGTTGGTGACCCAGGTGGTAGTGTTGCTGGCAGATCCTCTGTTTGCGGGGTGGCAGGTGCCACTGTCACTACAGAGGTGGATGAAGAGGCCGAGACTGCAGCAGAAGAGGAAGCAGGAGGAGCCAGAGACCTTTCTTGGTTTTTGAGGTGTCTACTCAACTGCAGCTCGTGCTTTGCACTTAGATGCCTGGTCATGCAGGTTGTGCTCAGGTTGAGAACGTTTATGCCTCGCTTCAGGCTCTGATTGCACAGCGTGCAAACCACTCGTGTCTTGTCATCAGCACATTGTCTGAAGAACTGCCACGCTAGGGAACTCCTTGGACCTGGCTTTGGTGTGCTCAGTCCCTTGCTTTTTGGCCAGAAAACGCACCAAATTTTTTTTTTTGCACTAAATTATTATTTTTTGAAGAGCAGAATAGGAGAGCAGTATCTAAAGTGTGTATCTCACACGTACAGATATGCAGAAAATGCACCAAAAAATATATATATTTTTTTTATTCTTTTTTTTTTGAATAGCAGAATAGGAGAACAGTGTCTAAAGGGTGTATCTCACAGTAACATATGCAGTGCTGGTGCACTGAGCTTGCATAAAATGCCCGCCGAAGCCAACCTAACTAACAGACGGATAAAAGTTATCTTTTCCCTGGCACTGGGCTCAGCGCAGGATAAAAAGATTGTGCACTGCACCCACACAACAAAAGCAAGGTAGATCGCTGAGTAATTTGATTTCTGAATCAGGACTCCTATCTAATTGTCTCCCTCAAAGCAGCAGCAGCAGCAACCTTTCCCTACACTAACTGAAGAAGAGTGACGTGCTGTGCCATGTGCCTCTAGCTTATATAGAGGCTGGGTCACATGCTGCACTGGCCAATCACAGCCATGCCATTAGTAGGCATGGCTGTGATGGCTTCTAAGGGCACACAAGTTAAACAAATGTTGATTGGCTGCCCTGCAGCTTTTTAAAATGCGCCATTACATTGCCGAACACCGAACCCGAACATACAGTACATTGTTCGGGTTCGGGTCCGGGTACCAAAAACCCAAAAGTCCGGTACAAACCCGAACTTTGCAGTTCGGGTTCGCTCAACCCTAATGGTGATCAACTAAAAAAAGATCAATTCTTGAGTATGAGCGATGTGGGCTAGAAAAAAACGAGAAGTCCCTTTCGCCTGAGTGAAAACATCTCCACACATCGTATAGATCCTCAGTGTGAAGAGATCCCTGGAGGGACGCAGTTGATATTTTCGATTTTGATGTAGAGTCAATGTCCGGGTCCGGCACTATGTTGAAATCTCCACATAGTATCAGGAGACCTATCTTGAGATGGTTTATTTTTTTCATAAGTCTGTGGAAGAAGTGAATTTGGTGTGTATTGGGAGCGTAAACATTTACGATAGTGTACGTCACTGAGTTGATGTCGCAAACTAGGACAAGGTAGCGGCCGTTGAGGTCCTTAAGTTCTGTGTGGAGAACAAATGCTACCGTGTCCCTTATTGTGATCAGAACTCCTTTTAGTTTTCGAGGTTGCGTTTGCAGTAAAAATTAAAGAGAAATTCCTGTGCGTGCACAATAGAGGAGATGCCTCGTTAAAGTGTGTTTCCTGTGCGCACAATATATCACCTTTGTGTAGCAAGGCCTCTTTCCACATAGATTTCCTTTTTACAGGGTGGTTGAGACCCTTGGCATTTATAGATATGAAATTAACCACCATTGTAATAGTAATAGAAAGATTATTTGCTGTGAAGTAAGGTTGTGTATTCTTATGTGAGGTGCAAAGGCACCCTCTTGTGTCCTGTGTAAGAAAAGCATTGTCTTTTCAAAATTAAATGTACTCACTGTGTACCCAATATCAGGTTCAAAGTCAAATTTCTTTCTTGGTACCTTGGAGAGATCAGGTTTCAGAATGATATAGATTGCTTGAGTGTTTGAATTATTGGTTATGCAGATATCTGTGTAAATCCAAAAGATAAGGGATAAAAAAGAAAAGAAAAACCAAAGACATAAAAAACGTAATAGGTAACAGTTCAACTTCTCGAAAACCATAGCGTCCCCAGGAGGGTCGCCTCTTGGAAGTATAATGGGTTATACCCGGGTGCAGCTCACTGCTGCTCAAGTGGATTAGGGGATAAGTTCAAACTTGAGACCAATCCTGGTCTCCACGGGAGAACACATGTCTACTCCTGTGTAGAGTTTGCTATTATCTATGCGATTTGGCGTTCCATTGTGTGACTGTCTTCCAGTTAGAGGCAGAAGGATGTTTCTTCACAGCGGCATTGTTGTCGTCGGGTTCCAGTATAATCGCCCAGTCTTTCAGCAAGGAGATACCTTTGTCCAGGGTGTCCACGTTGTATAGTCGGTCCCTTTTGGTAATGATAAATTTGGTAGGGTAACCCCATCTATAGGAGATACTGTGATTCTTAAGAGCTTTGGTGATTGTATTCAGATTCCTCCGCTTTTGTAGAGTATGCTGAGAGAGATCTGGATAGAACTGCAGGTTTTGATATTGGGATGGAATGTTGTTCTGTTTACGCATTGCTTGCATGAGTTGTTCTTTCACGTGGAAAAAATGCATGCGTAGGATCACATCTCTGGGGATCTTATCAGGAAGGAAAGAAGGTTTTGGTAAGCGGTGTATTCTGTCAATAGTGAGTTCAATGTCAGAAAGTTCGGGTAATAGGGAGGAGAAAAGATCGATCGCATACGATCGCAGATCCGATGGTTGCACCGACTCGGGGAGATCCTCTTATCTTTAAATTATTTCGTCTGGACCTGTCCTCGATGTCTGCCAGCTTGTTTTTTATCCATTCTGAATCACCTTCTTGTGCTTCATTAGCGTCCACCAGGTTATTAATGGTGGTCGCAAACTCCCCCATTTTACTCTAAATATGATCCACCCTGGATTCCACTTCTCTCAGTTCCCCGCTGACTCTGTGTATACAATTCATCATGTCCGACTGCAATGAGCTTCTCAATGACACCAACATGTCCTTGAGAACAGTGTCCAGAACTGGTTGATTACTGGTAGGAAATGTGAAAATGGAGTCGGGCAGTTCTCTTGTATCATCCCCAGAGTCACTAACAGGGCTCATTGCTGGGCTGCATCCAGCGCTATCCAGCTTTATCTTGTACTTTGCTGGGCTCCCTGACGGAGAGGGGGTAGATGGGGAGGGATGGCTGTTGGATGGCTTAGTATTGCGCTGTGATGTGGCCTTGGTGTGGCTCGAGGCCTGGATGTTAGACATGGGGGTAGATGAGGAACTGGCGCCATCTTGCCTACCTGCATCTCGTGGCAATGTGAAGAAATCTGTAAGTCTTTTTGGCTTTGCAGAGGCTTTCCGCTTGTTGGTCATGTTCCCTGGGTGTTCCCGGTATGGATCGCCCGCTTGGGTAGCGAAGCATGAGTCTTTTTTGTGCCGTTTTTATCCGCTGTGTCCCCTTGGAAGCCGGAGCTCCTGAGCTATGCTTCCATCCGTCTCTGCCGCAGGCCACGCCCCCCGTACATGTACGTTTTAAGCGACAAAATTGTCCATAGGGGATATTCTTGATCCATCTAGGATAGTGGTTACTTTTGGCATGCAGAAAGGAATTACCCCCACTAGGCTTAAAATGAGTCCTAGAGAAAATATTTCCATCAGAGTCACTCCTAAGTTCTAGGTCAAGGAAGACCAGGGCATCCTTATTGATGACATGGGTGAACTGAATACCAAAACTATTGGCTCTACAATATTCAAGAAAATTACTAAATTCCAAGTCTGTTCCATCCCAGATGATGAGAATATCATCTATATACTGGACAAAGAGAACCAGGTTCGCCCCAAACGGATTATTATTCCAGATCGAGACTTTCTCCTAGAACCCCATGAAGAGGTTTGCGTAGCTAGGAGCGAACCTGGCCCTGTTCATCCGCTACTGGACCCTGGCTTGCTCACACCCTGGTGGGGCAAACCTAAGGACCGCAACTTGGTACTAGAACGCAGCTAAATCCATCTCCACCATCAGGAGCTCTGGTGAACACCGGCTAGTACTTAGACTCTGCACCTCAGGTGAGCCCGTGTCGTCTGCCAGAGTGACTGCCTGTATACCTATCCTGCTGGTCGGTGGTAGTCCTGCAACTGCCATAGCAACTGGTCTTCAAACCCAACGCATGATCGTGACACAGACGTTACTCAGCAATCTCCATGAGGTTGGAAGTAGAACCCTCAGAAAGCAGTTCTTTGCAATCATTTCCACAGTTTGGGGCCCTGTAGTGACATCTGGCAGCAACCGTTTCCTTACAAGGTAGACAAGATCACGCATTTGTGAGAGGGGGAGTCTTCCATCTCAAAGGCCCACCTATAAGTGCTTTAGCCATGCAAAGAAGGTGAAACCTTGCCTTTTTGAAAGTCACAGTTCTGATACAAATATGCAGATGAGGAGTTTTGAATTTATTTTCTGCAATCTTTTTCTGGGCCAGTTAATTAAAGTGGTATTAACCAAAAATGTAATCTATTGCAGTTTACAAATCGCTAAATACAGTGTTGCTTTTCAGCCTGAAAAGACAGACATTCACCTTTTTTCTCTTCAACCACTGTGTTGTCATATTTGCTCTCTGTTTGAGTCATTGTCATGTTGAAAGGTAAACCTTATTCCCATTGACAACTTTTTGGCAGAGGGCAGCAGATTTTTCTCAAGAATTTGATGGTGTTTTGCGTCATCCATTTTCCCTTCTATCCTGACAAGTGCTCCAGTCCTTGCTGCAGAGAAACATCCCCATAACAGGATATTACCACCTCCATGCTTTACTGTAGGAATATGTTATTTGGATGGTGAGCTGTATTGTATTTCCACCAGATATATTGTTTGGTGTTGAAGCCAAATTATTCAATTTTAGTCTCATCTGACCATAACACCTTTTTCCATGTGGCCTCTGAATCTTCAAGGGACGTTTTGGTAGAGCTTTGTCATGACTGCATGTGATCTTTTTTGAGTAGTGTTTTTTTTCTTGAAACCCTCCTATACAAGCCATATTTGTGGAGAATTGTGATATTGTTGTCAAATGCACACAATGACCACTCTTTGTCCAAAATTCCTACAACTGCTTCAGAGTTGCTGTAGGCCAGTTTGAAACGATGTCCTGATCCAGGGAGGGTCTGCGTTGTACCAAATACCTTACACTTCTTAATAATACATTTCACTGTGCTTCTGTAAATTAATAAAGCCTTTGAAATTAGTTTGTATCTATCTCTTGACTTGTGCATGTCTACAATTTATCCCGGAGATCTTTTGACAGTTCCTTGCCATCCATAGGTGATTGTTTGCATTACCAGGGGCTAAAATTCTTCTGAAAAGTTATTTCATGCTGAGCTTATCAAAATGACCACAGCTGATCACAATATAACGTCAAATGACTTTGTGCTATTGAGAAGGTGATTAGCTACACCTACATACAGTGGGGCAAAAAAGTATTTAGTCAGCCACCAATTGTGCAAGTTCTCCCACTTAAAAAGATGAGAGAGGCCTGTAATTGTCATCATAGGTATACCTCAACTATGAGAGACAAAATGTGGAAAGAATTTGTTTTGCAAATTATGGTGGAAAATAAGTATTTGGTCAATATCAAAAGTTCATCTCAATACTTTGTTATATATCCTTTGTTGGCAATGACAGAGGTCAAACGTTTTCTGTAAGTCTTCACAAGGTTGTCACACACTGTTGCTGGTTAGGGATGAGCTTCGTGTTCGAGTCGAACATACGTTCGACTCGAACATCGGCTGTTCGATCGTTCGACGAAGATCGAACGATTTGGGCCGTTCGCGCCAAATTCGAGTGACGCGAACGGCCCACAATGCACTACGCCATCGCAGTGTCATCCAGGCGCTGTGATTGGCCAAGCATGCACTGTGACCCCGCATGCTTGGCCAATCACAGCGCCGGCAGCGAGGAGAGCAATGATTGGCCACAGGCAGGATGCCTGTGGCCAATTATTGCTGAGGGGGTTTAGTACACGCCCCACACTATAAAAGGCCGCCAGCACGGCGGCCTAGTGTAGTGTGTTCCGGAGCAGGGATAGAGCAGCATAGGCAGGGACAGTGACTTTTATTTCTTTCTTGCTTAACCTGGATTCCTTTAGTTTAGGGAAAGAGAAGGATAGGTAGGGAGAGTGTCAGTGTGTTTTGTGCTTGTGCTATATTGTGCTTAAAAAAAACATTTTTTCTAGGGACAGAAAACTGTAGGTAGGGAGAGTGTGTCAGTTTCTTTCACTGTCAAAGTCCTTGTTTCCAGGGACCTGGAAGGACAGTGAGTGAATTCTCCTTGTGCTATATTGTGCTTAAAAAAAACATTTTTTCTAGGGACAGAAAACTGTAGGTAGGGAGAGTGTGTCAGTTTCTTTCACTGTCAAAGTCCTTGTTTCCAGGGACCTGGAAGGACAGTGAGGTAATTCTCCTTGTGCTAAATTGTGCTTAAAAAAAACATTTTTTCTAGGGACAGAAAACTGTAGGTAGGGAGAGTGTGTCAGTTTCTTTCACTGTCAAAGTCCTTGTTTCCAGGGACCTGGAAGGACAGTGAGGTAATTCTCCTTGTGCTAAATTGTGCTTAAAAAAAACATTTTTTCTAGGGACAGAAAACTGTAGGTAGGGAGAGTGTGTCAGTTTCTTTCACTGTCAAAGTCCTTGTTTCCAGGGACCTGGAAGGACAGTGAGGTAATTCTCCTTGTGCTAAATTGTGCTTAAAAAAAACATTTTTTCTAGGGACAGAAAACTGTAGGTAGGGAGAGTGTGTCAGTTTCTTTCACTGTCAAAGTCCTTGTTTCCTGGGACCTGGAAGGACAGTGAGTGAATTCTCCTTGTGCTATATTGTGCTTAAAAAAAACATTTTTTCTAGGGACAGAAAACTGTAGGTAGGGAGAGTGTGTCAGTTTCTTTCACTGTCAAAGTCCTTGTTTCCAGGGACCTGGAAGGACAGTGAGGTAATTCTCCTTGTGCTAAATTGTGCTTAAAAAAAACATTTTTTCTAGGGACAGAAAACTGTAGGTAGGGAGAGTGTGTCAGTTTCTTTCACTGTCAAAGTCCTTGTTTCCAGGGACCTGGAAGGACAGTGAGGTAATTCTCCTTGTGCTAAATTGTGCTTAAAAAAAACATTTTTTTCTAGGGACAGAAAACTGTAGGTAGGGAGAGTGTGTCAGTTTCTTTCACTGTCAAAGTCCTTGTTTCCAGGGACCTGGAAGGACAGTGAGGTAATTCTCCTTGTGCTAAATTGTGCTTAAAAAAAACATTTTTTCTAGGGACAGAAAACTGTAGGTAGGGAGAGTGTGTCAGTTTCTTTCACTGTCAAAGTCCTTGTTTCCAGGGACCTGGAAGGACAGTGAGGTAATTCTCCTTGTGCTAAATTGTGCTTAAAAAAAACATTTTTTCTAGGGACAGAAAACTGTAGGTAGGGAGAGTGTGTCAGTTTCTTTCACTGTCAAAGTCCTTGTTTCCAGGGACCTGGAAGGACAGTGAGGTAATTCTCCTTGTGCTAAATTGTGCTTAAAAAAAACATTTTTTCTAGGGACAGAAAACTGTAGGTAGGGAGAGTGTGTCAGTTTCTTTCACTGTCAAAGTCCTTGTTTCCAGGGACCTGGAAGGACAGTGAGTGAATTCTCCTTGTGCTATATTGTGCTTAAAAAAAACATTTTTTCTAGGGACAGAAAACTGTAGGTAGGGAGAGTGTGTCAGTTTCTTTCACTGTCAAAGTCCTTGTTTCCAGGGACCTGGAAGGACAGTGAGGTAATTCTCCTTGTGCTAAATTGTGCTTAAAAAAAACATTTTTTCTAGGGACAGAAAACTGTAGGTAGGGAGAGTGTGTCAGTTTCTTTCACTGTCAAAGTCCTTGTTTCCAGGGACCTGGAAGGACAGTGAGGTAATTCTCCTTGTGCTAAATTGTGCTTAAAAAAAACATTTTTTCTAGGGACAGAAAACTGTAGGTAGGGAGAGTGTGTCAGTTTCTTTCACTGTCAAAGTCCTTGTTTCCAGGGACCTGGAAGGACAGTGAGGTAATTCTCCTTGTGCTAAATTGTGCTTAAAAAAAACATTTTTTCTAGGGACAGAAAACTGTAGGTAGGGAGAGTGTGTCAGTTTCTTTCACTGTCAAAGTCCTTGTTTCCAGGGACCTGGAAGGACAGTGAGGTAATTCTCCTTGTGCTAAATTGTGCTTAAAAAAAACATTTTTTCTAGGGACAGAAAACTGTAGGTAGGGAGAGTGTCAGTTTCTTTCACTGTCAAAGTCCTTGTTTCCAGGGACCTGGAAGGACAGTGAGGTAATTCTCCTTGTGCTAAATTGTGCTTAAAAAAAACATTTTTTCTAGGGACAGAAAACTGTAGGTAGGGAGAGTGTGTCAGTTTCTTTCACTGTCAAAGTCCTTGTTTCCAGGGACCTGGAAGGACAGTGAGGTAATTCTCCTTGTGCTAAATTGTGCTTAAAAAAAACATTTTTTCTAGGGACAGAAAACTGTAGGTAGGGAGAGTGTGTCAGTTTCTTTCACTGTCAAAGTCCTTGTTTCCAGGGACCTGGAAGGACAGTGAGTGAATTCTCCTTGTGCTATATTGTGCTTAAAAAAAACATTTTTTCTAGGGACAGAAAACTGTAGGTAGGGAGAGTGTGTCAGTTTCTTTCACTGTCAAAGTCCTTGTTTCCAGGGACCTGGAAGGACAGTGAGGTAATTCTCCTTGTGCTAAATTGTGCTTAAAAAAAACATTTTTTCTAGGGACAGAAAACTGTAGGTAGGGAGAGTGTGTCAGTTTCTTTCACTGTCAAAGTCCTTGTTTCCAGGGACCTGGAAGGACAGTGAGTGAATTCTCCTTGTGCTATATTGTGCTTAAAAAAAACATTTTTTCTAGGGACAGAAAACTGTAGGTAGGGAGAGTGTGTCAGTTTCTTTCACTGTCAAAGTCCTTGTTTCCAGGGACCTGGAAGGACAGTGAGGTAATTCTCCTTGTGCTAAATTGTGCTTAAAAAAAACATTTTTTCTAGGGACAGAAAACTGTAGGTAGGGAGAGTGTGTCAGTTTCTTTCACTGTCAAAGTCCTTGTTTCCAGGGACCTGGAAGGACAGTGAGGTAATTCTCCTTGTGCTAAATTGTGCTTAAAAAAAACATTTTTTCTAGGGACAGAAAACTGTAGGTAGGGAGAGTGTGTCAGTTTCTTTCACTGTCAAAGTCCTTGTTTCCAGGGACCTGGAAGGACAGTGAGTGAATTCTCCTTGTGCTAAATTTTGCTTAAAAAAAAATTTTTTTCTAGGGACAGAAAACTGTAGGTAGGGAGAGTGTGTCAGTTTCTTTCACTGTCAAAGTCCTTGTTTCAAGGGACAGAGAAGGACACCTGAAGGTAGCCCTTATTGCTTTTTTCCCATCTCCCTGCAGGCCATCTATTAGAATGTCTGGAAGGCAAACAAGGAGAGGCAGACAGTCAGGAGGCAATAAAAGAGGGCAAGCAGGCTCTGTGTCTGGGGGCAACAGTGCTGGTCGTGGACGCGGTGCATTGTCATCAGCACATGGCCATGGGACACGCTTGTCCTTCTTTTCGGCAGCTGGACATGTTGAGCCACATCATGCCGAAGACTTGGTAGAGTGGATGACCAAGCCCTCCTCCTCCTCCTCATCCTCTCTCACCCAGGCTCAGGGTACTGGAAAAGCAGCTGCCAAAGCGTCCTCTTCCCTGGTATCAATGTCAGACTCATCATCAGTCACTCCTTCCCTAGACCCACCATGTCCTCCTCCTGAGGAGTCCCCCGAACTGTTTCAGCACAGTGTTGGGTACATGCTCCAGGAGGATGCCCAGCGTTTCGAAGGGTCTGATGATGAAACCCAGCTAGAGGAAGGCAGTAGCGTGAGAGCAGACAGAGGGGATGCTCAAGAAGGACACCAATCTGGCAGTCATGTTCCAGCAGCTGCAGCATACTGCCAGATTGCCTCCAGTGATGAGGAGGGAGGTGATGATGAGGTCACTGACTCCACGTGGGTGCCTAATAGGAGAGAGGAGGAGGAGGAGGATGAGGAGGAGGCACATCTCCAACGAGGCAGGATGCCCTTTGGTGGCCAGCGTAAGGGCAGTACACCGACGGAATCACACCGCAGAGCTCCGCCTGTGCAGGGCGCTGCCTCTGCCCGTCATTCAAAAAGTTCTTTGGTGTGGGCCTTTTTTGAGGCTAGTGCATCAGATCGCACAGCTGCTGTTTGCAACATATGTCTCAAGCGTATATCGCGTGGCCAAAACATCAGCCGCTTGGGTACCACATGCCTGACCAGACATATGTTGACCTGCCATGCAGCTCGTTGGCAAGCCTACCTCAAAGACCCACACCAAAGAACAAAGCGGACCTCTCCTTGCACCGCATCAGCTGGGATCTCCAACCCCACTATAACTTCAGTCCTCTCTGAAACATGCACTGAGAGGAATGAAGGTGTAGAATTAGGTGTGTCACAGCCAAGTACTTGCAGCCACTCTGCTAGCAGTACACCGACGTCCGATTCTAGCAGGCAAATTTCCCTGCCCCAGCTGCTGGACCGTCGAAAGAAGTTCACTCCCAGCCATCCACATGCCCAGCGGTTGAATGCTAGCTTGGCTAAATTGCTAGCGCTTCAACTGCTGCCTTTTCAGTTGGTAGACTCGGCCCCCTTCCGTGAGTTTGTGCAATGTGCGGTTCCTCAGTGGCAGGTTCCCAAACGCCACTTTTTCTCACGGAAGGCTATTCCGGCTCTCTACCGGCATGTGGAAGGCAATGTCTTGGCCTCGCTGGACAGGGCGGTCAGCGGTAAGGTGCATATTACCGCTGACTCATGGTCCAGCAGGCATGGACAGGGACGTTACCTTTCTTTCACGGCCCATTGGGTCACTCTTTTGGCAGCTGGGAAGGATGCAGGACAAGGTGCAGTAGTGTTGGAGGTTGTCCCACCGCCACGCCTCCAAAATGCTACTACTGGTTGTGACACACCTCTCTCCTCCACCCCCTCCTCTTCTTCTTCCTCCATGGCCTCTTCCTGTGGTTTGTCCTATGAACCAGCGGTGCTCCGTAGCCGTTCACGGGGCTACGCAAGTACGCAGGCAAAAAGATGCCATGCCGTGCTTGCGCTGGTGTGTTTGGGGGACAGAAGCCACACTGGGGCAGAGGTCCTGTCTGCTCTGCAGGGCCAGGCCGAGAGGTGGTTGACGCCACGCCAGCTTAAGCCAGGAATGGTGGTTTGCGACAATGGCACCAACCTCCTCTCCGCCCTCCGACAGGGACAACTGACCCATGTGCCCTGTGTGGCTCACGTCCTTAACCTGGTGGTGCAGCAGTTCTTGGGCAGGTACCCGGGCTTACAGGATGTCCTGAGGCAGGCCAGGAAAGTCTGTGTGCATTTCCGCAGATCTTATAATGCCAGTGCTCGCCTGGCTGAGCTGCAAAAGGAGTTGAACCTGCCCAAGAACCGCCTTATATGTGACATGCCCACCAGGTGGAACTCAACGTTGGCCATGCTGCAGCGGCTGCACACGCAGCAGAGGGCCATCAATGAGTACCTGTGCGACTACGGCACCAGGACAGGGTCAGGGGAGCTTGGTTTTTTTTCTCCACGCCAGTGGGGCATGATCAGGGATGCATGCACTGTCCTGGCACCATTTGAGGAGGCCACGAGGATGGTGAGCAGTGACAGTGCATGCATCAGTGACACTGTACCTCTTGTCCACCTGTTGGAGCACACGCTGCGTGGAATAATGGACAGGGCACTTGAGGCAGAACAGAGGCAGGAAGAGGAGGACTTCCTTGCCTCTCAAGGCCCCCTTTACCCAGACAGTGTTCCTTCTGTCCCACCCATCGCACAGGAAGAGGAGGAGGAGGAGGAGGAGGAGGAGGAGGAGGATTGTGTCAGCATGGAGGTGGAGGCTGGCACTCAGCATCATCAGCAGCAGTCTTTTAGGGATGATTTACAGTCCCAAGAAACCAGTGGACTTGTATGTGGCTGGGAGGAGGTGGCTGCGGATCATGTCGTCCTTAGTGACCCAGAGGACTCCGGAGCGAATGCCTCAGCAAACCTACGCTGCATGGCCTCCCTGATCCTGCAAAGTCTGCGGAAGGATCCTCGTATTCTTCGGATCAAGGAGAGGGACCATTACTGGCTGGCCACTCTCCTTGATCCACGGTACAAGGGTAAGGTTGCGGACCTTATGTTACCGTCGCAGAGGGAGCAGAGGATGAGACAACTCCGGGAGGCCTTGCAGAAAGGTCTGTGCAACGCGTTCCCAGAGACTGGGAGGTTACAAACTCCTGGTCCTGGACAACGAGTTGCTGAGGCTTCGGCCAGTCAAAGAAGGAGCGGTGGGGAAGGTGGCCGTCTGACCGATGCGTTCAGACAATTCTTTAGTCCGCAGCCCCAAAGTATGATCGGTTCCAGCAACCATCGCCAGCGTCTGATAAACATGGTGCAGGAATATCTAGGGGCAAGGTCAGACTTGGACACCTTCCCCACCGAAAATCCTCTGGCTTACTGGGTCTTGAGGATGGATCACTGGCCAGAGCTTGCACAGTATGCAATTGAGCTACTGGCCTGTCCTGCATCCAGCGTTCTTTCGGAACGCACATTCAGTGCTGCTGGAGGATTTGTCACGGATCACAGGGTGCGCCTGTCCACCGACTCGGTTGATCGACTGACTTTCATCAAGATGAACCAGTCTTGGATCACCACCAGCTACCACACACCTGATGCTGATATAACAGACTAATTGATTTTAACATGTCACATCCCTTCAAGACTGATGCTGATGCTGAGTGCCTGTGCTGTTATGTTGACTGGCTATCCTCCTCCTCCGAGTCCTCAATGATACGATTGATGATGATAGCTTGGAAGATCATTTTTGTTTATGGGTGCCGCCACCAGTGGCTAAGGCCCAATTTTTCAGCCCCTGTTTTACAGGGGCGTGTAATTACAATTTTTTTAGCAATAATTTGCCATAGGGCTCATTGCTGTGCTCCAAGTACAGTATCTGTGAGGGGTTGGAGTGTTGTGGCACCAGTGCCTAAGGCCCAATTTTTCAGCCCCTGTTTAACAGGGGCGTGTCATTACAATTTTTGAAGCAATACTTTGCAACAGGGCTCATTGCTGTGCTCCAAGTACAGTATCTGTGAGGGGTTGTAGTGTTGTGCCACCAGTGCCTAAGGCCCAATTTTTCAGCCCCTGTTCAACAGGGGCATGCAATTACAATTCTTGATCTAATAATTCACAGCAGGGTCCATTGCTGCACCCACCAAGAGTAACTCTGAGGGCTTACAGTCTTGTGGCAACGCCACCACCACCACCACCACGAAAGGCCCAATTTTTCAGCCCCTGTTCAAAAGGGGCATGTAATTACAATTCTTGATCTAATAATTCACAGCAGGGCCCATTGCTGCACCCACCAAGAGTAACTGTCAGGGCTTACAGTGTTGTGGCACCAGCACCACCATCAAAGCCCCAATTTTTACTACCACTGTTCAACAATTATATGTAATTAAAATTCCTGATATAATAGTTGACAGCAGGGCGTTCCAGCACCAACCAAGAGTAACTGAGTGCTTACAGTGTTGTGCCAACACCAACAACTAAGGGGCCTATTTCTGCAGAGTATATACGGCAGGTCCCTACTTTCAAACATCCAACTTACAAACGACTCCTACTTGCAAACGAAAGAAGACAACAGGAAGTGAGAGGAAATCTACCCCTAGAAAGGAAAATTCTCTCCTGTAAGAATAAATATGGGAGAAAGGGGTCTCATCTGTACTGATGCTTTATCAGCAATCCTTGTTTCAAGAAAAACACCACATTTCAAAAACAGTTGTCATTGGGACGGAAAGTGAGGTGAAATGTTCTGAACAGGGGCACAGACAGCAAAACAAATGTTACAGGGGTGATAACCCTTACCTATGTTTCCCAAAAAGTTTAAAAATAGATTTTTGGGCTGGAGCTACACTTCAACAATGTACCTGTTCAAAATTACAAACAGATTCTACATAAGAACAAACCTACAGTCCCTGTCTTGTATGCACCGCCTGTATACGGCTGTTCAGAGTATATAGGGCCTTTTTTATTTTATGTGCGGGGTTCCCCTTAATATCCATACAAGACCCAAAGGGGCTGGTAATGGGCTGGGGTAGGGGGGGGGTCATGGGGTAGCTATGCCATTTTTCTTAAAGAATTTCATCCATATTACCGGGACCAGACATTACATTAAAGCCGCAAGCAGTTTTAAATGGCTTTTTTTTCCTTTAGAAGTGTCATTTTGTGCAGGGACAGTTCTAAACACGGGAAACACGTGGCACTTCACAGGCATACTTTAGACACCCCCCAGGTACGATATTTAAAGGAATATTTGACTTTTTTTTTTCACTTTATGCATCATTAAAATGACTGCTCCCGAAAAACGACCGTTTTTAAAACTTCTTTTTGCATTGATACATGTCCCCTGGTGCACAACCCGGGTTCCCAAACCCTATTTATGACAATAACATGCATAATAGTTGTTATAATTAGCACTTTAGAATTCGAACGTTCGCATCCATTGTATTTAATAGGGTTCTAATGTTCGTTCGAACTTTCGGTCCGTTCGCGGGTTCTGGTGCGAACCGAACCCGGGGGTGTTCGGCTCATCACTATTGCTGGTATGTTGGCCCATTCCTCCATGCAGATCTCCTCTAGAGCAGTGATGTTTTGGGGCTGTCGCTGGGCAACACGGACTTTCAACTCCCTCCAAAAGTTTTCTATGGGGTTGAGATCTGGAGACTGGCTAGGCCACTCCAGGACCTTGAAATGCTTCTTACGAAGCCACTCCTTCATTGCCCGGGCGGTGTGTTTGGGATCATTGTCATGCTGAAAGACACAGACACGTTTCATCTTCAATGCCCTTGCTGATGGGAGGAGGTTTGCACTCAATCTCACAATATATGGCCCCATTCATTCTTTCATGTACACGGATCAGTCATCCTGTTCCCTTTGCAGAGAAACAGCCCCAAAGCATGATGTTGCCACCCCCATGCTTCACAGTAGGTATGGTGTTCTTTGGTTGCAACTCAGCATTCTCTCTCCTCCAAACACGACGAGTTGTGTTTCTACGAAACAGTTCTACTTTGGTTTCATCTGGCCATATGACATTCTCCCAATCCTCTTCTGGATCATCCAAATGCTCTCTAGCAAACCTCAGATGGGCCCGGACATGTACTGGCTTAAGTAGGGGACACGTCTGGCACTGCAGGATCTGAGTCCCTGGCGGCGTAGTGTGTTACTGATGGTAGCCTTTGGTTGGTCCCAGCTCTCTGCAGGTCATTCACTAGATCCCCCCGTGTTGTTCTGGGATTTTTGCTCACCGTTCTTGTGATCATTTTGACCCCACGGGGTGAGATCTTGCGTGGAGCCCCAGATCGAGGGAGATTATCCACTTAAGCCCCGGACTATTTTGTAGCTAAAGGACCAGAGGTGTTTTCAGAATTTTGCACTGCGCTGCTTTAACTGGAAATTGTGCGGACATGCAATGTTGTACCCAAACGAAATTTGCATCCTTTTCTTCCCACAAATAGAGCTTTCTTTTAATGGTATTTAATTGCCTCTGTGATTTTAATTTTTTGCGATTTAAACGGAAAAAGACAGAAAATTTTGAAAAAAAATGATATTTTCTACTTTTTGTTATAAGAAAAATCGAATAAACTCAATTTTAGTCATACATTTAGGCCAAAATGTATTCAGCCACATGTCTTTAGTAAAAAATATGTCAATAAGCGTATATTTATTGGTTTGCGCAAAAGTTATAGCGTTTACAAACTAGGGTACATTTTCTGGAATTTACACAGCTTTAAATTTATGACTGCCTATCTCATTTCTTGAGGTGCTAAAATGGCAGAGCAGTAAAAAACCCCCCCAAATGACCCCATTTTGGAAAGTAGACACCCTAAGGAAATTGCTGAGAGGCATGTTGAGCCCATTGAATATTTTTTTTTTTGTCCCAAGTGATTGAATAATGACAAAAAAATAAAAAAATTACAAAAACTTGTCACTAAATGATATATTGCTCACACATGCCATGGTTATATGTGGAATTGCACCCCAAAATAGATTCTGCTGCTTCTCCTGAGTATGGGGATACCACATGTGTGGGACTTTTTGAGAGCCTAGCCACGTACGGGACCCCGGAAACCAAGCACCGCCTTCAGGATTTCTAAGGGCGCAAATTTTTGATTTCACTCCTCACTACCTATCACAGTTTCGAAGGCCATAAAATGCCAAAATAGCACAAACCCCCCCCAAATGACCCCATTTTGGAAAGTAGACACCCCAAGCTATTTACTGAGAGGCATATTCAGTCCATGGAATATTTTCTATTTTGCCACAAGTTGCGGGAATATGACAAACTTTTTTTTTTTTTGCACAAAGTTGTCACTAAATGATATATTGCTCACACATGCCATGGGCATATGTGAAATTACACCCCAAAATACATTCAGCTGCTTCTCCTGAGTACGGAGATACCACATGTGTGGGACTTTTTGGGAGCCTAGCCGCGTACGGGACCCCAAAAACCAAGCACCGCCTTCAAGATTTCTAAGGCCATACATTTTTGATTTCACTCCTCACTACCTATCACTACCTATCACAGTTTTGAAGGCCATAAAATGCCCAGATGGCAAAAAAAAACCAAATGACCCCATTTTGGAAAGTAGACACCCCAAGCTATTTGCTGAGAGGCATGTTGAGCCCATTCAATATTTTTTTTGTCCCAAATGATTGAATAATGACAAAAAGAAAAAAAAATGTACAAAAAGTTGTCACTAAATGATATATTGCTCACACATGCCATGGTTATATGTGGAATTACACCCCAAAATACATTTTGCTGCTTCTCCTGAGTATGGGGATACCACATGTGTGGGACTTTTTGAGAGCCTAGCCGCGTACGGGGCCCCGAAAACCAAGCACCGCCTTCAGGATTTCTAAGGGCATAAATTTTTGATTTCACTCCTCACTACCTATCACAGTTTTGAAGGCCATAAAATGCCAAGATAGCACAAAACCCCCCAAAATGACCCCATTTTGGAAAGTAGACACCCCAAGCTATTTGCTGAGAGGCATGGTGAGTATTTTACAGCTCTCATTTGTTTTTGAAAATGAAGAAAGACATTTTTTTTTTTTCTTTTTTCAATTTTCAAAACTTTGTGACAAAAAGCGAGATCTGCAAAATACTCAACATACCTCTCAGCAAATAGCTTGGGGTGTCTACTTTCCAAAATGGGGTCATTTTGGGGGGTTTTGTGCCATCTGGGCATTCCATGGCCTCCGAAACTGTGATAGGCAGTGAGGAGTGAAATAAAAAATTTACACCCATAGAAATCCTGAAGGCGGTGCTTGGTTTTCGGGGTCCTGTACGTGGCTAGGCTCCCAAAATGTCTCACACATGTGGTATCCCCGTACTCAGGAGAAGAAACAGAATGTATTTTGGGGTGCAATTCCACATATAACCATGGCATGTTTGAGCAATATATCATTTAGTGACAACTTTTTGTACATTTTTTTTTTCTTTTTGTCATTATTCAATCACTTGGGACAAAAAAAATATTCAATGGGCTCAACATGCCTTTCAGCAAATAGCTTGGGGTGTCTACTTTCCAAACTGGGGTCATTTGGGGGGGTTTTGAACTGTCCTGGCATTTTATACACAAAATTAGGAAGCTTACATCCACTCTTGTAACCACTTGAAGACAAAGCCCTTTCTGACACTTTTTGTTTACATGAAAACATTTTTGTTTTTGCAAGAAAATTATGTTGAACCCCCAAACATTATATATTTTTTTTAAAGCAAAGGCCATACAGATTAAAATAGTGGATGTTGCATTTTTTTTTTCCACACAGTATTTGTGCAGCGATTTTTCAAACGCATTTTTTGGGGAAAAAACACACTTTTTTTTATTTTTAATGCACTAAAAAACACTATATTGTCCAAATGTTTGATGAAATAAAAAAGATGATCTTAGGCCGAGTACATGGATACCAAACACGACATGCTTTAAAATTGCGCACAAACGCGCAGCGGCGACAAACTACATTCATTTTTAAAAGCATTTAAAAGCCTTTACAGGTTACCACGCTAGATTTACAGAGGAGGTCTACTGCTAAAATTACTGCCCTCGATCTGACCTTCACGGTGATACCTCACATGCATGATGCAATTGCTGTTTACATATGACGCTAGACCGACGCTTGCGTTCGCCTTTGCGCAAGAGCAGGGGGGAGGACAGCGGTGCTTTTTTTTTTATTATTATTTATTTTGCTATTTTATTTTTAAACTGTTCCTTCCATATTTTTTTTTTTTTTTTACCATTTTTATTGTTATCTCAGGGAATGTAAATATCCCCTATGATAGCAATAGGTAGTGACAGGTACTCTTTTTTTGAAAAAAATTGGGGGGTTAGACCCTAGATCTTTCCTCTGCCCTCAAAGCATCTGACCACACCAAGATCGGTGTGATAAAATGCTTTCCCAATTTCCCAATGGCGCTGTTTATATCCGGGGGGGGACATTCCCTCCCACTGCTTGTAAAAGCAGTCTAGAGGCTAATTATCTGCTAGAATTGCTTTTACATGAAAGCCGGCCACTGGCTGAAAAGAATGATACCAAGATGATACCTAAACCTGCAGGCATCATTCTGGTATAAACATTCAAAGTCCAGCAACATACCAGTACGTTGCTGGTCCTTGTTGGACATGTATTGTAATCTTTTTTTTCATGCAGCCTGTTGGCTGAACGAAAAAAAGAGATTGATCGGTGGGTATGCCCACCATTAGAATACCTCCCTTCATCCACCCACTTCTAATGATGGGCATACATGCACCATTTATATATGCCGAAGCATGGGGGCATCCTCCCGCAAAAAAGTTATGCCGCGTACACACGGTCTGACTTTTCCACGGGCAAGCCTCCATCAGGAATTTCGACCGTATGTACGCGGCATAAAAGGTTACGCTGTGTACACACGCTCAGACTTTTCCACGGGCAAGCCTCCGTCAGAATTTCGACCATATGTACACGGCATTCGGAGCAAAATCGCTCCTCCGCCCCTGCTGCCCCCATGCTTCGGCATATATGCTCTTTTTTTTTAACTGTGGTGGTGAAATCACCTCCTACAGTGTTGGAGTCACGGCTTTACGTATCGTGGGAGCAAACGCTGTTGCTGTCAAAATAAATAGATCCGCGCTGCAACTGAATGGCGTACCTGCTAAGCAAATGATGGTTAACATTAAAACAAAGTAACATTACAGTACAACAGTAAGACCTTACCATACCATACCTGCAAAGCAAATACCAAAACAAAACCTAGTAAAAAATAAAAAATTTTTTTAACGCAACCTGTGCCTAAAATATATATATGCCGAAGCATGGGGGCATCCTCCCGCAAAAAAGTTATGCCGCGTACACACGGTCTGACTTTTCCACGGGCAAGCCTCCGTCGGAATTTCGACCGTATGTACGCGGCATTAGGAGCAAAATCGCTCCTCCGCCCCTGCTGCCCCCATGCTTCGGCATATATGCTCTTTTTTTTTTTTAACTGTGGTGGTGAAATCACCTCCTACAGCACTGGAGTCACGGCTTTATGTATCGTGGGAGCAAACGCTGTTGCTGTCAAGATAAATAATTCCGCGCTGCAGTTGAATGGCGCACCTGAAAATAAAAAATGACATACCTGAAAAGCAAGCATGATAAAACATTGCAGAATAGAATACAGTAAAAAAGAGCAGAACAATAGAGAGAAAATAGAGAGAGAGAGAGAGAGAGAGAACAATAAAACAACAACTATTTTTGGTTTTTTTATTTTATATTTTTTTTGTGTTTTTGTTTTTTACACTTTTTTTTGTAACTTTAACAACTGTAATGGTTCGGGTCTCTCAAAATGTGATGGCATCTTGGGAGACCCTGTGTAAGTGTGTCCTAGTCTGTGAAATGCTGTACCCTACGCTAAAACTTCACTTTTGAGTGGTAGCATTCAAAACATTCACCAAGGCAAAGACCAGGTTTGTCAGGACAGAGTGGACAAAAAACACGAGTGTCACGCCTAAATCTGCGCTTGCTACAGACACGACATCTTTTTTGGGGGGTTCGTTGGGTAGGGGTACTCTGGAGGGCATACGGATAATGCCTCTCATGCAGCCGGCTTACTGCATTTGGTAGGGGATGGTGAGGTGCAGAACCGCCTGGATACAGGAGTTCTGTGACTATCTCATTCTGGAATTTTAGAAGAGATAAAGTCCCGCCTGAAGCTCTGTATAGCACATGAGCATTCAGCAAAGCCAATTGGAATAAGGATAGAGACACTTTTTTGTACCAGCGTCTCGCCTTACGGTCAATTAGATACGGCGCCAACAACTGGTCGTTGAGGTCCACCCCTCCCATATTTTTGTTATATTCGTGGACACAGAGGGGTTTCTCCACAACACCAGTCGCCGTACGAATTTGGACTGTCGTGTCTGCATGAAGGGAGGTAAGAAGGAAACCATTCTTATTGTCCCTCCACTTCATAGCGAGCAAGTTATTACACTTCAAGCAGGCTCCCTCCCCCAGCCTAAGACGGGCATCTACAAGCCGCTGGTGAAGGCCCAGGCGATTAGGTCGCACGGTGCCACATGCTCCAATCTGATGATCAAACAAGTGACTAAACAGTGGCACGCTCGTGTAATAATTGTCCACATACAAGTGGTACTCCTTTCCGAATAAGGGTGACACCAAGTTCCACACTATCTTGCCAGCACTCCCTATGTAATCCGGGCAGTTGACCGGCTGAACCTGACTGTCTTTTCCCTCATAAACCGTAAAGCTCCATACATAGCCTGTTGCCCTGTCACAGAACTTATAGAGCTTGACCCCATATCTGGCACGCTTGCTGGGAAGGTACTGCTTGAAAGACAAGCGGCCAGAAAATTTAATCAGGGACTCATCAACGCAGACAACTTGATCGGGAATAAACAAGGCTGCAAAACGTTCGTTGAAGTGGTTTATGAGGGGCCGAATTTTATAGAGCCGGTCGTATTCAGGGTCTCCACGTGGACGACAAAGTTCATTGTCGTTGAAGTGCATGAACCGCAAAATCTGCTCGTATCGTGTCCTGGGCATGGAGGCAGAGAACACGGGCATGTGGTCAATTGGGTGCGTGGACCAATAAGCACGCAATGACGGGAATTTATGTGTGCCCATGTTGAGGGAAAGGCCCAGAAAGGTCTTAATTTCGGAAACCGTAATTGGTTTCCAATCTTTGGCAATGGAAGGCAACTGGGGGTTAGCGGCGATGAATTGACCAGCATATAAATTACTCTGGTCCACAATAGATCTATAGAGATCTTCTGTGAAAAACAGCGAATAAAAATCAATTGGCATAAAATCAGCTGTTTCCACCTGAATACCGGGTTGGGCAGTGAATGGGGGAAGTACGGGTTCTGCAAAAGTGGTGGGGACCCAATCAGGATAGGCGAATTCTGCAGGAAGGGCAGTATGGGTACGACGGGCCTGCCTTTGTCTTCTTGGTGGCAGCGGGACACTACTTGTGCTTGCCACCTCGCCAGCTTGAACTGCACTTATGGGACTCACCACGTCACCACGTGATACTGCAGTGCTGGATGTACGCCCAGGCTGTACTAGGCCGCTGGTGCTTGCCAATTCACCAGAAGGAATAGCGGCGCTAGTACTACTCTGCTCCATGATACGAGAGACCTGCGGTTCTTGCTCCTCAACAACCTCAGAAGATCGGGATCGGGTACGCCTGACCTTAGCAGGGACCTCAACTTCGTCGTCAGAGCTATCTGACGTGGAGCCGCTGACTTCACTGTCTTCTACGGGACGATATTCTGAGCCTGTATCTGACAGATGCGTGACCTCCTCTTCACTATCTGTCATGCTCAGAATCTCGTAGGCCTCTTTACTAGTGTACCTTCGTCTTGCCATTTTGGGCTCTAAATTTAGGGGTACACTAGTAAGATTCACAGGTAAAAAAAGCACCTGACTGTCAGCAAATGTATCAAACGCTTCCAAAAAAAACTGTTAGCGATCGCAGGGATCAGGACTGTCTCTGCGAACGCTGCAGTTATGTGTGTTGTGTTTGGTAAGTGACAGTGATCGATCGATACTGCACTTGGGTGGGCTGGGCTGGGTGGAGGGGCTAAACGCAGGTGCTAGCAGGTATCTGGGCTGATCCCGCTAACACTGCGTTTTTGGGAACGCTAAACTGCTGGGGACGCTAGTATAGATCTGATCAGATCAGATATTGATCTGTTCAGATACTATACCACTAAGGGAGGTGTATGCTTTGCGCGTGGGTGTTAGCGTTACTGGCACTAACCTAACGCTGCCTGGGGTGACGCAGACCCTCTCTGGCGCTAAAACCTAATTGATATCAGCCGCCGGGCGATCAGGGGGTTAAACCTTTATTGGGTTATATACGGCGGGTGCCCTGATGCTATAAAAAGCAAACTAACCAACCAGCGTCACCCGTAAAACTTATATGGTGATCACTGGTGAAAGGGTTAACTAGGGGCAATCAGGGGGTTAAAACCTTTATTAGGTTATATATGGGGGTACCTGAAGCTATATAAAAACCTGACGGGTAACCTAAATAACTAACTGGCTAACCAGTGTCACCAGTAAAACTTATACAGTGATCACTGGTGAAAGGGTTAACTCTAGGGGCAATCAGGGGGTTAAAATAATATATGGGGATACCTGACGCTATAAAAATCTGCGGCGAAACTAAAAATAAATAACTGGCTATCTAGGGCACCACCGGCACTAAATACAGCGATCGGAAATACGATCGCTTAGTGATGCTGGCGTTAGGGGGTGAAAGGGTTACCTGGGGAGCAATCAAGGGGTTAAACCTTTATTAGGGGGGGTTAGGGGGCTACCTTGGACCTAAAGGGGCCTAAAGCTTACTGCCCTGCAACTTTTTACTGTCACAAATGACACTGATTGCAGTGATCAGTAAAAAAATGACCACTGCAAACGATGCACTGTGACTGGGGGTACTGGGGGTGATCTGGGGGTGACTGGGGGGTGAAAAGTGTGCCTACGTGTACTGGTGTCAGTGGGCTGTTGGTGCACTTACTGTGAGATGTCTTCTCTCCTCACGCCGGATCGAAAAGCCAGACACGAGGAGAGATGACATCACTTCCTCTGCCTGTGTTTACATTACACAGGCAGAGGAAGGTTTTCATTCGCCGGGAGCGATCGCGAGGGGGTGGCCGGAATCGAACGGCCGTCCCCTCATCCCGGATCACTCCCGAACAAATAACCACCGCTCACTGTATAGAAGGGGGGTCCGATGGGACCCCCCAACTATACAAAGGCAGTCACGTACTGGTACGTGACTTTGCCTGTCGGTGCCATTCTGCCGACGTATAATTACAGTGGGTGGTTGTTAAGTGGTTATCAGTGGTCTTGTATGTCTTCCATTTTCAAATTATTGCTCCCACAGTTGATTTCTTCACACCAAGCTGCTTGCCTATTGCAGATTCAGTCTTCCCAGCCTGGTGCAGGTCTACAATTTTTTGTTTCTGGTGTCCTTCGACAGCTCTTTGGTCTTCACCATAGTGGAGTTTGGAGTGTGACTGTTTGAGGTTGTGGACAGGTGTCTTTTATACTGATAACAAGTTCAAACAGGTGCCATTAATACAGGTAATGAGTGAAGGACAGAGGAGCCTCTTAAAGAAGAAGATACAGGTCTGTGAGAGCCAGAAATCTTGCTTGTTTGTAGGTGACCAAATACTTATTGTCCACCATAATTTGCAAAAAAAATTCTTTCCAAATCAGACAATGTGATTGTCTGGATTTGTTTCCACATTTTGTCTCTCATAGTTGAGGTATACCTATGATGACAATTACAGGCCTCTCTCTCATCTTTTTAAGTGGGAGAACTTTCACAATTGGTGGCTGACTAAATACTTTTTTGCCCTATTGTAAGTCATTTTTATGAGGGGGGGGGGGTGATCCCTTTTTAAACTCGGTGATTCTGATTTATTTATTTTTTTCAATACTCTTTTTATTACAATTTTTTTTGTAAACATTACGTCACATCGCATTTTTATTATTTAAAATTTACATACATCCTCTTACATATACTTCCTTATTTCATCTTCGCCCATAATTAACACTCATTCCATTCTCTCACATCCATTCTATAGTCACCATTTTCTTCCTCATAATTCACACTATACAGTACTATATATATATATATATATATATATATATATATATTTATTATTATTTTTTATTTTCTGTTTATATCAATAGTTAAATGAGATTTGCTCCACTTCGCCTAATTTTTTTTCATATTTTTTCATATTTCCCCTTTGTTCTTATATTATTCTCTTATATGGTAGGACCTGGTTTACTGCTTTCACTCATTGGCTAAGTGTCCGGTGTTGGTTGAATCAATTTTTCCACTATTTGTTTTCCTTGTCAAAAATATTTTAGTAAATACAATAAGTTAAATACAATAAATTATGTACTGTACATTATACAATTCAGAATTATTATTTAATATTCATATGTGGTTACAAATATAGTGTTGATTAGGATATAAGGAAGTGTGAAAAGTTAAAGCAATTAACAATTATGTGTTCAACCTAAGTAGATGTAGTTATCCAAACAGTAAATGATTCTAATAGCTATGAGTAACTGAATAAAGATTTCCTGAGCAAACTTGGGTTATTGGATTGCCTTTCAAATACTGATACTATATTCGTAACCTATGGAACTTCAAAATCATAAGATATAAGGAGAGGCAGAGTAGAAAAGTAAAGAGTAAAGAAGAAGTAGTGGGGAGGGGTCCACCGAGTCGATCCAGAAGTCAGTCAGACCTGTATGATCATCATGATAAATCACCTACCATGGCATTAAAACAGAGTCATTAAATGCTGTCGGTAAGAAATGTTCTATCCAATGTTGCCATAATTTACGGAATTTTGGAATTTTGGTTTTGTTCAATAGCCGCCATTTTGGCATGTATCATAACGTTGTTCATTCTTTGTTTTGTCTCGGCCAACGCCAAAGAGGGAGTTTTCCAAGCTCTCGCCACAGTTTGTTTTGCTGCTGTGAGCAAAAATATAAAAAGGTTAAATTGGGCATGAGTCAGACTATCTGGTTTGAGATTAAGTAATGTCATAGTAGGATTGGGTTGGAGGATTACGTTAAACATTTTGGAGGCATATGTATAAATTTCTTTCCAAAATGTTTGTACTGTCGGACAGGACCACCAAATGTGTTTGTATGTACCTTCTTCTGTGCAGCCACGGAAACAATGACCAGGATAGTCATTGGTAAATTTAGCAATTCTGTCTGGTACTAAGTACCATCTAGTTAGTACTTTATAGTTGGTTTCCATAGCTATTACATTAGGGGAGGAAGATTTAATTGTGGACCAAATTTTTAACCATTCTGCCTCATTTAGGGCATATTCCAGGTCCTCCTCCCATTTCCGCACATAGGTAGGTTTATCCATTTCAGCATTTATTAGTAATTGAGAATAAAGGGAGGAGATTAGTCCTCTAGAGTGTGGGTCATTTTTGCAAGCGGATTCAAAACTAGTGAAATGGTTCAGAGGCGTGTCTGAAGTGGTATTAGGTGTAAAGAAATTTTAAATTTGTAAGTATCGGAACACTTCCGATTGTGGGATACCATATGTTTCGCAGAGAGATGGGATGGGGATAAAGGGTGAGTTAACAAAATTGTGAAATTTCAGTAAATCCAAGGAAGACCATGCTTTAAAAGATAAAGGATATATCCAAGTCGGGTAAAAGGTTGGGTTTTTGAGGAAAGAGAGGATGGGGTTGTGTGGAGATTGCAAATTGTGTTTACCTATCCATCTGGGATAGATATGAATTTAATTTTTTTTTTTTTTTTAAAGATATTTTTATTGGATTTTCGTAACATACAAACATACAAAGACAATATGAGAGGACCTAACCAGGCCCCTCACACACAACATTCACAACTTGCTCCTATATCAGTCTAAACAAAAGAAGATCTGCACATCCGTTTAAACAATATAATAGAAAGACAAAGTACATCAAACATAATATACCTGCATGACAATCATAGCTGGTGAAATTGCATAGGAGTGTAGTTGTGGTACAATTTACGCTGCTACCGATTTACTCTTCATGGCAGTATGGGGGGAAAGGGTCAGGGGGCTAGCCAGCCACCTGCCCCAGATTTTATGAAATGTTTTCTTGCTCTTGCGGATCTCAAAGGTGAGTTTATAAAGTGGAAGGGCGTCGTTGACCAGTTTCAACCACAATCCCCCTGTTGGGGTTGCTGTTCCCCTCCAGGTCAGTAAAATTGACTTTTTAGCATAAAAGTAAAGGATGCAAAGTAATCGTTTGACCCGGGAGGAAACAGTGAGGTCACCAAAGACCCCCAGGAGGCAATTCTTGGGGTTAAGTATGTTGGGAAGCCCCAGCGCCGAAGAGAGAAAGGAGTCTACACTCCTCCAAAAATCCAGCACTATGGGGCAACTCCAGAAACAATGGATGAAGTCAGCTGTATGTCCACATCCCCGAAAGCACTCAGCCGAGGACAAAATGCCCATTTTGTGCATCTTGGCTGGGGTGAGATGCGATTGGTGGAAGATTTTTATTTGGATCACCCTGTCCCTGGAGGATATAACAGAAGTCTTGAAAGTGTCACAGAATTCGGACCAGTCCTCCTCTGTTATAGATATATCCAGGGAGTCCCATTTGCGTTGTGACACCTTAAATCTAGGGTTGGAGCCCGCCGCCAAAGCTGAGTAATAAGTAGAGATAAGTTTCGTACGGTCTGGGGATCGCAAGAGTTTTTCTAAGTCAGAAATCACAAGCGGGTTGTCTAGGGAGCCAAACTGTGCCCGCACAGCATGTCTAAGCTGGTAGTAAAAAAACAAGTAGGTATGTGGTAAGTTAAATTCACTTCTCATCTGTGCAAAAGATTTAAATCCTTGAGAGGAGTATATGTGACATAAATATTTTATCCCTCGTGAGGTCCACCTTTGTGGGTCAGGCAGGGAGTTAAATTCTGGTAGTGTAGGGTTAAACCAAAGTGGACTATTAGGGGAGACCGACCAGGAGCCTGGGGCATGTTTAAGTGTCACAGTTTTAAATAGGGATAGAGATGTACGTAAAATAGTCAGTCCAGGTCCCGGAGGTGTGCATCCATGATAGACAATGTTATGCAGTGTTTCGAATGATGAGACCATGGCACCTTCAGTGGTGGTACAGGCATTATTCGAATCAGGGTATAGCCAATTATGAATATTAACCAGTTGAGATGCTTGATAGTAAAGGTAAAAATCAGGTAAAGCTAATCCTGCTAAGTGAGGCGGAAGGCGTAGAGTTTCCAGTGCCACTCTAGTGGGCCTACCATTCCAAAGGAACGCTATACAGATCGAGTCAATACTCTTAAAAATTGTTTTGGGAATTTTGCATGGGGAGTTAGCCAGGACATACAATAGTTTTGGCAGATATATCATCTTCAGGATGTTGGCTCGCCCCATCAGGTCCAAGGGTAAGTCCTTCCATTGTTTAGTTTGGGTCTGCAGTTGAAGCAGTAGAGGGCCTAAATTATTGGTAATATATAGGGATAACGGTAATTGAACTATAACACCTAGATATCTAAAGGAGGTAGCTATTTGTAATCTAGAGTCCGAGTGAACCTGTAAAGCAGGAGTCTGATCTATGGGGAAGAGGGTAGATTTCTCCCAATTCACTCGGAATCCGGAGAAGTCTCCAAAGGTGGTTACCATGGTTAACAAGCTAGTGTGTGTGTCCTGAGAGTCTGCTAAGTAAACCAATGTATCATCTGCATAGAGAGAAATCCTTTCCTCTATCTCATTTATGGGCAATCCATGAAGGAGTGGGGAATTACGGATCCGAATGGCAAGGGGCTCCATGGCCAGGGCAAACAGAAGGGGCGACAAAGGGCAGCCCTGTCTGGTGCCTCTGGTAATCTTGAATGTGTCAGTAATCTGTGAATTAATGTGAATACGGGTGAGTGGCATGGTATAGAGGAGTCTGATCCAGGCTATCGGCCGTGGACCAAAGCCATACAACTGCAAGACCCGAAACAGGTATGGCCATTCCACACTGTCAAAGGCCTTGCAGGTGTCTAAGGATACTACAACCCGGGTTCGTGAACAGTCATGTGGAAACGTCAAGTTGTGGAACAGTCTACGAATGCTCATCCTGGTCGATCGGCCCGGTATGAATCCGCCCTGATCACTCCCCACTAGCTTTGCAATAACCCTGTTCAGACGGTTTGCCAGAGCTTTAGCCAGAATTTTGGTATCGACAGCGGTTTAAGAAGTAAGACAATAAGTGCCTCTCTCATTGAGGGGGGAAGTACCCCTTCCTTCAAGGCCGCATTGTACGTTTTGAGCAAAATAGGGCCAAGAAGGTGTTGAAATTGCTTATACCATTCCACTGGAAACCCGTCCAAACCTGGTGTCTTATGAGCCGGCATCTGTGAAATCGCCAGTGAAAGTTCTTCCACAGACAGCGGCTCATCCAACTCTCCCTGTACCTGGTCTGTCAATCGAGGGAGCGACACTTGGCCCAAATTGTCATCCAGTTGTGTCTCCGAGTAGGTAGCTCTGGAAGTATAGAGGTCTTGATAAAAGGAGAGAAAGGCTTCTGCTATATCCTGAGGGACAGCACTAATCGTAGTCCCTGAGACTAATATCCTGGGGATAGAGATAGGGGCACAGTCGGATCTGTTAAAATATGCGAGTAGGCCACCAGCTTTGTTGCCATGCTCAAAGGTCTTCTGCGTGACATAGAGTAGACGTTTTTTAGTGAGATCTAGCAAGCGAAGTTCGTATTCCCTGCGACTATGAAGCCACGGGGCTAACGTGGCTGCAGAGGGACGTTCAGAGTATTCTGCCTCCGCCTTCATCAAAGTCTGTTCTAATTCCTCAGTACGTTGCAGATTATTTTTGCGCAAAATACCAGTAATGGACATAAAGGTACCTCTCAACACTGCCTTGGAAGCTTCCCAGACAGTGGTGAGTCCAGTGGTACCCTGATTCAGCAGCCAGTATTCAGTCACACCTTTCTGGCACTCTGCCTGTACAATCTCATCCTCCAGCCAGTGTGAGTTCAATCTCCAGACCCGAGGGCCCGATTTTGGCAGGAGGAGGAGACTAACCAGCAAAGGAGCATGGTCTGAGATCCCTCTAGGCAGGTAAGCTATGGAATGAACCAGGGGGAGTACATCTGCCGGGGCAAATGCCATATCTATACGAGACATAGTATGGAAGGAGTCCGAATGACAGGAAAACTGTCTGTCATCCGGGTGCTTCCAACGCCAGAGCTCGGTAAGGGCAAATACCTGGGCCCATTCAACAAAGGAGGGATAAGGCCTGCCCCCACCCTGCAAGCGGTCCACTGAAGGGTCGAGTACGGCATTGAAATCACCTACAAAGAGCAGGGGGCCCGGGGATCGGGACAGTAACATGAGAGACAGATGGGAAAGAATCTCTGAGGAAAACGGTGGAGGAATATATATGTTCACCAACGTAAGAATTGTGGAGGCTATACGGAGGGTGAGTATAACGAATCATCCCGCAGGATCTGACTTCACAAGCAAAGTCTCAGCCGGGAGGGACTTCGCCAACAAAATCGAGACACCACGGGAGAAGTTGGAATAAGAGGCATGATAGTGGGTAGCCAACCAAGGCCGTTTAAGGGACTTAAGCTTAAAGCCAGTAAGGTGGGTCTCTTGGAGACAAATGATATGGGGTCTGTGTTTTTTTAGAAAGGAAAACAGCAGGGACCGCTTGTGAGGAGAGTTCAACCACCTAACATTCCATGAAATAAGTTTTAAAATGTCAGGCATGAGTAAGTGTAAGTAGTACAAGAACAATGCAAGGATAATCATACGATGCAGCATACCACAAATAACAATTACTATGATACTGTCTATAATAGGAGTGCAATAACAGCAAAGGGTAAGTTTTCCTGGGAGCAACTGTACCAACCAAACACCAAAGGGGCCAGCCATTCTCAGTAACTAAAACCTGTGAGAAGACCGCCAAAGTAAACATCCCACCCACATCCCACCCCCCTCCCTGCTCTACCAACCCAAACACAGTGAGCATTGGATCCCAAAACAAGAACATACCCCCCTCAGCAACAGTCTGGAGAGGAAGTAAAAAGCCCTGTGGCCTCGCCACCTACTGGTATGGGGGGAAGTAGCAGTTCCTTAAGGGCTCACAAATGAAGTGTAAACGTCCCTGTTGCAGAATCTGGAGAGGAAAAAAAACAAAAAAGAGGAAAGAAAAAAAACAAAAAAACAACAAAGGGGGAAAAAAATAAGTCATCCCTTCCCCCCCTTTCCCTCCCCTTTTTTGAGAATAAAAGGCACAAACAGTGATAAGTGCAGGGGGCACAGTAGTAGTAATCTTCAAAGGGCAGTGTTGAGAGGAGCTCTCATCAGGATCGTCAATAGTGCGAGAGTGACCTCCATAGGAAAAATGAAAGAAAATTAGGTCCAGCCTCTGACCAAGGGGAGAAAGTAACAGTAACAAGTTGATTCCCAGAGGACCATGCCCCTAGGAAGCAGATAGGAGAAATTAAGGGTCACCTGGAAACTCATGATCTGTCACTTGAGGATTCAATTGTGGCGTTGTCTGGGTTGTTTCCCAAATCGTGCATCCAGCCAGGACATAGCTTCTTTAGGACAAGAGCAGAAGTGAGCTTTGCCTTCATAGATGATCCGCAGCTTAGCAGGGAACAACATAGCATAGGGAAGGCCTTCATTGCGGAGACGATCTTTCACTGCTGCAAAGGATATGCGCTGGCGCTGCACTTCAGCAGAGAAATCAGGATAGATGGAAATGTTATTACTGTTGAACTTGAGGGGACCTTTTTCTCTGGCCAGGCGTAGAATAGTAACCTTGTCCCAGAAATTAAGGAATTTTGCAATGAGAGATCTTGGGGGGGGGGGCCCAGGCTGTGGGGCGCGCGGGGGGGGGGGGGGTGCTGTGCGCCCGCTCAATTTCGAAGGTTTTGGAAAATTCTTCCACCCCGAGTACATCACGCAGCCATTTGTGCAAAAATCTTTCCGGGCGGGAACCCTCCGATCGTTCCGGGAACCCCACAAATCGTCCAGCTTAGCTCTGAGGGCTCCCAGCTCATCCGTGGCTGTGCGTACAGTGGCAGATAAGGGATGCACAATGTCTTCCAGGGAGCTGACACGGCCCTCCACCTCCCCAGTTCTGTCCCTCAAGTTCTGAACATCCTGCTTCAGGATGGAGAAATCAATGTGGATGCTCTCTATTTGTATAGTGAGGGAGGTTTTAACATCCTTAATGGCCACCAGAATTTCAGCTAGGGTGGGCTCAGCAATGGAGGGGCTCGGGGATGCAGAGTCCTCCGAATAAGCCAAGGAGTCTAAGGATTCAGTAAGTACAGCCTGGGTGCAGAATACAGCAGGGACAGAGCCACTCACCCCCTGATAGGATTCCTGTGCTGCAGATGGAGCTGGCTGCGGCGCGGCCTCGTGCACTGCTGGAGGATCGGCGCCATCTTGTCTTCTAAACCGGGCCAGTTGTTCCGCCGCGGATTGGGGCGCGGGTGGCCCGTATTTATTCACCATCATGCCTGAATCTGATGCCCGCCGTCCTTAGGAGCAAAACGGTGCCTTTAGATAGAAGATTGAGGGTAGGATGCCTGCAGGATGGATGTATGGAGTCGGAGCTATGAGATCAAGCAGCCGCTCTCATGGACTCTCAGCCACGCCCCCCCATAAATTTAATGTTTAGTTGTAGGATTACTTAGGCCAAGGCGGTTTTTGGAATGAAGCCATAATATATTGGAAATCGATAAAGGGTCACATTCAGAAGCCTCTATCGATACCCATAAAGGTATTTCCTGAGTGGCATGATATTTGGCTAAACTAGCTATGTGAGCTGCTCTATAGTAAGTGGCAAAATTAGGTACTCCTAGACCTCTTAAATTTTTAGGTAATTATAGTGTTTTGAGAGGTATACGTGGTTTTGAAGATCCCCATATAAATTTAGATGTTCTTTTCTGGATAATACGTAAGTAGTGGGCAGGGACTGTTATCGGTAATATTCTAAATAGGTATAGGAGTTTGGGTAGTATTGTTATTTTAACAACATTTATTTTCCCCATCCAAGAAATAGGAAGGTGGGGCCAGTTATTCATTAGCTTTGTGATGTGTTTTAGAATGTTAGGTTAGTTAGCTTAGTATAGGTCTGATAAAGAGGCTGTAAGGTGAATCCCTAAAAACGGGATTGACTCTACGGCCCATGTGAAGGGTAGTGCCATCTTAGCTGATGTTAATTCTATTGTTGAAAGTGATATCTTTAATGCAATACAGTTCTTGGGGTTTATCTCTAATCCTGATATGGTAGCAAATTTGTTAAGAATGGGTATTAGATTTGGGCCTGAGACTTGGGGGGATGATAGGAATAAAAATATATCGTCTGCGAATAAGCTAAGTTTATGTTGGATTCCACCTAGTTCTATTCCAGTGATAGTTGGATCTAATCTATAGTATTGGGCTAAGGGTTCTATTAAAAGGGCAAATAGTAAGGGGGAAAGTGGGCAGCCCTAACGAGTGCCTCTCTATATTAAAATATTCCAATTTATAGCCTGCATATTTTACATAAGCTTGGGGTTTGTTATAGAGAGCTGATATCCAACTAGTGAAGTGGAGACGGAATCCCCATTTCTGGAGAGTGTAGTGTAAGTATGGCCAAGTTACTGAATCAAAGGCTTTTCTAATGTCTAGAGACAGGAAGCATGTAGGAATGCATATTTTTTTGGCTATATATGCCAAAAGGGTAGCTTGACGCACATTATCGCTTGCTTGCATCTTTGGCATAAATCCAACTTGGTCGTTGTGTATAATTTTGCCAATTATCTTGTTGAGGCAGGTAGCTATAATTTTTGCTAAGTTTTTAATGTCCTGATTTAAGAGGGACGGAAGTTCATGCAGGATGTGTTATCTGATTGGGGTTTGGGGATCATGCAAATAATTGATAGTAATGATTTGCATCTAAAGGAATAGCCATCTATTAGGGTATTGAATGCTTCCACTAAAATACGAGAAAGGGTTTAGGGCTCAGAAACCGTCTGGGCCAGGCCTCTTGTTTTTTTTTTTTTTTTTATGGTTTTCAAGACTTCCGCTGTTATGTGTTCTTCAAGCAAGATTTTTTGTGTGTGTGTGTTTGTTAGTTTAGTAAGATTTATTTTAGAGAAGAAGTTATCCGCATCGATCTGATTAAATTCTTTTGATTCTGAATACAATGATGTTAAATATTTGCAGAATCTTTGAACGATTTTAAGACGGTTATTCGTGTAAGTGTTGTTTGATAGTTTAATTCGTATTGGGTTGGATTGTCTGTCAATGGATTTCAGTGCTCATGCCAGGAGGGTATTAGGTTTATTTGATTTAATGTAAAACCTGTGTTTTGATCTACGTAGTGTCTTATCTGCTGATTCTGTTAATAATAAATCATATTCCAATCAGTTTTTTTCCAATTGTTCTTTTGATGTAGGGGTAGGATTGCTTTGGAAAGAGGTAAAGGCATGCCTCTTTGGCATAAATCCAACTTGGTCGTTGTGTATAATTTTTCCAATTATCTTGTTGAGGCGGGTAGCTAAAATTGGTTTCTAATTTACGTGCTAGAATATTACATTCTCTTTTGATCAGTGCCATTTGTCTTTGGATCATTCCGCGAATCACAGGCTTGTGCGCTTCCCATAAGGTAAGCAGAGATATGTCAGGATTAGTGTTATATTCCAGATAGTCCTTTATACCTTGTTCAATTATTTGGCTATAGGAGGGGTTCTTGAGTATGATGTCAGGGAGGTGTTCGACCAGGAAATGGGGATTATGCTAGATGCAAGTACTTCAGGTATCATAGCTGTAGTTAGAAAAATGTGGTCTTTACGGGTGGATATCTTATGTGGGTGTGAATAGTAGGTAAAGCATCTTTTGGATGAATTACATTCTCTCCAAGAGTCTACTAAATTATATTGAGAGAGTAGTTTAGAAAATGATTGGTTGCTTGAGTTACGAGAAGGAATGTAGGGCGACTTGTCGAGAAATGGGAGGAGGACTTGGTTGGAGTCACCACAGATGATGACTGTGCCCATTTTATGGGCATTTACCACTTGTAATAAGTGTGATAGAATCATTACCGCATTATCCATGATATGACCAGTAAGTATTAGATATCGCCCCTCAGGGTCTTTAATTTCTGACTGGATTAGGAACGGGGTAGATCTGTGAAAGGCTATAAGGGTTCCTTTTCTTTTTGGCACTGGCCGAGGCTGTAAAGGCTTGTGGATAGAAAGGGCTCATATACTTTAGAGTAAAATTCACTGCAAAGTGAGTTTCCTGTAGGCATATTATGTTCGCCTTCTTAGCTTGAAAGAAAAAAAATGCTTTGGTTCTTTTCTGTGGTATGTTGAATCCCTGAACATTCAGGGAAAGAATGTTTAAGGGTGCCATGATATATGATCTAAAAGGTAGCAATGTCCGACTGGATGAATCCACCAGTGTGGACCCGTAAGAGGAAAGAGAAAGAAGAGGGACCAGTACTGTCAGAAGTATAGAGAAGCAGAGAGAACTGAAAATAAAAAGGATAAAGTTAGATAAAATGCAAAATATCATATATTGAAGAGTAAAGTTTTCCCGTGATGGGGGGGAGGGTGGACCACCATCAGGGGGAGTGCAGCCTGCGACGTTTGCCCACATATTATGGATGGGCAAACGAGGAGGGCAAATTGGGGCACACTGAACATCTGTGTGAGGATGAAAAAGCCCTAATCATACTATAAAAAAAAAAAAATGCAGAATAATTTGAAGTAAAACTAATACAAGTAAAACCTGCTTGGTATTAGATTATTAATCCTGGGGTACATGAAAAAATATAAAATAAATCAGTTATGGTGTCCATCAGGTAGAAATTTGGTTAAATTTGACCAGAACAGAACATAAATTTCATATTAACCACTTGTCCCCCGCCCACTGTCAATAGACGGCGGGCGGAGGACACTCTCGTTCTGGGAGGACGTCGTATGACGTCCTCCCTTTAAAACGAGCTAGGAGGCGCGCGCGCTCGCCGCGTTCACAAGGCCCCGGTGCGCGTGCCCGGCGGCCGCGATTGCCGCCGGGCACCCGCGATTGCCCGGAAAACGAGCAGGAAAGTGGATCTCTGTGTGTAAACACAGAGATCCACGTCCTGTGAGGGAGAGGGGACCGATGGTGTGTCCCTTGTACATAGGGACAACCATCGGTCACCTCCCCCAGTCAGTCACCTCCCCCCACAGTAAGAACACATTGAGGGAACATATTTAACCCCTTCCCGCCCCCTAGTGGTTAACCCCTTCCCTGCCAATCACATTTATACAGTAATCAATGCATTTTTATAGCAGGGATCGCTGTATAAATGTGAATGGTCTCAAAAATGTGTCAAAAGTGTCCGATGTGTCCGCCGCAATATCGCAGTCACAATAAAAAATCGCAGATCGCCGCCATTACTAATAATAAAAAAAAAATGCTATAAATCTATTTGTAATTTGTAGACGCTATAACTTTTGCGCAAACCAATCAATACGCGCTTATTGCGATTTTTTTTTTTTTTTTACCAAAAATATGTAGAAGAATACGTATCGGCCTAAACTGAGGAAAATTGTATTTTTTTAAAAAAAAGGGTATTATAGCAAAAAGTAAAAAATAGTGTTTTTTTCCAAACTGGACGCTCTTCTTTTGTTTATAGCGCAAAAAATAAAAACCGCAGAGGTGATCAAATACCACCAAAAGAAAGCTCTATTTGTGGGAAAAGAAGGACGCAAATTTTGTTTGGGAGCCACGTCGCACGACCGCGCAATTGTCATTCAAAGTGCGACAGCGCTGAAAGCTGAAAAATGGCTTGGGCAGGAAGGGGGTTTTCGTGCACAGTAGAGAAGTGGTTAAATCTCATTACTAACTTTGTATTAAGAGAACATCGGCTACCAACCTTAGGTGATAACTTTTATAAATGTAAAAAAAAAAAAGGGGGGGAAGGGGGGGAAAGGGGGGGAAGGGGAGCTAAGTATATAAAAACATAAATTTAGACATACAAACATATATACAAAACATTCACGGTCATACATATGCTTAAATATATATTCACATTCATACCACAATGTATAATTGTATACTGTATGTACACTTAAATATACAAGTATGCTCTCTATCATACTGATATTTGGATTAGGTGTTTCAATATTGTCCTATAAGTTTAGGGAATCAGATGAGACATCATCTGGGTTTCAAAGTAAGGGTTAGGTGAAAAGGTGGAAAGGTAGATGAGCGATACTTAGTTCAATATGGTAATGTTTCAAAGTGTATCATATACGATTTAGTCCATAGCGTCTTCTCTGTATTTTGGAGGAGAATCCAGGTGACTTCTTTTCTGAGAGTGGGGATGATTTCCATTGTTTCCAGAAAGTTTTGAGGATTTTTGTGATGAAGATGACGCAGATCTTCTGCGTGGCGAATTGGGACCAGGTCCATGTTCCACCAAATGTAGATTTTGTAGGGTATGCTGTAGTTCTTCCTCTGATATACAGATGAATTTAGAGCCTTGGTGTGCAAAACGGATAGATAAAGGGAAACCCCATTGGTAATTTATGTGGTGATTTTGTAGTATCTGACGTTGGGGTTTCATTGCTCGGCGTTTGGTAATGGTCAGTTGAGAAAGATCAGCAAAAAGTTGGTATTTATGTCCCTGGAACAAAAAGTCATTCCTTTCTCTTGCTGCTGCTAACAGGTTCTCCTTTGTGCGGTAAAAATAAAATGTTGTGATTATATCGCGTGGTGGACCCTCTGCCTTTTTGGGTGCAAGAATGCGATGGATTCTATCCATTTCTAAATGTTCTGCTGGCAGTGTAGGCAGAAGTTCCTGAAATAAGGCAGTAATGGTATCTTGTAGGTCTGTCACTGACTCTGGTATACCTCTGATTCGAATGTTGGAGCGTCTAGCCCTATTCTCAAAATCTTCCAGTTTAGATTGTAAAGTTAAATTTTCCTCCTTAAGATTTCCCAGTTCAGCCATGCAGTCCTGTGCTGAGTTTTCAATCTCATCCACTCTGGTTTCCAGCGCTTCTGTGTGGCTACCCAGCTCCCTTATCTCTTTTGTGAGGCTGTTTGTGAAATGTTCCACTATTTGTTTCCATGCCAAAAAGAACACTTCTTGCAAAAATATCTTCGTATCTGGGCCATCTCTCATCTTCTAACAATTTGGTGCTGATATTCTCCCCATTTTATACAACCTGTTTGGACTATATTTAACCGTATTATCTTATTATTTATTGTTGGAGATGCTTTCAAGTGTGAGAAGCAGATTTCATCCCACTCCTGATCTGTCATATCCGGAATAGCTACTTGCCATTTATCCCTTGCCCTCACAAGCTTGCAGCATATTTTACTCTGTAATAGGGATGAGCCGAACACCCCCCGGTTCGATTCGCACCAGAACATGCGAACAGGCAAAAAATGTGTTTGAACATGCGAACATCGTTAAAGTCTATGGGACACGAACATGAAAAATCAAAAGTGCTCATTTTAAAGGTTAATATGCAAGTTATTGTCACAAAAAGTGTTTGGGGACCCGGGCCCTGCCCCAGGGGACATGTATCAATGCAAAAAAGCTTTAAAAACTGCAGTTTTTTTGGGAGCAGTGATTTTAATAATGCTTAAAGTGAAACAATAAAAGTGAAATATTCCTTTAAATTTCGTACCTGGGGGGGTGTCTAAAGCATGCATGTAAAGTAGCGCATGTTTCCCGTGTTTAGAACTGTCTCTGTGCAAAAAGTCATTTAAAAGTACTCGCGGCTATTCATGAATTGTTGGTCCCGGCAATACAGAGAAAAGTCATTGAAAACAATTACAGCCCCCCCCAGTCCATTACCAGGCCCTTTGGGTCTGGTATGAATATTAAGGGGATACCCTGCCATTTTTTTCAATGACTTTTATCTGTATTGCCAGGACCCGACAATTCATGAGGCGAGTGGCCTCATCCCCACAACCCTTGCTCGGTGGTTGTGGGGGTCTGCGGGTGGGGGGCTTATCGTAATATGGAAGCCCCCTTTAACAAAGGGGACACCCAGATTCCACCCCCCCTATGTAAATTGGTAACGGGGTACATTGTACCTCTACCATTTCACAAAAAAAGTGTCAAAAAAGGTAAAAAAACACATACAGCTTGGGAAAAGTCCTTTAATAATAAATAAAAAAATAAATTCCAGTGATGTACATCCTTTCACGACCCGGACCCACGCTGCCTGCCGCTCCCGCCGCTACGAACTATACAGCCTCCTCCATAGAAGGCTCCCGGGCGAATGAAGCCTGAGCCGTGTGACATTTCTTTTATACCCGAGGACGGGGCCACCTGTGACGTGACGAGTGACCCCGCCTGTTCTGTAACGGGGGTTTCCGGCGGCTTCACCGTGGTGTCACAGGTGACCCCGCCCCCCTCTGGCGCAGAGGGGGGCGGGGTCACCCGTGACACCACGGGGAAGCCGCCGGAAACCCCCTGTTACATCAGAACGGGGCAGGGTCACTCGTCATGGGTGGCCCCGCCCTCGGGTATAAAAGAAATGTCAAACGGCTCACGTGTCATTCGCCCAGGAGCCTTCTATGGAGGAGACTGTATAGTTCGTAGCGGCGGGTAGCGCGGGTCTGAGTCGTGGAAGGATGTACATCGCTGGAATACATTTTTTTATTAAAGGACTTTTCCCAAACTGTCTGGTGTGTTTTTTTTACCTTTTTTGACACTTTTTTTGTGAAATGGTAGAGGTACAATGTACCCCGTTATCAATTCACATAGGGGGGCGGAATCTGGGGGTCCCCTTTGTTAAAGGGGGCTTCCATATTACGATAAGCCCCCCTCCCGCAGACCCCCACAACCACCGGGCAAGGGTTGTGGGGATGAGGCCCTTGTCCCCATCAACATGGACACAAGGTGCTTTGAGGGGTCACAGACCCCCAAAGCACCCTCCCCATGTTGAGGGCATGTGGCCTGGTACGGTTCATGGGGGGCGCTCTTTCATCCCCCCCCTCTTTTCCTGCGGCCTGCCAGGTTGCATGCTCGGATAAGGGTCTGGTATGGATTTTTTGGGGGAACCCCACGCCATTTATTTTTAAATTACGCTGGGTTCCCCTTATTATCAATACCAGACCTGAATTTGGGGGGACCCCCACACATTTATTTTTTTAATTTTGGTTCCCTGCACAAAATGTCATTTTTGAAGGAAAAAAAAGTCATTTAAAACTACTCGCGCTATTAATGAATTGTCGGGTCCCGGGAATACAGGTAAAAGTCATTGAAAAAAATGGCAGGGGTTCCCCTTAATATTCATACCAGACCCAAAGGGCCTGGTAATGGACTCGGGGGGGGGGGGACCCCTGTCATTTTTTTCAATGACTTTTCTCTGTATTGCCGGGACCGACAATTCATGAATAGCCGAGAGTAGTTTTAAATGACCTTTTTAACTTCAGAAATTACACTTTGTGCAGAGAAAGTTCTAAATGAGGGAAACATGCGCTACTTTACATCCGTAATTTAGACACCCCCCCAGGTACGAAATTTCAAGGAATATTTCACTTTTATTGTTTCACTTTAAGCATTATTAAAATCAATGCTCCCGAAAAAACTGCCATTTTTAAAACTTTTTTTTTAATTGATACATGTCCCCTGGGGCAGGACCCGGATCCCCAAACACTTTTTATGACAATAACTTGCATATTAACCTTTAAAATTAACACTTTTGATTTCTCCCATAGACTTTTATAGGGTGTTTTTAAATTTTTCCGCGAACACCTCAAATTGGTCGCTGTTCGACTCGAACATAAAGCTCATCCCTACTCTGTAATAAATGTGAGTACAGTTTGGATATTAACCTCTTTGGTCCCTGTGATTTCAATATCCCAATAAGGGGATATTTAGATATACCAAGTTCCTCACTTCCAAACTGTGCCTGTAGTACAGGGGTCTTCAAACATTCTAAACAAAGGGCCAGTTTATTGTCCTTCAGACTCTAGGAGGGCCGGACTATGGCCAGCGGGAGTGGAAATGATCCTGGCATCAGTGAGAGTAAGCATTACCACATTTGGTATTAGGGGGAGGAACAGTGCCCAGTCCTTGGTATCATAGGGAGGAATAGTACCCCATTTTTGGTGTCAGTGGGAGAAATGATGCCCCATTGTTGGTGGCAGAATAGTGTCTTGTATCAGTGGGATGAATAGTGCCAAAAGGGCCGAAAAAGGCAAGCAGAGGGCCACATACGGCCCTTCGGGCCACAGGTTGGAGACCACTGCTGTAGTACATGTCGAAGCTGCAAATACTTTTAGAACTGTCTGCTCGAGAGGTTATATTGTTTACTTAAATTCTCCTATGATCATATTATATTATTGTCATATATCTGTCCAATTGTAGTTACCTTTTTCTGAATCCAAAATTTACTATCCCCAAATGTTTCTAAATGTTTAAATGATGAATTGTTACAGAAAGCAGTTTCTGGGGGAATACTGTTGTGGAGATTTTTATGAAGATGTATTTAATATGTATTGTCATAGTGTCACCCAGTGTTAGTACTTCCGCAGCCCGCTCTAAAGAGCTGGCTGGGGCAGTCTGAGGCTGGTTGAATCCCGTCTGGTAGGGGAAAACGTCTTGAGGTTGGAGTGTGATGTTTGCAGGGTGCGGATATGTCCACCGACGGGGGCCCTCTGTGCATTAGCACGGACGATCGTTGAGGAGGGGATATGCTCCCTCTGCAACGACATCATTGGTTATAGGCAGATGCGTGCTCTTGTCTCTGCTGTGTCTGATCAGCATTGATTGGGATTCGTAGCGCGCGTCTGCAGATAGCCTCCCTCCCCCATTCAATAATAGTATAATCTGAATATGCGTTATTCTATGGAATCGCGCAGAATAAGGATTCCTATCAACGGTAATATGAGAGCGTTGTCAGAGCCGGGGAGAGCGTCCATGTTTTAAAGCAATACGGCTTTGTTTGCTGGGAGCATGCGCGCTCTCCCTGCCTGGACACACCCATAGGACTTTAGCCATTATGTTATTGTATTATTGTATTCTTTAAGCTATATTTTTTGAGTGGTATTCATGTACTGAATTGTATGGGACACCCTATTGGAAGGGATGTCCTTGTATTGTCATTCTCCCTGTGTGAAGGTCACATGCTGTGACATCACTTCCTGTTGGTAACTTCTTTAGTAAATATCACATGCTGTGACATCACTTCCTGTTGGGATTTTAATAAAAGAGCGAGAGACACTGCTCCCAGGCAGTCATGCTGGGAGGCTGAGATGAGAACATAGCTGTGTGATGCTTGCTTCTTGGAATGGATGGGACGTATGATGGTGAGTGGAATTTAGCCTAAAGATAGCATTATTACAAAAAGATGGAATCTAAAGTGTGTGCTTAGGTAGCACAGGAAATATAGGCTGTATGCTCTGCATGGAACCTGTATTTCCACGACAATATCAGTAAATCCTGTCATTTTCCCAAGGCGTCTTTCAGGACAGCACCTTGAGAGATAGCGACTCCACCCACCATTGTAGGAAACACCTTCTTCCTCCAAACTTTAAAGGGAGGTACCTCCCTGCATACCTCAGTTTTTGTGCTTCCTCCGGCCGGGAGGAAGCACCTTTGGTGAAGGGAGGCTGGAGCTTTCAGGTTTTCTTGGGAGCGGAGGCTTCCCTCATAATTTTTTCCTCCATTGGAGACCGCTGTCCTCCCACTCTACCCAGCATGGAATACAGGGCATTCGGGCTCCTCTGATGTGCCCTAGACGTGTTTCCGCCCTTACCTGCGCCTGTGACCTGCCAGCAGTCAGACAGTGCGCAGGCGCCAATCCCGGCGGGGACGTGATACACGTTTTGGCCGGCTCGCGTGACGTCATACGCGAGCGGGATGCATACAAAGCGAGCGGACCGATCACTCCACAGTGTCGTTCGTGGAGTGCGGTCGCTCGCAACACATCACATCCCAACGAGAGGCAGTCTTTTTGCCTGCATTGGATACAAACATCAAGGTGGGTCAGGCGCAGTAAGCTTGCTTGGTGTGGACGTTTTTGTCTGGCTGACAGTGCTCACGGTATGCGTTGTTACAATGCTTAGCACTTATGGGTTTTAACATTCCCCTTCCAGACCTGTTGTTTGTTGGCGCCGCCAGCAAGCTAATAGGCTTCCCACGTTTTGCACCCACCTCTGGTTCCCTGAGAAGCAGAATTCTGCAGGTAGCAAGGTATTTATCTACTATACTTTTTTGTTTAAGGCTTATCATTGTAAGATACCTATAGAGTTGTCAAACATTGGAGACCCCTTTTATCAATTTCCTAAATCCTATACCATGTGTTTCCCTGCAGTAAGATGACTCCTTGATCGAGACATCCACGCAATATTTGGGACACCATTATTTGGTATATCAGGTGTATGTTCAAACATTTTTTTTGTGCAGTTACGATCTGTTTTAGGTAAGATTCTTCCATATAATCTTCATTATGCCATGTAGGCAACACCTAATACAGTCCACTTTCCCCTAAAGGATACCTTTTGTATGTGTATTTTTTAGATCAGGCACCTGCATTTATCAGCTGCGAACATTCTCCCTGTGCCTGTATACCATCAAATTCACGGTACCTATAAATCGTTAAAATACCATAGTTTTTTACTTGTAGACAGTTTTAATTTTTACTAACTAGGTTTATTATATATATGCTTGGTATATTCTAGTTTCCTGGTGCATCCCCCTATTCCCCATCATACCTACCTCCTATGATCGAATCTAGCAGAACAAGATTGTTTGAGATCTGACAGTTACCAATGGGTGGATACGTCTCCCAGAGGAGCTGTTAGGCGGTGAGGCAAGCGTACCCGACATTTTGAAACACAAAACATTTATCTGGTGAGTGTCATGGGCTGCAACCTTTGACAGTCCTGTATAATATATAAATTTGCATTGTATTACATCATACATATGTATATACACATGTTTTTTGATATTTTTTGATATACAATTTCTTTATGTACTATAATGTATGTTTTTTCATTAAAATTTAGAAGCTCCTGAAGAAGCGATCTTATCAAAATCGCGAAACATGTCGAGCATCTTTTTAAATTCCTTCAGGAACCAGGTGAACACCTACTTGGGAAACACCTCCTAACAAGTCCAGCGTGGGCATTCTAGTATATTCATTCCCGCATCCAGCGACAAATAGTATTGAGTGTTCCCCCGTGGTTGTACTCACGGGTTACCAGTTTTCATTGTCCTTTTCCCTTTTTTCTTTCTTTATATGTTTTTCTAATCAACTGTGTTTCATATGTATGTATTTTTATACTATATTAAAACAACATATATTTTTCTATAGTAGTGCCTATAAAGTCAATTTTTTCCACACAATTCTCCACTAGTCAATAGGATGTGGCACTTTTATTATCAAGGGTGACAGATTACCATGCAAGGGCAACAAGTAATCAATTTCTAACCATACAGGGGACTTGGCTGAAAGAAGAGTCAAAAAGATCCTCAAAATGGAGAGAGCTAAAGGCAATCTTATTGGCTCTGCTAAAGTTTTCTCCAGATCTCCAGAACCATCATGTTCAGGTGTTAACAGACAATGCCACGGCAGTGGCATATCTCAACAGGCAAGGGGGCACAAGGAGCAGACCTCTACAGGTTCTTGCAGCAGAGATCCTTCTGTGGGCAGAAAGGAACTTTAAAGTCCCTGTCATCTATCCATCTAAAGGGGTCCCTGAACAGGGTGGCGGATTTCCTAAGCAGACATACAGTCTGGGAGTCAGAATGGGCACTGAACCCGGAAGTCTTTGCGACAATTTCCAGCAGGTGGGGTCAACCAGATGTGAACCTGTTTGCCTCAAGGGAAAACACGCAGGTACTTCAATTATTTTCCCTAAACAAACTAGATGGGTCTCTAGGAATAGACGCTCTGACACACCCTTGGAGGTTTCGCCTTTGTTTCACGTTCCCCCATTCCAGTTAATCCCTCTAGTGTTAAGAAAAATCCAAAGGGAAAAGGTAACGGTCATCTTGATCACCCAGTTCTGGTCCAAGAGAGCTTGGTTCTCAACTGTCCTGGGAATGGCAACCAAGCCATGTTGGCATCTGCCCCCCAGGCAAGATTTATTGATGCAGGGTCCTGTATGTCACCCAAATGTGTCCAGTCTCTCCCTCGCAGCCTGGTATCTGAAAGGCAACTCCTAAAAAAGAAGGGTTTTTCAGACCGATTAGTTGCGACACTGCTAGAAAGCAGAAAGAAAGTAGCTAGAGCCATATACACCAAAGTATGGAAGGTGTATAACTCCTGGTGTGATTTATCTGATAGAAATCTGGATAATCTTAGTTCTATTTTGGAATTCCTACAAGAGGGAGCAGACAAAGGTCTGGCAATCAGCACTTTGAAGGTACAGGTATCTGCACTAACAGTGTTTCTGGAAAGATCCGTGGCCTCAAAACCACTAGTAGCTAGGTTCTTTAAGGCCCTTACAAGGTCTTACAGCTCAGATTAGGGGTTTCCCGAAATGGAATCTCTCAGTAGTGCTGCAATCACTGGCGGGAAAGCCGTTCGAACCTTTAGAACAGGGATATGCAATTAGCGGACCTCCAGCTCTTGCAGAACTACAATTCCCATGAGGCTGAGCAAGACTCTGACAACCACAAGCATGACACCCAGAGGCAGAGGCATGATGGGACCTGTACTTTTGCAAGAGCTGGAGGTCCGCTAATTGCATATCCCTGCTTTAGAAGATGCATCTCTCAGAGATCTCACCCTAAAGACACTGTTCCAGGTCGCTATTACTTCAGCACGCAGGATCAGGGAGCTACATGCCCTGTCAATAAGGGAACCTTATTTATCTTTATTTTCGGATAGAGTTGTTCTAAGAACAGATCCAACATTTTTACCCAGGGTAGCCTCAACAGCCAATCGCTCCCAAGAGATTGTGCTACCTACTTTCTGTGCAGACCCTTCAGGGGAGAAAGAAGCCTTTTTTCATAGGTTAGATGTAAGAAGGACTTTGTTATGCTATCTAAAAATAACAAAGGGCTTTAGACGCACAGATTCCTTGTTTATTCTTTTTGGCGGCAACAAAAAAGGTTGCCAAGCTTCTAAGGGTACCTTGGCTAGATGGTTAAAGTTATCCATCCTGGAAGCCTACTCTCACGCAGGCATGGTGCCACCAGTAGGGATATGTGCACACTCAACAAGAGCACTTGCGGCCACATGGGCAGAAAGAGCTGGTGTCACCCCTGACCAAATTTACAGAGCAGCAACGTGGTCAAGTTTTCGCACGTTCGTGCGCCATTACAGACTGGACCTCACATCTGCCAGTGACCAGGCTTTCGGCAGAAAGGTCCTACAAGCTGTTGTCCCGCCCTAAGGTGGTAAGTCTCTGTTATCCCCTCAAGGTGCTGTCCTGAAAGACGCCTTGGGAAAATTCAAGTTAGACTTACCTGTAACTTGTTTTTCAGAAGTCTTTCAGGACAGCAACGACCCGCCCTAAATGTTTGATATACTAGGCTGTGACTAACGTATGTGTTTATGTGTTCCAGCCGGGGTCGGAGGTTTCTCTGATACAACTGAGGTATGCAGGGAGGTACCTCCCTTTAAAGTTTGGAGGAAGAAGGTGTTTCCTACAATGGTGGGTGGAGTCAGTGGCGTCACTAGGGTTGGTGTCACCTGGTGCGGTAAAACATGGTGTCACCCCCCCATATTTTTTTCCTCATACAAAACTGCATATATTGGCAATAGTAATGTCGTTATGGTGATCTCTGGATCGGATATGTCCCTGGGGAGAGCAGACATTGGCATCATTGGTATTGATGATTTGATTTGGATTTTGGAACCGACTTGCTGAAACTGTGTGTTGCTTGCTGTACGGGATCTGATCGCTGCAGGGAAGATGGTGACCAGGCTGCTGACAAGGTGTGTTGCTTGCTTGACAGTGGACGGTATCTGATGGCCGCAGCCAGGGAAGATGGCAAGATGCTGCTGGATGGATCTAATGGGTGCAAGATGTGGGTGTGGGCAGGGCCAGCACTCCTGCTAGGCAGCTGCTAGGGCACACTGCTGCCTAGGGGGCACAGCTATGGCCACTGACTTCCTCATTAGCCTGGCTGGGGAACATAAGGGGTCCTACACAGGGCTGGGGCTCTGACTAACTCTCCAGAGAAAGCAGCAGCTGTGAAGGACATCCATCACGGCTGCTGCAGAGGAGGTCAGCAGCAGCTCAGCCTGCGAGGAGGGCGATAGCAGAGGAGGCAGGCACAAGGACAGCTGGGGAGGTGGAGGAGGCGGGCATGAGGACCATGGAGGAGGCGGGCATGATGACGGCTGGGGAGGTGGAGGAGGCGGACATGAGGACCATGGAGGAGGCGGGGAATGCAGACAGCTGGGGAGGTGAAGAAGGCGGGCATGAGGACAGCTGGGGAGGTGGGTACGAGGGCAGCTGGGGAGGTGGGTACGAGGGCAGCTGGGGAGGTGGGCACAAGGACAGCTGGGGAGGTGGGCACGAGGACAGCTGGGGAGGTGGGCACGAGGACAGCTGGGAAGGTGGGCACGAGGACAGCCTGGGAGGTGGAGGAGATGGGCATGAGGACAGTGGAGGAGGCGGGCATCATGTCTCTGGATGTAGCTGCTGCCCCAGTGAGTCCGCTCTCTGATACTGTTTCAGTCATCTGCACGCCCTATCAGGGTACATTAGCCAATCCTGGGAGATGTCAGAGGTGATCATGGTGTGACCCCATTGAAACCACAACAATCTCTCAGCAGCACTTAGCAGGAGGCTGACAGACAGCATGAAACACAAAACAATGTAAATTGCTTGCTTCATACCAAGAACCATGTGCTGTGTGCAAAAGGGGAAATCATTGGAAGTTAAATATGACCGCCAAATAGCACGTTGGGGCTACATTTATGGTTAAAGGGCATACAAATATTCCTCTTCTGCAGAGACCATAAAAAGCAAAACCGTTTTTAGCAATACCTTATAACTAAATAAGTTATTTACACAAACATAAAATATCCCTCCCTGTAACTAGGCGGCGGACACCATGCCAGCACCTCCCCCCCCACCTCCTCTCTTATCACAACAACTCATCAGCTCAGGCGGCAGAGGACACCCGCTCTGCCATCGCAATACGCCACTCCCGCTCGTTACCGATCCAGCTTAAGGGGGGCTCAGGTACACCAGGGCAGCAGCTGGGAGTCCAGGGAGTGTCTGCATGCAGTGCAGCGAGTGAGCAGCAGCCGCGCCGCCCATACAGGAGAAGAGTGACAGGGCCAGGCTGAGCAGCGCAGTGAGAGAGGAAGAGGGGGAAAAAACACACACACACAGGCCAGGCTAGCGCAGCCGTGGCACCAGAGGTGTTCCTGCTGAAAATAAAACTGTCAAAGGGAACCAGGGCTTTCGCTGCCCTCAGGATGGTGTCACCCCTCTGGTGGGTGTCACCCTGGTGCGGACCGCACCCCCGCACCCCCCTAGCAATGCCTCTGGGTGGAGTTGCTATCTCTCAAGGTGCTGTCCTGAAAGACTTCTGGAAAACAAGTTACCGGTAAGTCTAACTTGAATTTTTTTTGCTTCTTTCCATACTGACCTTGCCAGCACCAAAAGAGGAATTTTCACTCCAACCCTCCAAGTCAGATGTTTCCAATCCCACCAGAAGATCATCTACTTGCATATTACCTATAGCTACTGCTCCACCCCCATATCTTGTTCCTGCATTATCCATGTTCTTAAGTGCTTAAATTGGTCTGCCAGGTAGTATAAATATAAATCTGGCAGTGCCATTCCTGTTGCTGTTTTGGGTCGTTGTAACGTTGTAAAGTTTTAATTTAAACCTACCGTTTGCCCATATGAATTTAGTAATCTGTGAATTAAATTTTTTAAATATCTGTTTGGGTATCCTTACTGAGGAATGCGAAGACACATATAGACACTTGGGTAATATAATTGACATAATTAAGTTTATTCTTCCTGACATCGACTAGGGTAATTGAATCCATGTCCTCAATTTACTCTTAACATAATCCAGCAAGGGATATACATTTGCTTCCAGTGCTTCAGCTGGTTCCAAGGTAATATGTAATCCAAGATATTTAAATGATTCTACTATTTTTAACAGAGTCCGGGGCCAATCCCTCGTTCTTTGACCAAGCAGTATCAGCGTAGATTTTTTGCCAGTTAAGCCTCGTACACACGGCCGAGAATCTCATCAAGAAAAAACACGTGTACACACGCTCCTTTCAAAGAACCCGCGGTTCTTTGAATAGAGCGAACGCGGTGACGTAATCGACTACGACGAGCGTGCGCACGTCACATTCAATGCCGTCGCCGCCATCTTGCTACACCCTACCTATGCCTAGGAAGCTACCGCGCATGCGTCAAAGTCATTTCGAGCATGCGCGGGCTTCCCGGAGGACAGGTAAGTGTACACACACACACTTTTCTCGTCGAGAAACATGCTGACAAGAATCTCGACGAGAAAATAGAGAGCAGGTTCTCTATTTTTCTCGTCGAGATTCTTGTCGGTTTTCTTGACGAGAAACATGATAGCCGCGTACACACGACCGATTTACTCGGCAAGAAAGCTCTGCCAGTAAGTTTCTTGCTGGTTCTTGCCGAGAAACTCGGTCGTGTGTACGAGGCTTTAAGCCTCGTACACACGACCGAGTTTCTCGTCCAAAAACGACAAGAAAACTGCCGAGAGAGCTTTCTTGTCGAGAAAACCGGTCCTGTGTATGGTTTTTCATTGAGAAAACTGCTGTGAATCTCGACGAGAAAAATATACAACCTGCTCTCTTTTTTCTCGTCCGGATTCTCGATTTTCTCGTCGTGTTTCTCGTCGGCCTGTTTTGCGACGAGAAAAACGTTTGTGTGTATGCTTTTACGAGTCTTCCAAAAGCGCGCATGCTCAGAATCAAGTATGAGATGGGAGCGCTTCTTCTGGTAAAACAAGCCTTCGTAATGGAGATAGTACATTCGTCCCGCTGTAAATTATTGCATCGTTTAAATGTTGTGCATTTAAATCTTCTTTAGAATGTTACAATAATGAAAACAAATTAACTTGTTTTGCTGCTGATATTCACACAGAGTTCTGACTATCTATTTTAAACCTTTTTCATGCTGATCTTAAGAAGATTTAGCTGTATTATATCGTGTAAGATCTTCTGAATTTTTTTATGTTTAAAATTTTTTAGACAGATGTTAATTTTATGAAATAAAACCAATAGCGCTGCGTGAATTAGTAACTGATAACCATATAACATAACACTCTGTAATGTGACCTATAGTAAATGACCATAGGATGTAGAGTTATTAGCGTGCTTGAAATAAATAAGCTCAAAACCTCTGTGATGACTAACTCCGACGTATAGTCATCACAATCTTCAAAAAAATGAAAAAAACTCAAACAAACTGAAATGACATGTAATTCTTCTCATAAAATGTCCAAACCGAGATTAGAAAATGACATATCCCAAAGTAATGAAAGTTCCAAGATATCGTTAGTTCAAGACTGTTCAATGCAGGTAAATGAGTATTGGTGACTTCACACTAAAACACCCAAGAAGAAGTGAAGCATTGGAAAAGACAAAGATCCTCCACCTTCAGGCCTCGTACACACGGCCGAGATTCTCGTTGAAAAAAACATGTCGTTTTTTTCGACGAGATTCTTGGACAAGAAACTTGTCCCGGCCGAGTGTACACACGCTCGTTTCAAAGAACCCGCGGTTCTTTGAAAGGAGTGTACGCGGTGACGTCATCGACTACGTCGAGCATGCGCTCGTCACATTCGATGCCGTCGCCGCCATCTTGGTATACCCTACGTATGCCTAGGAAGCTACCGCGCATGCGTCGAATTCATTTCGAACATGCGCGGGCTTCCGAGCGGACAGGTAAGTGTACACACACTCACTTTTCTCGTCGAGAAACATGCCGAGGAGAATATCGACGAGAAAATAGAGAGCAGGTTCTCTATTTTCTCGTCGAGGTTTCTTGTCGGTTTTCTCGACGAGAAACCCGCTAGCAGCGTGCACACGACCGATTTACTCGGCAAGACCTCTCTGCCAGCAAGTTTCTTGCTGGTTCTTGCCGAGAAAATCGGTCGTGTGTACGAGGCCTCAGGCCTCGTACACACGACCGATTTTCTCGTCCAAAACAGTCAAGAAAAGTGCCGCGAGAGTTTTTTTGTCTAGAAAAACGTTCGTGTGTATGGTTTTACGACGAGAAACTTGACGAGAATCTCGACGAGAAAATAGAGAACCTGCTCTCTATTTTCTCGTCAGGATTCCAGATTTCCTCGTCGTGTTTCTCGTCGGCCTGTTTTGTGACGAGAAAATGGTTCGTGTGTATGCTTTTACGACTCTTCCAAAAGCGCGCATGCTCACAAGCAACTATGAGACGGGAGCGCATCTTCTGGTAAAACAAGCCTTCATAATGGAGAGAGCACATTCGTCACGCTCATAAATATTTCATAGTTTAAATGTTCTGCATTGAATTCTTCGTTAGAATGTTACATTAATCAAAACGAGTGACCTTCTTTTGCTGCTGATATTCACACAGAGTTCTGCCTTATTTTTAACCTTTATCATGCTGCTCTTTATAAGATTTATGTGTATTATATCGTGCAAGTTTTTAGGAATAATTTAAATGGTTAGATTTTTCAAAATTATGTTAATTATAATTTCTCAATGTTTTGATAGCGATCTCCCATTTAATTTTCGGATCTAAATTTTTAAAATTTCACACCATGTTTTTGAGCTAATCAGATTTAGTTATTCTTTTGGGGGGGTGATATCTGTGCCTTTTATTGTCAGTCAAATGTATCTGCTTACTCCAAAGCTTGTTTTTTTTTATTTAAAAATACACATAGTCAAGTATGAACTTAAACAAAAAACACATTTATTCATGTTTATAAATTAAATAAAGAGAAGGCAGCGCTGGAGAAGCTGCTGCCATTTGTGCATCCCAGGGACCCCAGAGCACACAGCAACCCTGTGTGGACACTAAAATTGGGAGCTTGAGAAGGCCCACATTTCAGAACACAATCTGATGCTGGCCTCCCAGAGGTCAGGAACAGCAGCAGGTGAGATATATGTCCCAAGTGTGTGGTACTACAACAGGCTGCCTTCTGTCCGACCACAATGAAGCAAGGCCATCACTTCCTCTTCTTCCTGGCAACCTTCCCTGCAGCCTTTCCTGAAGCCTTTCCTGCAGCCTTTCCTGCAGCCTTCCTTCTTCGTTTGGCTGGAGGCTGGCCCACTGGAGGGGTACTCCTGTCAGGAGGAGGAGGTGGAGGTGTAGCAGAAAGGGGTGGGGCAGAAGAAGAAGGTGGAGGTGTAGCAGAAGGGGGTGGGGCAGAAGGTGGAGGTGTAGCAGAAGGGGGTGGGGCAGAAGGTGGAGGTGTAGCAGAAGAGGGTGGGGCAGAAGGTGGAGGTGTAGCAGAAGGGGGTGGGGCAGAAGATGGAGGTGTAGCAGAAGAGGGTGGGGCAGAAGGTGGAGGTGTAGCAGAAGGGGGTGGGGCAGAAGGTGGAGGTGTAGCAGAAGGGGGTGGGGCAGAAGAGGAAGGTGGAGGTGGAGGTTGAGGTTGGGTCAGTTGGGCCACCTCACATATGGCGGTATTGGGGGTAATTTTCTCCATCACCCCCTTGTTGAGCAAGGTGATGAGCAGGGGCTCGCATAGGAGGCGTTGCTCCATGCTCATCACCTTGAACTTAGCCTCCACTAGGCCGGCAATGGCCTCTTCAGGGGATGTGGGCTCCTTGAGGGTGGCATGGGCCTCTTTAATAAGGGCCATTGCTGCCTCACTGGTGGTCCTGTCCCTCCTGCCTCTTTTGTGAAGCCGGATGGGAGGCACCTGGGATCTGGTGCTTCTCCTTTGCCCTGCCACCTCCTGTCTGCCACTGGGCCCTGCCACCTCCTGTCTGCCACTGGGCCCTGCCACCTCCTGGCTGCCACTGGGCCCTGCCACCTCCTGGCTGCCACTGGGCCCTGCCACCTCCTGGCTGCCACTGGGCCCTTCCTCCTCCTGCCTGACAGTTTCCAGACCCTCCTCCTGGCTGATTTCATCCTGTGTATGAAAAAGGAACATAGTTTAATATGTTGGTTTAATCTTTGCATCAAACTTTGTAATCCTGATGGAAGCAATTAGAATGTAAATGCATAAATCCTTGCTTTAAATTTACCACTACATCAGCTTGACTATTTACCACACAATTAAGTGCAGAATAATGTCTACAGATCATGATTTCACTTGTGGAATACAAAATAATGTATGTTTCTCATCCTGACATATTTGGGAAACATTAATTTTATCCCACTACATTTTCAGTTAATACTATACCTGGCTCCAGATGGACAAATCAGGATCATCCAGGATGGCTGCCTCCTCTTGCTCCAGAGAAGGCTCAGGTTGGCTGCAGGGAAGTCTGGGGGGAAGAGTGGAGAGTGATGGCCTTGGCTCAATGTGGTCATCCAGGAAGGACATCCTGCTGTAGTACCACAAAATCGGGACATAAACATCATCTGCTGCTGCTCCTGACCTCTGAGAAGCCAGCACCTTAGAGCGTTCAGTCCTGTAGGTACCTCTCAAGCTCCCAATTTTAGTGTCCACTTGTTTTGCTGTGGCTGTGGGCACCTTGGTATGCACAAATGGGAGCAGCTTCTCCAGCGCTGCTTTTCTCACCCCTTTTTTTTTATGGATGGGGTTTTTGGTCTCCCACAGAGCCGGCAGCTCCCTTACCCGGTCAATAAATTCCGCCAGGAACTCTTTGTCGCTAATAAAGACATTCATATTGTATCTGCAAGTAAAATAAATTATATTTAAATAATGTGAGGCAAACAGTCTAACCTCCTTCACATCCTAGTCACCATATATATCCTCCACCAATCTCAAGACAGTATAGGCCAACAATTTTTACAAGTCTCACAAAATCACATACCTTCGTTCGCACGTCCGTCACTTGAACTCCTCTCTCCGCACACCGAACGTACTATAGTCACATGTGTGTTTGCTATATACACACCACGCATGCGTCCAAATTCGAACACGACGCTCCGCACACGTCGCCCGCCCATGACGTTCTAACTAACATCTTTTCCCCGCCCCTTCTCTTTCGGCGCGCAGACAGATATGGCGGAGTTACAGCAGGTGTCTGATAATTCTGCAACTAGCGAGGAGACAAGCCCGGAGACCGAGGACACGTCACGATCAAGGAGGAGATTCAAGGCATCGAATATGTCTATGGCGGAGATGGTGGACATCTTGGTCAAGGCTGATTATGATGCCAAGCATGGGCCGTATAGCAAACCAAATAGAAGGAAGGCCAAAATCCTCACTAAAGTTGTGAAGAGTCTGAGGGCGAAGTTCGGGGTGAAACGCTCAAATGAGCAGCTCAGAAAGAGGTGGTCAGACCTCAAACTGAGGGAGCCAGACCAGTTGAGGATCATAAAGAGGATGCTCGCTAAAAGTAAGTAAAATGACGACCTTTCTGCTATTAATCTTTTTAGAAACTGACATTTTTTTTTTTTTATCATATTGGACTCCCTTCCAAAATGTAATATTTTGAACTAGGTTGGGCACAGTAATCGTTCGTTACGTAACCGACACTTCGTTCGGCCACTATCCGCGGTTTTGGCTTATTTAAGAGCCACAAAAGTAATTAGACATCTGCCATTTTTGATCAAGTATTGTGGATAATTTTTAAGTCTAGATGATGTGTTTGTAAGGAGAATGAAATGCAAACTTTAATCAGTGTAAAGGAGAGGACACTCAGCAGCTGCTTCCACATCTGTACTTTGGAGCACTATAGTGTGGGCCACCAGACCCGCCTTTTTTGGGTGTCCCACACAGGTGCATCAGAGTTTATTTGTGGTGCCTCCATGTCCAAAAAATTACATCCAAATGTGAATACTAAACATATTTGGGGTCATAAATAATGCATTTTTCTTTAAATTCCGCACAAACACACACTTGTACCCCACTTCCAAACAATTTAGCCTGTTTTTAGTTTAACAATGAGATTTTTACAGTGTGATAAATAGACCTTTGGTTTTATTCTCATAGGGGAGAGAAGACTGGGAGGAGGACACTCCAGGGAGCACATGCACCCCACAACTTCCAAGCAACCCCAAACTCCCAAAGATCCACAACCGAAAGATGTGCAGGAAGTTGAGGTGGAGGAAGGAGAAGTGCAGGAAGGAGAGGTGGATGACGTTGTGGATCTGGTCACCACAACAGGTCAGTATCTGACACCACAGCTTAAGGTAAGCGAGGTAGGCCTGCAGAGTTAATTTTTTTTAATGGTTTTTAGGGGATGGAAATGTTGTGAAGGATAGCACACGGTTCTCTGCTGACAGTGCCCTCCGCCTCATCCAGCAAGTGATGGAATGTAGCACGGAACTGGACCTAATTAAACAAAGAATCCATGTGATGGAACAAACATTTAAAGACATTCTCGATGTTTTGGGGAGAATTCAATAAGCCATCCAAACACATTTGTTTTTACATGTTTGTTTTTATATTTTTTCTAATTTTTTGAGTAACAAAGCAGCCAAAAATTGAATATGCACACAGTGTGTGAACATGTGCTATCTGCCATCAGGGGATATCCATGTACGTCTTTTGTGGGTGCAACCCCTTCCTCGTATCAAAAGTCGGTGAACTGAGGAAGGGGATGCACCCCCAAAACACGTCCATTGATCACCCCTGATGGCAGATAGCACATGTTGACAATAGGGATCAGGATTGTAAACTTCCTATTTGCAAAAAAGTAAAAATGTGTGCATATTGAATTTTTGGCTGGGCAAGGGGTGGCAGGACCCCATATTAGGACGGGCACATAGAGACATAGTTTGTGTAACTGAATGTCTCAGATTGCTCAGAGGTATCCAATGTTGTCATTTTAGAAATGCAAGTGGTATTTTTGTATTTTCATAAGCCAAAATTTGCCGGGTTGTGGCCAGGCCAACCCCAAAGTAAAACAAAAAAAAATGTGCAGAGAGTAAAATATTTGACCACAAACAACGTGTAGCTTCTTTTTATAATACTCTCTAAGCTTATTTGGTTCTTTTGTAAGGTAACATAGTGAAATTGGTTGTTATTTACTAAAGTAAAATACACTTGCCACTACAAATGCACAAAGACAAACTAGGAGACAGGAAAGAACAAATAATTAAAGGTTTAAACAAGATTTTTATTGGGATACTTAGACATAGGCTGGCATAGGAATTGCCCCCCTACCCGTGAAATACTCCATGTATTTGTCCCGAACCACACGGGCATTTTGGGGGGGCAAGCCAAGACGGGCAGATTCCAGGCCCGGAAGGGGATTTGCAGGGGAAAGTCCAGCCTCTGGCAAAACTGAGGCCATATAGGAATTAGATTTTTGGCTCAGAAAGTTGTGTAGCACATAGCAGCATAACACTACATAGTTTATTTTGTAGTCCGCCAAGTGGATGGAAGTCATAAAAAGGCGGAACCGGCTGGCCATTATGCCGAAGGCATTTTCAACGACTCTTCGGGCCCTGGCTAGCCGGTAATTGAACACACTCTTCTCTGGGGTCAGGGTCCTCTGTGGAAATGGCCTCATAAGATGCCGTCCGAGTCCGAAGGCTTCATCAGCCAAGAAAACAAAGGGGAGTCCTTCAATATTCCCTGCATCCGGTGGCAATGCAAGGTCGTCACTCTGGAGACGGAGGGCAAACTCCGTCTGGATGAAGGATCCCCCATCGGACATCCGGCCATTCTTCCCTACATCAACATAGAGGAATTCATACTGTGCTGACACCACCGCCATCAGCACAATGCTATGAAACCCCTTGTAATTGTAGTAGTAGGACCCAGAACGGGGTGGCGGCACGATGCGGACGTGCTTCCCGTCTATGGCACCACCGCAGTTGGGGAAGTCCCACCGCGTGGCAAACTCCGATGCCACAGTCTGCCATTCCTGTGGCGTGGAAGGAAGCTGTGGAGTGAAACAAGATGAAATAATATTAGAAAAACAAAGGCATACATTACAAGGAAATTCTATCCCAAAAAATTAGAGACCAGCATCAATCTAATTATACGTTTATTAAGGTGTGTAAAAAAAGTATAATGGAAGGCTCATTTATCATATTCATCACCCCCTCTGATGGGCCATTACTAATTTATTTTGGGGGGGGTGGGAGATGTGTTTGGCCACAGGATAGCATTGCAGTGGCGGTGCGTCCAGAGTGGGCGCTGGAGCACTGTCCCCTCTCTCCTGTGCCCATCACTCAGAACAATACATAGGTTCATGCGTTGCATGAACCTATGTATTGTCTATGCCGCACACTATTCAGGTGGATGGCCTCTTGTAAAGCGACCGACATATGAATAATTGCGGCATTTAGGGGGTTAAAATTGCAGAGCAGAAACAGGTATTAAAATAGTCTTACAAATTACAACCTGAGGGATGTAATTGGCTTCCTCAAAGAAAAATCGGGGACGCAAGGAGGGGGGCATTCCTTGTGTAAACACTGACAGGCTGCTCTGCCAATCATGTTCACCAAGTCTGTTTAATGGTAACATGATTGGCTGATGCAACATGAAGGGAAGGAGAAGACATCAAGGACAGAAGAAGGATGGCGCTGACCACAAGAAGGTAAGTGCAGGGCTGGGGGGAAACTGGCTGCATTAGAGGGGACTAAATGGCTGCATTGGAGGGGACAACTGGGGGCGTTTATTAGGCAACAGAGCAAAAAAGGAGGACGTTTATTTCCGAAATTGGGGTTGGAACCCCCCAACATTTGGAGCAACAGGCGCCCCTGCTGGAAAAGTTAGTGAGGGGAAATATTTAGGGAGGATAAAAAAGGGGCAATCTAAAGCTTCCAACATGCATGGGGACAAAGGGGACATTCTCAGCATATTACAATCATGGTAATTAGGGAAGGATGAAAGAAATACAATACATTAGCATACATGTAATACATAAAATGTGATGTTAAGGGAGAAAACTTACCCTAATATAGTCCTCCTGCAGGACTTGTATAATAGCAGAACAGGTGTCTGGGATTATGAGGCCCAGAGCCTGGGGGGAGATGCCTGTGGTGAACTTCAAGTCCTGAAGACTTCTCCCTGTCGCCAGGTAACGCAACGTGGCGATGAGCCTCTGCTCAGCACTGATGGCTTCCCGCATAACGGTGTCCTTCCTGGTAATATAGGGGGACACCAAAGCCAACAGTTCCTGAAAAACGGGGTCAGACATCCTCAGAAAATTCCTGTAGTCCTCAGGATTATTCTCGACGATCTCCCGCAGCAGAGGCATGTGGCAGAATTGGTCCCGCTGGAGCAACCAATTCTTGGTCCATGAACTCCTCCTCACACCATTCATGGACTGGTCTTGGTCCAAAACAAGCAGACCAACACCAAGCGCACGCACAGCACGAACTCGACGACGAGAACGTCCAGGCGACATGGCTAGGAAACGGTCGTCTAATCAGAACGTACAGAACAGAACGCACTTTAGAACAGCAAGGCCTATGAATGTGCTACGGCCGGCACACCAGACGTAATCAGGCGATTTTTTAACTGCATACATGTAAGTGCAATACTTGCTTTTTATGGAATAAATTTTAAAAAAAGATATAATGCACTATGTGGAGTGTGTTCCATTCTTTTTATACATATGAGCCCATTGATGAGAACCGGAGGTCGGTATCTTAGGAATCTCTTGTGTTGTGTGCTGCGGTGACCTGTGGGAGAAACTACTGAATGCATACACTGACCCTCTGTAATAGGGGGTCATGTACAGCTGGTAAGGAGAAATCCTGAGTTTTGGTGGTGGAATGTCACAGATGAATGTGGACACAGCACAATTTGTTTATGATTTCTACATAAAGCACTGGTGTTAATACTTTGGACTTTATTTAAACAAACTTTTTTGATGGACCATTTTTTATTTATATCTAATGTTCATAGATTTATAGTTTGTTTTATATACATAACCTTTTTTCACTTATCCGTTCATTTCTGATTTGTGATGTATGGGTTAACTGTTGATTTTTAATTCACTTGATCACTGTCACAGTGATTGGTCACGGGGTAGCGCGATTTCCACCAACTTTTTTTCCTATGAATAACGAACTGAAATTCAGAAACGAACAGGCAAGAACGCACTGTAAAACAGATACGACCTGCCTAGACGCCCTGAAAGTCAAGATACGAACCCACAAGCACAAACTGAACGGCAGAAAACGATCTGAAAAGTACGAAGACTGAAAAGCGCGAATCGTCTCTTCCCAAACTTTTACTTCACACGCGGTAACACGAGATCAGCAAAAGCAGCCCAAGGGGTGGCGCCAAGAAAAAAGATCTTCCCCTTTATAGTGCCGTCGTACGTGCTGGACGTGAGCGCAGAGAACCACAAGGAAATTGGAAAATGACAGTGTGTACGCATAGAAAGCTTGACGAGAAAATCGACACGCTTAACAAGAATCTCGTCGAAAAAAACGACGTGTTTTTTACGACGAGAAAAACGGTCGTGTGTACGAGGCCTCAGGCCTCGTACACACGGCCGAGATTCTCGTTGAAAAAAACATGTCGTTTTTTTCGACGAGATTCTTGGACAAGAAACTTGTCCCGGCCGAGTGTACACACGCTCGTTTCAAAGAACCCGCGGTTCTTTGAAAGGAGTGTACGCGGTGACGTCATCGACTACGTCGAGCATGCGCTCATCACATTCGATGCCGTCGCCGCCATCTTGGTATACCCTACGTATGCCTAGGAAGCTACCGCGCATGCGTCGAATTCATTTCGAACATGCGCGGGCTTCCGGGCGGACAGGTAAGTGTACACACACTCACTTTTCTCGTCGAGAAACATGCCGAGGAGAATCTCGACGAGAAAATAGAGAGCAGGTTCTCTATTTTCTCGTCGAGGTTTCTTGTCGGTTTTCTCGACGAGAAACCCGCTAGCTGCGTACACACGACCGATTTACTCGGCAAGACCTCTCTGCCAGCAAGTTTCTTGCTGGTTCTTGCCGAGAAAATCGGTCGTGTGTACGAGGCCTCAGTCTCAAATCTCCTTACCAGCTCATGTGGATCCCTGATAAAGAGATCATATACACTTGTGGCTATTATACACCGCGGTGTCACAGCTGGGCAGTACGGAAGCGCCGGCTCTTCCTGACACGAGAGGTGGAGAGAGGAGACAGCGGAGGGCGGCGGTGGTCACTGGCTATTTCAGTCACTTCCTGTCTACATGCACATATTGGTGTCGGCTGCACATCATTGGGCGTCTTCCTGCTAGAGACCACAGACTAAGCTGAGAAGCCCTTAATGCGGAGGAAAAATAATCTTTTTGTGTGATACACTGCAGAGAGACCCTAGGCGGGGGAAATAGCCACAAGTGTATATGATCTCTTTATCAGGGATCCACATGAGCTGGTAAGGAGATTTGAGACTGAAGGTGGAGGATCTTTGTCTTTTCCAATGCTTCACTTCTTCTTGGGTGTTTTAGTGTGAAGTCACCAATACTCATTTACCTGCATTGAACAGTCTTGAACTAACGATATCTTGGAACTTTCATTACTTTAGGATATGTCATTTTCTAATCTCGGTTTGGACATTTTATGAGAAGAATTACATGTCATTTCAGTTTGTTTGAGTTTTTTTCATTTTTTTGAAGATTGTGATGACTATACGTCGGAGTTAGTCATCACAGAGGTTTTGAGCTTATTTATTTCAAGCACGCTAATAACTTTACATCCTATGGTCATTTACTATAGGTCACATTACAGAGTGTTATGTTATATGGTTATCAGTTACTAATTCACGCAGCGCTATTGGTTTTTTCTTGTTCATACATCACGGGACACAGAGCAGCATAGTCATTACTATGTGGGTTATATAGAATTACCTTCAGGTGCTGGCACTGGCAACTTCCAAAACAGGAAGTACCCTCCCCTATATAAGCCCCTCCCATCCGGGAGTACCTCAGTTTTTTGCCAGTGTCTAAGGTGTTGGCCAAGGTTAACATGTATTCATCTGGGCTTGTGTACAGGTTCTCTGGGCCTTAGCAAGCTATTCCGGATCCGACCAAAAAAGCTTCATAGCTAAACGGTCGGTACCCGGGCCTTGCAGAGAAGAGCAAGGTTTTGCCTGTAATGCCTCTCTTAGGAGGGCTGGACCCTGGGATCCAGAGCTCTGGTCATACCCAAAACCAAGAGGCTATCTGTGCAGGGTGCTATACAGGTCCAGGGGAGTGGAATCCTTGGGAACCCGGTCCCTGAAGGTCTAGTACAATGCCTGCCGTGAGAGGTGAAGTTTGGGCTTCTGTGGACCAAACAAAGTCCTGCGGCGGGGAAAAGGTAAGTGGGGGCCCCTCAGGAACTTGGTTCTATTGAGGGGACCCCCAAGCCTAATATGTCTTTCTGCCTGTTACCTAAAGGGTATTCCCGCTAATAGCTGTATATGCCTAAGAAATCCTAGAAATGTTTTTTCATAATGGAAGTTTTAAAAAAACTGTAAACCTGGAAATGTTTTTTCATAAAGGAGGTTTTAAAAAAAAAAAGACAAAAGTGCGGTACCTGTGTTTGTCCACTAGAGGCCGCTGTGGAATGTCTTTTTTCTTGGGACTATTCCTTCCATGGTGAAAGTCCAGGCAGATGAGTGAGCTCTCTATCAGGGAAGCTGCATTCCTCTGTCATGCTGCCAAGTAGTTTCCTTCCATCCCCGAGTCCTGGTGAAACAGGGACCCTGGCTCCTCTCCCTACATGGCGCCAAGAGCGCACACGTGCACGCGCGCGCGCACACATGCTTTCCTTTTATAAGGTTTAACTTCAAAAAAGGGGGCGGAGCCTGGCGGATGATGCGCTCTGTGCGCCCAGCGCTTCTGCGCATGTGCGGGCGTCCCAGCAAGATAAAAGGACTCAGTCCACGCTGCTTGCTATGGACACAGAGCATGAAAAGGAGCTGGTAGCATGGTATAGGGGCTTACAGCGGGCGGTTGATACAGGCATCCCCAGAAAGACGCATTAGTAGACACCCACTGATGTACATAGCAGCAAATTGCATTAGACTATTTCAGTAAGGGGTGTATTGCGGCTGGAATACCTCAGCTTTGAACTAAGGAATATGCCGCCTAAAAAACTCCGAGATATACCTCTCAGGAAGTGTAGGGGGTCTCCATCGGGCTCTGAGGATCTGGAGCAGTCATCTGCACCCTCCTCCCCTGAGAAATCAGAGGTTAATACCCATAAGGAACCCCCGGGAGTGCCAGGTACTGCGGCTGTCCTCAGTCCACCTGCTCCTGCATATATAACAGAGGAGGTTTTTTCCTCAACTCTGGAGGGATTGGAGCAGAGATTGGCTGCATTGATCGCTTCTTCTCTACAGGAAAGAAAGCGCGCCAGATCTCCATCACCTCCATTAGAGTGCCTGTTGGCAGAGCAACAGTCCCAGGAAGGGACCGACCTACCTGAAGGGGATCAGGAGGAGGTTAGCTCTGTTTTTGAGGAATCGACAGTAGATGAACCATTTTCAGCATCACAGACTGAAAGATTGTGGGTCCAGACCCTAACTGACATGGTTTGATCTGCATTTAAAATGCCTCTTGTTGAACCATCAACTACTGCTGTCTCCTCATTGGGGTCGCTAAAAGCTCCCCAGGTTAATTGCTCCTTTCCAATACATCCATTATTGGAAGGACTTATATACCAGGACTGGGAACATCCTGATAAACTATTTGTTCCGCCTAAAAGGTTTCCGGTGATCTATCCCATGGAGGAAAAGTTCACCCAGAGATGGAATGTTCCTACGGTGGATGCAGCCATCTCTTCTGTGAACAAATCACTGACATGTCCAGTAGATAATGTTCAAATGTTCAAAGATCCAGTGGATAAAAAATTGGAATCTTTATTAAAATCTGCTTTTTCCACAGCAGGGGCTGTTACACAGCCAGCAGTGGCAGCTATTGGGGTCTGCCAAGCTTTAAAGGATCAAATGAAAATGGTCCTGAGGGATTTGCCAGACCAGCAGGCCCAGGCTCTGGCTGATCTGCCTAGAGCATTATGCTTTGCGGTTGACGCCATCAAGGATTCTATCCATCAGGCCTCCCGCCTCACGCTGTCTTTGGTACATATGCGTAGGCTTCTGTGGCTCAAAAACTGGTCTGCTGAAGCTCCCTGTAAGAAGCTCTTAGTTAGCTTCCCATTTCATGGGGAACGCCTTTTTGGCGAAGACCTGGATAAGTATATCCAGAAGATTTCCAGTGGTAAAATACTCTCTTACCGAGTAAAAAGAGGTCTAGGGGTCCATCTTTTAAGAGGACTACCTCTCCTATCCCTGCGTCGTCTGCTACTAAGCAGTTCCGACGGCCTCCTCGGTCAAACTCAGGAGGTAAAAATCAGGGACAGCCACAGGGTAATAAAAAGCCCTGGATCCGAAGAGGTACTAAACCAGCCTCCAAGTCAAGCCTATGAAGGGCTGCCCCCACTCAAACGGGTGGGGGGAAGACTTCAGTTGTTCGCAGAGACCTGGCGGGAGACGATCAAAGACAGATGGGTGCTCTCCGCAGTAACTCTGGGATACAAGTTGGAGTTAAAAGAGTCTCCTCCGTCCCATTTTATGTGGTCAGGCATGCCAAGAGACCCTCTGAAAAGAGGGTCTCTCCTATTGGCGTTAGAACAACTATTGCTCCAAGGAGTAATTATGGAGGTTCCTATGGAAGAGTGGGGGTTGGGTTTCTACTCAAACCTTTTCACAGTCCCGAAGCCAAACGGGGACATAAGACCCATATTGGACCTAAAGAGTCTAAACAAATTTCTAAACGTCCTGTCTTTCCGGATGGAGTCGATCCGATCGGTCACCGCTGCCCTACAAGGGGAGGAATGGTTAGCCTCGATCGACATCAAAGATGCTTACTTGCATGTTCCCATCTTTCCAGGTCATCAAAAATTCCTACGCTTTGCAGTAGAAGGGCGCCATTTTCAGTTCAGAGCCTTACCATTCGGTCTGGCCACAGCACCACGAGTGTTCACAAAAATTCTGGCCCCACTGTTGGCCGATCTAAGAACACGCGGTGTAACGATAATGGCATACCTAGACGACCTGTTGTTGATGGACCACTCAGTTGCCAAGCTAGAAGTGGTAATTGGCGATACAATCAAGTATCTAGAGTCTCACGGTTGGGTCATCAACCTGGACAAGTCAGCCCTACAGCCAGTGAAAAACCTGGTATATCTAGGGCTACGGCTGGATTCAGACCAGAGGAAGATTTTCTTACCTCTAGACAAGGTATCCTCTTTGAGGGCCTTGGTCCGTCTGCTTTGTGCAAAAAGACAGCCGTCCATACGCCTGTGCATGAGGCTGCTAGGAAAGATGGTAGCATCATTCGAAGCTGTGCCATACGCCCAATTCCACTCAAGGAATTTACAAAGGGCCATATTGTCAGCCTGGAACGGAAAAGTTCAGGCTCTAGACTTCCCGATGGCTTTGTCCCCTTCCGTTCGGAAGAGTCTCTGCTGGTGGTTGATCCCCCAGAATCTCCAGAAGGGAAAACCCTTCAGCCCGATATCTTGGAAGGTGGTCACTACAGATGCCAGCCTTATAGGCTGGGGGGCAGTACTGGAGCAATGGTCTCTCCAGGGCAGATGGTCAAATGTAGTAAAAACCCTGCCCATCAATCTCTTAGAGATACGAGCAGCCCGGTACGCCCTAGTAGCCTGGACATCCAGACTCCAAGGGTCCCCTGTCAGAATTCAATCAGACAATGCCACAGCAGTGGCATATATCAATCATCAGGGAGGCACCAGGAGTCGTGCAGCCCAGAGGGAAGTAAGTCACATCCTGGAATGGGCAGAAAAGCATGTCCCATGTATATCAGCTGTCTACATTCCAGGGGTGGAGAATTGGAAGGCGGACTTTCTGAGTCGCCAACAGTTATGCCCAGGGGAATGGTCCCTTCATCCCGAGGTCTTCCGAGCAATATGTCAGCGGTGGGGAACACCGGATGTAGATCTGCTAGCATCCAGATTCAACGCTAAGGTGGACAGATTTGTCTCCCGGACAAGGGATCCCCTCGCTTGCGGCTCGGATGCTCTGGTGTTCCCTTGGGATCAGTTCAGACTGATATATGCATTCCCTCCGCTACAATTGTTGCCTCGACTCCTTCGCAGAGTCAGGTTGGAGAAGAAGCCGGTGATCCTGGTGGCTCCAGCGTGGCCCCGAAGGGCCTGGTACGCGGAGATCATCAAAATGTCTGTGGGGAGTCCTTGGACCCTTCCACGTCGTCCGGACCTGCTTTCGCAAGGACCGATATACCACCCTTCCTTACTAACTCTAAGTTTAACGGCCTGGCTATTGAATCCCACATCCTAAAGAAGAGAGGTCTCTCTAACTCTGTGGTATCAACTATAATCAATGCCAGGAAGCCTGTATCCAGGCAGATCTACTATAGAGTTTGGAAGGCGTACATCACTTGGTGCGAGGCCAGAAAATGGCATCCACGTAAGTACGTTATAGGCAGAATTCTGGACTTCCTGCAGTGGGCTGTAGACAGGAAGTTTGCCTTAAGTACTATCAAGGGCTAGGTTTTGGCCTTGTCAATACTATTTCAAAGGCCCCTGGCTATGCATTCACTTGTCAAATCCTTTATGCAAGGTGTGACTCGTATTATTCCACCGATTAAGGCTCCCATATGCCCATGGGATCTAAATTTGGTTCTGTCGGTTCTGCAGAAGCAGCCATTTGAACCTTTGCGGCACATTTCCTTGGTTCTACTCACCAGGAAATTGATATTTTTAGTAGCCATATGCTCGGCTAGAAGAGTGTCGGAATTAGCCGCCATGTCCTGTAAAGAGCCATATCTGGTTATCCATAAAGACAGAGTAGTATTACGTCCTCACCCAGCCTTTCTTCCTAAGGTGGTATCGAGGTTTCACTTGAACCAGGATGTGGTTCTTCCTTCTTTTTTCCCCAAACCAAGCTCGGTAGAGGAAAAGTTATTGCATTCTTTGGATGTAGTAAGAGCAGTTAAAGCTTATCTAAAAGCCACTGCTCAGATTCGTAGAACGGATTCTTTGTTTGTTCTGCCGGAAGGCCCCAGAAAGGGTCAGGCAGCATCAAAATCTACTTTAGCCAAGTGGATTCGACAGGTCATAATACAAGCCTATGGCTTGAGAAGTAGACCGCCTCCGTTCAAAGTTAGGGCGCACTCCATGAGAGCAGTTGGAACTTCATGGGCAGTGCATCACCAGGCCTCCCTGGCGCAAATTTGTAAGGCCGCAACATGGTCTTCAGTACACACGTTTACTAGGTTCTACCAGGTGGACGTTAGAAGTCAGGAGGATGTCGCCTTTGGGCGCAGTGTGTTGCAGGCCGCAAAAGAGCCTCATGCCTGATGGCGCCCAGCTTATGTATGGTGTATCCCCCCCCCCTCATGTGGCATTGCTTTGGGACGTCCCACATAGTAATGACTATGCTGCTCTGTGTCCCGTGATGTATGAACAAGAAAGTAGGATTTTTAAAACAGCTTACCTGTAAAATCCTTTTCTTGGAGTACATCATGGGACACAGAGCTCCCACCCCTCTTTTGGGGACACGTATTGCTTTGCTACAAAACTGAGGTACTCCCGGATGGGAGGGGCTTATATAGGGGAGGGTACTTCCTGTTTTGGAAGTTGCCAGTGCCAGCACCTGAAGGTAATTCTATATAACCCACATAGTAATGACTATGCTGCTCTGTGTCCCGTGATGTACTCCAAGAAAAGGATTTTACAGGTAAGCTGTTTTAAAAATCCTACTATTTCATATTGTTTGTATTTGTGTATATCCACAATTTTCAGTTGCAGCAGCGGCCACCATAATTTCATTGGTGGTATTATTCCATTTATTTTAGTTTTTGACATGCGCAGTAGTTTTCCTTTACACATTGACAATTTAGATGTTAATTTTAATTTGTCTTTTTTTTGATAGTGATCTCCATGATTTTATTTATTTATTTTTTTTGTGTCAAGTTTACACCCTAATTTTTTTTAGAACACCTTTAATGATATTTTTTTGTGTTATCTGTCCCTTTTCTTTTGTTGGTTCAAATGTATCTGCCTACTCCAAAGGTAAATAAATAATTATTATAAAAACACATAGTCAAGTATGAACTTGAACAAAAAAAACATTTATTCTGGTATAGAACAAAATAAATAGAAGGCAGCGCTGGAGAACCTGCTGCCATTTGTGCATCCATAGGATCCCAGAGCACACATCAACCCTGTGTGGACACTAAAATTGGGAGCTTGAGAAGCACAACAGTTGTGAGCACAATCTGATGCTGGCCTCCCAGAGGTCAGGAACAGCAGCAGGTGATATACATGTCCCAAGTCTGTGGTACTACAACAGGCTGCCTTCTGTCCGACCACAATGAAGTAAGGCCAACACTTCCTGGTCTTCTTGGCAGCCTTCCCTGCAGCCTTCCCTGAAGCCTTCTCTGCAGCCTTACTTCTGCGTGTGGCTGGAGGCTGGGCCACTGGAGGGGTACTCCTGTCAGGAGGAGGAGAAGGAGGTGGAGGAGAAGGGGGTGGCGGAGCAGAAGAAGGTGGAGGAGGAGGAGGAGGAGGAGGAGGTTGAGGTTGGGAAAGCTGGGCGACCTCACATATGGTCGTATTGGGGGTAATTCTCTCCATCACCCCCTTGTTCAGCAAGGTGATGAGCAGGGGCTCGCATAGGAGGCGTTGCTCCATGCTCATCACCTTGAACTTGGCCTCAACTAGGCCGGCAATGGCCTCTTCAGGGGATGTGGGCTCCTGGAGGGTGGCATGTGCCTCTCTAATAAGGGCCATTGCTGCCTCACTTGTGCTCCTGTCCCTCCTGCTTCTTTTAGGAAGGCGGATGGGAGGCACCTGCGATCTTGTGCTGCTACTCGGGCCGGCCACCTCCTGTCTGCCACTGGGCCCAGCCACCTCCTGGCTGACAGTGGGCCCAGCCACCTCCTGGCTGACAGTGGGCCCTGCCACCTCCTGGCTCACAGTGGGCCCTGCCACCTCCTGGCTCACAGTGGGCCCTGCCGCCTCCTGGCTCACAGTGGGCCCTGCCCCCTCCTGGCTCACAGTGGGCCCTGCCGCCTCCTGCCTGACAGTTTCCAGACCCTCCTCCTGGCTGATTTCATCCTGTGTATGAAAAAGGGACATAGTTTTATTTTTTGGTTTATTCTTTTCACACAAATTTGAGATCATGAATGTAGCAAATTGAATGTAAATCAAGAGAAAAGACAATTAATTTTATGACCACATCAGATTTCATTTTTCCCCCCAATGTATGGCAGACTAATGTCTATAGATATTGATTTCACTTTTGTATCCCAATTTTTTTTTAATTTACATATTGGCTTATTTTTCCGGCATTAATTTTCTCACAATACATTTTCATTAAATACTATACCTGGCTCCAGATGTCCAAATCAGCTTCTTCCAGAATGGCTGCCTCCTCTTGCTCCAGAGAAGGCTCAGGTTGGCTGCAGGGAAGTGTGGGGGGAAGACTGGACAGTGATGGCCTTGCCTCAATGTGGTCACCCAGAAAGGACATCCTGCTGTAGTACCACAAATTCGGGACATATGCATCAGCTGCTGCTGCTCCTGACCTCTGAAAATCCAGGACCTTAGAGCGTTCAGTCCTGTATGTGCCTCTCAAGCTCCCAATTTTAGTGTCCACATGTTTTGCTGTTGCTGTGGGCACCTTGGTCTGCACAAATGGGAGCAGGCTCTCCAGCGCTGCTTTCCTTACACCTTTTTTGCGATGTCTGGGGTTTTTGGTTTCCCACAGAGCGGGCAGCTCCCTTACCCGGTCTAAAATTCCGCAAGGAATTCCTTATCACTAATAAACACATTCATTTTTTTCTGCATGCCAAAAATAATGAAAAAAAAAATAATGTCAGTCACACAGTCTAACCTCCTGTAAATCTTATTCACCATATATATCCTCCAACATTCTCTAGACAGTATAGGCCACCAATTTCACAAAGTCTCAAAATCACATACCTTCGTTCGCACATCCGTCACTTTTACTCCTCTCTCCGCACACCGAACGTAGTATAGTCACATGTGTGTTTGCTATATATACACCACGCATGCGTAAAACTACGTACACATCGCCTGCCCATGACGTTCAAAGTAACATCTTTTCCCCGCCCCTTCTCTTTCGGCGCGCAGACAGATATGGCGGATTCACAGCAGGTGTCTGCTAATTCCTCAAATAACGAGGAGGAGACAAGCCCGGAGACTGAGGAAACGTCACGATCAAGGAGGAGATTCAAGGCCTCGAATATGTCTTGCGTGGAGATGGCGGAGATGGTGGACATATTGCAAAAGTCGGATTATGACGCAAAGCATGGGCCGTATAGCAAACCTAATCGAAGGAAGGCCAAAATCATGAAGAAAGTCGTGAAGAGTCTGAAGAAGAATTTCGGGGTGAAACGATCAAATGAGCAGCTCAGAAAGAGGTGGTCTGACCTCAAACTGAGGGAGCCGGAGCAGTTAAGGAGCATTAAGAGAATGCTTGAAAAAAGTAAGTACTTTTTTCCCTGTTTTCCTATTATTGTATTTCACAACTTGCATGTTGCTCCATGTTATTGCATTTTTCTATTGTACCTTACAAAATGTCATCGTTTGAACTTGGTTTGGCACAGTAATCGTTTGTTACAGACACATCGTTCGGCCACTATGCACGATTTTTTTAGATTTTACAGGGTTCAAATAATTTACACAGCTGCCCGTTTTTATTCAATAGTTGTTAGTACATTGTTGGCTAGATGATGTGTTTGTAAAGAGAATGAAATGCAAACTTTAATCAGTGTAAAGGAGAGGACACTCAGCAGCTGGTTCCACATCTGTACTTTTGAGCACTAGAGTGTGGGCCACCAGAACCTCCTTTTTTGGGTGACACACACAGGTGCATCAGTGCATTTTTGGGGTGCCTCCATGTGTAAAAAATGTCAGCCAAAGGTGAATAGTCAAGAATATATTTTTTCTAAATAATGTCTTCATCTTGAAATCCCGCCCAAACAGACACTTGTCCCCCACTTCCAAGCAATGTATCATGTTTTTATTTATTTTTTATAAATTTATGTGTGATAACTATTCCTTTTGTTTGATTCTCATAGGGGAGAGAAGACTGGGAGGAGAACACTCCGGGGAGCACAAGAAACCCACACCTTCTAAACAAACCAAACCTCACCAAGACCCACAACCTGAGGGTGTTGAGGAAGTTGAAGAGGTGGAGGAAGGAGAAGTGGAGGAAGGAGAAGTGGATGACGTGGTGGAACTGGTCACCACAACAGGTCAGTATCTGTCACCACAGCTTCAGGTAAGAGATGTAGGCCTGCAGAGTTATAATACCTTTTATTTATTTTTATTGGGGATGAAAATGTTGTGGTGAAAGAAAGTTTCTCTGCTGACAGTGCCCTACGACTCATACAGCAAGTGATGGAATGTAGTACAGAACTGGACAGAATTAAGCAAAGAATTAATGTGATGGATCAAACCTTTAAGGACATCCTCAATGTTTTGGGGAGAATTGAATAAGGCAACAAAACCCCCATTTTTTGTTTTGAGATTCTTCCCCATTTTTTAAGCTTTTAGACAATCAATCCAGCCAAAATTTGAATATGCACACAGTGTGTCAACATGTGCCATCTGCCATCAGGGGATATCCATGTACGGGTTTTGGGGGTGCAACCCCTTTCTCGTATCTCAAGTAGGTGAAATGAAGAAGGGGTTGCACCCCCAAAACACGTCCATTGAACACCCCTGATGGCAGATAGTACATGTTGACAATAGGGATCAGGAGTCTAAAATCCCAATTGAAATAGACTTCAAATTGTGTGCATATTCAAATTTTGGCTTGGTCAGGGGTGCCAATACCCCATATTAGGTCGGCCAGATAGAGACATATTTTGGGTAATTGAATGTCTCATATTACCAAGAGGTATCCAATGTTGTAGTTTGTTGAATGCTACTGATGGTTTTGTATTTTCTTAAAAAAAAAAAAAAGGCCGGTTTCTGGCCAGCCAAAAAATAATATATACATACTGTTCTATTTACCATGTGTGTGAATGTGCACAGAGTAAAATGTTTGAACAACAACAAAGTGTAGCTTCTTTGTCAAATACGCTATAACCTTATTTGTGTATTTTTTTGGTGTTACTAGTGAAATGGTTGGTATTTACTAAAGGAAAATACACTTGGCACTACAAATGCACTAAGACAAACTAGGAGACAGGAAAAAAAAAAGGTTAAAGATTTAATCAGACTTTTAATTTGTTCTTTCTCCAAGCATATTTAGACATGGCCTGGCATAGGAATTGCCCCCCTACCCGTGAAATATTCAAGATATTTCTGACGAACCTCACGGGCATTTTGGGGGGGCAAGCCAGAACAGCCAGATTCTAGGCCCGCAAGGGTATTGCCAGATGAAAATCCTGCCTCAGGCAATATTGAGGCCATATAATTTGGTGATTTCCAAATCAGAAAGTTATGGAGCACACAGCAGCAGAAAACAACATAGTTAATCTTGTACTCCGCCAAGTGAATTGGAGTCATGAAAAGGCGGAACCGGCTGGCTATTATCCCAAAGGCATTTTCTACGACTCTTCGGGCCCTGGCCAGCCGGTAGTTGAACACCCTCTTCTCCGGGGTCAGAGTCCTCTGGGGAAATGGCCTCATGAGATGCGGTCCCAGTCCGAAGGCTTCATCAGCCAAAAAAACAAAGGGGAGTCCTTCAACATTCCCTGCATCCAGTGGCAATGCAAGGTCATCACTCTGGAGACGGAGGGCAAACTCTGTCTGGCTGAAGGATCCCCCATCGGACATCCGGCCATTATTCCCCACATCCACATAGAGGAATTCATACCGTGCTGACACCACCGCCATCAGCACAATGCTATGAAACCCCTTGTAGTTGAAGTAGGACCCAGAACGGGGTGGTGGCACGATGCGGACGTGCTTCCCGTCAATGGCTCCACCGCAGTTGGGGAAGTCCCACCGCGTGGCAAACTCCGATGCCACAGTCTGCCATTCCTGTGGCATGGAAGGAAGCTGTGGAGTCAAACAAGATAAAAAAATATTAGTACTTTTGCACATAACATTGCAAGCAGATTATACTAAAATACATTCTAGCCCAACATCATTCTAAGTTTCCGTATAATGTGTTTGTAAAAAGTATAATGGAAGGCTCAAGTATCATATTCATCACCCCCTCTGATGGTCCATTATAATCAAATTTGGGGGGGGCTAGATGTGTTTGGCCACAGGATAGCATTGCAGTGGCGGTGCGTCCAGAGTGGGCGCTGGAGTGCTGCCCCCTCTCTCCTGCGCCCGTCACTCAGAACAATACATAGGTTCATGCCTTGCATTAACCTATGTATTGTCAATGCCGCCCACTATTCAGGTGGATGGCCCCCTGTTGAGCGACGGCCATATGAATAACAGCGGCAGTTTTTTAGGGGAAATCGCCTATCAGAGCCTGCGGGTCAAATAGGCTTGGCGATTACAGCCTGAGGGATGTAATTGGCTTCATAAAAGTTAACCAGGGGACACAGGGGGGGGTGCATTCCTTGGGTAAACACTGACAAGCTCCTCTGCCAATCATGTTCACCAAGTCTGTTTAACGGTAACCTGATTGGCTGATGCAACATCGAGGGCAGGAGAAGACATCAAGGAGAGAAGAAGGATGGCGCTGACCAGAAGAAGGTAAGTGCAGGGCTGGGGGTGAACTGCCTGAATTGGAGGGGGCAAACTGGCTGCATTGGAGGGGGCAAACTGGCTGCATTGGAGGGGGCAAACTGGCTGCATTGGAGGGGGCAACTGGTGGCGTTTAATAGGCACAGTCGCAAAAATGGAGGAAGTTTCTAGATAACATTTTGGGGTGTCCCCCCAAACATTTTGAGCAGCAGTCACCACTGCTGGAAAGGTTAGTGAAGTGAAATATGCATGGAGGAGAAAAAAGAGGCATTTCTAAACTTCCGGCATGCATGAGGACAAAGGGGACATTCTCAGCATATTACAATCATGGTAATTAGGGAAGGATGAAAGAAATACAATACATTAGCATACATGAAATACATAAAATGTGATGTTAATGGAGAAAACTTACCCTAATATAGCCCTCCTGCAGGACTTGTATAATGGCAGAACAGGTGTCTGGGATTATGAGGCCCAGAGCCTGGGGGGAGATGCCAGTCGTGAACTTCAAGTCCTGCAGACTTCTCCCTGTCGCCAGGTAACGTAAGGTGGCAATGAGCCTCTGCTCAGCACTGATGGCATCCCGCATAACGGTGTCCTGCCTGGTAATATAGGGGGACACCAAAGCCAAAAGATGCTGAAAAACGGGGTCAGACATCCCCAGAAAATTCCTGTAGTCCTCAGGATTATTCTCCACGATCTCCCGCAGCAGAGGCATATGGCAGAATTGGTCCCGCTGGAGCAACCAATTCTTGGTCCATGAACTCCTCACCCCGTTCATGGACTCGTCTTGGTCCAAAACAAGCAGACCAACACCAAGCGCCCGCACAGCACGAACTCGACGACGAGAACGTACCCGCGACATGGCTAGGAAATGGTCGTCTGATCAGAACGTACTAAACAGAACGCACTTTAGAACAGCAAGGCCTATGAAGAACGAACTGAAATTCAGAAACAAACGGGCAAGAACGCACTGTAAAACAGATACGACTTGCCTACACGCCCTGAAAGACAAGATACAAACCCACAAGCACAAACTGAACCGCAGAAAACGAACTGAAAGCACGAAGACTGAAAAGCGCGAATCGTCTCTTCCCAAACTTTTACTTCACACGCGGTAACACGAGATCAGCAAAAGCAGCCCAAGGGGTGGCGCCAGTGAAATCGATCTTCCCCTTTATACTGCCGTTGTACGTGCTGGACGTGACCGCGCAGAACAACAACAAGATTTGGAATTGTCAGTGTGTACGCATGGAAAGTTTGACGAGAAACTCGTCAAGGTTGACAAGAATCTCGTCGAGAAAAACGACGTGTTTTTAACGACGAGAAACTCGGTCGTGTGTACGAGGCTTCAGACAAGAAACTTGTCCCAGCCGAGTGTACACACGCTCCTTTCAAAGAACCCACGGTTCTTTGAATAGAGCGAACGCGGTGATGTAATCGACTACGACGAGCGTGCGCTTGTCACATTCGATGCCGTCGCCGCCATCTTGCTACACCCTACCTATGCCTAGGAAGCTACCGCACATGCGTCAAAGTCATTTCGAGCATGCGCGGGCTTCCCGGAGGACAGGTAAGTGTACACACACACACTTTTCTCGTCGAGAAACATGCTGACAAGAATCTCGACGAGAAAATAGAGAGCAGGTTCTCTATTTTTCTCGTCGAGATTCTTGCCGGTTTTCTTGACGAGAAACATGATAGCCGCTAGGGATGAGCTTCGTGTTCGAGTCGAACATACGTTCGACTCGAACATCGGCTGTTCGATCGTTCGACGAAGATCGAACGATTTGGGCCGTTCGCGCCAAATTCGAGTGACGCGAACGGCCCACAATGCACTACGCCATCGCAGTGTCATCCAGGCGCTGTGATTGGCCAAGCATGCACTGTGACCCCGCATGCTTGGCCAATCACAGCGCCGGCAGCGAGGAGAGCAATGATTGGCCACAGGCAGGATGCCTGTGGCCAATTATTGCTGAGGGTGTTTAGTACACGCCCCACACTATAAAAGGCCGTCAGCACGGCGGCCTAGTGTAGTGTGTTCCGGAGCAGGGAAAGACAAGCATAGGCAGGGACAGTGACATTTATTTCTTTCTTGCTTAACCTGGATTCCTTTAGTTTAGGGAAAGAGAAGGATAGGTAGGGAGAGTGTCAGTGTGTTTTACTGTGCGAGTCCTTGTTTCTAGGGACAAAGAAGGAAAGTGAGGGGAATTCTCCTTGTGCTATAGTGTGCTTTAAAAAAACATTTTTTCTAGGGACAGAAAACTCTAGGTAGGGAGAGTGTCAGTTTCTTTCACTGTGCGAGTCCTTGTTTCTAGGGACAAAGAAGGAAAGTGAGGGGAATTCTCCTTGTGCTATAGTGTGCTTTAAAAAAACATTTTTTCTAGGGACAGAAAACTCTAGGTAGGGAGAGTGTCAGTTTCTTTCACTGTGCGAGTCCTTGTTTCTAGGGACAAAGAAGGAAAGTGAGGGGAATTCTCCTTGTGCTATAGTGTGCTTTAAAAAAACATTTTTTCTAGGGACAGAAAACTCTAGGTAGGGAGAGTGTCAGTTTCTTTCACTGTGCGAGTCCTTGTTTCTAGGGACAAAGAAGGAAAGTGAGGGGAATTCTCCTTGTGCTATAGTGTGCTTTAAAAAAACATTTTTTCTAGGGACAGAAAACTCTAGGTAGGGAGAGTGTCAGTTTCTTTCACTGTGCGAGTCCTTGTTTCTAGGGACAAAGAAGGAAAGTGAGGGGAATTCTCCTTGTGCTATAGTGTGCTTTAAAAAAACATTTTTTCTAGGGACAGAAAACTCTAGGTAGGGAGAGTGTCAGTTTCTTTCACTGTGCGAGTCCTTGTTTCTAGGGACAAAGAAGGAAAGTGAGGGGAATTCTCCTTGTGCTATAGTGTGCTTTAAAAAAACATTTTTTCTAGGGACAGAAAACTCTAGGTAGGGAGAGTGTCAGTTTCTTTCACTGTGCGAGTCCTTGTTTCTAGGGACAAAGAAGGAAAGTGAGGGGAATTCTCCTTGTGCTATAGTGTGCTTTAAAAAAACTTTTTTTCTAGGGACAGAAAACTCTAGGTAGGGAGAGTGTCAGTTTCTTTCACTGTGCGAGTCCTTGTTTCTAGGGACAAAGAAGGAAAGTGAGGGGAATTCTCCTTGTGCTATAGTGTGCTTTAAAAAAACATTTTTTCTAGGGACAGAAAACTCTAGGTAGGGAGAGTGTCAGTTTCTTTTACTGTGCGAGTCCTTGTTTCTAGGGACAAAGAAGGAAAGTGAGGGGAATTCTCCTTGTGCTATAGTGTGCTTTAAAAAAACATTTTTTCTAGGGACAGAAAACTCTAGGTAGGGAGAGTGTCAGTTTCTTTCACTGTGCGAGTCCTTGTTTCTAGGGACAAAGAAGGAAAGTGAGGGGAATTCTCCTTGTGCTATAGTGTGCTAAAGCATTCCTCATCAACCATCTTTGAAATCCTTGTTTTTTGGACAGTCAGGGAAATTGTCGTTGTGCTATTCTGTGCAAAAGCAATCATCCTCAACCATATTTAGAAATCCTTAAGTAAAGGGACAGAGAAGGACACCTGAAGGTAGCCCTTATTGCTTTTTTCCCATCTCCCTGCAGGCCATCTATTAGAATGTCTGGAAGGCAAACAAGGAGAGGCAGACAGTCAGGAGGCAATAAAAGAGGGCAAGCAGGCTCTGTGTCTGGGGGCAACAGTGCTGGTCGTGGACGTGGTGCATTGTCATCAGCACATGGCCATGGGACACGCTTGTCCTTCTTTTCGGCAGCTGGACATGTTGAGCCACATCATGCCGAAGACTTGGTAGAGTGGATGACCAAGCCCTCCTCCTCCTCCTCATCCTCTCTCACCCAGGCTCAGGGTACTGGCAAAGCAGCTGCCAAAGCGTCCTCTTCCCTGGTATCAATGTCAGACTCATCATCAGTCACTCCTTCCCTAGACCCACCATGTCCTCCTCCTGAGGAGTCCCCCGAACTGTTTGAGCACAGTGTTGGGTACATGCTCCAGGAGGATGCCCAGCGTTTCGAAGGGTCTGATGATGAAACCCAGCTACAGGAAGGCAGTAGCGTGAGAGCAGACAGAGGGGATGCTCAAGAAGGACACCAATCTGGCAGTCATGTTCCAGCAGCTGCAGCATACTGCCAGATTGGCTCCAGTGATGAGGAGGGAGGGGATGATGAGGTCACTGACTCCACGTGGGTGCCTAATAGGAGAGAGGATGAGGAGGAGGCACATCTCCAACGAGGCAGGATGCCCTTTGGTGGCCAGCGTAAGGGCAGTACACCGACGGAATCACACCGCAGAGCTCCGCCTGTGCAGGGCGCTGCCTCTGCCCGTCATTCAAAAAGTTCCTTGGTGTGGGCCTTTTTTGAGGCTAGTGCATCAGATCGCACAGCTGCTGTTTGCAACATATGTCTCAAGCGTATATCGCGTGGCCAAAACATCAGCCGCTTGGGTACCACATGCCTGACCAGACATATGTTGACCTGCCATGCAGCTCGTTGGCAAGCCTACCTCAAAGACCCACACCAAAGAACAAAGCGGACCTCTCCTTGCACCGCATCAGCTGGGATCTCCAACCCCACTATAACTTCAGTCCTCTCTGAAACATGCACTGAGAGGAATGAAGGTGTAGAATTAGGTGTGTCACAGCCAAGTACTTGCGGCCACTCTGCTAGCAGTACACCGACGTCCGATTCTAGCAGGCAAATTTCCCTGCCCCAGCTGCTGGACCGTCGAAAGAAGTTCACTCCCAGCCATCCACATGCCCAGCGGTTGAATGCTAGCTTGGCTAAATTGCTAGCGCTTCAACTGCTGCCTTTTCAGTTGGTAGACTCGGCCCCCTTCCGTGAGTTTGTGCAATGTGCGGTTCCTCAGTGGCAGGTTCCCAAACGCCACTTTTTCTCACGGAAGGCTATTCCGGCTCTCTACCGGCATGTGGAAGGCAATGTCTTGGCCTCGCTGGACAGGGCGGTCAGCGGTAAGGTGCATATTACCGCTGACTCATGGTCCAGCAGGCATGGACAGGGACATTACCTTTCTTTCACGGCCCATTGGGTCACTCTTTTGGCAGCTGGGAAGGATGCAGGACAAGGTGCAGTAGTGTTGGAGGTTGTTCCACCGCCACGCCTCCAAAATGCTACTACTGGTTGTGACACACCTCTCTCCTCCACCCCCTCCTCTTCTTCTTCCTCCATGGCCTCTTCCTGTGGTTTGTCCTATGAACCAGCGGTGCTCCGTAGCCGTTCACGGGGCTATGCAAGTATGCAGGCAAAAAGATGCCATGCCGTGCTTGCGCTGGTGTGTTTGGGGGACAGAAGCCACACTGGGGCAGAGGTCCTGTCTGCTCTGCAGGGCCAGGCCGAGAGGTGGTTGACGCCACGCCAGCTTAAGCCAGGAATGGTGGTTTGCGACAATGGCACCAACCTCCTCTCCGCCCTCCGACAGGGACAACTGACCCATGTGCCCTGTGTGGCTCACGTCCTTAACCTGGTGGTGCAGCGGTTCTTGGGCAGGTACCCGGGCTTACAGGATGTCCTGAGGCAGGCCAGGAAAGTCTGTGTGCATTTCCGCAGATCTTATAATGCCAGTGCTCGCCTGGCTGAGCTGCAAAAGGAGTTGAACCTGCCCAAGAACCGCCTTATATGTGACATGCCCACCAGGTGGAACTCAACGTTGGCCATGCTGCAGCGGCTGCACACGCAGCAGAGGGCCATCAATGAGTACCTGTGCGACTACGGCACCAGGACAGGGTCAGGGGAGCTTGGTTTTTTTTCTCCACGCCAGTGGGGCATGATCAGGGATGCATGCACTGTCCTGGCACCATTTGAGGAGGCCACGAGGATGGTGAGCAGTGACAGTGCATGCATCAGTGACACTGTACCTCTTGTCCACCTGTTGGAGCACACGATGCATGGAATAATGGACAGGGCACTTGAGGCAGAACAGAGGCAGGAAGAGGAGGACTTCCTTGCCTCTCAAGGCCCCCTTTACCCAGACAGTGTTCCTTCTGTCCCACCCATCGCACAGGAAGAGGAAGAGGAGGAGGAGGAGGAGGAGGAGGAGGATTGTGTCAGCATGGAGGTGGAGGCTGGCACTCAGCATCATCAGCAGCAGTCTTTTAGGGATAATTTACAGTCACAAGAAACCAGTGGACTTGTACGTGGCTGGGAGGAGGTGGCTGCGGATCATGTCGTCCTTAGTGACCCAGAGGACTCCGGAGCGAATGCCTCAGCAAACCTACGCTGCATGGCCTCCCTGATCCTGCAAAGTCTGCGGAAGGATCCTCGTATTCTTCGGATCAAGGAGAGGGACCATTACTGGCTGGCCACTCTCCTTGATCCACGGTACAAGGGTAAGGTTGCGGACCTTATGTTACCTTCGCAGAGGGAGCAGAGGATGAGACAACTCCGGGAGGCCTTGCAGAAAGGTCTGTGCAACGCGTTCCCAGAGACTGGGAGGTTACAAACTCCTGGTCCTGGACAACGAGTTGCTGAGGCTTCGGCCAGTCAAAGAAGGAGCGGTGGGGAAGGTGGCCGTCTGACCGATGCGTTCAGACAATTCTTTAGTCCGCAGCCCCAAAGTATGATCGGTTCCAGCAACCATCGCCAGCGTCTGATAAACATGGTGCAGGAATATCTAGGGGCAAGGTCAGACTTGGACACCTTCCCCACCGAAAATCCTCTGGCTTACTGGGTCTTGAGGATGGATCACTGGCCAGAGCTTGCACAGTATGCAATTGAGCTACTGGCCTGTCCTGCATCCAGCGTTCTTTCGGAACGCACATTCAGTGCTGCTGGAGGATTTGTCACGGATCACAGGGTGCGCCTGTCCACCGACTCGGTTGATCAACTGACTTTCATCAAGAAGAACCGGTCTTGGATCACCGCCAGCTACCACACACCTGATGCTGATATAACAGACTAATTGATTTTAACATGTCACATCCCTTCAAGACTGATGCTGATGCTGAGTGCCTGTGCTGTTATGTTGACTGGCTATCCTCCTCCTCCGAGTCCTCAATGATACGATTGATGATGATAGCTTGGAAGATCATTTTTGTTTATGGGTGCCGCCACCAGTGGCTAAGGCCCAATTTTTCAGCCCCTGTTTTACAGGGGCGTGTAATTACAATTTTTTTAGCAATAATTTGCCATAGGGCTCATTGCTGTGCTCCAAGTACAGTATCTGTGAGGGGTTGGAGTGTTGTGGCACCAGTGCCTAAGGCCCAATTTTTCAGCCCCTGTTTAACAGGGGCGTGTCATTACAATTTTTGAAGCAATACTTTGCAACAGGGCTCATTGCTGTGCTCCAAGTACAGTATCTGTGAGGGGTTGTAGTGTTGTGCCACCAGTGCCTAAGGCCCAATTTTTCAGCCCCTGTTTAACAGGGGCGTGTCATTACAATTTTTGAAGCAATACTTTGCAACAGGGCTCATTGCTGTGCTCCAAGTACAGTATCTGTGAGGGGTTGTAGTGTTGTGCTACCAGTGCCTAAGGCCCAATTTTTCAGCCCCTGTTCAACAGGGGCATGCAATTACAATTCTTGATCTAATAATTCACAGCAGGGCCCATTGCTGCACCCACCAAGAGTAACTCTGAGGGCTTACAGTGTTGTGGCAACGCCACCACCACCACCACCACCACGAAAGGCCCAATTTTTCAGCCCCTGTTCAAAAGGGGCATGTAATTACAATTCTTGATCTAATAATTCACAGCAGGGCCCATTCCTGCACCCACCAAGAGTAACTCTGAGGGCTTACAGTGTTGTGGCAACACCACCACCACCACCACCACCACGAAAGGCCCAATTTTTCAGCCCCTGTTCAACAGGGGCATGCAATTACAATTCTTGATCTAATAATTCACAGCAGGGCCCATTGCTGCACCCACCAAGAGTAACTGTCAGGGCTTACAGTGTTGTGGCACCAGCACCACCATCAAAGGCCCAATTTTTACTACCACTGTTCAACAATTATATGTAATTAAAATTCCTGATATAATAGTTGACAGCAGGGCGTTCCAGCACCAACCAAGAGTAACTGTGAGTGCTTACAGTGTTGTGCCAACACCAACAACTAAGGGGCCTATTTCTGCAGAGTATATACGGCAGGTCCCTACTTTCAAACATCCAACTTACAAACGACTCCTACTTGCAAACGCAAGAAGACAACAGGAAGTGAGAGGAAATCTACCACTAGGAAGGAAAATTCTCTCCTGTAAGAATAAATATGGGAGAAAGGTGTCTCCTCTGTACTGATGCTTTATCAGCAATCCTTGTTTCAAGAAAAACACCACATTTCAAAAACAGTTGTCATTGGGATGGAAAGTGAGGTGAAATGTTCTGAACAGGGGCACAGACAGCAAAACAAATGTTACAGGGGTGATAACCCTTACCTATGTTTTCCAAAAAGTTTAAAAATAGATTTTTGGGCTGGAGCTACACTTAAACAATGTACCTGTTCAAAATTACAAACAGATTCTACATAAGAACAAACCTACAGTCCCTGTCTTGTATGCACCGCCTGTATACGGCTGTTCAGAGTATATAGGGCCTTTTTTATTTTATGTGCGGGGTTCCCCTTAATATCCATACAAGACCCAAAGGGGCTGGTAATGGGCTGGGGTAGGGGGGGGGGTCATGGGGTAGCTATGCCATTTTTCTTAAAGATTTTCATCCATATTACCGGGACCAGACATTACATTAAAGCCGCAAGCAGTTTTAAATGGCTTTTTTTTCCTTTAGAAGTGTCATTTTGTGCAGGGACAGTTCTAAACACGGGAAACACGTGGCACTTCACAGGCATACTTTAGACACCCCCCAGGTACGATATTTAAAGGAATATTTGACTTTTTTTTTTTCACTTTATGCATCATTAAAATGACTGCTCCCAAAAAACGACCGTTTTTAAAACTTCTTTTTGCATTGATACATGTCCCCTGGTGCAGAACCCGGGTTCCCAAACCCTTTTTAGGACAATAACATGCATAATAGTTGTTATAATTAGCACTTTAGAATTCGAACGTTCGCATCCATTGTATTTAATAGGGTTCTAATGTTCGTACGAACTTTCGGTCCGTTCGCGGGTTCTGGTGCGAACCGAACCCAGGGGTGTTCGGCTCATCACTAATAGCCGCGTACACACGACCGATTTACTCGGCAAGAAAGCTCTGCCAGCAAGTTTCTTGCTGGTTCTTGCCGAGAAACTCGGTCGTGTGTACAAGGCTTTAATCCTAAGCCCAGAAAATGTCCCAAATATATATATTATTTTCATTGCCTCCATTAGAGATGTCTTCACGTCTCCCATATATAATATGATGTCATCAGCATATTAACCTATATGCTCATTCCTTTCAACCAACTTAATCCCTTTATCATTTTTGGATTGTCTGAACCTATTTGCTAATGCTTCAATTGTTATGGCAAATAATTGGGGAGATAGTGGACATCCTTGTCTTGTTCCCCTATATAACCTTACTGTGTGGGATAGTAACCCGTTTACCAATAAATTTGAGCATGGTTGTTTATATAGTATTTTTACCCATTTTCTAAATCTCTCCTGAATCCACTTCTTTTCAGCGATACCTGCAGAAACTCCCACTCTATGGAGTCGAATGCTTTGGCAGTATCTAAAGATGTCAAGGCACTCATCTCTGGAATAAGATCTTTCAATTATGCCATTAATTGCGTTCTTCTCATATTATTTGATGTAGATTTTCCCTGGCATAAATCCTGTTTGATCGTTACTTATAATAGATACAATTACCCTGTTTAACCTCCTAGCCAGTACTTTTGCCAACGCTTTATAGTCTAGATTTAAAAGTGAGATTGGTCTATACGATGCACAGTCACTTTTATCTTTATCTGGGTTTGGTATTAAAACCACTGTTGACTCATACACAGAGGGGGGCATCTCTCCCTGCAAGAGAATCTCCCTAAACATCCTAGTCAGGACTGATGCTATATTCTCCATATACTGTACCACTGATACACCTCTAATGGCATACCGTCCGGTCCTGGGGACTTAACCTTCTTTAAAGAAAGGATAGCCTTTCGTACTTCCTCTATCTCCTTCTCCATCATCTTCTTTTGCTCATATGTTAGTTTAAGAAATTCTAAATCCTCCAGGTATTTCTCTACCTCTTCCGTTGTACATGTCAGCGTTGATGTATACATATTAACATAATATTTATGGAAGCTTGTAAGTATCTCATCTATTGTATTAATGACTAGGCTTGTGCAATTCGTTTCGTAACGAATCGAAATTCGTCCGAATTTAGCAACTTTCGGACATTCGGAAGCATTCGAATTTCCGAACAGAGCAATTACGAATAAAACCGAATCCGAAATAAATTATACCGCAAAATAGCGAATGCCCGAAGGTCTTCGGCATAATTCGTTATGAAAAAAGTTACGAATGTACGAATCCATTCGAAGCACAATAACACTCACTCTGCTCTCTGCTTCTCCCTCACCATGCTGAACTCCCTCTCAAAATGGTGTACAGGGGGCGGAGGCTATAGCCGCATGAAAAAACGAAAGTAAAATACGAGATTTCGAATCCATTCGAAGCACAATAACACTCACTCTGCTCTGCTCTCTGCTTCTCCCTCACCGTGCTGAACCCTCTCAAAATGGTGTACAGGGGCGGAGCCTATAGCCGCATGTAAAAAACGAAAGTAAAATACGAGATTTCGAATCGTTACAAATAACCGCTATGTATTTAGAAAAGTACAAATCCATTCGAAGCACATTAGGCATAATAGGCAGCGTCGTTGTGAGAGAGACACGGAAAATTACGAATCAACGAACCCAAAAAAAGTTACGAAAGTAGGAGTTGTGTCCAGAATCAACGAAAAACAACGTACTCTACCGAAAGTACGAATTATAAAGCAACAAAAAATTCAACGAAAAATGTCGCTTGCAAAAATACGAATGAGTCCGAACACGAAAAATCCCGTCTAGCAAAATTACGAATGATTACGAATCAACAGGACCGGAAAGAAACGAACCGAAACGGAACGAATTTTTCCGTTGTGCACAAGTCTATTAATGACATCTCCTTTCTCACCTTTGATATCACTAATGATGATGAATGATTGTTGTTTTATTAAAAAATTCAACATCTTATTAGCCTGGTGTCCTTGCTCAAAATGTTGTTGTTTTAAATAAAACCTTTTACCCTTAGCATTAGCTAATGATTGATTATTATATTGACGCATTAGTCCTTCCCATCTTATTTGTTTATTATTTGAGGGGTCTTTTATAAAGTCTGCTTCTGTCTACGCAAATAATCTGCTAATTCCTCTTCCTCTTGTCTGTTAGTACATTTTATATATGAGATTGTTGATTTTAATGCCCCTCTCAAGAACGCCTTGAAAGTGTCCCAGAGTATGCCATCCATTTTTCTATTCCCATGGGCCTCCAATCTGACTCAACCAATAATGTTGGATCTTACAACACAGGAGCCTTCCCCATGGACATATTATTAGTTTAAAGGTTAACACAGAATGGTCAGACACCCCATGGGCATATATGCTACAAAATACACCAGTGGTAGTGTCTTCTCACTCCCCAGGGCCAAATCTATTCGAGACATGCATCATTTTCCTGGTGCAGACCATAAATAAGCTCTAGTATTAGGGTTTTTTAATCCTCCATAAATCAGTCCATCCTGCTTCTTTTATAAACTTCTCTAAATTATCCCACTGTTCCTATATGGGGAGCTTTTCTGTATCTATCCATCTTTGGGTTCAACCACATATTAAAGTCTCCCATACAACTAACGTATGCCTCTGGGTACTCTGTCATAAATAACATTCCTTTAATACCCCTAGTGTAGCTGGAGGGGGGTTGTATATCCCCATAATAACAAATGGTAATGAATATATTGTAGCATAGCAAAGACATCTCCCTTCATAGGTGTGCCCAGCCTATTGTATTAGGGTGTGCACCCCAAAGCTAAAACACATATGCGGTGTAAGTAGAGCAGTGGACAGTGTCATAAGGTCAGAGATTGGTGTCAGTAGGGCAGTGGGCAGTGTCAGTAGTTTTTATTTTGATTATTACATTTTTTATTATTATTTTTTTTATTATTATTTATTAATTTTTTTGCAATTTTTTTAGAAGCTTTGATGAAATATCAGGGGTCTAAACAGGGGAACCTGGCACACCCTGTGCGCACGCTGTTGTGGTGATTTTTATGGAAATGTATTAATGTATGTTGTCAGATGTCCCCCCAGTGTCAGTTTTGCTGTAATGCGCTCATCTGAGCGTATTTGCACATACAGACGTTGGTGGAAGATCGGTGGCGGGAAAATCTTCCTATGGAAACAGCGATGTTTGCTGCATTTAGAGATGTTGTTTTGCGCCCCGTTGGGGGAACTGGCCAGCCCCTGGCGGGGGGCGTTGAATGACTCCGAGCGCACATATCTGTGTCCACAGGAACAGTAGCATAACTATAAAATAATTGTGGTCCATTTGAGGCATAATTGTTATGTAGTTTCCGTCATTTGGTAACAGTGTATGTCACTGTTAGTCAATTTGAATGAACATTGTATCTGTTTGGAAGGATGTCCTTGTATGGTCATTCTCCTGTGGAAGGAACATCCTGTGATGTTCCCGCCCATGGGGGGAGGTGACTGGTTGCTACAACCAATCACCTCCTGTCTTGAGATCTTTTAATAAAAGCCTATGAGTAGGCTCTGGCTGGACAGTCTATGCTGGAATGGCCTGATGAGAAGATAAGCTTTTGTGGTGCTGCCTTTCTTGGATGAATGGGAATGAACGGTGAGTGGATCTTTAGCAAACTTAGGCTAAAGATAGCATTATTGCAAAAAGATGAAATCTGATGTGTGCTTAGATAGCACAGGAATTATAGGCTGTGTGCTCTGCAAACAGCCTAGGAATTCCACAACAGAATGGCGGGCCAGGATTTTTGGGAATAGATGGAGTCCCTTTGGACATCGGATCGAGATGGGGGGAAGAGTGGATCTACGTTCCGATGTGGGGGGCTCTACTCTTTAAAAGAACATTTTTTTGTCTTTTTGAAATAATGCTTTAAGTTTGCAGTGTGTGTGCGTGTGTATGTCTGCGAATCCGATCGTGCATGTGTGTGTGTGATTTTGTTGGGAGAGAGATCGTATGCCTCTGAATCCGATCGTAGGCCTGTGAATTTGATTGTGTGTGGGTATGCCTGCATGTGCCTGTGTGATTAGATTGTTTGTGTGATGTAGGACATGTGTACCCATGAGTGTGATTGAAATTGTGTAACTAAGCGAGAAAAATATAGACTGTTTGTGCGATGTATTGAGCAGTTTGCAGCCAGCCATGGCTGCTGCATTGTTCTGGTCCCTGTGTGAGAGAAGCTGATAATGGCTGCCCCCATGAGGTTTAGTGGGGGAGGGGCAGCCAGCATTTCAGTTACAAGGGTGAAAGTTGGTGACTTTCTGTAAATAGCATGCAGGAGTTTTGTAGTGGAAGGGCCCTGAGAGATGATCTGATGTTACAAGCAACAATATACTGTATGTGTGTGGTGTTTGTGATTTCTATGAAAAATAGAAATGGTTAGATTGTGATTTTTGCCTTTATAGGGGACAAAGACACATGTCCCCATAAGTGTAAAAATATTTTAACGAAAGTTAAAGTTTGGTTTTTGAGTTGAAAGTTCCCGCTGCATATCCAAGTGGCCAGGCATTGCTAGAAGGCAGACATAGTATGTCTCTGCAATGGCTTGTTATGGAAGCTGAGGCCACTGTGTGTGTGAACTTTAGGTAGAGAAAAGTGGTGAATATCTCAGAGTATATGGACTTAGAGAAATGAACATGTTTTTAATATTGTTCATGTAACTAACATTTATTGAATGTGCTGTTTAGTTGGCAAAAGGGAGGCTAAGTTTGTAAGTGTACATGTGGTCCTTGTAGAGTGTAGCTGACACCTTTTTCAGTGGATTTTGATGATATTTTAGAAAAGTTTCAATTGTGTAGTCAGTCTTTGTGGAGAAAAGCATTTTTGGTTCTCTAGTGAAGAGATCCTGGTTTTGGCGGGAAAAAGTAATGGCGCCATTCTTGGCTTTTGTTAGCCTTGCAGGTTTGTCTGCCATTTTGAGGCACAGTTTTTCCTTAGCCTGTGGGTATCCTATAAGGGAAGGTGCAGCCACCTTTCCTTTGGGTGTGATATCATGTGACCATGCTGTGGCATTCGTCAGCTATGTTGCTGGTGGAATTTCTCAGCCTTTGGGGCAGATTTTGATGTTTGGTGCGAATATAGTGCGATCTTTTCTGTGTTGGAACCTGGTGGAGGCAATTTGTGTTTTTCTTTGTGTAGGGGAACCAATGTGGTGTTCACTGTGACGTCCCATGCTGGTTTTGGCCGGAAAAATTGCATGCGTCAATGGCGCAATTTTTGTTGTCCATGAGGTGCTGTGGTGGGTCATCCACCATTTTGTAGTCCTGGCTTGTCGGCCATTTTGAGAGACGTTTAAAGTTTGAGATAGGAAGTTCCAGTTTAGCAAACACGGCCCCTGAATATGCTGTATTGGCATTTGTTGATTGGCGCAGTTTTGTCTCTAGTTTAAATTGCTTTTCTAAGCATCACCTTTTGAGGTGAGTTGAGAGGTATCTTAAAATAGCGCGGTTTTACCCCGAGGGGCCACAACGTGCTTGCAGACACACGCACATGCTGGGGCCTATTTATGGATGGGATCTGGCTGATCTACCAGCATTTGGAGTGTGGGAGGAGGCCAACGCAGACACAGGGAGGACATGCAAACTCCATGCAGGTGGTGCTAGGAGGGGGGATTTCTCTGTTTCGAATGTAGGAAGGACTTCACTTTACACTGAATTTTGATGGATTGTAAGACTAACAGAGTTTTTGCACAATGGTGTGTTATGTTTAAATTGAAGTCTTGATAGACAAGGCGATTATGGCTAACGCCTCCCCTCCCCCTCCCTCTTCCTGAACAATTGATATGTAAATAAACCAGTTTGGTTTTTTAAGAGCTGAGCATAACCGGAAGTTTCTTTTCAGCATTTATATATCAGCAGAAAGTTAGTGGGAGGAGCTTGGGGTTTTTAAAGGTGAGCAATGAGATTTGTGTCTGGAAGGAAAATGGAAAGCATTTTGGCGTTTAAAAGTGTTTTATATTTCGTTCCAGTTTTGTGAAGTTTTGTACTGTAATACAGTTTTGAGTAGAGAGCAAACAGGGGGTATCACCATTATTTTATCATCTAGATACAGAGAGAAGCCACATTGTTCTGCAGGTGGTAAACTGGCGTAAGTGTTCTGTGTGGTTTAGTCTGACAACGCAGTGTATGGGTGTATAGCGGAAAATGCTTGTGTATGCATACACTGTGAGGGGTAGAGGCCTAATTCGGGGGTTGATCTGTGGTTGTTGCTGTAGTTCCAAAAGTGTTGGGACAGCAAGCCATAGAGTTGACGCCTCGGTTAGGGTTTCTAGTTGGAGGACTTGACCATATAGTGGTTGTAGTTCTGCAATTCACCGTATAAGAAGACACCGGGCGGTGATCTCTGAAAATGGGTGCAACGGTTTAACCTGGACACAGGTTTAAGACGATAAGCCGATTCGAATCGCCATGGACACAAGGAGGTCTGTGCAAAGGGAAGGAATGGAGGCTTCCCATAGTCAGACGGTCACACAGTGCACGAAGCCTAGTTTTGGGGCAAAGGCCTTTGAACCCCAAAAAGATTAACATCGGTGGTCCAAGGATACTATTTTGGGTATCCCTCTGGAATGGATGTAGTTGAGCTGCGGCTTCAGAAATCTGTAATGATGAGTGTTGATGGAGGTGTAGTCTCATGCCCGTTTGTTTGAACTTTGTAGGGCTGGTCCATGCAAGCTTCTCGAGCTGCTCTCATATTCCCATTGTATTTTTTCCTATTGCTGAAAGAGTGAAGGTAGAATTCTGGCTGTTTTTGTTTTTTTCATTTGTGGTTTTGGAAACTGGGAAGTATTTCCCCCACGTTTGTATCGGAATGTTTGTATGTAGTAACGTGAATATGTTCGAACTTACCGCGGCGATCCTTCGATGCGTCGCGGCTGTTGTATTTTTGTAGGAACGGGAAAAGTAAGGGTTACAGAGGGTTTTGTTTGAATCGGTTTTGAAAGAATGTCATTGACAATTTACCAATGTACAGGAATGTCATTATTGTTTTCCATTCTTTGCAGGTTAAATATGAAGAATAGAGTAATGATTTTGCTTATAAGTATTTTTCAGGTCCAAGGAGTTTGTACACAGAGAACAGGTGTATGTAGACAGCGGTACATATGGATAAATACGAGTCTAAGGGAGGTAAAAGTATCATAGGCTATTTCATTGTTTCTTTTTTCCTGCACCACGCATTTCTTCCTTCAGTCTGTAATGAGGAAGAAAAGGGGGGAGAAGTGATAAATTTAAGAGTGAGGCCTCGTACACACGACCGATTTTCTCGGCAAGAACCAGCAAGAAACTTGCTGGCAGAGAGGTCTTGCCGAGTAAATCGGTCATGTGTACGCTGCTAGCGTGTTTCTCGTCGAGAAAACCGACAAGAAACCTCAACGAGAAAATAGAGAACCTGCTCTCTATTTTCTCGTCGAGATTCTCCTCAGCGTGTTTCTCGACGAGAAAAGTGAGTGTGTGTACACTTAGCTGTCCGCCTGGAAGCCCGCGCATGTTCGAAATGAATTTGACGCATGCGCGGTAGCTTCCTAGGCATACGTAGGGTATACCAAGATGGCGGCGACGGCATCGAATGTGACGAGCGCATGCTCGACGTAGTCGATGACGTCACCGCGTACACTCCTTTCAAAGAACCGCGGGTTCTTTGAAACGAGCGTGTGTACACTCGGCCGGGACAAGTTTCTTGTCCAAGAATCTCGTCGAAAAAACGACATGTTTTTTTCAACGAGAATCTCAGCCGTGTGTACGAGGCCTATCAGTTTTTTTTCAAACTAATAATAACCTCTGTAATTCTAACCAAGTTTGTGCCAAGACTGTATTTCTTTGATAGAATTTGAATCGGCAAGCAGCAGTCTGGTGAAGTAGGTTCCCATCCCAGAGGCTAAGAACCTTTTGTCAATGGTTCCAGGTATTGTAAGCCACGCACAGGTTATGCAGTGACCACAGTCCCGATGTCTGGGTTATTGTCATATGAGGGTTGTTTGGAGGTCAATCAAAATCAGGGTCGTACTCTCCTTATTAGCTGTCACTTATATTCTCAGCTGATGGGGTGGGTGCGATCGTTGTGACATGAACTTCAAAATGTCCACCACAGGGTTCACGATTCCCTCCCGGACCCTGACTTAATAATCAGTTTACATTCTTTCCAACCAGGTGACTGGGTCGTTGTAAAGAAGCTTGAGGGATGAGACCACGCCAGCCACTGCAAGAAGCGGCTCAACCACACCAAAGAATGAGGAGTATCTTTGTTTATTTATATTTTTGTTGTTTAGTAAATTTTAGCAAGGGTAACGGTGAAAAGCATCCCAAGTTATTATTTAAAGTGTATGTCCTGACTAGCTCAGAAAGCGAACAGGACCGATGGTCTGTTCTGAGTCTTCACCGAGTTTTAGTCCCCAGCGATGACAGCGGTACATGCCATTTATGATGTTATTATGGGTATGAGGAGTTTTGACAAACTAGTGAAGACTCCAAACAGACACTTGTCAATGGAACCTAACGATGTATTTTTAGAGGGTAAAATTGGTTTTAGTTTTAATGGCTCTGCCTCTTGTCGGTTTGGGTATCTAGGCAGCCCACAAGTGTGTTTGAACTTTAGTTTGGTGTTTATGTGGATCTGCAGCTTAGAAAGGTAATTCCCCTAAAGCAAGAGGTTCATGCGCGATGGTGAAGCTGTCCCAACATTTTAGGTCGCGGCCGATCGCGAGGATCTGATGGCGCAGGAAATTAAGAATGGCAGGGACAGCTAGAAGGGATTTGTTCACCAATCCCGACCAGGTCTGGGCATGGTGTCCTGCATGTACAAGGTGGGGGGGGCTCGGGCTTGGGATACGATTGAACAATTCTCATCCATTAAGGATAGGGTTCTTCATGTAATTGTTGAAGCCAGAGCTGTAGCTAAGTGAAGGTTGGGAGTCTATTTTAAGGGTCTGGGAATCTTTGGGGATCTAATTTTTATTTTACAGCGGATCGTGGTTAAAGGAAGTGGGAATATATATACTCATGTCGTTTTTATTTCTATTCTTTCTATGTCGTGACGAGAGGCTCCTGTTGCCTGATTTGACGCGTGACCAGAGTTTCCTTGATGAGACGCCCCGAAACCGGACCCACATACAAGACACAGAGGATCACAGACGGATCAGCGATTACTACAGCTCACCATGTCGTGTCCTCCTTTATAAGTCATGCCCCTGAAGAGTAGAGTCTACATGTCAAGCCGTGTTTTCCTTTTTATGGACTAAGGACTGATTCATTTCCAGGTGTAAGAAGCAGATCAACTCTCATCGATGGACACATGGGGTGCATATGACAAAAAAGGGAGGACTGTTGTGGAGATTTTTATGGAAATGTATTAATGTATGTTGTCAGATGTCCCCCCAGTGTCAGTTTTGCTGTAATGCGCTCATCTGAGCGTATTTGCACATACAGACGTTGGTGGAAGATCGGTGGCGGGAAAATCTTCCTATGGAAACAGCGATGTTTGCTGCATTTAGAGATGTTGTTTTGCGCCCGGTTGGGGGAACTGGCCAGCCCCTGGCGGGGGGCGTTGAATGACTCCGAGCGCACATATCTGTGTCCACAGGAACAGTAGCATAACTATAAAATAATTGTGGTCCATTTGAGGGATAATTGTTATGTAGTTTCCGTCATTTGGTAACAGTGTATGTCACTGTTAGTCAATTTGAATGAACATTGTATCTGTTTGGAAGGATGTCCTTGTATGGTCATTCTCCTGTGGAAGGAACATCCTGTGATGTTCCCGCCCATGGGGGGAGGTGACTGGTTGCTGCAACCAATCACCTCCTGTCTTGAGATCTTTTGAGTTTAATAAAAGCCTATGAGTAGGCTTTGGCTGGACAGTCTATGCTGGGATGGCCTGACGATAAGGTCTATGTGTGAGCCTTGCTTCTTGGATGAATGATGGGATGAACGGTGAGTGGATTTTAGAAAACTTAAAGATAGCATTATTGCAAAAAGATGAATCTAAAGTGTGTGCTTATAGAGCACAGGAATTATGGGCTGTGTGCTCTGCAAACAACCCATATTTCCACAACAACGCCTATGTCTCCCTTCAGGGTCTCTCTTTACCCTAAAACAGTCCCATGCCACTGTCTTATGCACCATCAGGGAAACCCCCCTTGAGTAAGTTGTATGGCAAGAATGGCAGGACCACTGAATCCACAGTTTCTTGAGATAATCAAGTCTCTCTTTAACCATATGTGTTTCTTGAATACATATTATTTTTGCCTGTACCTCTGTGAAAACCTGTGTACGCTTCAATGCTGTGACCCAGCCTCTCACAGTTCATGACAGAAAAGAGCACTGATCAGCTGTATCTACCATCTTTTCACAAAAAACCTAGGGCCCTTCCTCTTAATAGTGACCATCCTTCCACTTACTTTTCCCTTCAACTCTTATCTTCTCCCTGCCCATCCATTCATCCCACATCCATGGGGAAAAAAAAATAGGGCATTACCAACATAACGCATTTTCGCCTATGTGGGTAATTCATATAGATTTCAGCCTTGCTGCTCCCGGACCCTCCTATCTTATCAAACTGGATAAAAAAAATAACTCTATCTCCTGCGAGATGTCGAGTGGTTACCATGACTTAGGGGATCACACCCCTCAGTTCAAACACAAATATCTCCCTCCCCCACTCAGTCCATATTAATACAGATATTATACAACCTTTTACAATACTCCCTCTATATCCTCCCAGTTTCCCTGTCCAAACAGTTGTTCATGCTCATCTTGATTCTCCCAGTTCTTCCCTCTCTCCTGCCCCCTGTGTACCCTCCTACATACCTAGTGAGTTCCTATAGTGAAAGTATTATATCCCCCCCCCTTTCCCCTCTGTAGTGTTTCAGCCTTCAAAATAAAAAAATAAATGTCTTTATACATTTATGTACTAATGCTGTGTAACAGTTACTAATACTCAAACCCCAAAAAAATCTTATTTTAATTTTTCAACTGTCTTGGTGCCTACTACACCTCCTGCCTTTCCCCCCTATTTCCAGTAGTGCAATAGTTTTATACTTTCTCCTTCCCTATCTTTAGTGTTTTTGTCATTCATTTATTAATAACATTTATCATTAAATATTGTATATAAGTCCATGTGTTGATATTCCACAGTTTTCTTCCCAGTGCTTAACTCAAAGAGTTTTTATTCTATACCACAGTGTTCATACCAGTCAGCAAATTCAAACTCCAAAAAAAAAGCAAGGGGGAGGGAGCACCAAATGACAAAAAGAAAAGAAAAAAAAAAGTAGAGGGGGGGGGGTATATGCAGGGAAAGTAGGGGAGAAGAGTGGACCAGCAAGCGTAGTTCTTTACATATTGTGGAGAAGCGACCCAGTTATACTGTGTGTATTAGCACCTTCAGCCTTGTTTTGCAAAGACAGGCATGCTGATTGCACACCTGTGGGCTGGGTTTATATTCCCTTCAGAAAGAGAGCTCAGTGCTAGCACTTGGAGACAGCTCCACCCTGCAGGCAGGAGGCCTTGTCTAGGAGTCAGGAGGGTTAAAGGTGAAGACGGCTCCACGAGAGAGAGACAGGAGGTCTCTAGGAGTCTAAAGCTGCAGGTGGCAGTCTGAGCATGTATGTCTGGCAGGAGGCAGAAGTGGCCCGCGACTGAGCAGCACAAAGCTGACCAAATGTGCTCCAGGAGGGGGTTTGATTAAGCAAGAGTGAGTAAGCCAGGAGGCTGAAGTTTGTGTTATACAGTAATGGTGGAACCAAGTAAAGAAAGGAAAGTGGGTCCTCTGCTCACTAATATAAGGAACACCGTGCTGATTAAAGATCAAACGCTCAGTGTAGCATTGGTGGCGGACTCACCAGTAATCAGGGTGCGGTCTCTGTGGCCAAACAATAGATATATATAAGAGCCCACCAGGGAGAGATAGGGAAGAACCACTCCCCCAAGATAAAGAAGCCACAGGTGGACCATGCCGCTTAAAAAATGCTTTTAATGGTATAAAATCTGAAAAAATTATAACGTTATCATTAAGACACAGTCAGCTGAACAGGAATGCATGCATGCAGATATGCTAGCAGGGTGGCCACCTGAAGAATGTTTCAGAAAGCCACCCTGTAAGTAGTGAGGTCAGCTAGTGGGGCTAGACCAGTTCCAAGGGAACATAGGAAATGCAATGTTGAGATGGCTATGCAGCCTGGCAATGGACTATAGAAGGTAGTGACAACCTGCAGTAATTATGGAGAAAACACTTCAACCAGTTAGGGAGTGTATAAGGCGGTCATTTAGGGCAGGTATGGCACAGGTAATGAATCAAATGAAAAAAACAGCAAAAAACAGACAAAAAAAGCGCAGCACATATAAAGCAGCGGGATGCCAGTGAATGAAGCAGGTCCATGCAGTATAGCAAGCAGCCGAGTTTCACTGAAAACACAGCATTCAGTCAGCACAAGCAAGTAGCATAGATTTAGTGTTGATATTGCTTGGACCAGAGGTCCGCTCACGCAGCCTGGTAGTTGAAGAGAATAGATCCTATGCTTCAGAAGCTCTCCTCTCAGTGATGATAGGAAATATACAGGGCAGGCGGTAAAGCCATAGGTACCGTGTAAGTCCTGTGCTGGGATTGCAGCTTCTGTTTTCCTTCTCAAGGAGGGGTATAGTTACCCTAGGAGGTTCTCCAGGCCGGGGTTTAGTCAGGGTATTGATCCCGTTGTAGGTCTGAAATAACCGTTGATGTTTCCCGCTGCTGTAGCCGTTCAAATCGGCGTATCAGAGAGAGAACTGTATGTAGTAGCAATGATTCATTACAGTCCGTCCGGAGCGCAGAGCGAATGCATCCGTTCAGCGTGACTGCGAGTGACGATCGGGCGTCACTACAACATGTGACCCGACATGTTTCAGCCAATGGAAGTGGCTTTCATCAAGGGATGGGGAGGGACACAAAACAGGCGCTTAAATACAGGTTCAAATCATCCTATAGATGGTGGCAGCGTTGCACTGCAGAGAAACACCACTAGATGTCACTCCCAAGTAAATTGTAGTGAGAAACCCCATTCACCAGTCACAGATAGTAGCCGTAAGCAAGGACTTAGAAAATAATAATGTTATAGTAATAATTATAATGAAAAATAATAAAAAATATATAAAATATTTATTAGATGCTGAATACAGCAATAAATGAATGTCACCAACATTGGTCAAGGTCTCTGGGCATATATCACAATATCTCAGTATGCTGTAATCCAGTAGGTGTGTTCAATATCTCAGTATTGTTCATTTAGTAATAAGCAAATGAAGCTGGTTAGCACATTGCATAAAAAGACGCCAATGTGAACTGGTCATAGCATTAGGGAAATATATCACACATAGATATATGGAAACAGGTGTATGGAAACAGGTGTATGGAAACTACCGGAAAATCCCAAGTAGCAGGATGTAGGAGATATAAACATAAATTAGGTATGGATTACAGTTAGACATCCCTCATATAGGTGTGTGCACCTCCACATAACGCATGCATGTTTGGGCATACAAAAGTATATAAATCTCATGCTGGAATATTAGGGGCCAAGACCAGGCCCTAAGCCAAAGGTAAACAGAATTAATTTAAATAAATAAAAGAATGATAATGGTGGAAGGAAGAGTGCTCTTATTTTCTTTGAACTTTTCTTCCTAAAATTGGGCTGCCAAGCCCTTAAAAATACAGTCTGGACTGACCGGTCTTCCTGAAATCACATACACCACTTGAGCATAATCACCCCGGATCTTTACAATACACAGTGGAACCTCGGATTACGAGCATAATCCATTCCAGGAGAATGTTTGTAATCCAAAGTACTCGCATATCAAAGCGAGTTTCCCCATAGAAGTCAATGGAAACAAAAATAATTTGTTCTGCATTGACTTCAATGGCATGCAATAACGCATGTGGCCAGAGGTAGGGGGTGCCGGAGAGCCTCGGAAACATCTGGAAAGGCCCGAGGACAGCTCGACTGAACTCAGAAAACCACGGAAAGGCTCGGGAACGGAGTATTTTCCAACGTTTTCCAAGCATTTCCGATCGGCTCGGTTCTAGCGCCCCCCCACCTCAGGCCAAACGTGGTACTGCACACGTTTTGCGAGACAACACTTGCAAACCAAGTCAGGATTTTTAAAAATAAAGTGCTCATATTGCGAAACGCTCGTTACCGCGTTACTCGCAATTCGAGGTTCCACTGTATTCATTTCCCTTTACCTCTGTCTTCTCTTCTCTCCCTCCCGCATAATCAATCCTAACTCCTTCCACCCCTGTTATCTTCAATTTGCTTTAACCACTTAAGCCCCGGACCATTACACAGCTTAATGACCAGAGGTGATTTCACAATTTGGCACTGCGCTGCTTTAACTGGAAATTGTGCGGACATGCAATGTTGTACCCAAACGAAATTTGCGTCCTTTTCTTCCCACAAATAGAGCTATCTTTTAATGGTATTTGATTGCCTCTGCGATTTATTTTTTTGCGATATAAACGGAAAAAGACTGAAAATTTCGAAACAAAATTATATTTTCTACTCTTTGTTATAAGAAAAATCGAATAAACTAAATTTTAGTCATACATTTTAGGCCAAAATGTATTCAGCCACATGTCTTTAGTAAAAAAAAGGTCAATAAGCGTATATTTATTGGTTTGCGCAAAAGTTATAGCGTCTACAAACTAGGGTACATTTTCTGGAATTTACACAGCTTTTAATTTATGACTGCCTATCTCATTTCTTGAGGTGCTAAAATGTTAGGGCAGTACAAAACCCCCCAAATGACCCCATTTTGGAAAGTAGACACCCCAAGGAAATTGCTGAGAGGCATTTTGAGCCCATTAAATATTTTTTATTTTTTGTCCCAAGTGATTGAATAATGACAAAAAAAAAAAAATTACAAAAAGTTGTCACTAAATGATATATTGCTCACACATGCCATGTTTATATGTGGAATTGCACCCCAAAATACATTTTTCTGCTTCTCCTGAGTACGGGGATACCACATGTGTGGGACTTTTTGGGAGCCTAGCCGCGTACGGGCCCCCGAAATCCAAACACCGCCTTCAGGATTTCTAAGGGCGCAAATTTTTGATTTCACTCCTCACTACCTATCACAGTTTCGAAGGCCATAAAATGCCAAAATAGCACAAAATCCCCCAAATTACCCCATTTTAGAAAGTAGACACCCCAAGGAAATTGCTGAGAGGCATGTTGAGCCCATTGAATATTTTGTTTTTTGTCACAAGTGATTGAATAATGACAAAAAAAATAAAATTACAAAAAATTTTCACTAAATGATATATTGCTCACACATGCCATGGTTATATGTGGAATTGCACCCCAAAATAAATTTTGCCACTTCTCCTGAGTACGGGGATACCACATGTGTGGGACTTTTTAGGAGCCTAGCCGCGTACGGGACCCCGAAAACCAAGCACCGCCTTAAGGATTTCTAAGGGCACAAATTTTTGATTTCACTCCTCACTACCTATCACAGTTTCGAAGGCTATAAAATGCCAAAATAGCACAAAACCCCCCCAAATGACCCCATTTTGGAAAGTAGACACCCCAAGCTATTTGCTGAGAGGCATGGTGAGTATTTTACAGCTCTCATTTGTTTTTGAAAATGAAGAAATAAAATAATATATATTTTTTTTTTTAATTTTCAAAACTTTGTGACAAAAAGCGAGATCTGCAAAATACTCACCATACCTCTCAGCAAATAGCTTGGGGTGTCTACTTTCCAAAATGGGGTCATTTGGGGGGGTTTTGTGCCATCTGGGCATTCCATGGCCTCCGAAACTGTGATAGGCAGTGAGGAGTGAAATCAAAAATTTATACCCTTAGAAAGCCTGAAGGCGGTGCTTGGTTTTTGGGGTCCCGTACGCGGCTAGGCTCCCAAAAAGTCTCACACATGTGGTATCCCCGTACTCAGGAGAAGCAATAGAATGTATTTTGGGGTGTAATTCCACATATGCCCATGGCATGTTTGAGCAATATATCATTTAGTGACAACTTTGTGCAAAAAAAAAAAAAAATTGTCTTTTTTCCGCAACTTGTGTCAACATATAAAATATTCCATGGACTCGACATGCCTCTCAGTATATAGCTTTGGGTGTCTGCTTTCCAAAATGGGGTCATTTGGGGGGGGTTTTGAACTGTCCTGGCATTTTATACACAACATTAGGAAGCTTACATCCACTCTTCTAACCACTTGAAGACAAAGCCCTTTCTGACACTTTTTGTTTACATGAAAACATATTTTTCTTTTTTTTGCAAGAAAATTATGTTGAACCCCCAAACATTATATATTTTTTTAAAGCAAAGACCCTACAGATTAAAATGGTGGGTGTTGCATTTTTTTTTCCACACAGTATTTGCGCAGCGATTTTTCAAACCCATTTTTTGGGGAAAAAATACACTTTTTAAATTTTAATGCACTAAAACACACTATATTGCCCAAATGTTTGATGAAATAAAAAAGATGATCTTAGGCCGAGTACATAGATACCAAATACAACATGCTTTAAAATTTCGCACAAACGCGCAGTGGCGACAAACTACATACATTTTTAAAAGCCTTTAAAAGCCTTTACAGGGTACCACGTTAGATTTACAGAGGAGGTCTACTGCTAAAATGACTGCCCTCGATCTGGCCTTCGCGGTGATACCTCACATGCATGATGCAATTGCTGTTTACATATGACGCCAGACCGACGCTTGCGTTCGCCATTGCGCAAGAGCAGGGCAGGACAGGGGTATTTTTTTTTTGTTTTTTTTTATTATTAATTTTTATTTTTTATTTTATTTTTAAACTGTTCTTTCCATATTTTTTTTTTTATCATGTTTATTGTTATCTCAGGGAATGTAAATATCCCCTATGATAGCAATAGGTAGTGACAGGTACTCTTTTTTTGAAAAAACTGGGGTCTACTGGACCCTAGATCTTTCCTCTGCCCTCAAAGCATCTGACCACACCAAGATCGGTGTGATAAAATGCTTTCCCAATTTCCCAATGGCGCTTTTTATATACGGGGGGGGCATTCCCTCCCACTGCTTGTAAAAGCAGTCCAGAGGCTAATTAGCCGCTAGGATTGCTTTTACATGAAAGTCGGCCGCTGGCTGAAAAGAATGATACCAAGATGATACCTAAACCCACAGGCATCAATCTGGTATAACCAAAGTCCAGCAACATACCAATACGTTGCTGGTCCTTGTTGGACATGTATTGTAATCTTTTTTTTCATGCAGCCTGTTGGCTGAACGAAAAAAAGAGATTGATCGGTGGGTATGCCCACCATTAGAATACCTCCCTTCATTCAGCCACTTCTAATGATGGGCATACATGCACCATTTATATATGCCGAAGCATGGGGGCATCCTCCCGCAAAAGTTATGCCGCGTACACACGGTCAGACTTTTCCATGGGCAAGCCTCCGTCGGAATTTTGACCGTATGTACGCGGCATTAGGAGCAAAATCGCTCCTCCGCCCCTGCTGCCCCCCTGCTTCGGCATATATGCTCTTTTTTTTTTTAACTGTGGTGGTGAAATCACCTCCTACAGCACTGGAGTCGCAGGGATCAGGCCTGTCACTACGAACGCTGCAGTTATGTGTGTTGTGTTTTGTAAGTGACAGTGATCGATCGATACTACACTTGGGTGGCCTGGGCTGGACGGAGGGGCAAAACGCAGGTGCTAGCAGGTATCTGGGCTGATCCCGCTAACACTGCGTTTTTGGGAACCCTAAACTGCTGGGGACGCTAGTATAGATTTGATCAGATCAGATATTGATCTGTTCAGATACTATACCACTAAGGGAGGTGTATGCTTCACGTGTGGGTGTTAGCGTTCCTGGCACTAACCTGACGCTGCCTGGGGCGACGCAGACCCTCTCTGACACTAAAACCTAATTGATATCCCCCGCCGGGCGATCAGGGTGTTAAACCTTTATTGGGTTATATACGGAGGGTGCCTTGATACTATAAAAAGCAAACTAACTAACCAGCGTCACCCGTAACACTTATATGGTGATCACTGGTGAAAGGGTTAACTAGGGGCAATCAGGGGGCTAAACCTTTATTAGGTAATATATGGGGGTACCTGACGCTATATAAAAACCTGACGGGGAAACTAAAAAAAATAACTGGCTACCTATCGGCATCACCGACACTAAGACAGCAATCAGAAAAACGATCGCTTGGTGACACTGGCAAAAGGGGGTGAAAGGGTTAGCTGGGGGGCGCTCAAGGGGTTAAACATTTATTAGGTAATATATGGGGGTACCTGACGCTATAAAAACCTGCGGCGAACCTAAAAAAAATAACTGGCTACCTATCGGCATCACCGACACTAAGACAGCGATCAGAAAAACGATTGCTTGGTGACACTGGCAAAAGGGGGTGAAAGGGTTAGCTGGGGGGGCGATCAAGGGGTTAAACCTTTATTAGGTAATATATGGGGGTACCTGACGCTATAAAAACCTGCGGCGAACCTAAAAAAAATAACTGGCTACCTATCGGCATCACCGACACTAAGACAGCTATCAGAAAAACGATCGCTTGGTGACACTGGCAAAAGGGGGTGAAAGGGTTAGCTGGGGGGTGATCAAGGGGTTAAACCTTTATTAGGTAATATATGGGGGTACCTGACGCTATAAAAACCTGCGGCGAACCTAAAAAAAATAACTGGCTACCTATCCGCATCACCGACACTAAGACAGCGATCAGAAAAACGATCGCTTAGTGACACTGGCAAAAGGGGGTGAAAGGGTTATCTGGGGGGCAATCAAGGGGTTAAACCTTTATTAGGTAATATATGGGGGTACCTGACGCTATAAAAACCTGCGGCAAACCTAAAAAAAATAACTGGCTACCTATCGGCATCACCGACACTAAAACAGCGATCAGAAAAACGATTGCTTAGTGACACTGGCAAAAGGGGGTGAAAGGGTTACCTGGGGGGGGCGATCAAGGGGTTAAACCTTTATTAGGTAATATATGGGGGTACCCGACACTATAAAAACCTGCGGCGAACCTAAAAATAATAACTGGCTACCTATCGGCATCACCGACACCAAGACAGCGATCAGAAAAACGATCGCTTACTGACAGCGGTGAAAGGGTTACCTGGGGGCGATCAAGGGGTTAAACCTTTATTAGGGGGGGTTAGGGGGCTACACTGGATCTAAACCTGACACTTTTACAGTCACAAATGTCACTGATTGCAGTGATCAGTAAAAAAAAGGTCACTGCAATCAGTGACACTGTGACTGGGGGGTGATCTGGGGGTGTCTGGGGGGGCCATTGTGTGCCTATGTGTCCTGGTGTCAGTGTGCTGTTTAGTGCACTAACCTGATGTCTTCTCTCATGCGGCGCTCGGTATATGTGAGCGCCGCATGAGAGATGACATCACTTCCTCCTCCCTGTGTAAACATTACACAGGCAGAGGAAGCATTTGATTCGCCGGGAGCGATCGCGAGGGGGTGGCCAGAATCGGATGGCGGCCCCCTCATCACGGATCGCTCCCGAAGCGATCCCGGCCGCTCACTGTACCAGAGGGGGGTCCGATCGGACCCCCCACCCATACGAAGGCAGGCACGTACAGGTACGTGATTGTGCCTGTCCGTGCCATTCTGCCGACGTATATATACAGTGGGCGGTCGTTAAGTGGTTAAAGAGGAAGTAAACCCCGGTTCACTTTTTCTATTCTTCAATTATTAGGTTGCTTAATATCATTACAATGCTTCTGCCATGTGTTCTTTTTTAAAAACGAGGTCCGCAAATACCCACAAATACCTTTTTAGTACCGTTTCTTTTGTCTTTATTTCCGGGGATTCTAAATCTCCATTAGTATTCCTGTTCATTGAATCTAATTCTGACATCACTTCCACCCTTACTAGGTCCCTTTTACAAATCGCGCACATGCGCCGTAGCGCCGTAACCAAGCCTCGATCTGGATAACGGTCATCATTGAAAATGAAAATGAATGACAGTTGATGTGTCTCTGAGGCTGGTGTTTGTTTACACACCCCTTTTGTGACGTCTTCTATAGTCACAAGGGGGAGTTCAAGGAAGTATGGGTGGATGTAAATAGCGCAAGACTTCTCCTCTGTGCCTGACAGAGGGGAAGTTCTCGTATAGTGATTTCCAGAATTTATGGGAATGAAAACCGGCTAGCATTACTTGCCAGTTTTGATGCGATTATCTACGCATGCGCGGTGACGTCATTGCGATCGAAAAATGACTTTTTTAAAGAAAATAAAGCGGTGACTACAGTTACACAGGCAGTGTAAAAAAAAAATTACTAAAAAGGAAAAAACTTTTCACTTCACTTATTTAGTCATTATATCCATGTACAAAACCCCAAAAAAAGAAAAAAAATGTAAAAAAAGAAATCAAATTCCGGTACGTTCCCAAATTCCAACCGTCAAGAACGCAGTGACGTACAAGACGTATACCGAGCCGAGATCAATGAAGTTCAATAGGCAGTTCGGCTCTTCTGCTTGATTCCGAGCATGCATGTTTTTTTTGCGCGTTGGAATTGCATACAGACGAGTGGAATTTCCGACAAGAACTTTTTCCGTTGGAAAAATAGAGAACCTGCTCTCAATCTTTTGCTGGCGGAAATGCTGACAGAAAATTTTGGATGGAGCATACACGCGGTCGGAATATCCTACCAAAAGCTCACATCCAACTTTTTTTGACGGAAAATCCTATCGTGTGTACAGGGCATAAGTGTCTGAATCCATTCTTGGGCTTGTTCCGGTGTACTAAAGTACACAATCTTTCCTCCATCTTCCACTCTCAACTGGGCTGGATAAGCATAGAGTATTCTATTCCTACCTCTCACCATTTTCGTTTCGTCTTGTTAAAAGATGCCAAGTGCTTTTGTAGCTCTATGGAGAAATCCAGAAATATTGATACTTTACTGTTTTTATATTGTATCTCTCCCTTTTGTCTAGTTTTCACAAAATCAAGTCTTTTATCCCTGCAGTTCAATAGTCGCGCCAACACTGGCCTAGGGGGTGCACCTGGTTTTGCTGCAGGCACCCTATGTGCTCTTTCCACTGCAAATGCTGTGCAGATGCTCTGCATCTGGAAATATGCTTTTCAGCCATTTCTCAACAAAATCCCCTGGGTTGTACCCCTCCAATTTCTCTGGCAGTCCCACTATCCTTAGGTTGTTGTGGCGTATACGATTTTCCAAATCATCTGCTTTCTGCTGCCACATAACAATCTGTTTTTCTGCTATTGACACCTTTTAAAGCCTAGGAGATACTGTGTACTCCAATAGAGATATCCTGTTCTCAACTTCTGCTATCCTATCTCTGATGTTTTACATGTCATGCCTGATCAGTCCTATATCAACTTTAATCCCATCCATTTTACCTGTCAGGCCTGCATTGCTTGAGTGGATGGCTGCCATTAGTTGTGAGCTTACTTGTTCCAGCGTAAGCTTAGGTTGCTTCTACGTTTGCTCCATGTCTGTGGGGGGCAGCGCCCGCCTTCCTGCTTATCTGTTCTCGTGAACTCTCTGAGGCGATCTGCAGTTGAGTGCTGTTTGCTGCTCATCTCGCCACCGGGCTGATCTCGGAGCTCACGCTAATTGCATCCGGCCATGATAGTGGAAGTTACGCCTCTCCTATTTAAAAAAAAAAAATCGGACATGTTTTTGTTATATAAATATATATATATATTGGATGTTATAAGTTGCACTGAGTAAATACAGCTGGATGAAACAAAAACGGTGTTTGTCTTCATTTCAGGCTGCAATGCAACAAAATGTGATTATTTTAAAGGGTGGTGATTCTTTTCTATAACCACTGTATGGTGGCTGTATTTTTTTTTTTTTATCCTTTGTTTTTTACCTGGGATTTTGCCAGTAACACCCCTTCTGTGTTAAAGTGCCCCACTCTAGAAAAAGGGCACCTTTTGGACAGCAGCATTTTCAGTTTGGGGAAGGGGAGTTTTAGATATACTAGCAGATTTAGATGCACTAACAAATCAAAGCTAAGCTCCAGGTCACACGTTATACACAGTTACAGCAAACCTTTTCTTTCCTTTTTAGAATAATGGTTTTACATACATGAATAAAAGCTGAACATTGTAAGCACCCCTCTCAGTGGTAAATGGTTTATGTAACCCATGTAGCTTCTACATCTGAAGGACAGTGTGTTCTTTTGAAAAACAATGGACTTACTGGAGAGATCACTAGGTGAAAATAAAGACTTTTTTTTTTTTTTACCTTAATGCAAGGAATGCATTAAAGAGGAAGTAAACCCCGATGGGCTTTACTTCCTCTTATGCTCCGTGCAAACCCTGCAAATTAAAAGCATAATGGGCTGGTATGCATCACATAAAAGGCTAGTATGCAACACTTACCTGCAAACGAAGCCCATGCTGTCCTCTGTGCAGGCTGCGTCCATCTCCGCCCCTCTTCTTTCCGGGGATGCGGACTTCAGCTCTGTGACTGGCCGGAGCCACGGGAGCGTGTGGGAGCCATCAGTCACGGCACATGCTGGAGAAGAAATAGCACAGAGGTCCGTTTCTTCACAGCGCATGCGCCCATGACGACATTGGCGCACTACAAGGGAAATATCTCCTAAAAGGCGCATGTTTAGGAGATATTTCCACTTCCTATAGGTAAGCCTTATTCTAGGCTTACCTATAGATAAAAGTTATGTTTTAACCTTAGTATCACTTTAATCTTAACTGAATTTGAAGTCAGTGAATATAATAAAAAAGTTCTTCTTCATTCCCACATTCCACATTATTTCTGTTTAAATCTGGGACATACACTGCATAAAAGCTAAATTGATCAAATTCTATCCAGGCATATGTAAACTTTTTTTTTTTATAATTATTTTTTATTGAAGTTTTACAACACATATAACACACACAGCCTAAGCACCTACAGTATAGAAAAAGAGCATGTACATAAAAAATACAGTTTGCAACGAGAACCCAGCGATACAATGCAAAACAGTGGAAGGGTACACCAATACCGCCCAAGGGAAATATAGGAGGGTATACAATATGAGAAAACCCGCTAGTCAATAAAAACATATCAGAGGTCATTTAAAGAAAAGGATGCCCTGGTTCACCCCCAACTCACTAAGCAGTTTCAGGCTCTGCTAACCAAGTGCACCACACCTTGTCATATTTCAGTGGGCAACCCCGATTAGCATAAGTATCTGTATATAAAGGAAGGCTGCTGTTCACTAAGCGTTTCCATTGCATCAAAGAGGGAGGGGCAGGCTTCTTCCACTGCATAGCAATGTTCTTGCGAGCATAGAAGAGAAGCAGGGTAATTAGCGTGCGTTTGGCAGAGGACGGCACAATGGTCTCAATGAGCCCCAAAAGGCACACCTCCATTGTCAAAGGCACATCCACTAAGGCAACTTTGTTAACCAAATCCAGCACCATTTCCCAATATCGCTGGACCCCTGAACAATGCCAGAAGATGTGGGAGAAGTCGCCCGGTGAGGCGCCACATCTCCAACACTCGGAGGAATGAGTAGGGTCCATCCTGTGAAGTCTGTGTGGGGTGAAATAAGCCCTATGAACTATTTTGTATTGCACTAACCTGTCACGCATGGAGACTAGGGTGTTGAAGGGGAGGTCCCACACATCATCCCAGTCATCATTATCCAACGTGGGGATATCAGTCTGCCATTTATTCCAGAGTTTGACAAGAGGTGGAAGAGACACAAAGATCAAGTACGAATAGAGATGCGAGGTGGGCTTTTCTCCACAGCTAAATCTAAGTGTCCTCTCCAGTTCCGACTGCACCACAATACACGAAGATTGTGGAAATTGCGCCGCAAATGCATGGGACAGCTGGAGATATCTGAATAGGAAATGGTTGGGTAGGTTGTACTGTGAGGAGAGGTGCGAGAACGGGAGTAAGGAGTTTTGAGATACTATGTGTGACACTAGTTTGATACCGTATTTTGTCCACGCGGAGGGGTCAGGGATTTTGTAGAAGTGGGATAGGCTAGGGTTCAGCCAGATAGGGGCATTGGGGGAGATCTCAGACCGTTTACATTTCTCTATGGCTAGCCCTGTCCGCCATGCCCGCAGGGTGGTAAGCATAGAGGGGGTCAGAGGATAAGGGGCACGAGGGCCCCTAAAAAGTAGCAATTGAAGAGCTTCCAGCGAACCAACCACTGTCGCTTCCAGCACAGTCGACGAGTTCATTCTGTCAGGCTGTAGCCACCAACTGCGCGGAGAGGTAATACTTATAACAGTCCGGAAATGCCATGCCGCCCTGCGTTCGCGGCCTCATTAGAGTCATCAATCGATACCTGGGAGGAGAGGGGCCCCATAGAAAGGAAGAAAAGATGCGGTTAAATTTTTGAAAAAAAGACTTGGGCACCCATTGTGGGGAGTGGCGGAAAAGATACGTTAGCTTGGGGATAATCTTCATTTTTATGAGGTTAACTCGCCCCCATAATGACAGGGGCAGGTTACTCCAGGATTTGAGTTTCGTCTGGGACTCTAAAAGTACTGGGGTGAGATTTAGAGATATAAAGTCAGAGGCCGAACCAGAGACATGCACCCCTAAGTATTTAAAGGAATCTACCCACAGGAGGGGGCTATCAGGAGGGGATGTGGACCTGGCCGCTGGATCAATCGGGAACAGGAGGGATTTAGACCAATTTACCCTAAGACCAGTGACCTCAGCAAAGGTGTCCAAAATACTTGGCGCACCCTGCAAGGACGGGCCGGCATCATTGAGGAAGAGCAGCATGTCGTCAGCGTACAAGGCTACCCTCTCCTCCAGCAACCCGAGTCGGAGACTCTTAATGTGCGGTGAGGTGCGAAGTGCTTCCACCACCGACTTAATAGCCAGGGCAAACAAAGCCGGAGAGAGAGGGCAGCCCTGCCTCGTTCCCCTGGTAAGCCCGAAGGGGACAGATAGTCCACCCCCCAAGCGCACCGAGGAAGTGGGGCATTTGTAAATCACCTGGAGCCACTTGATAAATAGAAGAGGAAACCCCATCCTGCATAATGTTTCCCATAAAAAGGGCCACTCGACTGTATCGAAGGCCTTTTCCACGTCTAGAGAGGCCACCGCCCGAGAACCCATATTAAGGTGGTGAGCGTGTATGTTAGTGAACAACCTCCTGAAATTAACATCTATGGACCTACGGGGCATGAAACCCGTCTGGTCTGGGTCTATTACTGAAGGTAGCATGGGATATAACCGAAGGGCCAGAAGCTTAGTCAGAATTTTAAAGCCAGAGTTAAGTAGTGCAATAGGGCGATATGAAGCACAGGAAGTGGGGTCTTTGGGGGCCTTATATATCAGTGTCAAGTAGGCATGGTACATAGAACCAGGCAGACCACCGTCTGCCAGACATACGGTATACAATTGTGCCAACAGGGGTGCTAAAAGTTCCACATGAGCCTTATAAAAGTCTATCGGAAGCCCATCTGGCCCCGGCGCCTTGCTGGGGGGGAAGGACCGGATAGCCTTTATGACCTCTAAGGCCGTAAAAGGTTGGACCAAAGTCTCTCCTTCATGGTCAGAGAGCCAGCCAAGCGCCAACGGATCCAACAGGCCGCTCAGCGACTCAGGCTGAAAATCTGAGGACAGACCGGACGAGTACAAAGTGCCATAAAAGGAGTTGAAAGTCTGTAGGATATCAGAGGGGGAGGACACCCTCCCTCCCCCCGGGGTCTGTAAGGTAGACACAAGGGTAAGGGGTTGGTCATGTTGTGCCATCATGGCCAGCAGGTGGCCATTTCGATCACCTTGTTCAAAGGCCCTCTGTGTACCCCTATTCGATTCGAGTCGCGTGACCTCAGCCAGGTGTAACTGCAGTTCCCGCTGAGCCGCCATCAGCAGATCAAAGTGAACAGGGGTGGGGTCATTGCTATATGTAGCAGTGTGTTCATCAACAGCCGTCTGCAGCACCAGAGTAGCAGCCGATTGTTGTTTTTTAATGCTAGCAATAGAAGAAATATACTGTCCCCTCGTGAAAGCTTTAAAGGCATCCCAAACAATGTCGGGAGAAGAGGATTCCTTATTATTTTCCCAGAACTCAGACAGCAGGGGCGGCAGTTTGTCAGCAAGGTCCGGATGAGAGACCCATTGTGTGCCCAACCTCCAGAGTGCAGCGCTCCGGGAAGCCGGGGAGCGAAGCACCACCACCAGGGGACTATGATCAGACAGCCCGCTAGACAGATATGACGTCTCCAACACATCCGCTAACAGTGCAGGGTTGGAGAAGGCTAGGTCTGTCCGTGACGCAGTTTTATAGGATGCCGAAAAGCACGAATAAGCCCTTGTGGTAGGGTGCTTCCACCTCCAGACCTCCACCAGCCCCACCGCCTGAGCCCAGGCAGAGAGGTCCATACACTGTTTCTTAGGCGGGGTAGGTCTATCTAGCTCAGGTGACAAAATGGCATTGAAATCTCCCATAACCAGAACCCTCCCCGGGCAGAAAGGTGAAATCTTTTCCAGAACCTCATACAATATTGCGGATGAAAACGGGGGAGGGATGTACAGATTTATAATAATATATCTGATAGACCATAACATAAACACCACTATCACAAATTTCCCCTGGGTATCAGTACGGATCTCCTCAATAACACAGGGGAAATTCTTGTGGACGAGGACCGACACACCCCTGGCGTATGTGGAATACGTGGCATGTACCGCTCGCTGTATCCAAGGTTTTTTAAGAGTCAAAACCTTACTGCCCATGAGGTGAGTCTCCTGGAGGAGAATAAACTGGGGGGAGTGAGATTTTAAGTATTGGAATAAAAGGGCTCGCTTGAATTTTGAGTTAAGACCCCTGACATTCCAGGAAAGGACAGTGAAGGAGTCAGCTAATTGACTAGCCATCGGGCGCTGGGGAGGAATAATTGAAGAGATAAGCTAAAGGGCATGTACAGGTGCACCCCATGAGCAGCAAGATCCCGGTCGCAGTGCAGAAAATACTGACAGTACTTAAGCATAACACTAAACAGAAAAAAAAAAAAAAACACAACATAAGAACAAAGGGATAGCTAAATCCCTAATCAAACTTCCCAGGCACGGGTGCCTATCCTACTATATCTCAGCCTTCCACCTAACAGTGGGGAAGGTCTGGGAATAGTTTTTACCCAGAAAAAAAAACTTGAATGAAAGGGTGAAAGTTAACCCCTAATCAGGGGGCTCTACACTTCTGGTGTTAGTCCGCCCACTCCGCCAACGGGCAGTGTCTCTTCCGTCTTGTGAGAACAGGGAGCAGAGGGACGGGGGATATTGATCCCAAAAACCAGTAGCAACAAAGTCAGCGAACAACAAAGTCAGCGACTCAATAGAAAAAAAAAGAAGAAAAAAAAAAGGGGGGCAAACAAAAACACGTGGGGGTCACGTGTAAAGGAACATTTGAGGTAACTCCGGTGGTTATATAAAGTATAGTAGGATAGAGCAGACAAGGATGTGGAAGATCCGTGCATCAGATGGATCAGTGAGAAGAACCCTTCAGCGCAAGTTGGTCAGCCAGTCGTCAGCATCTGCTGGGTTGTCGAAAAAGCGGACTGCCCCATCATGTTGGACTCGTAAGCGGCTTGGGTAAAGCATGCCATACTTAATGTTCTTATCTCTAAGTCGTTTGCGGACATCATTAAAGGTTTTTCTCTTTCTCTGCAAATCCGCCAAAAAATCAGGGAAAAGGAGGACAGATGAGTTGCAATATTTGAGCGTGAGATGTTGGCGGGCTTCCGAGAGAATCCTGTCCCTGTCCCGATAGTTAAGGAAGCGGACCAAAAAAGGCCTGGGAGGATTCCCCGGGATGGCTCGGCCCGTGGGCACCCGGTGAGCCCTTTCAACCACGTAAGTAGGGGGAACGTCCGTAAAGCCCAAGAGATTTTTAAAGAACTCCTCCGCAAATACAGCAGGGTGATCTCCCTCTTCTCCCTCAGGCAGACCCAGGACTCTGACATTATTACGCCTCAGCCTGTTCTCAGCATCATCCGATTTTGCAACAAGGGACTGTACTGTGCACTGCAGTTCGGCAATGGAGGCGGCATGGGAGGCCGTAAGATCTTCAGTGGCTGACACTCTGGACTCGGTCTCGGACATTCTACCCCGTATTTTGTCAAGGTCGTTTCGTATGAGGTTACACTCTTCAGCGAGGTGGTCAATGCGCACCAGCAGCGAGGTCCTACTTTGTTCGATCGCAGCAAGGATCATAGCTGTACCGTCTTGAGCCAGTGGGGCTGGCCCCTCTGCCAACGGAGCCTCAACAGGATCCATCTCCAAGTCGGCTAGCAAGGCCGAAGCCGTCCCACCAATACGGGATCTGTTTGAGGGGAAGACGGCGGTGGTAGCCGGAGTGGTGTGTTGGTCTTTGCGGCCTTAGAGGACCCCTTCCCTTTTTTGGAGGAGGAGGACATCTGACAGTTAACCAAGGGGGCCCCCTATACAGGATATTTGTCTGTGTACGGATGAGCAACCAGGAGGCAGGTAAGGGGCGACCCAAGCTGGCAGCAGGTGTTGAGTCCCAGGAGAGTACAAGCTGGACAGGCCGGCAGCGTCCGCCACCAGCCCGGACTACACAGCAGACACGCAGACAGAGACAGATCCCAAGCTGGACAGGCCGTCAGTGGTCGCCAGCAGCCCCTCACTTCACAGCAGACACACAGGCAGCGTCAAGGTGGTAGGGATGTAATGCTGGAACCAGCGCAGTAAAACTGAGGCAAAGGGGTGGCAGAGGACAGGAGATGTTAGGCCCCAGGAGTACCTCAGCCGGCCTAGACAAGCAATCTCTGCTGAGAAGCACCCCGGTCTTGGCAGGAGTGACAGGGCATGAAGAGACAGGCGATTTGCGGCCGCGGTGCACCTCCGGCGGTACGGCGGTTCAGGAAACACCGGTGCTTCACAGGCTTCACCAGGCCGCACTATGTCGCGGCCTCCACGGACCCCTCCAGCAGCCAGGCGGGCCTCCGGATCATGCCAGGAGGGTGGATGGGCAGGCAGATGTGGTCGGAGGACAGTCTCTTACCTCCAGGCAAGCCGGGATCAGGTCTCCCCAGAATATCACAGGCCGGCAAGATGGCGGCGGCCGCAGGTGTGTGGAAGTTTCGGCGTGCAGGCATCTCGGGCAGAGAATCTCTGCAATTTCGGCCCAGGATAAGACAGGGGACACAGGGGAACAGACTGGCACGGGTATCCACCAGTTTGAGCGAAGTAGGTGCACGGATGGCAAAGGATTTATTTCTTTGTAGGGTTTCAGGTCAAAGACATTGCATTGCTTCAGAATTCAATGTGTTACATTCCATTTATGTCTCCTATATATTTTGTTTGTATAAAAGTAAATTATTGCAGTGCCTGAATTCTACAGAATAAAGGAGTTATTATGTTCCTTATTCAGGTGAATGAACCAAAGTTACTGCATTACATCTAAAAATATTTTTCAGTAATTTTTGATTAAAGGCCAAGCTTGGATTTGGGGTCGATTTTTTTTTTTAGTATGTTTTGTGGTATCCTTTCATTTCATATAGTGGTAAAGTAAATCAGTCATACCATATTTAGCCTGGATCAATAAAATAATGGAAAAAAATGTATGCTTGCTGGTGCTTTACCATTGATAGTAATTGGATCAGATTATTGGCTGAAATATACTTTTCTTTGATTTTTCAGATGTTAATATTTGCTGCTGTCTTCCCATGTATTTTAGCAGGATCAGACTGATGTCTAAAATTTGACTTTTCTTAGTTTTCTCAGAGAGGTAATAGTTGTTTTATTTCAAGCCACATAATATCTTTTTTATTTTTATGAGCAATGAGCAAGGCTTATTTAGTTGAATATCTAATTTCCTGTCTTGATTGGATTTTTTTTTTTTTATGGCAATAACATCTATTCCAATGTTTTCTCGGCATGGGCTTCTATTGCCACATTTGTAATCTGGATAGGGAGTGTCCATTGTACATCAATTTCACACTCTAAACTGAACCGCTTGGCACCCTGATTAGGTGTTTCCTTCTGCCAAACATTGCCTCCTATCCTCCAAACTGTCCCGAGCAGACAGAGAGCTAATACCAGCCTTTACCCCAAACATTGTACGCAGACAAGGTGTTGAGGTAAATTCCAAAGAAATAACTGTTTACTGAACAGAAATACAGGCTTTTTATACACTTGAAAAGTAGGTCAGTCACCACATGAACAATAAAACCAAATATGTACCCAAAACATCACACAATGGTTTAGATAACAATGTAGAGCTGACACGAGGCTAATCCCATCATAGATGCCTCCAAGGGTTAGCCAAGTTAGTCAAAAGACAAAAACAATAGGCGACTCAATTAACAATGGGAGAGATCTACTTAACAATAAACACATAACAAACAGTGATCTCATCCCACCTCAGACTATCTGGAAACAGCATTCAAGAAGACTCAAGGCTGTTCAAATCTCATTAACCAGCTTTCTCTTCACATACATCTGTTCACTGAGTTTCAAGTTGGCAGAGACCATCATGGTTTCCTTTACAGGTAAATGTTATAATGTCCTTTTGCATTATATAACAGGACATCTTCCTAAATGCTTGTAGCACCCTCAAATCCCAGGGCCCATAATCAGTGGGTAGGAGGCTTGCCGTTGTCCTGGTTGGGTCTGTCACACAGTTGATAAAAGTACCTGTATTTGTACTTAACATTATTGGCTTTGTACTTTTGCAATCTAGTTTTAGAATATCCCTCTCATCGGGAGCAGTGATCACTGCCGTGTCACTTGTAGCCCAGCCCCCTCACAGTTAGAATCACTCCCTAGGACACATTTAACCCCTTCCTCACCCCCTATTGGTTAACCCCTTTCCCTGCCAGTGTCATTTACACAGTAATCAGTGCATTTTTATAGCACTGATCGCTGTATAAATGACAATGGTCCCAAAATAGTGTCAAAAGTGTCCAATGTGTCCACCGCATTATCGCAGTCACAATAAAAATCGCAGATCGCCGCCATTACTAGTAAAAAAAAATAAAAAAATAAAAATGCCATAAAACTATCCCCTATTTTGTACATGCTATAACTTTTGCGCAAACCCATCAATATATGCTTATTGCAATTTTTTACCCAAAAATATGTAGAAGAATACATATTGGCCTAATCTGAGGAAAAAAAAAAATTATATTTTTTTTTAGGATATTTATTATAGCAAAAAGTAAAAAATATTGCTTTTTTTTCAAAATTTACGCTTTTTTTTGGTTATAGCGCAAAAAATAAAAACCGCAGAGGTGATCAAATACCACCAAAAGAAAGCTCAATTTGTGGGAAAAAAAGGACGTAAATTTTGTTTGGGTGCAACGTCGCACGACCGCACAATTGTCAGTTAAAGCGACACAGTGCTGAGTCGCAAAAAATGGCCCAGTCATTGGGCAGCCAATTCTCCCGGGGCTCACGTGGTTAATAGGTATTTTAGATGTACATGAAGACAGACTGTAGCTTATATAGCCTTCTGTTTATTGGTTTCTGGCTTTTTTTTTTCTACTGATCATATGTGAACCCAAAATATTGTTTATAATTTTGATTCTGCAATGAAGACCTTTCATAGGATTTTCTAAAAGGCGTATCTTGCCTTTAGCAAAGTGGTAAATGAATGTTAGGCCTTTATTAACCCCTTCCATACCGGACCATAGCAGAATGACGCTGGCAGGAACCCTCTCTCCCTCCGGGTGGACGTCATATGACATCCTGGGTTTGAGGGGGGATATCTGAATGATGCCTGCAGCTAGAGGCATCATTCAGATATCCTTTTTTTCAGCCGGCGATCCTGCGCACAATAAGAATGATCATAGCGGCGGTTCCGCCGCTTGATCATTCTTATAGGCGGCGGGAGGGGACATCCCCCCCTCCCGCCGCCATCCAGTGCTTCTCCGGGCTCTCCCGTGCGATCGGGGACCCGGAGAGAATCGTCGGCACCGTTGGTGGGTCATGTGATGAGCATAGAGATGACTGGTGACCAGATGGTCACCAGTCATCTCTATGATCGTCGGAGGCCCGGGCGCGATGTGATGACGTCACGCCCGGGTCCTCAAATGTAAACAAAGCCGCCATTGTGGCTAGTAAGTATGAGATCGGTGAAAAAAAATTCACTGATCTCATGCTTTCCAGCCTGGAGGAGAGATGTGGGGTCTTATTGACCCTGCATCTCTCCATAAAGAGGACCTGTCACACACATTCCTATTACAAGGGATGTTTACATTCCTTGTAATAGGAATAAAAGTGATCAAAAAAAAAGTGTAAAAAAAAGTGTAAAAAATAAATAAATAAGTAAAATAAAAAAAATATATATATATATTTTTTTAAAACGCCCGTCCCCAATAGCTCGCGCTTAGAAGCGAACACACACGTAAGTCCCGCCCGCATATGTAAATGCCATCCAAACCACACATGTGAGGTATCGCCGCATGCAATCTAGCACTAGACCTCCTCTGTAACTCTAACCTGGTAACCTGTAAAAAATTTCAAAGCGTCGCCTATGGAGATTTTTAAGTACCGAAGTTTGGCGCCATTCCATGAGTGTGCGCAATTTTAAAGCGTGACATGTTAGGTATCTTTTTACTCGGCGTAACATAAGCTTTCATATTTTACAAAAAAATTGGACTAACTTTACTGTTTTTTTATTTTTTAATTCATGAAACCATTTTTTCCCCCAAAAAAGGCGCTTGAAAAATTATTGCGCAAATACCGTGCAAGATAAAAAGTTGCAACGACCGTCATTTTATTCCCTAGGGTGTCTGCTAAAAAAAAATATATAATATTTTGGGGTTCTGAGTAATTTTCTAGCAAAAGAATGATGATTTGTACATGTAGGAGAGAAGTGCCAGAATAGGCCCGGTATTAAATAATCATACAATGTTGATATTTATATAAAATTGCATGACGGACATATGAATATCCACACTAACAAGGCAACCACTTATTTTATAGTGCACATTTATTGATTAAACAGTGCGCTGATACCCCATAAACAACGGAACCTTAAATTAATGCTATCATCTTCATATTTCTCTGACAAGTTATAGATGAATAGTAAATGCAATTACCACCAGTATTCCCTAAGAGCCTGATGAGCTTAGAATAACTCAAGTAGTCAATTGCAATAATTGATTCTACTCCATTTATCCATAATTAGCTACATTATGTGGTCCCTGATGAAGCCCATAGTGGTCAAAACACCTTGGGCAGAAAATAAAATACCATTACATTAAAGCGTTTGCAGACCGTGAGGTTGGATGGCAGCAGTGGATTTGGAATACATGTCATGTAGTTTTGAGTGCACTGTGGTTGAGTAAATAGCTGTAAGGCCTAACTGTGGACTATGAAGCAAGCAAGCCCCCATTTGCTTTAATGAATGGGGATTGATGTGCCTTGTGCTTCACTTTATTTGGGACTCTGAAGCAAAAATATCTATTCTAATGAACAGAGAAGAACAGTGTTTAGATGATGAGAAGGAGAAAATCTGTCACATTAACTGCTTAAGGCCAGAGGTGTAAATATCCAGCAAACTGCTGAAAAATCAGAACAAGGTGTGTAGGGACAAGGCAGACAACATAGTGAGGAAAGTGACAAAGTGCTGGTGCAGACAAACTGCATACAGACAAATACATGTGCTAAAACAGAGAGGGTAGAGCGCACAGAAGCAAAGGAATTAACAGACCATTGATGCAAACCCTTGCAAAACTCTTAACTTAAATATATAGTCCGATTGATAGTGTACTAACAATCTTAATTTTGATTGTGGTGTATTAAATGTTTGTTCTAGTTTTCATTTTTATATAAATTAACACTTATTTTTTGTATTTTTTTTTTTTTTTTTTTTAGCAAAAGGATTATTTGCTCTGAATTGTTCTTCTCCATCTTAAGCAATAACCATACTGTACAATATTAACCTCAATGCAAAATACTGTAACTTTAATGTACCTGTACTGCTTTGCATTTGGGGAGAATGAGGATTAATATTTTTAAAGGTTTTGTTATCCTTTAGCAGTAAAAATTTAATGCAAAAATATCAGTTTTTTTATCCATCTTATGCTCTTGATCTTGAAGAAAAGATTGCATTCCTGCCTTTGTAGTCAGAGTCTTCGAGTAAGTAAGCGTAGAAACCCTAACAACCAAGGCCAGAGGTGTGCCTTAGCCTGCCGGTCGGTATGCCTGAGAAGAGGGCATACCCTGAATGTAAGAATAAGAAAAAAGTATAAAGAGTGTGTATGAAGGCTGAGGGAAATGGGTGGGTGGGAACCCAGAAATGACGCAGACACAGGACCTGACAAGGGAGGAGGCTTAAGTAGTTCTCTCAGCCTCCTCCAACAAATACAGGCTAGCCTACGGCCAGCCTTTCCACTTGTAGTCAGAGTCTTCGAGTAAGTAAGCGTAGAAACCCTAACAACCAAGGCCTGAGGTGTGCCTTAGCCTGCCGGTCGGTATGCCTGAGAAGAGGGCAAAAGACACATGTTTAGGTGAAGAAGGTAAGGGAAGGTGACCGACAAGGAGGGCAGCGCGTGCCCTGAAGGTAACAGTATATGTATCCGGTGAGTATCCGCAATGACCGGAGAACCTATCAACTTAAGGTAGGCGGTTCCCACTATCGAATTGGCGAAGCAGCCCAGAGGTCGACTGAACACCCCGAGAAGTTGGAAAGAGCCTGACACCCAAGATAACCCAGACATGACTGAAGTGCTCGTGATGAGAGGATACGAGAGGGAAGTTGGAGCAAGACTGGCCCGAGGGGCCCCTGCAACGAGGCCAAGCAGAATGAAAAGCCTCAATGCGCACCCGTGAAGTGCTCTGTGAAGAAACCCCCCAAACCCCTGACCTACCCACCCTAGGTATGGGAAGGGAGAGGGTGAGTTGCAAAAGGACAACCTGGTAGGAAACTGAAGTGCTGGATACCTGGAGGAGCAGGTAGAAAAGGCCAATGCGCAGAGGCAACCAGCATCGTTGAACATGGAAATGACCAGACACACAGAAACACCGGACCCACCTGACGGACTTGGCTGGCGGAACCCAGACAGAAGCATGACCCCAACATGAGACCTGAATGCACAAAGTCCAACCCTATCAACAGCAGGACTGATGGAACAAGTGCAAGACAGTTGACATCGGTGTGGAAGCCAATCCAACCCTCCCACAAGTAGTGAAAGTGCTGGACCGCCAGACCACGGACGAGTACCTAACGGAAAACTAGCAGGAAAAGCAGCCCAAAGAACCAAGCAACAGGAACTCGCCACTAGGTACCTAGGAGGCCCGCCCTCCCCCCCTACGGAATGAAGTCATAGGAACCAGACCAAGCACCCAGAGATTGAAAGGATGCACATGAACAAGTCCAACAGAGACGGGCAGCGAGCCCAACCAGAACACAAACTAAACATGACAACAGAACCAGACACAAAAAACACAACGCCCCCCCCCTGTGGCTACCTAAGAATGAGAATGAACAATGTCAAGACCACTGTGCGTGAAGAACATAATAACAGCCCCCACCCCCCCTGATGTGAGCCCGAGTAATCTGCAGCACAGACAGGCAGTAGAACTGAACACCCAGGGCTAGTGCACCCACAGACCGTGATGGGTAACGTACAGGTGTAATGAATGAACGTACATCGTATGAAGCGTGGTATACGGGCAAGAAGATTGTGGTCATCAATCATTAAAAACGAAACCTCAGCCCGTATGGACCTGTAGACGTGACAGATCCCGAGATGTGAGCACTAGCTAAACAACCCAGATTGTAACATGACAAGGACGATGAGACATGGCAACCACAAAGAAGACAACGCTATGACAAACACTATGACAGGAAATCGTGGGGCAGATGAAATGACAGAAATCGTGGGGCAGGAATGCCAGACATGAATCGTGGGGGCAGCAATGCTATGACGGAACCCTGGGGCAGAACACTAAGACTAAAACGCAAAGACAGAAATCATGGGGCAGAAACGCAATGACAGAAATCATGGGGCAGAAACGCAAAGACAGAAATCATGGGGCAGAAACGCAATGACAGAAATCATGGGGCAGAAACGCAATGACAGAAATCATGGGGCAGAAACGCAATGACAGAAATCATGGGGCAGAAATGCAATGACAGAAATCGTGGGGCAGAAACGCAATGACAGAAATTGTGGAGCAGAAACGCTATGGCAGACATCGTGGGGCAGAAACGCTATGACAGACATCGTGGGGCAGAAACGCTATGACAGACATCGTGGGGCAGAAACGCAACAACAGAGATCCTGGGGCAGAAGCGCTATGACAGAGATCGTGAACATGCTGAGGCCGATGTGCCAAGACATGAAAACCTGGGGCAGAAAATGTACGAGAGAAATGCCGAGCCTGAAGGCTGAGGCAGAAATACAATGACAGAAAACCTGGAGCAGAACGCTAAGACTGAAAACGCTATGGCAAAAGCAATGACAGAACCCTGGGGCAGAAAATGCTGAGACAACGCCGACTGAACCGCTGAGGCAGACAAAATGCAATGACAGAAAAAACCCATGGGGTAGAACCACTATGATAGAAACGCTACGACAGAATGCTGAGACTGAAAATCCAACGATAGAAACCTGGGCCAGAATGCAACGGCAGAACGTGACTGAAAAAGCAATGACAGAAACCAGGGGCAGAACACTATGACAGAACGTGACTGAAAAAAGCAACGACAGAAACCTGGGGCAGAACGCTATGACGGAACGTGACTGAAAAAGTAATGACAGAAACCTGGGATAGAATGCTATGACAGATTGTGACTGAAAAGTAATGACAGAAACCTGGGGCAGAATGCTGACAGAACGTGACTGAAAAACGCAATGACAGAAACCTGGGGCAGAACGCTATGACGGCACGTGACTGAAAAAATGCAATGACAGAAACCAGGGGCAGAACGCTACGACAGAACGTGAGACTGACTGAAAGCCATGGCAGACCGCAATGCCAGAACCCCTGGGGCAGAAACACTAAGACAGAAATGCTGAGACTGAAGCTGAGGCAGAAACGCGATGCCAGAAACCCTGGGGCAGAAACGCTACGAGAGAAAAGCTGAGCCTGCAATGCTGGCAGAAACCCTGGCCAGAAAAAACGCTATGACAGAAAAAAGCAACGACAGAAACCTGGGGCAGAAAGCTGAGACTGAGACGTGACGACAGAAACCTGGGTCAGACAAAAGCTGAGGCCGAGCCAGAAGTATTGACAGAAACATTGAGACTGAAATGCAACAGCCGGGCCAGAACCGCCAAAGACAAACGCCTGGTGCATAAATGCAGAGATACTGAGACCCTGAGAAACGCAGAGACCCTGAGGAAACGCAGAGACCCTGAGGAAATGCAGAGACCTTGAGGAAACGCAGAGACCCTGAGGAAATGCAGGGACCCTGAGGAAAGGCAGAGACCCTGAGGAAACGCAGAGACCCTGAGAAACGCAGAGACACTGAGAAACGCAGAGACACTGAGGAAACGCAGAGACCCTGAGGAAACGCAGAGACCCCGAGCAAACGCAGAGACCCTGAGGAAACGCAGAGACCCCGAGGAAACGCAAAGACCCTGAGGAACTCAGAGACCCTGAGGAACTCAGAGACACTGAGAAAACGCAGACACTGAGAAAACGCAGACACTGAGAAAAATCTGAGAGAAATCTGCTGGACAGCATCCCCCCTCCCCTGGCTCTGTGACCCCAAGGTAGACTGCATCTGACAAGCAAGTCTCGGCTGACTTGCACCATGCCAGGACACATCAAGCCAACATGTTAAACACTAGATACTGAGAATACCGGCATGCCCTGCTGTGATGCAACAACCCCCCCCCACCCAACTATACCCAAACAAACAGCTGCACCCCCCTCTGATGTCTGCGTACCATGCCCCTGATGTGGCTCTCAGACTAGCAAACAAGGTGTTGTGGTTTGTGTCCCCAGTCTCCTGAATGACCGACATGAAGATAGCATGCCCGGAGGAAAGGGAGGGTGGACAAACACCCCCCCCTCTCAGCGTCTGCCCGGAGGAGTGGAAGGGTGAAAAGACGCCCCCCCCCTCGGTGTGAGCCCGGGAGGAGGAGTGGGTTGCCCTACCAAGATGATGCCAGCGAGAGCATGGGAGGAGAAGAGGGTGAATGGCCGGGCTGCGGGCTGCCCCCCCTACAGCTGTCGGATGAGTACCGGGGAAAACACATGGACGGCGGGCAACCCCTCTCTGCTACCTGCATGGGTACAGCAGTATGGAAGGACGGATGAGCAGGCGGGCGGCCTTCCCCTCTCAAGGATCCAAACCGGCAGTCTCCAAGGTTAGACCAGGGAACAGTTAGATCGGCGCTCAGCGGGGAGAGGAGGAGGAGGATGGGGGGGGGCATGCGGCACCACTGACTCCCAGGCACACAGACTGTTCTGCCTGGTGAGGATCCTCAGGAGAGCAAAAAATGGGTGGGTGGGTGGCAGGCGCCCCCCCACCATAACCCCCCATGTGACAACAACACCCCTCTGGCAGCCATATCCCGCGGGGGGACAATAACCGCCACGAGTCTTCCTACAGCTGCCGCCGCTCTGCAAGAACCGGACGTGACATACGTCGGCTGCAGAAACCCAGAAATGACGCAGACACAGGACCTGACAAGGGGGGAGGCTTAAGTAGTCCTCTCAGCCTCCTCCCACAAATACAGGCTAGCCTACGGCCAGCCTTTCCACTTATTTTTTGTATTTTTTTTTTTTAGCAAAAGGATTATTTCCTCTGAATTGTTCTTCTCCATCTTAAGCAATAACCATACTGTACAATATTAACCTCAATGCAAAATACTGTAACTTTAATGTACCTGTACTGCTTTGCATTTGGGGAGAATGAGGATTAATATTTTTAAAGGTTTTGTTATCCTTTAGCAGTAAAAATTGAATGCAAAATTATCAGGTTTTTTTATCCATCTTATGCTCTTGATCTTGAAGAAAAGATTGCATTCCTGCCCTTGAAGCAATTTGTGGTGTGGTTTTGATCCACAGGCCTCTTGATCATTGATATGAAAACTGGAAAAAAATTATACTTGCTTGGCATCTCCCAACTAGACACAGAACATGATCGTTTTTACCTATAATTTGTGGAGTTTTACACATTTGTATTATACATTCTTTTTATCGCAACTTAAATTTTTGAATTTTTCCCTTAAATTTTTTAAGGGAAATACATTTTGCAGCTTAAAGGTTACAGTAACTCCACTTTCATGGGGAAAAAAATGGCAAATAAGGAAAAAATATGGCGTATACAACAATAGCAACACAAGTCATATTGTAATTGAATGTTATTAAAAATTACCTTTCCTTTTCAATCTGCAGCTCTGTAATTTTCAGAGAATGCAATGCAATATGGCTACCTGGAGGTGTTCTGTACGGAAACATAATTTCCTGCTTGTGTGATTGGCTCATCAATTTTCCCAGAAGTCCCAGAAGTCTGCACTAAGATACAAGTCAGATTTCAGGCCTTTTCTGCAACAAAAATTTCCTTTTTGGTGAGATACTTTAATAGCAAATCATGGCTAAAGGGATGCAGGCCCAGCAGCTTTCCTCATTAGAGCTCTACAGGTGCACAGCTGATTGAAAATTAGGAAGCAACACCCATTAGACTCACTTTCCCACATGAGCACAGAAACACGCAGGGATTTCTTCAAAATAACAAAAGGTAGGGATCCGCAACAAAGTTTGTTAAAATCCTTGTAATGTTCATAGATCACCCAGAGGGGAATGTTTTTTTCTCAACAAAAGTGGAGTTACGCTTTAAGTCAAACTCTCTAACTTTAAAAAAGCCAACCATTTAAACAGAAAAAACAATCCTGAAGTTAGGCTTTAAGAAAATGATCTTTCTAACCGAGAAATAAATGAGAGGGGGGAGTTTTGGGACTTTAAATGAGGCACAATGAATGTACCTCCATCCCTGCTTCAGGTAATTAAGAAAGGAATGGTGGACTTTGAATGAGGCAATTGACTTGTGGAGGTAGAGTGGTTAGTAAACATTATTTATTTGTGACAATAGTATTAAACAAGTAAAGTGTGTGTATATGTGTATATATATATATATATATATATATATATATATATATACTGTATATACACACATGGCATGAACATAATTGATACATATATCCATTGGCAGCACATGAGAAATAATGAATATTGATAAAATGGTATAAATACAAATATGTACACGTCATAGAAATGGTATTTGGCAATACGATGAATGATATCAATCTTGAGCATGATTACTTGTAGATATAATACAAGATATTCCCTATTAACAGGCATTGGCACACCATATGCAACAGAACTGCTGTAAAATCAAAAAAGATACACATACACATTAATAGTTAAATAGCATGCAATAAATTGTGAATGTATAAAAGGTATATATTGGCCAGTGAATAGGTAATGGGCCAGACTTAACTGAGCACCCAATGGAAACTTGACACGTTTTCATGGCTATATGCCATTCGTCAGGAGTTGGGTACAGAAATAAAAGGTCAGGTAAAGCACTGTGCTTGGCTAGCATCAAGGAAGATGGGACCCCAAATTGGTTGTCTGTTCCAGGGCTGAGGCAAGGAACCCCACCCCAGCCAAGAAAACATCCACATAGCATGCCCGATCGCCAAAACACATTCCACATGTGTGGGGATGATTGCAAATATAGTGTTGTGTGTGTATCCAGATACAGTGAATGGGCTGTGTGTGCTACCTCCTAGGTGTAAAACACATAGTGAAAAAAAAAGACCATTTCTAACCGAGATGGTCTTTACTACTTCATAAAAGTTCACGGGAAGAACCTAAGCTTAAAGTGTATTACCACTTATGCAGCCAAGCACATGCTTTATATCTGTTACATGTTCCCAATGAAATAGCAAAAATTTATATTTCTAAATTTCTGGTTACATTTTTTAGGTGCTTTTTTGTAATGTTTAACATAATTAGCCATATCTGTTCTGTTCTGACAGCTGCTATTTATCACTTGTAATAATCCTAATTTTCAGGGTTTTGACAAAATAAAGATACTTCACTTTCAACATGAGGATTTAGCAGGACATATACAGCATTAAACAGATTAGCCATGTAGAAGGGCATCAGCATTGCAGCACTAGGTGGTACAAACACAGAATGTCATACCAAAAACAAAAAAGATTCTCAAGAAAATAATTGGAGCAAACCAATAAAGTTACTAAACTATTTATGACGATGTATTGTGTCGTTACTGGACATCCTCAATTGCTATTTAGTAAAAAAGTACAGCTCAAAAGCTTAGGAACATGGGGAAGGGAGACACTCCACAAAGAGTCAAGGGGTGCCAACTGCAGTGAACCAGGGTGAGAGGGATACTGATACAAATACTAATGAGGTAGGGGAGGAGAAAGCTCCGCCAGTGGGATCTTATCATCCAGAGGTCCTCTGCCTCAAAACAAAAACAGCAAATAAACAAAATGGAAACAAAGTGCAGCATGATAAAATGTCCAACCAGTTAAAAAAGTCCATAACACATATATGGCAAGAACAAACACCTACGGTGAAGAAGACTGACAGGTATCTCTTAAAATGGGTGGGGTCACAACCACAGATTGAGGTGGCATGTTCACAGAAGTTGCTAAGTTGTCCCAAACCTTAATAACATTTCTAAGTTTATCTTTGCAAGTAGCTAGCTATTCCTTGAAATCCATAATGTCCGCTCTCTTCTTTAACCAGTTTTTCTTGTTGGGCCTTAACCAAAAAACACTACAGCGCTGACACTGTGCCCATCCTATAGTGAAAAAATGTAATATACCAGGTTAAAAAAGAGGTATTGAAAGATACTTATTCCCAGAGGTATAGGAATAAAAATGTAAATTAGTAGAAAATGGCTGACATTGTGGTACTGGCAAGGCTGCTTTAATTTGTGGGCTGGAAATCCACAAACTGTAAAACAGGAAGGGAAACAAGCGCCAAACCGGTATAGTGTAGCACAATTTATTAAGTAAAATATAATATAAATCAACAAGAACTCACAAGCAGGTGAAGGGGAGAGAGAGGATGACAGCCCGCAGTGGATTGCAATGAGCTGGAAGCTGTGTGGTAGTCCTTGGTGGAGAAGAAAGCTGGCTGTGGTGGGGAGCAAGATGAGCCTGGAGTCAGTGCAGGGAGACCACCCGCTTGTGAGTTCTATTTGTATTATATGGTATTTTACTTAATAAATTGTGCTACACTATGCCGGTTTGGTGCTTTCTTTCCTCCTTCTCCTCCTGTTAGGAACCCATGGTGTTTTACAAAAAGTGGTATGGACATTTACCAACATTAAGAAAGTGTGGTGGAGAGATGGGACAAACGACGGGGGTGTGACCGGATGTTGAGGTGAGAGGGCGGAGGTTGCCGTAGCCCGAACCTCGCACCCACTCCCATGACACGCGCTATGTGAGGAAGGAAGGAGGGAAGGAGAGATGAGGAAGAAGACTGGACGTGAGCGGGCTAAACAGCTTTAACCGCCGATTTAAAAAAAGGATTGGGCCGGCGCGATCCCCATTTCATCCCGGGACATTCAGCTGAGGTGACATCAGCGGTATTGATGGGACGAGTCGCGGCGGCCCCCCGCCGGCCATAACAGATGCTCTGTGGATTGAAGGTGCTAGAGGAACAGATAGGCGCTGGTGGAACGGACATCAGCCTGGAGCGGCCAGATCCCACTGTGACCAGGCGGAAGGTTGTTATATCCCATTGAACTCTTTTTTCTCTACCTTCTTTTGTGTGAGATCTGCCCTGCCCTGCTGCTGGAGGTGATAGGTGATAGAGGGGGGTCAAAGACACAGAAATACAAGAGTTGTTGCAGTTTGGGGAGCAGAGGGACACAGATCTCCCTTTCCCCTCCCCCATCCCTTTTTTTTTCCCACTGTGTGAAATGCCGGGCACTCTGTCAGTAATGACGAGAAAGGAGGGGGCAAGTATGGGTAACGGTGCACAGCAAATGGTACAGTCACAGCCCGTACGTGGGACAAAGGCAAGCCAGGCAGCAGCAGTAGCAGCAGCTAAGCTGGAGAAATTCGCACATACCCCGGTGCATACAGCAGGTCAGACACCTACAAGAGGACAAGGGGGGCAACAACCAAACACCCAGAGAAAAAGTCAAGGTCAAGGTCAGGCGTCAGCACCAGTACCAGTACCAGCGACATCAGCAACTCTGGTAAGTAATCAAGGGTCAAACAAAAAGGTACCGATGGAAGCAGAAGTGATGGAGGCAACCATAGGAGTAGTGGAGGAGGGGGAGCCATCCATGAAAGTAATCCTCCAAGCAATCAACAACTGTAAGTCATCATTAACTGATATATTTGGTCAACTGAAAGATATTAAAGAGGATATGTCTGTACTTAAACAGGATGTACAGGGGATTGGTATACGGACCTCTGTGTTAGAGGAGAGACTTGGAAGAGTTGGAAGATGAAGTCAGTCCAATGAAAAAAGAGATGAAAGTAATGAGAGATCAGCTGATCATTTGCATCAGTAAATTTGATGATATGGAAAACAGATTACATAGGAAGAATAAAAAATGTATGGAAGACTGGCTTAAAAGTGTGTTTGGCGAGGACAGTTTATCAAAGTTTTTTTCAATCGAGCGTGCCCACAGAGTCCCTTTTAGGGCCCCAGCTGATGGAAGCCCACCAAGGCCAATGCTTATCAAACTCTTACATTTCAAAGACAAAATTAGGATCCTCCAAAAGGCAGGAGAGATGAAGGAAATACAACACAATGGCGCAACAATTTCAATATATCCAGACTTTTCCCCCGAACTACAGAGACAAAGGGCAGGATTCACTGAATGGAAACGGAGACTATTGCAAAATAGAGTTAAATATGCAATGTTTTACCCGACACGTTTGTGGGTAACATTAAGGGGGGAAAATATGTTTTTTAGCACACCGGCTGAACTGACATTATGGCTGGATGTGAATGAGGTGAAATTACAGTAGGAAGTTTTTACAATCTTTTTCTCTCTGATCTCTGGGTCCCAAGAAGGGCAAGGATGGGGGAAGGGGGTGGGGCGGGTGGGAGGGAGCGTAAGGGGTGGGAATGGGGGATGAGGTATGATTGGGGGGAGGGGGGGTGGAAGAATGTTGGGGTGGGGCACAGGCACAGATAAGGGGGAATCCACAAGTAGTACACAATTTCTTGAAGGGGAACATTAAAAACACGAAGAGGAAAGCATGCTTAGGTATATGGATTTAATGGAGGTACACTGCAAAATAGTGATAAATGGGGTAGATGACAGATAATAGAGATAAAAGTAGGAAAACCCTAAACCAAGCCAGAAGCATTAAGGTGTGTTCATGGAATGTTCGGGGGGGGGGGGTAAAAGATCCGGCCAAAAGACAAGCAATTTTTTCAATGGCGGAAACGGGTAACATTAAGATGCTGTGCCTGCAGGAGACGCATCAGGACAGGGACACTATTAGTATATTAAAGCACAGGAGATACCGAGTACAATACCATTCCACCTACACCTCCTACTCAAGGGGGGTAAATGTATTGGTTGACTCTGGACTGGTGTTCTCCTGTAGGCAGAGTAAGGTGGACTCGAAGGGGCGGTATATATTCCTTTTTTGCCGGATAGAGACAAAGGATTATGTGGTGGCTAATATTTATATTTCTCCCCCGTTCAGTACAGAAATACTCTGGGAGTTAATGGAATTTGTTATGGACAAGGCGGGCATACCTGTTATAGTGGCTGGGGATTTCAATATGACGATGAACAAAAACATGGATAGATTCCCGGCCAGGACCTTCGCCGTCCGCGCGCCCGGCAGCCCCCTTCTCCAATTTTGTAGGAAGATGGGGCTGGTGGATGTGTGGAGGGGAAGACACCCGGGGGAAAGACAGTTCTCCTGCCACTCAAGGACGCATGCGACATTGTCCAGGATAGATCTTGTACTCTGTAATGAAGAAGCCCTGGTGGAGGTGGGTGGGGTGGAATATGAACCCAGAAGTATCTCGGACCACTCATCAGTGACCTTTGAAATTAAGATAAGCAGTGGCCACAGCAAAAGGGACTGGGAGATAAATCCATTTGGTTGGAAGTAATTAAAGAGCCGGGGGTGATAAGCGCCAGCATAAAGGAGTTTATAACACTGAACAAAAGTTCAGCCTCGAGGGGGGTTATATGGGACACCCTGAAAGAATTCCTGAGAGGAGTTTTAATCCAGAAAATCTCACTAATTAAAAAACAATCACACACTAAGGAGGTCGCAGTAAGGGAAATGGTGAAAAGGGCAGAGATTAGCTACGTGGAAAATCCAACCTTGGAGAAACACAAAGAATGGCTAGGAAGACAGGAAGGGTATAAAAAGATGCTATTGGGAAAGGCGGAAAATAAAAGGCTATTTCAAAAGCAGACCTTTTTTGGGGAGAGTGAGAGAGTGGGTAGAATCTTGGCCCTGATAACCAGGGCCAACGCTCCCCTATCTGTCATCCCAGCAATTTGTAAAGAGGACGGGGAAATCAAGAGCGGCACCCCAGAAATAACAGAGGTTTTCAGAAAGTACTATCAACATTTGTATAGTAGCACACCGCATAGCAGTGTAGAAGGAGAAATGGAGACCTTCTTTGAAGGACTGCAGATTCCCCAGTTATCAGAGGAAGATACAGAGAGACTGGAGGCACCGCTTACGCTGGAAGAGTTACAAACGGCGATAGCTGACATGGCAGGCCAAAAGGCCCCTGGGCCAGATGGTCTGCCAATCAAAATATATAAAACCTACAGCGAGGCGTTGCTCCCTGGACTCCTGGAGGTAATTAATTGGGAGAGGAGGGGAAGTTACCGGCATCCATGACAGAAGCAACAATTATTGTCCTATTAAAAGAGGGGAAAAACCAACTTGAGACAGCCTCACATAGGCCAATATCTCTTTTGTGCTGATCTTGGCTAAAACATTGGCAATAAGGCTAAATAAAATAGTCTCGAAACTGGTACATCCGGACCAAACTGGATTTATCCCAGGCAGATCCACAAGTACTAACATAAGAAGAAATTATTTAAATATACAGTTGCCAACAGAGGGAGAGGGGTCAAGAGCTGTCCTGTCCCTAGACGCAACCAAGGCGTTTGACAGCTTGGAGTGGCATTACTTGTGGAGAGCGTTGGCAGAATTGCAGTTTGGTCCTAAATTTATCCAATGGATTTAAATTTTGTATGGAAGTCCCAGGGCGAAAGTAAGGATAAATGGCGAGTGCTCAGAGTGGTTCTGGTTGGAGAGGGGGACAAGTCAGGGGTGCCCGTTGTCACCCCTGCTTTTCGCTCTCGCATTGGAGCCACTGGCTATCGCCATAAGGGCATCCTCGGAAGTACAGGGTTTCAAGAGGAGACTGGGGGAGGGGAAGATTGCAATGTATGCGGATGACATATTACTTTTTCTAGGGGATACGCAGACTTCACTGGAGACAGCATTGGGTATAATAGGAGCATTCGGCAAATTTTCGGGGCTGACAATCAATTGGGACAAATCTGCACTTTTGCCGATAGACCCATTGTTACGGCAGATAGCTCAAGTGAAAGTTGTGAGCCAAATGAAATATTTGGGAATAACTGTTACAAGAGATCCAGGGCAGTATATAGATGGAAATCTAGTACCTCTATTGACAAAGTTGAGACAGAAGTGCAGAGTTTTGAACCGGCTCCCACTCTCCGTGGCTGGCTGGCGCAACTTGGCGAAGATGGTTTGGATGCCGCAAATCCTGTATATTCTGCACAACTCCCCAGTATGGATTCTCAAACACTGGTTTAAAAAACTCGATAGTTTATTTAGGGAATTGATCTGGAGGAGGGGGAACAGCTAGGATTCGCCTCTGAATCTTACAACAACCAAAAGAGAAGGGGGGAGTGGCACTTCCAAATCCAAGACACTACTTCCTGGCCACACAAATGCAGCATATGCGGGGTAGCAATCTATCATCAGGTAGAGAAGCTGTAAAGGGGTTAATTCTGAACGACACTAGCCATGATGCAGTGGTTGAGGCAGTGGAGGCAGATTCCTTTTGTTCTAGGTGCCCCACGGCTCAACTGATGGTAAAATGCTGGGAGACCACTAAGAAGACGCTGGGATACAGTGGATTTTCTGAATTTTCCCCTGTATGAGATAATAATAACCTTAAAGAACTTAAAGTCATGGGAAAAATTGAAGAATGGGATAGAGGTGGAATACACCTACTAGTACATATCTTCAAAGCAGGGAGAATAAAATCATTCCAAGAGATAAGAGAAGAATATGCAGTCCCAAATAGATCCTTCTACAGATACCTGCAAATCAGGCATTCGGTGAATGCACAGTTTGGACAGGGATCACCAGCATGGAATGATATGCCCCTTCTCCGCAAACTAGTAAACGCAGAGGATTCCAGAGGGATGATCTCAGAGATGTACGGGCATATAGAAGAGGCGGACCAGAGAGCGGGACCAGACAATAAAAACAAGGATAAATGGGTGAGGGATGTGGGTCCACTGTCACCGGAACAGTGGAAACGCATATTAGAAACAGGATCTAGAGTGTCATTGTCCCCCTCGCAGATAGTGTCCCACCTCTTTCTGATTCACAGAGTATATTATACACCCCAAAGAATGTTACAGTTTGGTAGGAGGCAGGACGCAAAATTTCAGAGATGTGGGGATGACAGGGGAGACCTAATACACATGTTCTGGAGGTGTCCCAAGCTATATCAGTATAAGCCCAGGTTCACACTGGACTGCGGGAGTGAAGCCGTGCGAGTTCAGCTGAACTTGCATGATTTCACTCTCGCTGGCAGTCCCGATTTCAGCCACGATTACAAAGACATCTGACACAGATGTCAATGTAAATCGCGTCCGAAATCGCAAAAAGTAGTACAGAAATTACTTTTTGACATCGGTGCAGTGCCGCAGATGCGGCGCCGCACCGATTAGGACGGTGCTATTGCCGGAAATTTGCGGCAAATATCGCCGATTTGACATGCGATTTGACATGTCAAATTGCATGTCAGATCGCACCAGTGTGAACCAGGGCTTAGGAAGAGATTGTAGAAAAGATACATGTGGTATTTGGGACAGCTCTGCAACCGGAGTTTAAAATGTGTGTATTGGGTCTCCTGGAGGAAAAGGGGGTATTAGGAGACATAGGGTGTCTGTTTCAAGGAAGGAAACTTATTGTGCAGAAGTGGCAAGCGGTAAACCCCCCCACAGTGTCAGAATGGAGGAAGGCGATAGAGGATATGATCACTAAAGAGGAATTTATATACACTAAGAGGGGAAACAAAAAGAAATTTAAAAATATGTTGAAACAATGGATAAAAGTGGAAGCACGTTAAGGGTGGGAGATTGAAAGTGAAGTTGGTGAAGGGATGAGGGGAAAGAGGGAATGCAAGGGTGGAATGGAAGGGGGATTTGTGGAATTTCCTATTTTTGTGATATTTGATGTATGCATTGTTATATATAAAATCATACAACCATTTTCCTTTATATGTGGTAGAAAACAAGAATAAAGAAGATTTGAATAAAAAAAAAAAAAAAAGAAAGTGTGGTGAAACGCAATGCTTGCAATGGCTGGTTCGGGATAGTGGGCACATGGTGCAGCAGAGATAGGGATAGACTAAGGTCAGTAGTAGGGATGAGCTTCGAGTTCGAGTCAAACTCATGTTCGACTCAAAAAATTGCCTGTTCGCCCGTTCGCCGAACAGCGAACAATTTGGGGTGTTCGTGGCAAATTCAAAAAGTCTATGGGAGAAATCTAAAGTGCTAATTATAAAGGCTTATGTGCAAGTTATTGTCATAAAAAGTGTTTGGGGACCCGGGTCCTGCCCCAGGGGACATGTATCAATGCAAAAAAAACTTTTAAAAACTTTTTTGGGGAGCAGTGATTTTAATAATGCTTAAAATGAAACAATAAAAGTGAAATATTCCTTAAAATTTCGTACCTGGGGGGTGTGTATAATATGCATGTAAAGTCGCGCTTGTTTCCCGTGCTTAGAACTGTCCCTGCACAAAATGTCATTTCTGAAGGAAAAAAAGTCATTTAAAACTCACTCGCGGCTATTAATGAATTGTCGGCTCCTGGCAATACATAGAAATGTCATTGATAAAAAAAAAAAAAAAAAGCGTATAGGTCCCTCCAAATTCAATTACCAGGCCCTTCAGGTCTGGTATAGATATTAAGGGGAACCCCGCCGCATATAAAAAAAAAAATGCGTGATGTTTCCCCCAAATATCCATACCAGGCCCTTCAGGTCTGGCATGGATTTTAAGGGGAACTCCACCCCAATTTTTTTTTTTAAATGGCGTGGAGTCCCCCCAAAAATCCATACCAGACCCTTATCCGAGCACACAACCTGGCAGGCCGCAGGAAAAGAGGGGGGACGAGAGAGCGCCCCCCCTCCTGAACCGTACCAGGCCACATGCCCTCAACACCAATGACTAGGTGTAAGGCTAAGCGGACCAGATGCGGAACGTGAGAAGGGGCGGGTCTATTCATGTATTACACAGTGAAGGAAGTTCCCCATCAGGTCCGCTCAGGCCAATGACGTAGGCGGGGTCTGACATACGAGGGGGCGGACCTGATGGGGAACTTCCTTCACTGTGTAATACATGAATAGACCCGCCCCTTCTCATGTTCCGCATCTGGTCTGCTTAGCCTTACACCTAGTCATTGGCTGAGCGGACCTGATGAAGAACTTTAAAAGGGGCGGGTCTATACATTTAATAGACTGCGGAGGAAGTTCCCCATCAGGTCCGCTCAGGCTCAGCCAATGACAGACAGCGCTGGACATCGGATCGCCGCGAGACACTGGATTTCATCGCTGGAATGTTTTTTTTTTTTAATAAAGGACTTTCCCAAGGTGTTTGTGTGTTTTTTTGGTTTTTTTTACACTTTCTACAATGTACCCCTTACCAATTCACATAGGGGGGGGCGGGATCTGGCGGTCCCCTTTGTTAAAGGGGTCTTCCAGATTCCAATAAGCCCCCTGCCCGCAGACCCCCACAACCCCTGGGCAAGGGTTGTGGGGATGAGGCCCTTGTCCCCATCAACATGGGGACATCCTCCCCATGTTGAGGGCATGTGGCCTGGTATGGTTCAGGAGGGGGGGCGTTCTCTCATCACCCCCTCTTTTCCTGCGGCCTGCCAGGTTGCGTGCTCGGATAAGGGTCTGGTATGGATTTTTGGGGGGACTCCACGCCATTTTTTTTTACATTTGGGGTGGAGTTCCCCTTAATATCCATGCCAGACCTGAAGGGCCTGATATGGATATTTGGGGGGAACCGCACACATTTTTTTTTTAAATTTGCGGCGGGGTTCCCCTTAAAACTTTTTTTTGCATTGATACATGTCCCCTGGGGCAGGACCCAGGTCCCCAAACACTTTTTAGGACAATAACTTGCATATTAGCCTTTATAATTAGCACTTTAGATTTCGAACGTTCGAGTCCCCCTGTTTTTAATAGGGTTCTAAAGTTCACGCAAACATTCTGTCTGTTCGCAGGTGTAAGATTACGGGGGTCTTTATTGATCTTCATTACATTTCAGCTTTCATAAGTTTTAGCAATACCAAGTCAATATGTAAGTACAGTAAGTATATTTGTATTTTTGCAGTAAGATATTAAGTTAGCTAATGTCAGACTCTCTAAAGTTCACACTTACATCTCATAATAGCTATTTTTGTAGAACTTGTTAAGAATGACAGGATATAAGACTAGTTAGTGGTCAAGCTACTTTTTCACAGACTTCAAGATCTGGCTCAGCGCCTGGATCATGGTCTTAGCGCCTATATTTTTTGCAGGTTTATAGACAGATATTACTGTATTACTGTCTCCAGGCAGAATATCTTATAATAGCTATTGATAGATATGTCTTGTAACGTCATGTTTTCTCTTGAATATACTCTGTACATTTGTGACTGTGGGATGACACTCCATGTTGTAGGACTATAAGTATGCAGAGCTATCAATACACCATTGTAATTTTTGAACCACCATCTTTGCGTGTGTCTTAATTACCTGACCGGTCATAGAGCACATCCATACACCCATTGGTCCGGCCTAGGCTCTAAGGGATAGAAGTGGTCTAACGCGCTACCTTACAACTGGTGCCCCGTGTGAGGACAATCGATTAGCAGGTAAGTGGAACTTTGTGAAAGAAATTTTGCAAAGCTAATTTCACTTACTCTGTTACGATTGATCTGGAATATTTTAGTTATATTTAAGTTGTCTCGAGGATTGCTAGGCTGGCTTCCTGGGACTTATAGGAGCGCAAAGGTTAGACAGATAGAGAGTCTGACTAGGTTGGTCCGACTATAAACTAATGGAGTCCGACTAGGCGGGTCTGACTATAATCTATTATAGTATAGGATAGGAACATTATAGGTAAGCAAATATTGCTCCCGGGTTTAGAAGGACGGGTGTATGGAGCTCTAAGTTTTAATTATCCCAATTGTTTTATGGGTAATTTTGATAAGGATATATGCATATATGTACATTATTGTGTTTTCTGTTGGTTGTATTCTTTTATATAGATCTGATGTTGGAAATCATACAGTTTCTCTAATCAATTGTTTCATGCATGTTAAAGTGTTAAGTCATATAAAGTGATAAAGTTAATGGTAGGTTAAAGTATTAAGACTGTTAAAATTGTTGATTGAATTTTGTGACCCATACTTGCCATAATGGATGCCCCAGAACTGCCCTGAGTGTTTAACTGGTGTCCTGTTCATATTTCATGGACGGGTACCCACATTATTGGCCGTAGTCCCCGGGGGATACAAGAATAAGATTGGGAAAGGTCCTTATTTTCCAGAAGGAGGGACCCCAAAATTTTGGGTTCTGATATATAATCTACATAACCACAACCAGAACGGGAGGTTTGCAGAAGGTTTAACTCCATGGGAAATACAGTCTCTCTGCCATCAAAACAGAGAGGTGTATACTATTTGCCCCAAATCAGTCAAAATTTGTGGTTATAAGGCACTCTATCTGGCATAATGGGAAACAAGCAGGGAAAGGATGGCTTTGAAGGTGAGCACGGCCAACCCTCTTCATATGATTTTGCAAGGGGTACCTTAGCCCCTGATGTTGTTGAACCATTTTTGAACTTTGATACTACAGAGATCACAATGTTTGCAAATATCTAGTTTAGGGCCAGCAGGGCCATGTAGTGAGGAGGATTGGAAGGAAGTACAGAAAATATGTGGGATACATGATAAAAATAATTATCCAGAGGGGAAATGGGATTAGAATTATATGAGTAAATGTAAAAAGTGGAAAAGGGCTATGATAGAATACCAGGAACGATATTCCTCTAAATATTCCTAAAACAAGAAAGACAGGACAAAATAGATAGAGAAAATGAAAGGATAAGAAAGGATAAAGAAAAAACAACACCAAAAAGAAAAAGAGGAATATGAGAACAGAGAAAGTTATTAGAAACAGAAGTAGAAATATTAAAAGGGACAGAGAGAACAGTATCTCAGTTAGCCAAGCAAGTGGATGAGGCTAAGAAAGAAGTCCAAAGGAAAAAGAAGGAGCTAGAGAAATGGCAAAAGGAAGAGCAGACCTTAAACATTTTACAGTTAACTGAACAGGAAGGACAGACTCCCTCAAATTCCCCGTTATTCACATGGGAGACACCCCAGTCCATATCCCACTCCCCCTCGGGACGTTAAGGGATATTAAAGATCTTTGCCCAAAGCCCCGCAAACACCCCAGAGAGGCAGCTCTGTTTTTACAGAGACATTGCGCGGGCACTGGCATGAATGCCGATGACTGTGAAATATTAATACAGACAGTGGATCCAGATCCCACCTGCGATGTAGAAGTTGAAAAACATTATTTGCTGAATATGATCCCTTTAAAAAGGCAAAGGGATGGGAATCGTTTTGAGCAGCAGTAGCAGCTGTTTGGCAGAAAAGTTACAAAGGAGAAAGCGCTTTGAAGATAATGTGCACTGCAAAGCAGGGACCGGGAGAAATCTTTTATTCATTACATTACAGATACAGGAATAGAGAACCCTGAACTGTATGTGAGCACAGTCATGTCTGGGGGAGATCCCAAAACAACACAGTTACTTAAATTAATTAACCCTGATTGATCAAAATTAAAACCTGATGCCTTTCTAGAAGACATTAAAAAAAACGTGCATCCTCAGGCTTATTCACCACAAAAGGAGGGGTATTTCCCTCATTTAACCCCGAACAGATAGAAAGCCCGCGATTAGCTGCTGCAAAAATGGTTGTCCCTTACACACAACAAGTTCCCCAACAATTCCAACAAGCACCATACCAGTCATATCCCCAGGATTATCGGCAGGGTTGTTTCACATGCAGGGACATGAGACATCAGAAGTCAGAATTCCCCCTTAGGAGAGGAACAAGTAGGGGAGCTAACCGTAGGGGTAATATGGGAAGAGGCAGATTGCCCGTTGGTACAATTCATGACCAACATCTTTTTTAAATGAGTTTTGCCATTCTGACTGACTGTCCGCTTCCTCTGGGAAGAGACTTAATGTCAAGTTCAAACATACAGATCAAATTCACAAAGGATGGAGGCCTGCTGGCTACATCAGAAATCTGTGATTTGTCTAATCCAAAAAGACAGGATTTTAGAGGGTACTTTATGTTACTACCGGCACACCTTGAAGCACACCCTATATGGGCACTGCATACATTGTACACCATACAAGCCCATCATTGGGGAAGGAGCAGTAGTACATTACCAAAAACAATATCCCCTGTCAGAGGTAAAAATTGCAGGCAGAAGGAATACTGAAACACACAATCAGTCCCTGGAACACCCTCATTCACCCAGTCAAGGCCAGTGGTGAATGGCGCTTTGCACAGGACCTAAGGGCCCTGAACAAAGCTATTGTCCCCCTCCCACCTTTTGTTGCGGATATTGCTACAATATTTTGTGCTATACCGGCAACGTCCAAGATCTACACGGTCATTGATTTAAGTATCACGTTCTCTTCCATACCTGTTGCAGAGGAAGCCCAAAAATACTTTGAACCTGGGCTAGGCTCCCGCAAGGCTTTTGCGGACAGTCCTGCAGCGTACTCCATGGTCTTGAATTGATCTTTGAGCGATTGGGTACCAAAAGAAGGCTCAGTGTTGCTTCAGTATGTGGACCTATTGCTGTGTAATGAAAATGAGGTCAGCTGTGCGGAGGACTCAGAGAACCTACTAACTCTCCTCGCCTCGAAAGGTCACTTGGTGTCTCGGAAAGAGATCCAGTGGTGCAGGTCGCAGGTTGAGTACTTGGGGTGTATAATCCAAACCGAACGTTTGGTGTCACCAGCTCGAGTCAAGGCACTGTCCTCCTGGAGTCCACCAAGAGACAAGTCAGCGCTTCTCTCTTTCCTAGGGTCCAAAATGTACTGCAGGCAGTGGATACCTGATTGCTCTTATTATGATTCTATCCTAAGGTCTGCTACCCTGCAGGATGCCCAAAGTTTATTGATTGGACAACAGAGAGGGTTAAGGCTTTCACAGCATTAATCAGCTCTCTAAGGCAAGCCCCTGCATTGGGACTTATAGAGTACGTGGGCCATTTTCATTGTACTGTGTGGTATCTGGACCTACGGTTGCAGCGGTCCTAGCACAATCACATGGGAATTCTCTGAGACCCGTTTCATACATCTCAAAGAAACTTCCAATTCAAGTTCGAGGTATGCCACATTGCTTACAGGCCTTATCAGCCTGTGCAATGGCAGTACAGGAGGCTTCAAAGGTGGTTCTGGGACGTGACCTCACACTGTATACCACACATACAGTTACAAACATGAATACACAAACACATGACAGCACAAAGGTCCAGCGGCTATGAGATTATATTGCTCAACACTCACAATCTCACCATAAAATCATGTTCAGAAACCTCACAGCCCATTAGATTTTTACATTCAGGAACACGATTGCACTGAGGTACTTGCAGAAACTACCCTCCCTAGACCAGACCTCACAGATGTTCTGTAAAATGTTTATGTAGATGGCAGCTGCTCCCGACCTGATGACAAAACTTATCAAACTGGTTATGCCATTGTTCAATTGCCAGATGTAATGATTGAAGCCAAATCTCTGAATGCTAGGGAATAATAGGGAATAAAAGGGGTACACCACATGATAGAATTGCCTGACCTGTGCACAGAATAATAAAAGTCCCCACACAGAAGGGCAATAGAAACACGGGTTACATGGACATTTGGCACCCCTACAGGCCCTTTACATGATTTACAAATAGATTATACACAAGTCCCCACACAGAAGGGCAATTTAAAATATCTTTTGGTTATACTTGACAGGTTTACAGGATGGGTAGAAGAGGACAGGAGAGACAGCTAAATTACAGCCAGAGTACTAATAAATCAGTGGATCTGTAGGTTTGGCCTTCCGGCCACTATATGGTCAGATCAAGGTCCAGCATTTACCTCGGCCTTAGTAAAGGAGCTAGTAAAAATTCTAGGCTTCCAATGGAAGCTGCACATTCCCTACCACCCACAGAGTTCAGGAGTAGTGGAAAGAATGAACAGAACCATAAAAGACAAATTGAAAAAAGCAACAGGTGGTACAATGAAAAAAAATGGTTACTTGCTGATTGCTTGCCAGCAGTCTTATATCAAATAAGGACTACCCCCCACAGCAGAACAGGAATATCTCATTTTGAGATATTTATGGGAAGGCCAGCACAAATGAGAAAAGGGACAGAAGGGATAGGGACAGGTGAGGATAACATATTTTCCTTACAGGAAGAGTACGTGAAACATTTGGTAAGTAGTCTTACTGAAAAATATGAACAAGTGGCTGTCACCTTTCCTCCTTTTTCCACAGAACCAACACATCCTTTCATCCCGGGTGACAAAGTGTTTGTCAAGCAGCTTGCAGTAAGAAAACACATGGGACTCATCTATCAAGGACCATTCCAAGTCGAGAAGGTCACCAGGACTGCTGTACTCACCGACCAAGGCCCACAATGGATCCATGCCTCAAGGCTAAAGAAGGGCCCAACGATGCCACAGACTCCGGACAGCTCTCCACCAGGACAGAGGGAATCGAAGCCTCAGACTACTCCCAAACCCCCCATCACCAGACCCAACACCCCCGAAAGAGACTGGAGCTTCATTAGACCTTGCGATGACCCCAGTCCCGCAAACCCCCCTGAACTCTAAAGTGTCCAAAATACATTGTCAGTTTACTATCCCAAGGGCCCCCAGTTACTACACACAGATGGTATAATGATCACGGCAGATAACAATTTTTTATCTGCCTTGATCAAAGGACGGTTTTGTAAGATTAGGGGGGTCTTTATTGATCTTCATTACATTTCAGCTTTCATAAGTTTTAGCAATACCAAGTCAATATGTAAGTACAGTAAGTATATTTGTATTTTTTTTTTTGTAAAATCTTTTTATTGAAGTTTTATAGACACACACATTTTGCCCACACATAGGCACAACATCTGCCCACGTAGGGGCCGTTACCCTGGTTCGGCAACATACCGCCACAGGGCAACAAATAACACATACACTTTAACTTAACTTACACTATAACCCCAAACTGGGGGAGAGGGTCCATTCAAGATAAGTCATGCTCAAAGTGATATCAATAGAGGAGGGTAGCCTGAAAAACTTGTTTGGGTTAATAAAGTGATAATCTAATGATACATTACAAGTTTAGGTATTGGTCACTATGTCACTTGCCGTGCTTCTGTCCTCTAGCCAACAACTCCACACCTTTTCAAATTTGTGCTGACAACCTCTGGACGAATAAGTGGCCCTATATAGGGGCAAACTGGCATTAACTAATCTTTTCCAGAATTTAACAGAGGGGGGAGACGGTTGTTTCCAGTTCATCGTAATGGCTTTGCGCGCATAGTATAGTAGCAGGGATATGAGTGTTTTTCTGGCTCTGATCATTGGCAGTTGATCAACTAGACCTAGCAAACAGTATATAGGTTCATATGGGACGCAAGTCCCAGTGGCCTTAGTGATCACCCGTAGCACTTCGTTCCAATAGGGTACGATTGCTGGGCAAGCCCAGAAAATGTGGAAGAAACCCCCTGGTTGGTAGGAGCAACGCCAGCACTCCGGAGAATGCTCCGGCGACATCTGGTGTAGCCTGTGAGGTGTGTAGTGAGCTCTGTGTACAATTTTATATTGGACTAATTTATCCCTCGCTGAGACCAGTGGGGAGAAGGGAAAGTCCCAAACCTCCCTCCAGTCGTCTTCGTCCAGCCCCGGTATGTCCTCCACCCATTTCCTGCGAAGGGAAGACAGCTCGGGGATAGCAGCAACCAGCAGGGATCCATAGATCTGAGATGTGGGCTTCTCCAGGTCTTTCACCCGGATGGTAGATTCCAGCTCGGAGTATGCCAGTTCAACTGGCCTGCTCAAAAATTGGCACCTGTAGGCATGTGCAATTTGGAGATATCTAAAATGGGCTCGTTCAGGCACGTTAAATTTGGCACATAAAGTGTGAAAGGGGGTGAGATCTCCGTTGGTGATGATATGTTTGAGGGTCAGTATTTTGTATTTGGCCCAGGCCTGCGGATCTGGGATAGTGTGGAATTGCGATAGGTTAGGATTCAGCCACAAGGGGGTGTGAGGAGACCAAGAGTTCGGCTGGGGTGCCCTCAGCGCCTCACCAGCCTTCCATGCCCGCTTAGTGGTACGCATCGAAGGGGTGAGATTGTGGGGCGTTTTAGGCCCCCTGAATAGCAGGCCCTCCAGTGCCTCCAAGGACCCCACTATGGATGCCTCCAGCACCGTTGCAGAGTTGGACAGGTCCGGTCGTAACCACCAATGGGCGGTCACAAGCTGAGTGGCCAAATAATACTTCTAACAATCAGGGAGGGCCAGGCCTCCACTGTCCACAGGCCTGGTCAAGGTGGAATAGTTGAATCTAGGTGGCCTGGACCCCCAAATAAAGGAGAGGAAGAGTTGCCTGAGGGAATTAAAGAAAACTTTAGTCAGCCAGTGTGGGGAGTTCTGAAAAATGTATGTGAGTTTAGGGAGGACTTTCATCTTGAGCAAGTTAATACGCCCAATGAGAGAAAGGGGGAGATTACTCCACGCCTTAAGATTGGCTTTAATGGCTACCAAGACAGGGTTGAGATTGAGCCGCACAAAGTCCCCACTCTCTCTTGAGACAACAATTCCCAAGTAGGTGAACCGCTCAACCCATTGAAGCTGGAGAGAGGAGGGTGAGGAGGACCTGGCCCCCGCATCCACTGGAAACAACTGCGACTTGTGCCAGTTCACTCTCAGCCCCGTGAAGGCGGCGAAGGCATCCATGATACTAAGTGCGCCCCGCAGAGAGTCACCAGCATCATTCAAGAACAGGAGCATATCGTCCGCGTAGAGAGCCACTCTCTCCTCCAGCCAGCCCACCCTAAGACCACGGACCTCGGCCGAGCTCCTAAGGGCCTCAGCAATAGGCTCCACGGCCAGGGCGAACAGGGCCGGGGAGAGAGGGCATCCCTGTCTGGTGCCCCTCTGCAGGGGGAACGGAGGAGACAAGGAGCCATTCAGCTTAATGCATGCTGTGGGACCAGTGTAAAGCGTGCGTATCCAACCTATGAATTTTAACGGGAACCCCATTCTTCTAAGCACCTCCCACAAATAGACCCATTCCACTGTGTCGAATGCCTTCTCTATATCTAAGGTGGCAATGGTTCTAGTACCTTGGTTAGTATGGGGGGCATGAATATTAGTGAATAATCTGCGTATGTTAATGTCTGTAGATCTACCGGGCATAAAGCCCGTTTGGTCAGAGTCAATCAGGGATTTTATTACTACGTTAAGTCTAGTGGCCAATAGCTTGGTCAAGATTTTAAGGTCACAGTTGAGAAGTGCAATTGGCCTGTAGGAGGCGCATAACTTAGGGTCCCTATGGGGCTTTGGAATGAGAACTACGTGGGCTTCTCTCATAGAGGGCGGTAAGGAGTCTTGGTTCAAGCAAGCTTAAAACATCTGAGCTAGTTTGGGGGCAAGCAATTCTGCGTGGGCCCTATAGTACTCAATGGGCAGGCCGTCCGGCCCTGGGGTTTTACCTGCCGGAAAAGACCTAATGGCCAATGTGACCTCTTCTGGAGTGATTTCCGAGACAAGGAGTTGCCTCTCTGTGTCAGAGAGCCATCCCAGGGCTAGCGTGTCCAGTAGGGAGATCATAGGTGTAGGGTCAAACCCGTCAGGAAGTGAAGAGACATACAAGGAGGTGTAAAATGTGGTGAACGCAGCCAGAATATCCTCCTGAGAGGTGACCAAAGCGCCATCTGTCGTGAGGATCTCCGGTATAACCACTGAGGGCCTGTCCTGCTGCGTTAGCAGCGCTAGCAGTTTGCTGTTTTTGTCTCCATGTTCAAAGTATTCCTGTCTGCTACTTTGTATACCAAGCCTAGTGGTATCTGAAACATGGAGATGTAGTTCTCGCCTAAGCGATGAAAGGTGCTCAAAATTGGAGACCGTTGGCGAGGCTGAATACCGATTCAGTGCCTCGTCCACCCTACGCCGCAGGTCAGATACCCCGTATCCTAGTTCCGCCTTTACCGCCGCCACAGCCGAGATATACTGACCCCTGCTGTGAGCCTTGGAGGCGTCCCAGGTCATCTCCAGAGAAGCCGACCCCGCATTGTGTGCCCAATATTCCCCCAGGGGAGAGAGAACTCTGTCATGTACAGCATCATTGTTGATCCAATGGGGTTGTAACCTCCAAAGGGTATTGTTCCGCGACCTGGTGGTCCTAATGGTCAATTTAAGTGAGTGATGGTCAGAGAGGCCAGAGGGAAGGTAACATGCCTCTTGAATGTTAGCCAGCATGGTGGAATTGGCAAAAGCCAGATCAATGCGGGAGGAGGTTCGAAATGTGGTCGAAAAGCATGAGTACGTTCTATCATGGGGATGAAGCCACCTCCACGCCTCCTGGAACTCCGTGGCCTGAGCCCACGTTCCGAGATCAGAATTAAAATTGGATTGGGGGGAAGGCCTGTCCAGGTCACGGGACAGTGTAGCATGAAAATCTCCCATGAACAGAACCTGCGCTGGGCAATGCGGAGCCAGCCTCTCATAGAGAGTGTACAAAGTCTGTATCTGACTCGGGGGAGGCAGATAGACATTCACAATAACATACTTTTTGTTATATACACTTAGCACTACCGTAACGAATTTTCCCTGGGGGTCCAGATGAACATCATGAATCACACACGATATACGTTTGCTAATCAGGATAGATACCCCACGAGAATACGAAGAGTAGGTCGCAGGAAGCGCCCTCTGCACCCAGGGCTTCTTCAGAGCCAGAACCTTGCTACCGGTTAAATGTGTCTCCTGCAGTAACACTATGTGGGGATTATGTCATTTCAAATATTGGAATAATAGTGACCTTTTAAATTTTGAGTTGAGCCCCCGAACATTCCATGACAGAATGGTCAGGAGTTCAGCGTCCGGGGGAGCCATCAAGGAGCACCAGGGGGAAATAGAAGCAGGATGAGCCCATTAACCCAACACATATAATTAAGCTCGGCATTGGCACACCTATTCAATAGGGTCAGAGACCCATAAGTTAATTGAGCAACACAGTGATAATCTGGACCGTCATAACAATGAAACCCTCCCCCCCAGAACATAGAACACCCTACCCAAACATCATACAAACCTAGCTTCAAGGGCCAAAAAAAAAAAAAAGGGGCCCAAGAGCCATAAAAACTGATGCAGGGTTTCGTCCCATAACTGAAAAAAACATAGAATCTTTAGGTCACTGCGACCTCAAGAAGTCGGCCCGTAGGACCGCAGGTGAAGGAGAAGTCTCCAGGGAAGTCCGTCTCGACTCTGGGTGGGGGTCCAAAGTGTGAACAAGGGACAACTCGGGTCACCTCGGTTCACGGGCGGGGCAGTTCAGTATTTGCTGTTGGAGCTCCTTAGGCAGGAGTAAGTGGCAGTCTAGCCAGCAGAAGTTAACACTTATGTAGATGGAGTAAAGGTGGAAGTCAGCAGGGATAAACAGGATTGGGGACACAGAAGGGGGTATTACTGGGATTCACCATGAGACAGGAGAGACGTCCATTGATGGGATAGTTGATGCGCATCTGCTCCCTGCCGGGTGTATTCCACCATGGGTCCTCGGATTTGTGTAGTTAACGGGCGTCTAGCCACGCCGCTGCCACCTCCGGGGTGTCAAAGAAGTGAGTGTCGCTACCATCGGTGATTCGCAGTCTGCTGGGATACAACAGGCCAAAGCGTATTCCCTTCTCCCGGAGCCGGCGTCTCACATCAGTAAAGGACTTGCGACGTTGCTGTACCTCCTGAGAGAAGTCTGGGAAGAAAAGTAGTCTGGTATTCTCATATTTAATTTCAGGCATGACGCGTGCCGCCGCCAGAATGCGGTCCCGGTCCCGGTAGTTCAGCATTCGTAGCAGGAAGGGGCGTGGAGGGGCCCCAGGTCTCGGAGGGAGCGGCGGAACCCTGTGGGCTCTTTCAACCACAAAGGTAGATGGCGTGGCACCCAGGTCGAACAGGGTGGTCAGTAATTGCTCAGTAAATTCAGCAGGTCTAGGGCCCTCAGCCCTCTCGGGCAGTCCAATTATGCGGATGTTGTTCCGCCTGAGGCGGTTCTCGGTATCTATTGCGCGCTCCTGCAGCGCTTTCACTTGAAGTTGGAGGGCCCGTACCTCCCTGGAGTCCGACCGGACCGTATCCTCCACCATGGAGACCCTATCCTCCACCTCCGTGATGCGAGAGCGAAATTTATCCATATCTTGACGGATGAGACCGACATCCACTGTCAAGAAGTCGAACTTAGATGTCAGAGTTTCCTTACAGGATGTGATGGCCGCCAGGATCTCCACTCCCGTGGGGGGCGCCGCCACCCCCGACTCCGCAGCCATCTGTGTATTGGCCACCATCCCAGCCGAGGAGCGCCGTGCAGACGAAGCAACCGCTGACGGGGGGATATGAGGAGCCTTCAGGCCCTTGTTTGTGGAGTAGCGGGTCTTAGGGCGGCCCATCCAAGCCTTACCCCAAGATTAAGGAGAGTTTGGGGGGGTTTCATGGGCAGGGGGCTCAGTTCAAGGGGGAGGATGGAGGCTGTATTAATGACAAGGTGGAGAGGTGCAGGTACGGGACAGCCCCCCCGCAGTGTTGCGGAGCAGTCAGTAAGCCAAGGATCACAGGAGGAGGGAAGGTATGACTGTCCCACAGTGTCCGGTGGACGGGGCTGGCGCTGCAGGCCGCAAGATGGCAACGGGCCGCAGGTGTAGGTGCGGGGGAGCAGCTCTCTAAAAGACCTCGGATGCACTGCCAACCCCCCCCCGCACGGATGGTACTACAGGATGATGTGGATGTCCGCCGCTCGTCCCGCGGCATAAATTATTTGAGGCCGGAGGCTGCGGGAAGTGCGGTAGGCCGCAAGATGGCTGTAGGCCGTGGGCCGGGGTAATCAACCTCCCGAGGCCCCCCGGTGTCCGCAGCACCCTCCTCGCCACTGGCGCCCTTGGTGTGTGTGGATGAGGCTCCTTCAGCCCCGCGAATCGCGGCAATTTAGCTCAGAGGATTCGGGAGTGTCAGCAGGCCGCAAGATGGCGGCGGGTCCCAGGAGCACAGAGCCAGCCGCGGGTCCCGGTAGCGGCACAAACGGGTGACCAGGCAGAAAATACAAGCTGGGGCCGAGGCAGGGGACGTTCAGGAGCCCACAGGGTAAGTTTGGGGGCTTACCAGGGCGGTGGGAAGGCAGGATGGCATCAGATGGAATCAGGATGTGCGGAGCTCCTCAGCAGCACGTCTTCCTCGCTCTACATCCGGACACGCCCAAGTATATTTGTATTTTTGCAGTAAGATATTAAGTTAGCTAATGTCAGACTCTCTAAAGTTCACACTTACATCTCATAATAGCTATTTTTGTAGAACTTGTTAAGAATGACAGGATATAAGACTAGTTAGTGGTTAAGCTACTTTTTCACAGACTTCAAGATCTGGCTCAGCGCCTGGATCATGGTCTTAGCACCTATATTTTTTGCAGGTTTATAGACAGATATTACTGTATTACTGTCTCCAGGCAGAATATCTTATAATAGCTATTGATAGATATGTCTTGTAACCTCATGTTTTCTCTTGAATATACTCTGTACATTTGTGACTGTGGGAGGAGACTCCCTGTTGTAGGACTATAAGTATGCAGAGCTATCAATACACCATTGTAATTTTTGAACCACCATCTTTGCGTGTGTCTTAATTACCTGACCGGTCATAGAGCACATCCATACACCCATTGGTCCGGCCTAGGCTCTAAGGGATAGAAGTGGTCTAACGCGCTACCTTACAGCAGGTTCTGGTGCAAACCGAACAGGGGGGTGTTTGGCTCATCCCTAGTCAGTAGTAGTTTTTGATTTGCATTTTAATATCAGCCCAAAGGCACGTTTTAATGCGTTCCCACCATATGTGGAGGAATGTGGCCAACGTAGTGCATAGTTCAGAGACAGAGGGAAAATGTATGCCAACTTAGCAGGTACCCGTTACCACCAAATCAATACCTTATAAATATCAGGTTGTGCTGAGAGAGGAAGCGAAGAAGGTAATCCTTGTCATGGGGAGTAATCAGCTTGCACTCTTTCTGCACCTGCAGGCTAAAGGGGAACTCCTGAATGTTATAGTTACTGTAAGTTAGTATAACTTAACTATATACTGTTAGTGTAGTTAAGGTATAACAGCTTTATGAAGGGCATCCAGGAGCAGGCATACTGCTCTGTTGCATAAGCGTGCACTTGGACAGTTCCCAAAAGAATATTAACCAGGCACCATGAAACTTAAAGTATGTTTCCTTGCACTTCTGCTGCATGATGGGTTGATAGTATACATGTGCAATTTACAGATGATGTCCCTCAGGCTGTCAGGGTCCTGAGCAGGAGGTCTAAAGCCTAATGCACACTAGTAGTTTTTTTTTTCATTCAACCCAGCAGGGCTGAACGCAAAAAACTGACAGCTCAGGAGGATCCACTGTACTAACTATCCAACATTAGTACAGCAATCTTCCCTACTCTTCTAGTGTGTTCTGACAGGGGGACAGCCTCCTGCCAGAACACTCCAGTCAGCACTCTTAGCCATTGGCCGGCCTTTTTCGGTCATGGCCGACTACAGTACACATGGGCTGAATGTCGGCCGGTTTCTATTGAACCGGTCAATACTGCCTGACATTTGGCCTGTGTGTACTAGGCTTTAGTGCTCTGTGGGCCCAGCCAATTTCCATAGAAGTGTGGCCCAGGATTTCTTAAAAAATATGGAGTGGCTTCAGGGAACCCTCTAATTCAGATATTAGTCCATCTGCTCAGGTTCACATAGTCATCAAGCTGGCATATAAGTGAATCAACCCTCCTGTACGAGGTATTACATTTATGTAAGGATATGGAGGAGACAGCTTCCTCAAACTTGCTTTCCAATGTTTCAAGCCTGTTGCCCAAATGGCTGGTTTCAACTTTCAGCTGCTCTGTCTTGTCTAAATGCTTTCTCAACCCTGCAGGCAAACCATTCCAAATCCCCTTTTGTGAAGATAAAACATATATGTTGTTTAACCTAACCACCTCGCGCCCGCCGTACGACTATATACGGCCACAAGGTGGCTCTACAATGCCGGGAGGCTGTCTTTTTACGGCCTCGGCTCCTCTGGCCACTGGGGGGCGCGCAAGTTCCGCCGGCGCGTCACTGACATTCCGATGCGCGTGCCTGGTGGCCGCGATGTCCGCCAGGTACCCACGATCGGCCGGTACACAGACAAGGACGTGGATCTCTGTGTGTAAACACAGAGATCCACGTCCTGTCAGGGAGAGGAGACCGATGCTGTGTTCCTTGTACTTAGGGACACAGATCGGTCACCTCCCCCAGTCAATCCCCTCCCCCCACAGTAGTAATCACTCATAGAGCACACATTTAACCCCTTCCTCGCCCCCTAGTGGTAACCCCTTCCCTGCCAGTCACATTTATACAGTAATCAGTGCATATTTATAGCACTGTTCACTGTATAAATGTGAATGGTCCCAAAAATGTGTCAAAAGTCCGATGTGTCCGCCATAATGTCGCAGTCCTGACAAAAAGATAAGATGTATGACTTCATCTGAGGGTGAAGTCATACAGACAAAACTAGTCAGGGTGAGAACAAGACACGCAGGAGGTGACGCCAGCCAGCCTTGAAGTAGGTTACTTCTATCCCCGCAGTACGGACAGCGGGAGTGTGGTAGGACTAAGAAGTGCACCTATTAGAGCCTGGTTCTGGCGCTGTTTAAATGAGAACAAAAGCCTATTATTATTTTGTACATGTGAGTGCAAATTTGTATGGGAGTTTTTTATAGTTTAAATAAAAGATCTAAAACTGAGTTATATTATGTCCGCTTCCTGTGTTTTTCCCTATGGTGACTGATGAGAGCTGTAACCACGGACCAGGAGTGTGAGATCCTCTGCTGGGAGCACCTTTTCATGATTGTATACAGGCTGTTATCTGATTGCTTTGTGGTAAGAGTCCATCTAGGAGGGGGTCCTTCATACACACCCCCCTCTATTTGATTGCAGCACACGAGTGAAGGTGTTTTTCCCTCTATCTCTTCTGGTGACAGCAGTATCTCTCCACCTAACAGGATTACTGGACGTTTTATTGTGTTTCCTTTATTATTCTATTATTTTGAACTCTTATGTGGACTTCAATAATAATTGTTGGTGCATGGATGGAACATACGCACTAGCGCTGTCAGGGTTGATTTTACTCATATTTTATTATATCGTTTAGATCCACCTCTTTTTATTGTAAACAATGTCTGTCCTAACAAAGTGTTGAAACTGGACTCCTGCATTGTATGTTATTGAGGAATAGCTCAATGATTCCTAAATCCATGTGGAGACACTGAGATTCTTCAGAAACACTGGCTTTCTCCTCAGAAACCTCTAAAGGGTAAGAAATATTAAAAATGCATGTGCTGTGTGAAACCAACATATAGTGGGACATAAATTTGACTACAAAAGTGGAAATGCCCTATAAAATGTTGACAACTAATAGTACAAACCAGGGCATAACTCTTTTAAACATAGTAAATGGTTAAGAAGAAAGGGGGGCACTCTTGGTCAAATCTTATAGCACCACATCCCATATACTATGAAACTGGAGATGGGGGGGCAGTGGGTATACTCAGTACCCTGGGATTTTTAAATACGGTGCTAGATAGAGATTGACAAAGGAATCAGAACTAAAAAAGATTAAACTTTATTACATGACAAGAACAAAAAATACATAAAATATCATAACCATCCATTGAAGACGTGTGACTCAGTGATCAAAGATGCAATTGCTAGGTCGTCACTCTACTAGTTTCGCTATGAATAGCTTCCTCAGGAGTGATTGTGACAATAGCAGATTATACAGTTTGCAGAATAAATCATTTATAATGAACAGAGGAAAAATTCTCTCAGAGCCAAAAAGTTCAAGCGAAACGACATCAGCCAAAAAAGGAGATAGGACACATTGGCAACTAGCTGACAGCTGGATGAATATGCTTCAAGCATAGTCCAGCTGGAACAAGTGCAACCTGCCCCTTGGTATGGGGAAGCCTCTGCCAGGATCCTTCCCCATACCAAGGGGCAGGTTGCACTTGTTCCAGCTGGACTATGCTTGAAGCATATTCATCCAGCTGTCAGCTAGTTGCCAATGTGTCCTATCTCCTTTTTTGGCTGATGTGCATTCCTGCCCCCCATCTCCAGTTTCATAGTAAATGGTTATTTAACCAATCGGGGTCACTTTTCCTACCAGGTGGACTTGAGGCAGTACTAATACCAGAAACATAGTTGAGGGAAACCTAATCCACTAGTTAGTATGTGTGTGTGTGTGATGAGTGTTAATTATTCACTAAAAACCTTTACAGAGCAACAGTGTCTTAAAAAAAGCTAGCATAATTTTAATTTTTTCCATAATGACCACACATCGTCAGTCATTACATCCAATGTGATAAAGGACTACATGGGAATCTAGAAAAAAACAGTAACGCTAGAGCAACTGGATCAAAAATATCCAAGTTATCTTTAAAAACATATGATGCCTCAACTTTAAAAGTTTTTTTTTTCTAAAAGGGGGTGTCTCTTTCTAAAAGGGGTGACAACTTCAGTCCCTTGCAAAAAAAGTTACTTTTCATAATTGTATAGGACAAGACCCACATTTAAAGCAATGGCAAATGTCAAGTATACAATGTAATCGCTATCTGCTGTACAACTGGTAAACAAAAAGAATTTGCCTGCAGGCAGTAAAGCACCCTTCTGTCTAGAGATCGCCAATATTTATCTGTCAAAAGACATGATGAATATATATGGTACTATATATGAATTTATTTAGTCTCATATTCATATCTGTCTTGATATTCAATTAACTTGGGATGGGTAGAAATGCCAATACTATATTAAGTATCCCTAGATTTTGTTTGATGAGACAGATCTGAGTTCTCAAACATTCTATCAAGATCCCAGTACAGATTTATGCTACAGCCATCTAAATGCCATTTTTAATCTGGTGTCTTTCATTATCCTCCTTCAGAAAGATATATTTGCTTAGCTAAATTAAAATAAGAAAATGCACAGCACAATTTATATTGGTTATATCTGCAATTACTAAGTTGAACTAAACATATCCCTTCATGAATAATGAAGTTGAAAAAGGCCAGAAGAAAAATGAGATATGATCTTCACCCCATGCATTTTTAATTGCTTCATTATCTAAAATTTTGTGTGAATACCAGTGGATATAGTTTTCTGTTAATGCACAAAAAGAAATGAGAAATTTTCTGCCAAATCACAAAAAGCTATCAAAAATAATTTTGTCTAGTATGATCACTCAAAACGTAAGTGATTTTTGTGTTTGAGTGACATACAATAATGCTATTTATATGCTAATAATGAACAGTTCATTTTGATGCAAACTGTTCAAATATATATCTAGATAATTTATTTTTTAATGAGCTGTGATGCATTGAAAGTTGGTAATGTTGCCACAAATTATAAAGTAGCCAAAAGGAACAAATAAAATGTTATATTATCACTGCTCAGCTATGAATGGGACCCAGATACTATAATGTATAAAACTACCAATTGCCCAGTACTTAGAATTTTATCTGTGGGATATTTTGTTCTGTGTGCCATGTTTTAGTGGGGAGTATTTAAAATAGATTGAGTAATTTCAAATGGTTAAGCAAAGCAATGTAAAAAATGGTTTATAGAGTTAGAAAAATATGCATAGTGAATAGTTTTAAATGTACAATATGATCTATGTGTACATTCTGCCCTTTTATGAACCCTTGTTTCATAAGACCAGCAGTAAAGCACAGTTACTTACAGATGCCAATCAAAAATATACAATTGATCTGACTGCACTAAACTGATGAAATCTAATATCAGAATGATTTTTATGAGCACATATTTGCTATTTTTCTGATAGAATGGTATTGTGTGCAAATTAACTACACAACAATTCAAATACGGCCAACATAAAAAAAAAAAAAAAACTACTACTGTAGATTTTGTGATTTTGTTTCAATTCACATAGCCTAATAAATGTTATAGTGGTAGGCCAGCCATATTTTCCTCTGTCTGACTCTATGTTTTTTTCCTAACAAGGAGGTTACATGGCAGGGGTCTCCAAACTTTCTAAAGAAAGGGCTAGTATACTGTCCTTCAGAATTTAGGGGGGCTGGACTGTGACCAGTGGGAGTAGGACATGTCCCAGTGTCAGTGTGAGTAAACAATGACCCATTATTTGTGTCAGTGGGAGGACTTGTGCCCATCATTTTTGTCATTAGGAGGTGTGACGGGAGTCACTTTGGGTGGGGGGCTTGTGGAACCCAGCTTACCTTGGAGAGCACTGGAATCTCCTTGTCCAGCTTCCCCGGCCCCTCCTATGTGTAAGTCACCCAGTGTCTATTAGTAGGCACAGGGTGGCCAAGAACCCCATTTGAGTCTGTCCTAACCAGACTTAACATACAACCACACCGGACTCAGTATTTTGCGTTAACCATGTTATCCAGGGTTCTATATGTGTGGTTTGGGTTGAAAGAAGGAAGGGGTTAATTCACTTGGGACATTAATGTTTGTGAGCAATATCCTTCAAGAGATGGATGGTTTCACCTTTCAGACTACTACATCGTTTGAGGTGGGAGTTGTTATGTGTTTGCTAAGTGGCTGTATCCCATTGTTCTCTTGTTTGTATCTGCCTTGGGAGCAACCTATTACGGGATGTATTTGTGTTCCTAGCATGTAGACTGGGGGCAGGGAGGAGGGGGGGAATTCCTCCAACAGTGCTCCTTGCTTATAAGACAGTCTACTGAGGAAAGTTGAAATACACCTGTGTGTGTCTCTTATTACTGCATTCAGTTTACGCCACCCTGTGTCAATATGCAAAAAGGGGGATTGTCCCTGAGTGTATATCTGTTGGTACATGTGTTTGAATAAAGTCTTATGTTTTCTTTCACCCTACACTGAGTTACGGCTAGTGACTGCTTGGGCTAAGGGTTCTTGGATCATCCTGGTACCAGACAAAAGTATATGGCAGACATAGTCCTGTTGAGGACGGGGTCCATGACGGGAGGAATATTGTCCCACCATTGGGAGGAATTATACCAAGTTGTTGGTGTCTGTGGATGGAATAGTGCACAAGGATTGGATAAAAAGAAGCAAAAGGCCACATCTGGCCCAAGGGCTGCAGTTTGGAGACCACTGCTCCATGGCATTAACTTGCCACCTTGGTCTCAATGCATATAAAGAAGGACAAAAGTGACACCATTTGAATATTCAACATGCTTGATAAACTATGACCACACCATATGCATTGAACATTAATACATTGGTGTATGATCAACAAGGTTTAAGGACTATTTTTTCTGTATAAACCATGTCAAAAAATTACCCTACTAGGTCCTAAGCAAAGTAGAGACTTCTCGTGAGGGAGCTACTTTGGAGGTAGAAGCTGTTAACACTCTCTCAATTCATGATGCTGTAAGTTCTATTGAGGAGTTATTGTAAACCAGTTCTTGAAAGTGAGCATGCATTCTTCATATAGCATGAGCTGTGTAATCCCAAATAATATCAGGGATCCAACATCACAATATACTGTATAAGTCCTTGACATTACTAACAAAAACTGATAGACTCACCACACCGTGGTCTAGAGGAGGGGACACGGGAAAGGGACACGCACAGGCCTTAGATCATCAAGGATAGTTCATACTGTTAGACTCCAGTCATCTCCCTCACACAGATTAATCAATTAGTGCTTGATATGCAGACAAACATTCCTGGAGACAGACAACCTCTCCTCCCATCCAGAAAGTTATCCAGACCATAAATAACCACTTTCTTTTGGAAATTATCATTTGCCAAAGCACATCTACAAGTTGCAAATTTTATGAAAAATTTGGACCTCTGGAATAATGCTCGCAGAAGCAGCTCCCTTGTGTAATCTCACCACATATAACTTTGCTGGAGCCCCACATGTATGCAACCAACTCATATATGAGTATCTCCATCCTCTCCACTACATCCCGGAACAACTCTCCAATTTCCACAGGTGATCTTGGCTCACTGTTCATGTTTTCTGACCATCTTATCTTAATGGACTTAATCCTTTACTCTGATCCTATTTAATCTGTGTTGCTTGAACCCTGGTAGATCCAAGTGATAGCAGGTCAATCTTTCAGGGCTAGATATCTGCACAAACTAATCTATGTTCTAACCTATTGTACCTGAGTTGACACATTACCCCTCCTTTCCTCTATATACCTCCAATTGCTGAATGTTGAATGAATAACACATAGACATGCGTTGTAGGTGCTGCACACCCCGATTTGTAAATTGAATGGAAGATCCCTCAAGGTTTTTTTTAGCAGCAAAATAAGTATTTATAAGTGAAAATGTTACGTAAAAATTGGTTGGTATTTATTAAGTGGTTTGATAGTAGCAAAAGTATTTTACCATAGTTACATAGAAGTCTAGGTAATAAAACAGTTCTGGCCCTAACATTGACAACAAACTCATAAAAAATTGGGAAACTACACATAACTTCATGTTGTGTAAACTCTTATGCCGCGTACACACTACCGTTTTTCATGATGAGAAAAATGCCATTTTTAAATTGGTTATTAAAAACTATCGTGTGTAGGCTCCTGTCAGGGAACCAACAGCACTAGAAGGACTTTAGGACCTAGCATCTCTGGCAGGAGAAGGACTTTAGGACCCAGCATCTCTGGCAGGAGAAGGACTTTAGGACCCAGCATCTCTGGCAGGAGAAGGACTTTAGGACCCAGTATCTCTACAAGCAGGTCACATGGGCCTATATAAGGAAGTCTGCTAGTGTCTGCCTTTGCTGGATTATCATCAGCTTCTCCTGTGTTCCTGTGTCTTGCATCTCCTGCCTGTCTGCTCTCCTGTGTACCAAACCCGGCTTGCCTGACCTGCTCCTGTTGACTTCCTGGCGTATACCTGACCCCGGCCTGGCTAACGGACTCCGCTTACCTTGTCTTCTGTGCTAAGACTCAGCTCTGCTGTGTTCTCAGACAGTCTTGCTGTGTTTGACCCCCTGGCCTGGCTTCTGACTCTATCAGAACATTCCACTGGTCCTTACCCTTTGGACCTCCTAAGCACGCCTGCTGTCCTGCAGTCTGCCTGTCCTACCAAGTTCCTGGCAACCAGCACTACCTACCAGGCAACCCGTGCTTCTGTGGGCACCACACCCCCTGTGTCATCTTCAGGGCTGTGCTGCACTCGGCCGCAAGGGGCGCCATCTCTGCTACTCGGCCTCACATCAGAGACTTGACAGCTCCAGAGCATTTTTCTCGACGAGAAAAATGGGCATTAAAAATATAGAAGACGCTCTATTTTTTCTCGTCGTTTTTCACGTCGTCGTTTTTCTCATCGTGCAAAATGCCCGTGTGTATGCTTTAATGACGGGGAAAAAAGCGTGCATGCTCAGAAGCAAGTTATGAGATGGGAGCGCTCATTCTGGTAAAACTAGCGTTCAGAATGGAGAAAGCACATTCGTCACGCTGTAACGGACTGAAGAGCATGAGGCTGAAAAATGCGAATCGTCTCTCACCAAACTTTACTAACACGAGGGTGGCGCCATCCGAATGGAACTTCCCCTTTATAGTGACGTTGTACGTGTTGTGAGGGGGTTAACTCGGTAGCGGGTGTGTGTGACCCCCTGGTTGGGCTCCCCACACAAAAACAGGGCCAGCAGACGGAGGTTGTGGTTTTCAAAATCAAAAGGTGCGGTTTATTTCTCTATGTACAGTGACAAAAACACAGCAAAGCCAAAAAGAAACAAACAAAATAAATCCTGGTCAGTTTGACCTCTGACTAAACATGCAGGTTTCCTAAACTAACAACTGGGATCAGCCTGGTGCTGTCCTAGTCCCTAAGTCCCTGGTTTAGTAAAAGTCCAAACAAATAGCCACACAGGCTTTGCCTCACCGCACAGGGGTTCACTCTCCCTAGACAGTCCACACAGGTCTGGTTCCAGGCATGAGCTAACACCTAATGAATCTGGGAGTTCTTATAGAGGCCTAAATGAGCTGACAAGCTTCAGCTGGCCTCATCAACTCCCTGTCTGTACGACGCCCCACACTCTCCCTAGAGGTATGAGTCATCCATGAGCCTACTAGCCTCAGCTGGGCTTATACAACTCTCCACCCTAGTTGTATAAGTCAGCATAAAGCCTGAATCTGGGAGAAATATATCTACCCCCCTGGATGCAACCAGGTGACTTTACCTTCCTGCTGTCACATACCCCCCCCTCTTGTTTTAACCTTGGGGTTGGAACACCAGCAATCAGGCATTCATGTACTCGAGACAAAGCATCCACATTCCCCATTTGAACGCCAGGGCGATGCTTTACTGTGAAGTTGAATTCCTGTAGGGCCAGGAACCACCTATTCACTCTTCTATTTGTCTCCTTGTTTTGAGCCATCCACTTTAACGGAGCGTGATCCGTAACCATGTCAAAGTGCCTACCTAGCAGATAGTACCGAAGGGAATCTAGAGCCCACTTCACCGCTAAACACTCCTTTTCAACCGTGGCGTAATTTACCTCATGGGACTTCAACTTCCTGCTGAGGTAAATGACTGGGTGCTCTTCCCCGTTCCAGACCTGGGACAATACTGCTCCTAACCCCACATCTGACGCATCACTTTGTACGACAAAGTCTTTAGAGAAGTCGGGTGAGTACAACACTGGCTGGCTACATAAGGCTTGTTTCAAGAATTGGAATGCTGCCTCAGCCTCGGGGGTCCATTTAATCATGACCGACCCTTTCCCTTTCGTCAGGTTGGTTAGGGGCACAGCCTTAGAAGCAAAGTGGGGAATGAAGCGCCGATAATAACCCGCGATTCCCAGAAAGGCCCGTACCTGCTTCTTGCTGTTGGGACGTGGCCAACTCTGGATGGCCTCGACTTTGTTGAGTTGGGGTTTTATCACTCCCCTGCCAATGGTGTACCCAAGATATTTGGCCTCCTCCTGCCCAATGGTACACTTCTTGGGGTTAGCCGTAAACCCCGCTTCCCGGATAGAGTCTAGGACTGCTTGCACTTTTGGCAGATGTGAGGCCCAATCTGTGCTATGGACAATTACGTCATCCAGGTAAGCCGCAGCATACTTCCGATGGGGCCTCAGTATCTGGTCCATTTTCCGCTGGAATGTGGCCGGCGCATTCTGTAACCCGAACGGCATTCTCTTATATTGGAACGCCCCGTCTGGGGTTACAAATGCGGTTTTCTCTTTGGCCGACTTGGCCAGGGGAATTTGCCAATACCCTTTTGTGAGGTCAAGAGTCGTCATGTATCGGGCTGTTCCCAGCCGGTCGATCAACTCATCTATACGTGGCATGGGGTAGGTGTCAAATTTTGTAACTTTGTTCAACTGACGAAAATCGTTACAAAATCGCCAGCTCCCATCCGGTTTAGGCACCAACACAATGGGACTAGACCAATCACTTTGGGACTCCTCTATCACCCCTAAGTTCAGCATTTTCTGTACTTCCTCCCGTATTGCCTCCCGTCGGGCCTCTGGGATCCGATAGGGTTTTAACTTCACCCTTTCACCGGGCGGGGTAATAATATCATGCTCTACCCCAGATGTTTGTCCCGGCAGCTCAGAGAACACCTCCTTGTTGCGAAGCACAAACTCCTTAACCTCCTGTTGTTGGGGTTGTGACAAGGTGGCTGCTATTCCAACCTCCGGAATCACGCAACCAGTTTGAGCTGGTGACCAAGTTTCTGCGACTAGGGACTCTCTATCCCTCCAGGCTTTCAACAGATTAACGTGATATATCTGTTCGGGCTTTCGCCTTCCTGGTTGTCTGACCTTGTAATTCACTTCGCTCACTTTTTCCATTATCTCGTAGGGGCCTTGCCATTTGGCAAGGAATTTACTTTCAACCGTAGGGACAAGTACCAATATCCTATCCCCCGGGGAAAAGGTACGGGTCTTTGCTCCACGGTTGTACACTCTCTGCTGTGCCAACTGCGCTTGGGCCAAATGTTCCTTCACGATGGGCATTACCTGTGCAATTCGATCTTGCATCAGGGCGACATGCTCAATCACACTCCTGTGGGGAGAACTCTCACTTTCCCAAGTTTCCTTGGCAATATCCAACAGCCCTCTTGGGTGTCTCCCATACAGTAACTCAAAGGGGGAGAATCCCGTAGAGGATTGGGGCACCTCCCTAATAGCAAACATCAAATAAGGAAGTAGACAGTCCCAATCCTTTCCATCTCTATCCACCACTTTCTTCAACATTTGTTTTAGGGTTTCGTTGAATCTTTCAACCAGCCCATCGGTTTGGGGGTGATACACAGATGTACGCAATTGCGTCACTTTGAGCAATTTACACAGCTCTTTCATAACCCGGGACATAAAGGGTGTACCTTGGTCCGTAAGCAGTTCTTTACAAATACCCACCCGGCTAAAAACAAGAGATAGCTCTTTGGCTATGGTTTTGGCCGAGGTATTTCTGAGAGGGATCGCTTCTGGATAACGGGTGGCATAGTCCATTATAACCAATATGTACTGGTGCCCCCTAGCGGACTTGATTATAGGACCTACCAAATCCATTGCGATTCTCTCAAACGGGACCTCAATGATGGGTAGAGGGACCAGCGGGCTACGGAAATGTGGCATCGGGGCCGACCTCTGACACACAGGGCAGGAGGAACAATAATTTTCTATGTCCTTCATCACCCCAGGCCAATAGAATCTCTGTAATACCCTCTCTCGGGTTTTCTCTGTCCCCAGATGACCTCCAAGAATGTGCCCATGGGCCAACTCCAACACCAACTTCCTGTAAGGTTTGGGCACCACCAGCTGCTCAACGGTTTCTTCTGCCCTTTTTGCCACCCGATACAGTAGGTCCTTCTCTACGCTGAAGTATGGGTAAGTGCAGGTATTATCTGGGTTCACTAACTCGCCATCTATTTCCACTACGTTTTCCCGTGCCTTTATTAGGGCGGGGTCTTTTAACTGTTCTGTGGCAAAATTTTCCCTGTGAACCTCCAGATCAGAAAACTCCACAGACGGTAGGTTTTCGTCTGAGGAGGTGGGCTCCTCTCTAGTTTCTTGAGTCTCCCCTGCAAATACTGACAAGGGAAATTCTGGAGAGTCCTCACCACTCTCAGAGGAGTTCTGGCTATCACATTCCTGGTACATAGGGGCACCAGTGGGGGGCTCAGGATCATCCCACAGTTCCCAGAACTTCGGAAAATCCCTTCCCACAATGGCGTCATGCGGTAACTGAGATACTAAGCCCACTGGATGAGAGAGGGTACCTTTGGGGGTCTCGAAACACACTGTAGTCACTGGATACTCTCGGGTGTCCCCATGCACACAAATAACAGCTACCTTGCTATTCCCAGAGACCTCTGTTTTAACTAATTCAGCCTTTATCAGGGTCACAAGGCTACCTGAATCCAGTAATACCACAACATTTCTACCATTAATACACATTTTGCATAAATGTTTCTCAGTTCCTCGAATGGCAGTGCATGCGACTGTCGCACACAGCGACTGACGTCTGCCCGTCAGAAAGTCACACTGCATGGGTTCCTCCACAACCGGGCAATTGGCTGCAATATGTCCCGCTTGCCGGCAGCGGTAGCAAACGATCCTTCTTGCGGCCTCTTGAGCCGCTGATTTCCCAGGCTGTTCTCGCCAAACTTGGGGTAGAGCTCCCACCCTCTCACTCTCTCCACCCTCACCCCTTGGAATCCTCTTATCCGCCCCTGGGGATGGTCTGGTCTTAGGGTGGAAAGTCCGAGTGTTTCTGGAAGAGGCCGTCAGGTTCTCTGTAGCCAAGTATTTCTCTACACGATCCACAAGACCACCGGCCGTCTCTGGGTCTCCATGGCTTACCCACTTTTGGATGGCAGTAGGAAGAGCTCTCAAAAACCGATCCATTACAACACGTTCCACAATCTCTGGTGCGGACAAAGTCTCTGGCTGTAGCCACTTCCTGCTCAGGTGAATGAGATCATACATTTGAGACCTGGGGGGTTTTCCAAGCTGGAAAGTCCAGTTATGCACACGCTGAGCCCGGACAGCCAGGGTGACACCCAGCCTTGCCAATATTTCAGCTTTTAGCATCACATAGTCTTTTGCTTGGTCAGGCTCTAGGTCATAGTAAGCCTTCTGCGATTCACCAGTTAACAGAGGAGCCACCAGTCCAGCCCACTGCTCCTCAGGCCACTTTTCTCTTTCAGCAGTCCTTTCAAATGTGGTCAAAAATACCTCTGGATCATCCTCTCCAGTCATTTTTGTCAATAAACGACTCACCCCAAAGGACGCGGTATTAGTGGGACGGCTTTCCTCACTGGTCTGCGGACGTTGCTGCATTACTGCTTCCATTTGTTGTAGTCTCTGCTCTTGCTTCTGTAACAGGTCTATGAAGCGGGCCTCAGATTGCTGCTGGGCTTGTTGATGAGCTTGCTGCTGGGCTGCAAGGCTCTTTTGCAAACCTGCATTTGTCTGCTGTTGATTGGCATTTGCTAGAGCCAGCTGTTTCAGTATCTCCTCCATGCTGGCTTAAAAAAAACTGCCACTGGTTCTCCACCAACTGTGAGGGGGTTAACTCGGTAGCGGGTGTGTGTGACCCCCTGGTTGGGCTCCCCACACAAAAACAGGGCCAGCAGACGGAGGTTGTGGTTTTCAAAATCAAAAGGTGCGGTTTATTTCTCTATGTACAGTGACAAAAACACAGCAAAGCCAAAAAGAAACAAACAAAATAAATCCTGGTCAGTTTGACCTCTGACTAAACATGCAGGTTTCCTAAACTAACAACTGGGATCAGCCTGGTGCTGTCCTAGTCCCTAAGTCCCTGGTTTAGTAAAAGTCCAAACAAATAGCCACACAGGCTTTGCCTCACCGCACAGGGGTTCACTCTCCCTAGACAGTCCACACAGGTCTGGTTCCAGGCATGAGCTAACACCTAATGAATCTGGGAGTTCTTATAGAGGCCTAAATGAGCTGACAAGCTTCAGCTGGCCTCATCAACTCCCTGTCTGTACGACGCCCCACACTCTCCCTAGAGGTATGAGTCATCCATGAGCCTACTAGCCTCAGCTGGGCTTATACAACTCTCCACCCTAGTTGTATAAGTCAGCATAAAGCCTGAATCTGGGAGAAATATATCTACCCCCCTGGATGCAACCAGGTGACTTTACCTTCCTGCTGTCACAGTGTTGTCGAACGTGTTGTACGTCACCGCGCTTTGCTCGAGCATTTTTTTCACGATAGTGTGTAGGAAAGGCAGGCTTGAGAAGAATCACGTCGAGAAAAACTTTGTTTTTGTTCAATGACATTAAAAACGGCCGTGTTTACGCGGCATTAGTATTTCTGTAGAGCTTCACACTGTATCTCTACGCGTTTCGACCTTAAATGGTCTCTTCGGGGGATTAGTTTCTAATGAAAAGGAAAGATTTACAAATTACTATGTTTATTAATACATCATTTATATAATTATTATATTCTAATAAAACAGAGTAGTATATCTACCACTTTCCGATGAGAAAGCCATGTCCTATGGCCAGAAAAGTTGCTCTTTCTCTAAACACACACCAGACCTCGATGATCCTGGAACGTCCACACACTGCCCTCTTGCCCTCCATGGGTAGGTCCCTGCCTTCACGTCACCTACAAGAAGTCACCCCTTTCTTGGGCTGGGGAGTAGAACAAGGGGGACGGAAGTGCACCCACAATTTTCTATATTGCAAAGTTTAAAAAATAATTTGTGTTATTCTACTGTAGCTCGAGGGATACTGAAAATAGATCAATAATGGCTTCGCAAATCTATCTCTCAATTGTTTTATTTTGTGATCTTGTGGCTGATATATGGGTGCGCACACATGGTCGAACGACATAGATATGTTGTATATATGTATATATATGTAATACTTAATCTAATAGAATACGGTGGAACCAATAATTGGTTTTATGTATATGTAAGTAATTAATTTAATGATATTCACTAGAACCAATAATAGGGGCGTGGTCTGGTGCCGTTCCGAGATGGACGTGTAGTTTGGAGCTCCCGTCCTGAGGTCCAGCAACTTCAGCTTTTCAGCTTATTTTCCCCCCCAGACATGGTGAGAACCGCCCAGAGTGCCTCAGCAACTCGTTCCCGATCCCCGCTGAACACCGACACCCCGCTAACCCAACATATCCCTGAGATCTTTCGATCCCGGCCTACAGCCAGGATGCAGGCCTCACAACCGGCCTCCTCACAGGGAACCAGCCTTCAGAACGCAAGCCCGCAGCGCTCCGACACACGGACATCTCCAGAGCGGGCAACGGGGATGAACCACCCCCGGGCAGTTAGCCTGAACGACCTACACAGCGTGGCTTCGGATATAAAAAACACCCTCATGGCGGCCATCTTAGACATGAGGACGGACATACAGGCCATGACGCTTAGAGTGGAGGAGGTGGAAACTACTCAAGCCCGCCATGACACAGCGATATGCCACGTTCAGCAGGTCACAGAGTCACATGCGATCCACCTCAGGGAGATTAATCGCCACATGGAAGATTTGGATAACCGCGGGAGGCGCCGCAACCTTAGAGTGAGGGGTATCCCAGAAACGATTGATTCCAACCAGCTCCCTGTGGCAGTGACTACCATTTTTAATGACCTACTTGAAAGGGCCCTGGATACGCCGATTATCTTTGAACGGCTTCATAGAGCGCTGCGTCCGCGGGGAAGAGACACAGATCCTCCGCGGGATGCAGTCTGCTGCCTCACAGACTTTCCCCTGAAGGAGGAAATACTACGCAAGGCTAGACACCGCAATCAACTGTCTTTCCAAGGAACGGATATCAGGATCTATCAAGACCTGTCTAACATCACCCTGCAATGCAGACGCGAGTTACGTCCCCTCCTGGAAACACTGAGGGCCAGATACATAGTTTATAGGTGGAAGTTCCCTTTCTGCCTCACAGCGACTCACCAAGGCCGCACAGCCAATCTAAGGGTTCCGGAAGACCTAGAGCACTTCTGTTTTGCCATGGAGATACCGTACGTGGAGGTACCAGACTGGTACAGCGATTTTCGTATCCCTCCGCTTAGAAGAGCCGCCTCCATGGAGGGTGTCGCAGAAGCGGGTAACTTCAGTATTAGCCGCCGACGCTCTCACCCCCCTCCTCCACACACCCCTTCAAAAGTTCAAGGAGCTCCACGTAATGGCAGCCCTACGGCCTCCCCAGTGCACCGCAGGGCACGCACCTCCTAACAAGGTAATCAATTCAATCCTCTCTTTACCCAATTTCCACATGGCGCAGAGTCCCTAACCCTCCGGTTTGACATTCCCCTGCCCAGGAGATACACAGTTCAAACTTCGTTCGACCCGAGTTCCATACCCAGGCCCAATCCCCGTGAAACCCTGGCCGCCCTCAGCATGCCTTATTTGCTCTTATACCGTACAGGGGAACCAGCTCCTCACTTCTCACCGCTTATGCCATCTAGCTGCAGAACAGAGACGTACTCTATTTTCTCCCTCCTTCTACCCATCCTCCCATCCTCCTACCGGAGCCATGCTTTCCTTAGCCTAGACACCCATCCCTCTTAGCAAGCATTGCTCAGATCCAGGACTGACCGCTAGCTGCCTGACCCGACGCCACTACGATACACCGGGAGCAGAGCTCCCTGGGAGAGGAACATTGAATAGCACACCTACCAAACTCCTGTAATACCACTATGATTCTTTCTTTACTATCCCACCAAACACTTTCTTGACTCTGACTTCAGCTGTTCCTGTTTTTTTTTTTTTTTATCATCCCTCCGGTACCGGAACCTTAACAACTCGCAGACATTGACTCAGCTTCCTACGGTAGCTGCACAGCAGTCTTACCTCACCCTCGACAATTCTCTTCACTCCTAGCACAAGTCAATCTACTACGTGGTCCTGATCTTCTATGCAGAAACATGAATACCGTCCTTCTGTTTCCACCTCACAGCTGGACTCTGGACCACTCCAAATCGCAGGTAACTTTATACAGCAATCCCTAGGGAACACTGGCAGAACGGTTGGTACCCTCTTTCCCTCTTGGACAACTCCCGAAGGTTTCCCCGGTCGTCCTAACTTCCTTATGTCGGGTCAGAGACTACCTTCTCCCGCAATGATTGTCTTTTCCTCCTTCTCCTCACACTATATTCATTCTTGCTCATTGGCTGTACCCTTTTTCTATTGAAGCCTTCTTTCTACATTCTCCTATCTACTCCAATGCAGCTAATGACATGTCGATATATAATCCCCCGATTGCATTATGTGCTGTCTTTCTCCCCACAGGCCCTACTAGCTCCTAGCTCCTGAATCTTCTGCTTTACAGCACTGAGGGTGGTCGGGGATCCGAGGGGGACATGCACAGGTGTGTGGCCTACGTGGATGTCGGGTAGAATCCATTCTCAGGTTTGGGAGTGGGCGTGCCCCCCTCGGATTTAGACAGCCTGCCCTTAACCCCTGGGTATGTTTTTGTTTACTATGTTTTGTTTGCTATGTTATCCATATTTGGATTTTTGATGTCAGCCATAACTGCAGATGCATACTTGTTCACGGTAACGCAAGCTGTACGTTCTGTTCTGTTTTAACTACGGTAATTCACCATGTTACTGACTCTGTTCCTTGCATATTCCTCTATGCCCCCCACTCTCCGTCATGTGACATCTGAAATTTGAGCAATACACTTAATTCCTTATCCCCCTCTTCCACACAAACCCCCACATCACACAATGCTAAACATCCTCCTCTAATTAACGAATAAATGCCCTTACAACTCCACAGCCTTCACGCTTTATGAGAATAAGCCGTCACACACAGCCCTGACGTCACCTACTAATCACCCTCTCACCATGTCCTTATATGACCTGTCCGTCATCTACACAACAAGATTACTCCTCTGACACCAAAATGAGCCATAGATGACGCTAACAACCAGCAGCGTCTGTTATCCTTAAAACCTCATAGAGAGACGCAGACCTCACCTCTCTCTAGTTGAACTCCACCTACCGCTCTCACACACAGCGGACTCTGGTAGACACCGCTGAACCTCTCCGGTACCCCCACTCCTAATTGGTGGGCTTGCAGGTCAAGTCCCACACCCGGTATAATATCCCATCCCCCTACCTGTCCCCTCCTTCCTCCCTGGTTATCTTCCTCCTCAACGTCCTAACCTCACCTACCCCACATCTTCCCTTCTCCCCATCCGCATAACCCCCCCCCCTTTCTTTTCCTCCCGTCTCTGACTTCCCCATATCCTCCCGCCCCCCACTCGCTTAAACCTCTACTACCAACATGAGCCCCGATAATGTCCGAGGTGCCAACCTGTCCCTAAAGGTAGTCTCCCTTAACGCCAAAGGACTGAACATACCTGAAAAGCGAACACAACTCTTTTCCCTCATGCGCAGCATGAAAGCTGACATAATCTTCCTACAGGAAACCCACTTTTGTAAGAAATCAGTTCCCAACATGACTAAGCGCCTCTTCCCCCATAGTTTCCATGCCACCTCACCTATCTCGAAATCCAAAGGAGTCTCCATAATCATTTCCAAAAACCTTCCCATCCAAATTAAGGACACTCACCTTGACGAACTAGGCAGGTATATCTTCCTAAAAGGGACCCTCAGGAACAAACCAATCACTTTGGCTAACATATACAGCCCCAACTCGTCCCAAGTTCCCTTTTTTAGGGCTGTAACAAGACACCTAACCAATTTCCAAGAGGGTATTCTTATACTGCGAGGGGATCTCAACGTACCCCTGAACCCCCTTTTAGACACCTCGTCGGGGAAATCCCACCTATCATACAGGGCGCTCCGACAAATCAGAAAATGTTTCCAAGAACTCTTGCTCCACGACACATGGCGCACCTTACACCCGAATGTAAAGGATTTTACATTCTTCTCCGCCCCACATAACAAATATTCACGACTAGACTACATATTTCTTACCCAACAGGATCTCCCGTCCCTGAAAGCAGCAACCGTCGAACCGATGACCTTCTCGGACCACCACCCTATCTCAATGACCCTCACTTTCCCTGAAAAAGTATACCGCTCGCAAATTTGGAGACTAGACCCTTCCATCCTGACAGACAAAACCAAAGAATTAGAGATTCAAACTTGCCTAAGCAATTATTTCACTGAGAACAACACCCCGGACATTTCTAAACTTACTCAGTGGGCGGCTCACAAATGTGTTGTCCGAGGGAAATTGATTTCCCTGGGGGCCGCAATTAGAAAGGAAAAACGGGCCAAACTGGCTGATCTCTTTTCCAAACTTAATAAACTAGAAGCACTACACAAACGAAACCTGGCCCAGCAAACCCTCGTAGAACTACTAGAGACTCGTACACTCATTCAGGAAGAATTGGGCCATCACCACAGGAAGAAATACACTCTATCTCAGAAACTTTTTTACGAATTCGGCAACAAATGTGGCCATCTTCTTGCTCAAGCCTTACGCAAGAAAAGGGCTGCTAATACGATACATCACATACAATCCCCCACGGGTAAGACTCTCACAAATAACAATGACATAGCCAGAGAGTTTGAGAAGTACTACTCGTCCCTATATAATCTAGATAAATCCGAACCCCCTACTACCTTATCGAATGACAGACCCAATGATATTAACTCGTTCTTAGACCAATTTGCCCCAGGAAAGCTCCCCACTGACACCACCATGATTCTGGAATCCCCGATCTCTATTCAGGAATGGAAAAAAGCTTTAAAACAACTTAAGCCTGGTAAGAGCCCGGGACCTGATGGTCTTTCCGCCGTATATTTCAAGACATTCTCAGACCTTCTTCAACAACCCTTCCTTGACGCCTTCAATACACTCTCTCCCACAAATCCTTTCAAAAGCGAAATGTTAGAAGCACATATCGTTGGTATCCCCAAAGAAGATAAGGACCCCACCCAAACTGGAAACTATAGACCAATCTCATTATTGAATGTAGATGTCAAAATCTTTTCTAAGATTTTGGCAAACAGACTCTTACCGCTTCTCCCTTCCTTAATCTCTCATGACCAGACCGACTTTATCCCTGGACGTGAAGCCAGGGACAACACTGTTAAAGCAATAAACTTACACCACCTTATGACACAGACAACCCAAAAAGGCCTGTTTTTGTCACTCGATGCGGAGAAGGCGTTCGACAGAGTAGCTTGGGACTATATGACAGCGGTTCTGAGGGCCATAGGATTGGGCCCATATATGTTAGGCCTAATCCTGTCACTATACACGGGACCATCTGCTAAGGTACAACAATGCTCTGTCGGACGCCTTTCCCATCGGAAATGGCACAAGACAGGGCTGCCCCCTGTCCCCCATCCTCTTTGTACTCACACTTGAACCATTCCTCCGTAAACTGACATACAACCCAGATATCCAAGGTATAAGTTCCTCCAAAAGAGAACATAAATACGCTGCTTTCGCAGACGATATTTTGTTGTTCCTGTCGAACCCACTGATCTCCCTACCAAACCTTCTTTCTGAATTTAAACAATTTCAGTTCCTCTCCCACCTTAAAATTAATTTCTCGAAATCCTTTGCCCTTAATATAACATTACCTCAACACATAGTTGATCAATGTAAGGCTAACTTCCCGCTCCAATGGAAACATGATTCCATCACATACCTAGGGATACAACTCCCTTCCAAACTCTCAAACCTCTACGCTAAAAACCATGTTCCTATCCTACACTGAATATCCTCTGATCTTGAAACATGGAACAAACCGCTTTTCTCTTGGTTTGGCAGAGCGGCGATCCTCAAAATGAATGCCCTCCCGAGAATACTCTATATATTGCAGGCGATCCCTATACATATACCTCCGGCCTTTTTTAAATCTTATAGAAACATATGCACTAAATTCTTATGGGGGAACCGTAGACCCAGAATCAGCTTTAAGCAGCTCACCCGACCTAAAAGACTTGGGGGCATAGGCCTCCCCAACCTTCTCAATTATTACACTGCTACACACCTTACCAGGATAGTGGACTGGAATACTCAATCTCTCCACAAAGATTGGGTTTCCCTAGAAGCATCTTTTTCTGCTCTCCCTTTGGAGTCTCTCCCATGGTTACTCTCACCCCACGTCCCCTCTGAATTACACGTACACCCACTTATAGGCCCAACCTTGCAATGCTTCAAAAAGCTTTGCTACCGATCACCCATATCTTCGATTCCCGGCCCACTGACACCTGTAAAAATGAACCCTGGGTTCCCACCAGGTATGCACGCAAAGTTTCTTACCGATAACTGGACACAGAGCCCAATCAGATCACATCAGTTCTTCCTCCGGGGCAAACTATTGTCTACATCCCAACTCTCCTCCCAACTAAACAAGCCACCCATTCCCCCTTGGACATATATTTTAATTGCTCATTTTCTAAAATCCCTTAACAAGAATATACAATGCTCCAGAGAACTCACCCCTTTCGAAAAGCTATGTATCCAAACGACACCCCAATCTCATCTAGTTTCTACCACACATGAACTCCTCTTCGCCGAGATGAAAGCTAACGAGACCTTAGCCTGTAAGAACTGGGAGTCAGACCTCTCGGTATCTCTTTCAGCGGAACAATGGGAACAAATTTTCCTCAACATACATAAAGGGTCGACGAATGTGTCGACCCAGGAAAACGGCTTTAAGATCCAATCTAGATGGTACCGCACGCCCACCCTCCTGCATAAATTTAATCCCACAATCCCAGAGGTTTGCTGGAGATGTCTCCGGGAAAGGGGAACCCTTCTCCATATCTGGTGGTCCTGTCCATCTCTAAAAGACTTCTGGGAAAAGGTATGCCATATAACCTCTCGAGTCACCTCATATCATTTGGACCTTTCCCCTTCTCAATTCCTTCTACACCATTCACCCCTGTCGCACAATTCCTATCACAAATCCCTAGCAATGCACATGATCAATGCGGCAAAGCAGTGTATCCCTATACACTGGAAATCGACTCACCAACCAACCATAAAAGAATGGTTTAACAGAATATGCAAAATTGAGGAAATGGAAAATCTTATACATATTGCAAGAGAGACTCCGTCATCATTTAGTAAAAAATGGGCCTGCTGGTTACACTATAAAACGACCCCAGAATATGCAAACTCCCTGAACCCTGACAAAGGATAAATTACTCCTCTGAGAATTGTCATTAAAAATCTACGACATGCCAGGATCTCCCCTTAACCCTAAACCTTACAAAGACACCTCTCTCCTCCTATATCTCCCCCTATACAGATCCGCCCCTAGTTTCTCATAACACGCCCCTTGAACACCCCAAGTGGTCGGGGAAGTCAGAGACGGACCCCCTGCCAACGCCATCCCTTCCTGCCTCACTCCCCTCCCTTCGATCCCCACCCCACCCCTCTCCTTCCACCACTTACCCCCTCCTACTTTCTCATCCACACGCTTCTGTACAATACAACCACTAACATAGCTCCAGCCTACACTCCCGCATTCATACACTCTCAACGAAATAAACCTGTTTGTAGCTCCTTCTCTCCCTTTCTGCCATATTGCACCTGTTGGCCTTTCCCTCCCACACAGACCAAAAGTCCATAACGGCATCTGTGAACCTACCTAGCTCTAACCTACCAACAAGATCTATCTCCGTCAATGGTAGTGGACTTTGACTAGACCCCACAACTACCTTGAATTAAGGTAACCCACCCCAACACGGCCTAGTTCATGAAGGATGCACATAGCCATTTCATTTTCACTACCCGCAAGTTGAATTGTATATGACACATGTAATTCATCCATGTTTTATGGTTGTATTAATACCTTATTGTACTACTATTGTTCAAGATATCTGTAAATGCTTTTTACATTTCAATAAACTATTTTGAAAAAAAAAAAAAAAAAAAGAACCAATAATATGGAAGGTATCACATATTCACCCAATACACTTTTGAGCAGGTTTTTTTATTGCTCCATAATTTCAATAGATGCACTGTTTGATAGTTACTTCTTTGCACACTATTTTCAAATCATTTTATTATAATATTTTACACATTATCTAACCAACATTTTTTTGCACTATCACTCACACACACATACACTATTTAATATAAATAAAAATAAAAATAATATTTAAAAATACAAAATAAAACACAAAAAAAGAAATAAAAGAAAAAACATTACAAAAACAAGATGGATTATTGGTTAAGTTACTGGATTTTTGTGCGTGCATTGGTCCCAAGACAATGAGATTGTTAATGTAATTTTAGATATTGAATTGATACCTTCCATATTATTGGTTCTAGTGAATATCATTAAATTAATTACTTACATATACATAAAACCAATTAATGGTTCCAACGTATTCTATTAGATTAAGTATTACATATATATACATATATACAACATATCTATGTCGTTCGACCATGTGTGCGCACCCATATATCAGCCAGAAGATCACAAAATAAAACAATGGAGAGATAGATTTACGAAGCCATTATTGATCTATTTTCAGCATCCCTCGAGCTACAGTAGAATAATACAAATTATGTTTTAAACTTTGCAATATAGAAAATTGTGGGTGCACTTCCGTCCCCCTTGTTCCACTCCTCAGCCCAAGAAAGGGGTGACTTCTTGTAGGTGACGTGAAGGCGGAGACCTACCCATGGAGGGTGGGAGGGCAGTGTGTGGACATTCCAGGATCATCGAGATCTGGTGTCTGTTTAAAGAAAGAGTGACTTTTCTGACCATAGGACATGGCTTTCTCATCGGAAAGTGGTAGATATACTACTCTGTTTTATTAGAATATAATAATTATATAAATGATGTATTATTAAACATACGGTAGTAATTTGTAAATCTTTCCTTTTCATTTGAAACAAATCCCCTGAAGAGACTATTTAAGGTCGAAACGCGTAGGAATACAGTGTGAAGCTCTATAGGAATACTAAGAGTTTACACAACATGAAGTTATGTGTAGTTTCCCAATTTTTAATGAGTTTGTTGTCAATATTAGGGCCAGAACTGTTTTAAAACCTCTACTTCTATGTAACTATGGTAAAATACTTTTGCTACTATCAAACCACTTAATAAATTCCAACCAATTTTTACATAACATTTTTGCTTTTCAAATACTTATTTTGCTGCTAAAAAAACCCTTAAGGGATCTTCCATTTAATTGCCTATGTTTTCCTTGACTATTAGAAATTACAATTGATTATCTTACTGATCATATATACATCTATATGATATTTCTGTACCTCTTTTTGAAAATCAATAAAGAATTAAAGTAAAAAAAAAAAAAAAACTGTGAGGATTTCTTATTTGTATAAATGATTGGGAGTGCAATGCTCTAACCCAGTCAAAAAATATGACACAAATAACCCAATGGGGAAGCAGCTTACTTACCAGGTACTTTTATATTGAGTAATTTGTTTGATTAACAAATAGCAATAAACCCGCGCTTACAAAGAATAAAAAAAAAAGCAGCTGACACAATTCACTGGTGGCGAATAGCAAATAACATACAAAATGTTCAGTGCTAAGAGATTGTCAAAATTGTTTTAAAAGTAAAGTTCAACCAAAAGAGTCCAACTAGTGTGAAATCCAAATGGTAATAGAAAATCTTGTGATAGATCCTCCACCAACAGGTGCACACACACTGAACTTTTATGCCCTGTACACACGATCGGATTTCCGGTGGAATAAAATCCGATTAATTTTTCTGTCGGAATTCTGATGAAGCTGACTTCCATCAGTCTTGCATACACACCATCAGACAAAATTCCGACCGTCCAAAACGCGGTGACGTAAAACACTCCGACGTGTCGAGAAAAATTAAATTCAATGCTTCTGAGCATGCGTCGACTTGATTCTGAGCATGCGTGGGATTTTTCTCTGATGGAATTCCACACAGACGATCGGAATTTCCTATTGTTTTTTTTTTCCATCGGTAAAATTTAAAACATGTTCTATATTTTTACACCGATGGAAAAAAGACTGATGGGGCCCACACACGATTGTTTTTTCCGATGAAAAAAGTCCATTGGTGTACACGGCATAACCGTCCAAAGTGGACCACTAGATACAGCGGTCATTTGCGCTTGTTACAGAATCCAATCACCTAAATGTCAAACATCAGAACTCTTCCACCCTTAGACAGACTCCACTTCATAAGGACCTCAATGGATGTGAAGTTCCAACAAGGCAAAGAAACACTTCATAGTGTAGTATGCTCGATATAAAGTTTAATAAAATACAGCAAACACTCTCACCATGTGTAGTATAAAAGCTTGCATGTACATCAATGGTAAAAAAGAGAAAGTTTTCAACCATCAAGATTTCAGACCTCTGTGCATGGTGATGTTACGTGATCCAGCTTCACCCAATGCATTTTGTCATAGAGACGTCATCAGAGGCATGGCCTCACGTGTACTCGGTGTCCCATATATGGTAAGGGCCGGATATGAGTCCATTACTTGCCAGACTCATCCTGGTTGTCATTTTATTGAATTATTGCCATCTGGGAGATGTTTTAGGGTGATTAAAACAAGGACTAATAGATTTAAAGAGAGCTTCTTTCCCAGGGCTATTAAGGCTATCAATGCAGGAATGAAATGAAGAGGTCACATAGTCTTATTTTATTGGCCTGTTTAGTTTTTTTATATATATATATATATATATATATATATATATATATATATATATATATATATATATATAGTATATTTTTTGTTGGTATAATTAAATCCTGTGTGGTAAATGCATGGTTGATAATTGTAATTTATGAATGTGAATTTGTTTCTACAATGACAATAAATCTTATTTTATCTTATCTATCTTATCTTATGCGCTCCAAAAACCGGAAACGTTCCCCTGGCCGGTACTGGAAATGATGCTGTGACCGAACAGACGAAACAAGCATGTGGGAATTGGAAAGTGGAACCTAAGGTTCCGATTGCAAAGTTGGCCCCAGGCACCACACCATATATTACGAAGACGGAAGCTTAAATTATAAAAGCTACGGTCAATCAAATCAATTGCAGAGGTGGCAGGTTGGAAAACACTAGAACCATGTAATATAATATAAAAGTACTTGAGTAAAACAAAAATGTATGGGTATAAAAGCAATACATATCACGTGCATAAGTAGCCACGCACAGGTTAACACATCTGGTGGTTGAAAGCGTTCAATACAACTTCGTTAAAATACATTCAATACGAATCAATCAATATACAGTAATATCCCATATGAATAAAATACACAAAATCAGAAGAAAAAATATCCTGAGATAAAAACAATAATAACAAAGCTTTAACTCATAGTTATACAATAAGACCTGTCACAAATTAATACCCAAATTACAATCCAATAAATTCATCCTTTATTTATGAAGGCAATAATGTCCCACTCTATATTGATGCCATAGGGTCTAAATGATTTTAAATAATAGATCCATCTGGTTTCCAATCTGGAGATTTCTCTTCTTATATGGCTTCCTCTCCAACTGGCATTAAAATGGTAATTGGCTATGAAAGATGTACTCCTAGGATCCCTATTATGATCCTGATCGTAATGCTTAGAGAGACTATGGTTTGGGAAGCCTTTTCGAATGTTGGAAAGATGTTCCTTCATTCTAATCTGAAAGGTACGGACAGTACGGCCCACATAATGTAGGGCGCATGGACAAGTAATCATATATCCAACATTTTTTTGAAGTACAGGTCATAAAATAACTGATGTCATAAGATTTCAAGGGAACCTTAGATAAAAAAGGTGTACTTCCTTTTCTTTAACCAGTTGCTGCCCGCCCACCGTCATATGACGGACAGAGCAGTGCGGCTCTCTTTCTGGGCCGCCATCATACGACGGCGACCCATTCCAACAGGGCATGTGCACAATTGCGGGCGTGCAGCCCTGCACTATTGGTTGTGTTTCCCCAAGATACACCGCGTCACCGACAGGGGAGAACAGCCATTGGGCGTGGCTGTTTACCACGTGATCGGCCGCGATTACGTCACGGCCGATCACAAATGGTACTCCCTTCTTAAGACAGTGCATGCGCGGGATCAGTAGCACGCAGCGCGGTCATGCCGGTGGCGGCATGTTCCCAGGAACACTGCTCGTGATCGACAAGGGTAAACAGCTAATGGCTGGCGGCTGTTTACCACGTGATCGGCTGCGATCCATTTACAGCCGATCACTAAATGTAAACACAGAGTGGTTACTACCTGTTACCGGCTCTTCTCACCTCACACACCGTTTCCAGTGTGAGGAGAGAAGAGCCAGGAGCAGTGAGTTACCGATCTGTGTAGTATCAGTGTCTGCACCAACACCACACAAAAAAGAGAACCTGCCCCCCCCATTGCAGCCGTCACCCAGCAGTCACCACATAAGTGCCCATCAGTGCTTATAAAAGTGCACCTGTCACACATCAGTGCCCATAAAGTGCACCTGTCATCGTCAGAGACTGCCATCAGCGATGCACCTGTCACCCATCAGTGACCATCGCCTCTCACTCATCAGTCACCTGTCAGTGACCGTCATCAGTGACCCATCCGTGACCCTCATTTGTCACCTATCAGTCCCATAAAGTGCACCGGTCACCATCAGAGACTACCATCAGTGACCGTCACCTGTCACCCATCAGTGACCGTCCCCCGTCACCCATCAGTGACCGTCACCCGTCACCCATCAGTGACAGTCACCTGTCGCCCATCAGTGACCGTCACCTGTCACACATCAGTGATCATCACCTGTGAACTATCAGTGACCGTCACCTGCCACCCGCCTGTCACCCATCACACAGCCCATCAGTGACCGTTACCTGCCACCCATCACACAGCCCATCAGAAAAATGTCCAAAAGAGTTTTTACCAGTGAGGAGGCGTTCCAGATCCTCTCCATGACTGATGAGAGCAGCGGGGTGTTCTCATCAGATTCAAATGCCAATTCCGATTCTGAATCAAATTCAGCATTTGAACCGATCAATAGTAGTGGATCGGCAAATGAATCAGAGGAAGAATGGATCACTCCTAAAAGGGCACCGTGATCTGGAAACCAGGCAGCCGCCCGCAAATTACCCCAGGTTCAAATTCCCAGGCCCAGTACCAGCACTGCTGCCAGCGATAAACCCCAAAACCAAAGGCCCAGTACCAGAGATGCCGCCAGCGATAGACCCCAAAACCAAAGGCCCACTACCAGCGCTGTCGCCAGCGAAAGACCACAAGAAATGCCCAGGCCCAGCTTCACGCCCAAATGCCAGCACAGGAACTTTAAATCCCCCAACTACCAGCACTGGAGTGCCACGTCCCCCAAGAGCCAGGGCCGCTACATATCTTCCAGCTGGTCTTGCCAACCCAACATGGCTGCCTTCCGACTCAGGATCATCAAGAATTCCCCATTTCACTGCACAGCCAGATGTGCAGGCCAGTACCCAAAATTTTACAGAAATCGATTTTTGCCTGACACTTTGCTGCAATTCATCGTGGACCAGACCAATTTATATGCCCAGCAGCATATTGCCAAAAACCCCCATCATACGCCTGTCCGTTTGAGTGGAGAGATTTGTCTCTGAAGGAGTTCAAATTGTTTATGGGCCTTACCATAAACATGGGGCTTACAAAAAAAAGGAGGACATGCCTATTGGTCCACCATACCCATCCACCACATGCCCATTTATTCTTCCGTAATGTCCAGGTCCCGATACAAGATGATTATGCGCTTCCTTTATTTCAGCGACAGCAACCGGTGCCCTCCCTGCAATCATCCAAATTACGATAAAATATGAAATTCGCCCACTCATAAATTTCTTTTCCCAACGATTTGCAGAACTCTATGTCCCCGGTCAGCATATATGCGTATATAAGTCCCTGGTACCCTTTTCAGGCCGTCTAGGAATAAATCAATACAGAAAAAGAGCCAAATACGGAGTGACATTTTATAAGTTTTGCGAGAGAGTCACGGGATATCTGTATGTGTTCCGCATATACAAAGGAAGAGATTCCCAGCTCCATTGTCATGGTTATGCAGTAATGTTTGTCTCTCAGCTTACCCCTTCTCCATGTGTTCACCTTAGAGGCCAGCCACTCTCACCTGGCTGCTTTTATAATCTCTCCTCCAAGCATGGCTCCACCCCAGGCCCTATCAGGGAACACTATATTAACCTGTGCACTGCAAGCCAGCCGTGCCGATCAACGTTGTTTGTTAAGCTATTGTGTGTTTGGGTTCCTGCTTGCCGTGTGCTACGTCTGTCTCTGTTTTACCGATATTGGCTTGTTCTCGACTATCTCTGTCTGCTTGTGACCTTGACCTTTGGCTTGTCCTTTGTTTATCCTTGTCTGCTAGTCGCCCCGACGTTTGGCTTATCCCCTCACTTTCTCTTGTATCCTGAGCTGCTGCTTCCCCTCTATCCTCTATAGCCTACTGTGAGCGTGAGCTGGGGGACTCTGGGGGCCGCGACCTGGATCCAGTTGCAGCCCAGTCCATCCTTACCACTAGAGGCTCTGGTGAACACCTGCTGGATCTTAATGCCCCGTACACACGATCGTTTTTCATGCCGTTAAAAATGCCATTTTAAAAAATGGCCATTAAAAATGATCGTGTGTAGGCTCCAGAGCATTTTTAACGACGTGAAAAACGGCCATTAAAAATTCCGGACATGCTCTCTTTTTTCACGTCGTTTTTCATGTCGTTTTTTTTTAACAACGTTAAAAACGATAGTGTGTATGCTTTCACGACGTGAAAAAAAACGCGCATGCTCCGAAGCAACTATGAGACGGGAGCGCTCGTTTTGGTAAAGCTAATGTTGGAAATGGAGATGGCACATTCGTCACGGTGGAATTAATAGCATCGTTTTAATGCTGCGCATTCCGTTCTTCTTTTGATAATGCTTTAAAATGACCCTCTTTTGATAATGACATTGAGAGTTTTATGCCAAACTTGTTTCTAAAGTAATTCCAAATTGCTCTAATGATTATAAAATATTATTTATAAGCCGCACCTCCCTCCTAAATAATACTAATAATAATAAAATAATGTAATTCTCCTTTTTTCTTTAAATTTTATATTATTTTTGTTTTTGTTTTTTTGGCCTTTTTTTAAGTATTTTGGCTTAACCACTTAACGACCGCCCACCGCCGATTTACGTCGGCAGAATGGCACGGACAGGCAGAATCACGTAGATCTACGTGATCGCCTTTGTGCAGTTGGGGGGTCCATCCGGACCCCCCTTCACTGCAGTGAGCGGCCGTTAAGTGTTCGGGAGCGATCAGGCATGAGGGCGCGGCCGCTCGATTCCGCCCCCCCCTCGCGATCGCTCCCGGCCAATGAAAATGCTTCCTCCGCCATGTGATGTAAACACAGGCTGGAGGAAGTGATGTCATCTCCCTCGCCGCGGTCTTTTCGTTCCTGGCGCCGAGGAGAGAAGACAGAGGTTAGTGCTCCAACAGTCCACTGACACGTAGGTACACATAGGCACACAAATCACCCCCCAGTCACCCCCAGATCACCCCCCAGGTCACCCCAAAGCCCCCAATCACAGTGTCACTGATTGCAGTGATCATTTATTTTACTGATCACTGCATTTAGTGTCATCTGTGATTGTAAAAAGTTGCAGGGCAGTTAGGATTAGGCCCCTTTAGGTCCAGGGTAGCCCCCTAACCCCCCCTAATAAAGGTTTAACCCCTTGATCACCCCCCAGGTAACCCTTTCACCCCCTAACTTCAGCGTCACTAAGCGATTGTTTTTCCGATCGCTGTATTCGTGTCGCTGGTGTTTTAGATAGGCAGTTATTTTTTTTTAGGTTCGCCGCAGGTTTTTATTAGTGTCAGGTACCCCCATATATTATTTTAACCCCCTGATTGCCCCTAGAGTTAACCCTTTCACCAGTGATCGCCGTATAAGCGTCACTGGTGTCACTGGTTAGCCAGTAAGTTATTTAGTTATTTAGGTTACCCGTCAGGTTTTTATATAGTGTCAGGTACCCCCATATTTAACCTAATAAAGGTTTTAACCCCCTGATTGCCCCTAGTTAACCCTTTCACCAGTGATCACCATATAAAGGTTACGGGTGACGCTGGTTGATTAGTTTGCTTTTTATAGCATCAGGGCACCCGCCGTATATAACCCAATAAAGGTTTAACCCCCCTGATCGCCCGGCGGGTGAGATCAATTAGGTTTTAGCGCCAGAGAGGGTCTGCGTCGCCCCAGGCAGTGTTAGGTTAGTGCCAGTAACGCTAACACCCACGCGCAAAGCATACACCCCCCTTAGTGGTATAGTATCTGATCAGATCTATACTAGCATCCCCAGCGGTTTAGGGTTCCCAAAAACGCAGTGTTAGCGGGATCAGCCCAGATACCTGCTAGCGCCTGCGTTTAGCCCCTCCGCCCAGCCCAGCCCAGCCCAGCCCAGCCCACCCAAGTGCAGTATCGATCGATCACTGTCACTTACCAAACACAACACACATAACTGCAGCGTTCGCAGAGACAGGCCTGATCCCTGCGATCGCTAACAGTTTTTTTGTAGCGTTTGATATATTTGCTGACGACAGTCAGGTGCTTTTTTTCCTGTGAATCTTACTAGTGTACCCCTAAATTTAGAGCCCAAAATGGCAAGACGAAGGTACACTAGTAAAGAGGCCTACGAGATTCTGAGCATGACAGATAGTGAAGAGGAGGTCACGTATCTGTCAGATTCAGGCTCAGAATATCTTCCCGTAGAAGACAGTGACGTCAGCGGCCCCACGTCAGATAGCTCTGACGACGAAGTTGAGGTCCCTGCTAAGGTCAGGTGTACCCGATCCCGATCTTCTGAGGTTGTTGAGGAGCAAGAACCGCAGGTCTCTCGTATCATGGAGCAGAGTAGTACTAGCGCCGCTATTCCTTCTGGTGAACTGGCAAGCACCAGCGGCCTAGTACAGCCTGGACGTACATCCAGCACTGCAGTAACACTTGGTGACGTGGCGAGTCCCATAAGTGCAGTTCAAGCTGGCGAGGTGGCAAGCACAAGTAGTGTCCCGCTGCCACCAAGAAGACAAAGGCAGGCCCGTCGTGCCCATACTGCCCTTCCTGCAGAATTCGCCTATCCTGATTGGGTCCCCACCACTTCTGCAGAACCCGTACTTCCCCCATTCACTGCTCAACCCGGTATTCAGGTGGAAACAGCTGATTTTATTCCAATTGATTTTTATTCGCTGTTTTTCACGGAAGATCTCTATAGATCTATTGTGGACCAGAGTAATTTATATGCTGGTCAATTTATCGCCGCTAACCCCCAGTTGCCTAAAATTGCCAGAAACTGGAAACCAATTACGGTTTCCGAATTTAAGACCTTTCTGGGCCTTTCCCTCAACATGGGCACACATAAATTTCCGTCATTGCGTGCTTATTGGTCCACGCACCCAATTGACCACATGCCCGTGTTCTCTGCCTCCATGTCCAGGGCACGATACGAGCAGATTTTGCGGTTCATGCACTTCAACGACAATGAACTTTGTCGTCCACGTGGGGACCCTGAATACGACCGGCTCTATAAAATTCGGCCCCTCATAAACCACTTCAACGAACGTTTTGCAGCCTTGTTTACTCCCGATCAAGTTGTCTGCGTTGATGAGTCCCTGATTAAATTTTCTGGCTGCTTGTCTTTCAAGCAGTACCTTCCCAGCAAGCGTGCCAGATACGGGGTCAAGCTCTACAAGTTCTGTGACAGGGCAACAGGCTATGTAGTGAACTTTACGGTTTATGAGGGAAAAGACAGTCAGATTGAGTCGGTCAACTGCCCGGATTACATAGGGAGCGCTGGCAAGATAGTGTGGAACTTGGTGTCACCCTTATTCGGAAAGGGGTACCACTTGTATGTGGACAATTATTACACGAGCGTGCCACTGTTTAGTCACTTGTTTGATCATCAGATTGGAGCATGTGGCACCGTGCGACCTAATCGCCGGGGCTTTCCCCAGCGGCTTGTAGATGCCCGTCTTAGGCTGGGGGAGAGAGCCTGCTTGAAGTGTAATAACTTGCTCGCTATGAAGTGGAGGGACAATAAGAATGTTTTCCTTCTTACCTCCCTTCATGCAGACACGACAGTCCAAATTCGTACGGCGACTGGTGTTGTGGAGAAACCCCTCTGTGTCCACGAATATAACCAAAATATGGGAGGGGTGGACCTCAACGACCAGTTGATGGCGCCGTATCTAATTGACCGTAAGGCGAGACGCTGGTACAAAAAAGTGTCTCTATCATTATTCCAATTGGCTTTGCTGAACGCTCATGTGCTATACAGAGCTTCAGGCGGGACGTTATCTCTTCTAAAATTCCAGAATGAGATAGTCACAGAACTCCTGTATCCAGGCGGTTCTGCACCTCACCATCCCCAACCAAATGCAGTAAGCCGGCTGCATGAGAGGCATTATTCGTATGTCCTCCCGAGTACCCCTACCCAAAGCCACCCCCAAAAAAGATGTCGTGTCTGTAGCAAGCGCGGATTTAGGCGTGACACCCGTAGTTTTTGTCCACTCTGTCCTGACAAGCCTGGTCTTTGCCAAGGTGAATGTTTTGAACGCTACCACTCAAAAGTGAAGTTTTAGCGTAGGGTACAGCATTTCACAGACAAGGACACACTTACACAGGGTCTCCCAAGATGCCATTACATTTTGAGAGACCCGAACCATTACAGTTGTAAAGTTACAAAAAAAAGTGTAAAAAAGAAAAAAAAAAACGTAAAAAACAAAACACAAAAAAAATATAAAATAAAAAAACCAAAAATAGTTGTCGTTTTATTGTTCTCTCTCTCTCTATTTTCTCTCTATTGTTCTGCTCTTTTTTACTGTATTCTATTCTGCAATGTTTTATCATGCTTGCTTTTCAGGTATGTATTTTTTTGTTTTCAGGTGCGCCATTCAACTGCAGCGCGGAATTATTTATCTTGACAGCAACAGCGTTTGCTCCCACGATACATAAAGCCGTGACTCCAGTGCTGTAGGAGGTGATTTCACCACCACAGTTAAAAAAAAGAGCATATATGCCGAAGCATGGGGGCAGCAGGGGCGGAGGAGCGATTTTGCTCCTAATGCCGCGTACATACGGTCGAAATTCCGATGGAGGCCTGCCCGTGGAAAATTCCGACCGTGTGTACGCGGCATTACTTTTTTGCGGGAGGATGCCCCCATGCTTCGGCATATATATATTTTAGGCACAGGTTGCGTTAAAACATTTTTTTATTTTTTACTAGGTTTTGTTTTGGTATTTGCTTTGCAGGTATGGCATGGTAAGGTCTTACTGTTGTACTGTAATGTTACTTTGTTTTAATGTTAACCACCATTTGCTTAGCAGGTACGCCATTCAGTTGCAGCGCGGATCTATTTATCTTGACAGCAACAGCGTTTGCTCCCACGATACATAAAGCCGTGACTCCAACGCTGTAGGAGGTGATTTCACCACCACAGTTAAAAAAAAGAGCATATATGCTGAAGCATGGGGGCAGCAGGGGCGGAGGAGCGATTTTGCTCCTAATGCCGCGTATATACGGTCGAAATTCCAACGGAGGCTTGCCCGTGGAAAAGTCCGACCGTGTGTACGCGGCATAACCTTTTATGCCGCGTACATACGGTCGAAATTCCGACGAAGGCTTGACCGTGTGTACGCGGCATAACTTTTTTGCGGGAGGATGCCCCCATGCTTCGGCATATATGCCCATCATTAGAAGTGGGTGGATGAAAGGAGGTATTCTAATGGTGGGCATACCCACCAATCAATCTCTTTTTTTCGTTCAGCCAATAGGCTGTATGAAAAAAAAGATTACAATACATGTCCAACAAGGACCAGCAACGTACTGGTATGTTGCTGGACTTTGAATGTTTATACCAGAATGATGCCTGTGGGTTTAGGTATCATCTTGGTATCATTCTTTTCAGCCAGCAGCCGGCTTTCATGTAAAAGCAATTCTAGCAGATAATTAGCCTCTAGACTGCTTTTACAAGCAGTGGGAGGGAATGTCCCCCCCCGGATATAAAAAGCGCCATTGGGAAATTGGGAAAGCATTTTATCACACCGATCTTGGTGTGGTCAGATGCTTTGAGGGCAGAGGAAAGATCTAGGGTCTAACCCCCCAATTTTTTTCAAAAAAAGAGTACCTGTCACTACCTATTGCTATCATAGGGGATATTTACATTCCCTGAGATAACGATAAAAATGGTAAAAAAATAAAATATGGAAGGCACAGTTTAAAAATAAAATAAAAAAGCCAAATAAATGATAAAAAAAAAAAAAAAAAAGCACCGCTGTCCCCCCCTGCTCTTGCGCAAAGGCGAACGCAAGTGTCGGTCTAGCGTCATATGTAAACAGCAATTGCATCATGCATGTGAGGTATCACCGCGAAGGTCAGATCGAGGGCAGTCATTTTAGCAGTAGACCTCCTCTGTAAATCTAACGTGGTAACCTGTAAAGGCTTTTAAATGCTTTTAAAAATGAATGTAGTTTGTCGCCGCTGCGCGTTTGTGCGCAATTTTAAAGCATGTCGTGTTTGGTATCCATGTACTCGGCCTATGATCATCTTTTTTATTTCATCAAACATTTGGGCAATATAGTGTTTTTTAGTGCATTAAAAATAAAAAAAGTGTGTTTTTCCCCCAAAAAATGCGTTTGAAAAATCGCTGCACAAATACTGTGTGGAAAAAAAAAATGCAACACCCACTATTTTAATCTGTAGGGCCTTTGCTTTAAAAAAATATATAATGTTTGGGGGTTCAACATAATTTTCTTGCAAAAAAAAATTTTTTTTCATGTAAACAAAAAGTGTCAGAAAGGGCTTTGTCTTCAAGTGGTTAGAAGAGTGGATGATGTGTGACATAAGCTTCCTAATGTTGTGCATAAAATGCCAGGACAGTTCAAAACCCCCCCAAATGACCCCATTTTGTAAAGTAGACACCTCAAGCTATTTGCTGAGAGGCATGTTGAGCCCATTGAATATTTTTTTTTTGTCCCAAGTGATTGAATAATGACCAAAAAAAAAAAATTTACAAAAAGTTGTCACTAAATTATATATTGCTCAAACATGCCATGGGCATATGTGGAATTACACCCCAAAATACATTCTGTTGCTTCTCCTGAGTACGGAGATACCACATGTGTGGGACTTTTTGGGAGCCTAGTCGCGTACGGTACCCCAAAAACCAAGCACCGCCTTCAGGATTTCTATGGGTGTAAATTTTTGATTTCACTCCTCACTGCCTATCACAGTTTCGGAGGCCATGGAATGCCCAGATGGCACAAAACCCCCCCAAATGACCCCATTTTGGAAAGTAGACACCCCAAGCTATTTGCTGAGAGGTATGTTGAGTATTTTGCAGATCTCGCTTTTTGTCACAAAGTTTTGAAAATGTAAAAAAAGAAAAAAAAAAAGAAAAAAAATGTCTTTCTTAATTTTCAAAAACAAATGAGAGCTGTAAAATACTCACCATGCCTCTCAGCAAATAGCTTGGGGTGTCTACTTTCCAAAATGGGGTCATTTGTGGGGGTTTTGGGCTATTTTGACATTTTATGGCCTTCAAAACTGTGATAGGTAGTGAGGAGTGAAATCAAAAATTTATGCCCTTAGAAACCTTGAAGGCGGTGCTTGGTTTTTGGGGTCCCGTACGCGGCTAGGCTCCCAAAAAGTCCCACACATGTGGTATCCCCGTACTCAGGAGAAGCAGCAGAATGTATTTTGGGGTATAATTTCACATATAACCATGGCATGTGTGAGCAATATATCATTTAGTGACAACTTTTTGTACATTTTTTTTTTCTTTTTGTCATTATTCAATCATTTGGGACAAAAAAAAAATATTCAATGGGCTCAACATGCCTCTCAGCAAATAGCTTGGGGTGTCTACTTTCCAAAATGGGATCATTTGGGGGGGTTTTGTGCCATCTTGGCATTTTATGGCCTTCAAAACTGTGATAGGTAGTGAGGAGCGAAATCAAAAATTTATGCCCTTAGAAACCTTGAAGGCGGTGCTTGGTTTTTGGGGTCCCGTACGCGGCTAGGCTCCCAAAAAGTCCCACACATGTGGTATCCCCGTACTCAGGAGAAGCAGCAGAATGTATTTTGGGGTGTAATTTCACATATGCCCATGGCATGTGTGAGCAATATATCATTTAGTGACAACTTTGTGCAAAAAAAAAAAGTTTGTCATATTCCCGCAACCTGTGGCAAAATATAAAATATTCCATGGACTCAACATGCCTCTCAGCAAATAGCTTGGGGTGTCTACTTTCCAAAATGGGGTAATTTGGGGGGGTTTTGTGCTATTTTGGCATTTTATGGCCTTCGAAACTGTGATAGGTAGTGAGGAGTGAAATCAAAAATTTACGCCCTTAGAAATCCTGAAGGCGGTGCTTGGTTTTTGGGGCCCTGTACGCGGCTAGGCTCCCAAAAAGTCCCACACATGTGGTATCCCCGTACTCAGGAAAAGCAGCAGAATGTATTTTGGGGTGCAATTCCACATATAACCATGGCATGTGTGAGCAATATATCATTTAGTGACAACTTTTTGTACATTTTTTTTTCTTTTTCTCATTATTCAATCATTTGGGACAAAAAAAAAAATATTCAATGGGGTCAACATGCCTCTCAGCAAATAGCTTGGGGTGTCTACTTTCCAAAATGGGGTCATTTGGGGGGGTTTTGTGCCATCTTGGCATTTTATGGCCTTCAAAACTGTGATAGGTAGTGAGGAGTGAAATCAAAAATGTATGCCCTTAGAAACCTTGAAGGCGGTGCTTGGTTTTTGGGGTCCCGTACGCGGCTAGGCTCCCAAAAAGTCCCACACATGTGGTATCCCCGTACTCAGGAGAAGCAGCAGAATGTATTTTGGGGTGTAATTTCACATATGCCCATGGCATGTGTGAGCAATATATCATTTAGTGACAACTTTGTGCAAAAAAAAAAAAGTTTGTCATATTCCCGCAACTTGTGGCAAAATATAAAATATTCCATGGACTGAACATGCCTCTCAGTAAATAGCTTGGGGTGTCTACTTTCCAAAATGGGGTCATTTGGGGGGGTTTTGTGCCATCTTGGCATTTTATGGCCTTCAAAACTGTGATAGGTAGTGAGGAGTGAAATCAAAAATTTGCGCCCTTAGAAATCCTGAAGGCGGTGCTTGGTTTCCGGGGTCCCGTACGTGGCTAGGCTCCTAAAAAGTCCCACACATGTGGTATCCCCGTACTCAGGAGAAGCAGCAGAATGTATTTTGGGGTGCAATTCCACATATAACCATGGCATGTGTGAGCAATATATCATTTAGTGACAACTGTTTGTAATTTTATTTTATTTTTTTGTCATTATTCAATCACTTGGGACAAAAAAAAAAAATATTCAATGGGCTCAACATGCCTCTCAGCAATTTCCTTGGGGTGTCTACTTTCCAAAATGGGGTCATTTGGGGGGGTTTTGTACTGCCCTGCCATTTTAGCACCTCAAGAAATGAGATAGGCAGTCATAAATTTAAAGCTGTGTAAATTTCAGAAAATGTACCCTAGTTTGTAAACGCTATAACTTTTGCGCAAACCAATAAATATACGCTTATTGGCATTTTTTTTACTAAAGACATGTGGCTGAATACATTTTGGCCTAAATGTATGACTAAAATTGAGTTTATTCGATTTTTCTTATAACAAAAAGTAGAAAATATAATTTTTTTTCAAAATTTTCGGTCTTTTTCTGTTTATATCGCAAAAAATAAAAATCGCAGAGGCAATCAAATACCATTAAAAGAAAGCTCTATTTGTGGGAAGAAAAGGACGCAAATTTCATTTGGGTACAACATTGCATGTCCGCACAATTTACAGTTAAAGCAGCGCAGTGCCGAATCCCAAAAACAGGCCTGGTCCTAATGGCCCGAAATGGTCCGGGGCTTAAGTGGTTAAATTATTCTTGTGTAAAGTTACCACAACAACCTTCCAAATGTGTCTCATTTGGCCTCAGGGAGGTTTGTGTCCCCTGATAATAACAATAATATAATTTGAGATGTCCCTGCCTGCTTCCTAGCAAGCTCTCTTTTGAAATACAAATCACATAGTCAAGTATTTAAAGGGCACTCAATTTTTTTTTTATTTCAGAACATTAACAAATTAAAGTGGAAGGCAGCACTGGAGAGCCTGCTTGCATTTGTGCATCCCTTTCACCCCACAACAACCATACAAGATGTCCAAACCAAAATAGAGATTAGATCCCCCCAAAAAAATGAGCCCAATCTTGTCTTGAGCTCCCAGAGGTCAGGAGCCACAGCAGATAAGTCCTATATGTCCCCAGTCTGTGGTACTACAGCAGGCATTATTTTCTCCTCTTCCTTGTAGCCTTCTCTCCAGCCTTCTCTGCAGCCTTGGTTGGTTTCTTCCTTGGAGGCTGGGGATCAGGAGGAGAGGTTGTGGCAGGAGGAGTAGTAGGAGGAGGTGGAGGAGTAGGGACAACCTCCGTTATGTCCGTGTACCTAGTGAGTTCACCCAGCACGCCCTTATTGATGACTTTCAATAGCAGGGTCTCACTGAATTTTTTTTGCTGCAACTCCATTTGCCCTAGTTTGTGGGCGAGGACTGCGCAAATCCCTCATCAACAGAGGGTGCCTCTCTGAGGGCCGCTGTTGCCTCTCTGAGGAAGGCCCTGGTTTCCTCCTCCACCTGCCTACCTCTCCTTGGCCCTCGTGGTTTAACTACCAGGGGTGGCATCTGGGCTCTTGTGCTGGGCCCAGCCTCCTCCTGGGTGCCACTGGGCCCAGCCTCCTCCTGGGTGCCACTGGGCCCTGCCTCCTCCTGGGTGCCACTGGGCCCTGCCTCCTCCTGATCCCCAACATCACCCTCTTCCTGGCTCTGCTCTGGCTGTAAAAAAAGAAAGGGACATTATTTATTTTGCCACATCATCATTCACAGACATTGTTCACCTCTAGACATTGTTGAAATCAATGCCAAAAGTTATGTCATTTTCATTGATTACGCATCCTGGTTTTGTTGTCTTGGGCACATAAAATTAGGCCACTACTGTATCTTGCTCTTCACAAACTTTATTGGTAGAAGTGTACATACCTTTAACAATACTAACATCTATTTAAAATCTACAATTTTGTACGATAGAAATATAGATAGCAAAACTTTACCTGGCTCCATATCTCCAAATCTGCCTCCTCAAGGCCCTGATCTTGATCCTCAGAGGAAGCCAGAGCAGGGTTGACAGGAAGGCTGGAGGACTGGCTGCAGGGAAGGCTGGAGGGTTGGGTACAAGGAAGGCTGGATTGACCTCTGGGGGGAAGGGTGGAGAGAGATTCCCGCACTTCCAGCTGGTCATCCAGAAAAGCAAGCTTACTGTAGTACCACAGACTGGGTTTATAAACCTTATCTGCTGGTGCACCTGACCTCTGGGACCTCAGGACCATAGTCCTCTGGGTCCTGTATGTCCCTCTGATGGTCGCAATTTTGTTTTTGACATCTTGGAGAGTTGTTGTGGGTATCTTTGTTTGCACAAATGCAAGCAGGCTCTCCAGTGCTGCTTTCCTGGCGTCTTTATTTTTATTACCGCCACTTTTTGTTTGCCATAATATAGGGAGCTCTTGCCATTTGTCGATGAACTCCCCCATGAAGTCTGGGTTTTTAAAAGTATTCATGATATCTGTAAAAGCGAGAAACCAAAAAATATATATATTTCAGGCAACATTCCTCAACTGTGCATTGTCTACATATTTTGAGCACACAAATCTCCTCGTCTGATGAACCTCAAAAAGTAAAATTGTTAGGTACCTTGGTCACGACGTTCGTTGCTAACTCTCTCTCCCGAAAAATGAACGTATTTCCCAGACATGGATCTTCACTTTATATACACAGCGCATGCGTGAAACTCCGCACGCTTTCCCCGCCCCTGACGTTCGATATTGTACTTTCCCCGCCCCTTCTCACTCGTAGTGCTGAACAAAACATGGCGGAGACACAGGTGGCTGAGATTACCTCTACAGAGGATGAAATTACAGAGGAGCCCAAATCAAGACCCAGGAGATATAAGGCATCCAACATGTCATTCGAGGAAATGGTGGAGATGGTCGCCATTTTAAAGAAGGAGGATTATGATGCAAAGCATGGTCCGTATAAAAGGCCTAATCTGGTCAAGTCCAGAATTATGGGCAAAGTGGTCAAAAGTCTCCACCAAAAATTCGGGGTGTGCAGAACGAAGGAACAGCTCAGAAAACGATGGTCAGATCTGAAGTTGCGGGAGGCCGACCAATATAAAAGAATCAAGAAAGTTATATTAAAAAGTAAGTTGTTTTTTTTGAGTTTCCATGGTACATATTATTTTCTTGTATTCTGTCGTGTATTTTTAACTTTCATATAGTACACTGAAAGATACCATCTTTTAGGTTCGTCCGCATAGTAAACGGACGTATTAAACCTCTTTCTCCGTACAGTCCCTCAAACGATGTTTTAGGATCATCCAGTGTGAACACCCATGTTTTTTGGTTTATTTGGGGGAGTACATTTGGGCCACACTTATTTTTGGTGTGCTAATCCAAAGGACATTTGTTCATTTGAAAAAACGATATGCATGGTAATGTTAAAGGGAGTGAATGCTCAGCAGCTGATGAAACATCTGAACGCAGTAGTACAAGTGTGGGACTAAAGCCAAAAAGCTTGAGGGAGTCACACACAGGTGATCCAGTGTAGATACTTTGGGGTGTTACAATGTTTCAAATTTGTTTACAAAATGTATATGCTCTGTTTTGGGCTATGTATCCAATCATTTGTCCCGGTTGGCACAGGGGGTAAAAATTAAAATGGAGCATGCTTCAAAAGAATGATTACCAAGTTTTTTTTCATGTTTCTTATTTTAGCAAAATTGAGTCGCTACTAATGAAACTATTCCTTTTATTTCAATCTCCCTAGGGATTCGAAAAGCTACCTCAGATGAGACGAGAATTGCAATACCTACAACAATACCCCCAGAACCCCAGGATGGAGAGGAATGTGATGTTGTGGAAGTGGAAAGTGGCACCACCACAGGTCAGAGTGAAACCAGACACATGCATGTTAAATAGATGTAGGCCTACATATTCTATCCTACATATTTCTTTTTACATTTAGGTGCAGTTCTGGCCGAAGACCCCAATAAATTGACACATCACAGTGCCCAGATCCTGATCCAATACCTGATGGTCGGCTGTCGTGACCTCGAAAAAATTAAGGGAGATTTGCTAGAGATCAGGGCAAATACAAAGCGGGTGGAGGAAAGGCTCCAAAATATCATGGCTGTGCTTGGGCGTGTCTAATGTTTTTACACCAAATAACGTTTTACTTGCAGAGATTTCTATTTTTTTTGGTTATTTTACCCTTTAATGACTAGCACATGTTTAGCTTTTTCAAAATTTGGAGAAATATAGTTTGTTTATGCATGGCTGGTCATGCGTTTTAATACACCTGAAATTAAGGGAACATCCACATTTCTAAGGAAGTTGCCCACCTAAACAAAAAAAATAAAGGTATTTTTACATAACAAATCATTGTGGCTTCATTATGTAAATGTGGTGCTGAGTGAACTAATCAATGTTTGGTGTTTACACTGACAATGAAGGCTAATTAAAAGATTTTTTTAATCCACATGGCAAAACAAGTGCACTAGGTAAACCTACCAGAAACATCAAACATTATACAATAAAAATGACAAACCAATCTTTACTCAAGAAAAAGTTTTATTTTTTTGGTCTAAAATTATCATAGATTGTCTGGCATTTCAATGGCCCCCCTACCCATAAAATAGTCCACATATTGGTTACGGACCTCACGTCCGGTTGGGGGGGCCAAGCCAGGACGGCCAGGTTCCAGGGCCACCAAAGTTTCTGCATTGATTAAAGAGGCCTCAGGCCCACTCAAAGATATTGAACTCGTTGAATGCACCCTTAGGAAATTATGCAGCACACAGCACGTCATAACCACATGGTTCCATTTGTATGGGGCAAGGTGGATGGAGGTTAGGAAGAGGCGAAATCGGCTGGCCATGATCCCAAACGCATTTTCCACCACCCTTCTGGCTCTGGCCAGCCGATAATTGAAAACCCTCCTCTCAGGGGTGAGGGTGCGTTGCGGGAATGGCCCCATCAAATGGGGTCCCAGGCCAAACGCCTCATCCGCCACAAACACAAAAAGGTAGTCCCTCCACATTCTGCTCCGCTGGTGGCAAGGCCAGCAGATCCAAAAGGAGCCGTTCTCCAAACTCCATCTGGGCAAAAACTCCTCCATCAGACATCCTGCCATTCTTGCCAACGTCCACATAGAGGAACTCGTAGGTGGCCGACACCACTGCCATCATCACGACGCTGTGGAACCCCTTATAATTATAATAAAAGGATCCCGAATGGGGTGGTGGGACGACCCGAACATGTTTGCCGTTGATGGCTCCTCCACAGTTCGGAAAGTTCCATCGCTGGGCAAACTCGGAAGCCACATTCTGCCATTCATGTGGCGAAGAAGGGAACTGTGGAATTAAAGAAATAAAAAATTAATACTTGGAGCCAGAAACATTGAAAGCTGATTTCATACACACATTCATGGCCAACATTGGTAGAAACTGTTCAAAACATAAAAAATTGGAAGCAAGAAAAAAAAAAAAAAAAAAAATTATGGGGGGGTAAGGGTTGAAGATGAGTTGAGAATATCACACATGAAGGCTGTAGCACTCTGTATTGAAGTTAACAAAAATGAAACATTCCTAGGCAAAATTTAGGGTGCGTTTTGGGTAAAGCACTACGATGAAACATAGAATAAAAAACATGGAAATGACTAGGCAAGGTAGGTATGGCCCCAGGATAGCATGCTGGAGAGGTTAGGTAAGCCAAATTTACAGGTAGGCCTCAAACCCCAAACCTAAAATAATAAAACATGGGGAGAAAGGGGACATTCCCTGCAGCTAAGAATCATGTGAATTAGGGACTGCAAATAAAGCAATTTAAAAATATCCAAAAATAAAAACCATACAATGTGAATTTTTGAAGAAGAACACTTACCTTAATATAGTCCTCCTGCAAAACTTGAAGGATGGCAGAACAAGTCTCTGGTATAATGATCCCCAGAGCCTGGGGGGATATGCCTGTGGAGAACTTAAGGTCCTGCAGGCTTCTCCCAGTAGCCAGGTATCGCAACGTGGTGATGAGCCTCTGCTCAGCACTGATGGCTTCCCGCATAACGGTGTCCTGCCTGGTAATATAGGGGGACACCAAAGCCAACAGCTGCTGAAATACGGGGTCAGACATCCTGAGGAAATTCCTGAAATCATCAGGATTATTCTCCCTGATCTCCCGCAACAAAGGCATGTGACAGAATTGGTGCCGCTGGAGCAACCAATTCTTGGTCCATGAACTCCTCCTGACCCTGCTCATGGCATGGAGTCGGGATACAGCATGAACCCCTGCACCAACTACAGCACGAACTCTACGACGAGTACGTAGCCGCAACATGGCTAGATAACGATCGGCTGAACAGAACGAACTAGAAGAACGCACGGAAGAACAGCAAGGCCTATGAAGAACAAGCTGAAAAACACGAACGTGCAGAGCAGGCCGCACTGAATAAACAGATACGAACTGACTACAAGCAGTGCTAAACAGATACGAACCCACAGGCGCAAAATGAACTCCCGAAAACGATCTTCAAAGCACGAAGACTGAAAAGCGCGAATCGTCTCTCACCAAACTTTTACTAACACGCGGAAACACGGAATTAGCAAAAGCGTCCCAAAGGGTGGCGTCATTCGAACGGAACTTCCCCTTTATAGTGCCGTCGTACGTGTTGAACGTCACTGCGCTTTGCTTGATCGTTTTTTTTAATGATGGTGTGTACGCAAGGCAGGTTTGAGAGGAAACATGAAAAAAAACGAGGAGAAAAACGTTGGTTTAAAAAATGACATTAAAAACGAATGTGTGTACGGGGCATTAGACTCCGCGCCCTGGGGAATCTTAGGCTCTAGCTCCCTGTAGGATCCCTGTTAGTGCTCCAGTGGACCTGCCTTCCTTAATCACCCAGTGTTCCATCCGCAGCAGTCAGCTATAGGGTTCACTACCTTAGCGGTGCACTCCTGACACCAATGGTGTGCATCTGTCACCTGGCTTCAGGTGACCTGACATCCAGCCCCCTGAGTTCCCGGCCTACATGGGCACAGCTGGTAAAATTGTATGGGACCTGGCATACCCACTGCTGAAGAAAAGGTTACCACATATACCTGGATAATTTCTACACCAGCCTTCCCCTTTTCAAACACCTATACATTGCAGAAACCCTGGTCTGCGGAACCTCCAGAAAGTATAGGAATGGCTTCCCACAAGCCATAGTGAATAAAAAACTGCAATTGGGGGAAAGAGCAACTTTGAGATACAATGAAGTGCTGGCCTTGAGGTGAAAGGATACCAGGAATGTGTACAGGATGTCCACCATCCATGATGACACTACAGTTGAAGTTCAAAAAAGACAAGGTCCCATTGAAAAGCCAACATGTGTACAAGATTACAATCTCTACATTTGGGGGGGGGATGGGTATGACCAAATACTTCAGGCCTAGTTGTCAATAAGGAGGTCCAGTTTCTGGTACAAGAAACTAGCAATCTATTTAATTAGTTTGGCCATTTATAATGCCTTCATAATGCCCACTTCCTAAAATTAATTGAAGAAGTTGTCACCTTATCTGATGCTGTTAGCCGACTTCATGAGCGCCACTTCCCGGACAACATTCCACCATTTAAAGCAGACCGAAGATGCCAAAAAAGATGTTGAGTATGCAGCAAAAGAGGATTTCGAAGACATACCAACTACCATTGTCCCCCAGGGGCGGATCCAGGGGGGGGGGCAACAGGGCAATTGCCCCCCCCCCGAGACCATCTGTCACACTCACTTTTTTGTGCCTGATCTCCCGGAATTTGGGGACCCGGTACCGGCCAGTCATAGGTCCCCTGAACCCCAAACTTGGCACACATGTAGCCCCATGTCTCCGCTACAAGTGTGCAAAGTTTGGTGTCTGGGAGACCTACGGCCGGGGAGAACCGATTTTTCAAACCCGGCCACTCCTTCCATAGACTCCCATGTTAAACATCAGTCTAGTCATGGGCAAAGTGAAGAATGGGCACAGAGAGGCATGGGCATAGTGAGGCACAGTGAGGCATGCAGATGGACACCCTAGGCTTATACTCGAGTCAATAAGTTTTCCCAGTTTTTTGGGGTAAAATTAGGTGCCTCTGCTTATATTCGGGTCGGCTTATACTCGAGTATATACAGTACTTGTTCTGCGGCTGCCGCTGCCTCTCTGAGTCGCTCTCTCAGTTTCTCACATCAGCCGATCAGCGGCGCCGAGAGAAACTCGTCTAATGTAGTTACGCGGCACACTGACAAGTTACCAGGAGCGGAGGAGGAGGTGGGTGGAGCCTCTTCCCGGCACTCGTTGCTAACGCCTGGGCCGCTTGGCGTCTAGCAACAAGTGACGTCAGTGCGTCACGTCGGGCCGCTCTGCGGGCAGGTGCGTAAGCGTGCGGCTCCACAGACGGGTAAGAAAGCGGGCGGCTCCACTTGCGGCGCGTTTTGTGGGCGGGCGGCGTGGTTCGCGGGCAGACCGTGCTGCTCAGTGTGTTGGCAGCGCAGGTGAGAGTGAGAGTGCAGGCTCAGTGTGGCAGCTGGCCAATCAGCTAGTCGGGAGCGGGGGAGCAGAGAGATGAGATCATCTCTCACCGCCCGTGCCTGCCCTGCATTCCTGCAGTGACTTCCGCCCTCACTGTGCAAGTAGCAGAAAGATTACATTATCTCTCTGCTGCCTGACTCTGGGAGACAACCAAAACTACACCTTAGCAGGCAAGTTAGTGACAATCCGCAAGGTGTGGCAGGCGACGTGGCAAGTAACAATCTGCAAATTGTGTCAGGTGACGTGGCAAATGACAATCCGAAAATTGTGGCAGGTGACGTGGCAAGTGACAATCCACAAGGTGTGGCAAGTGACAATCAGCAAGGTGTAGCAGGTGACGTGGCAAGTGACAATCCGCAAATTGTGTCAGGTGACATGGCAAATGACAATCTGCATCTGGTGGCAGGCAAGTGACAATCAGCAAGGTGTGGCAGGCAGGGATGAGCCGAACACCCCCCTGTTCGGTTCGCACCAGAACCTGCGAACAGACAAAATGTTTGTGTAAACTTTAGAACCCTATTAAATACAATGGACTCGAACGTTCGAAATCTAAAGTGTTAATTATAAAGGCTGATATGCAAGTTATTGTCCTAAAAAGTGTTTGGGGACCCGGGTCCTGCCCCAGGGGACATGTATCAATGCAAAAAAAAGTTTTAAAAACGGCCGTGTTTTCGGGAGTTAAAGGGGTCTTCCAGATTCCGATAAGCCCCCCGCCCGCAGACCCCCACAACCACCGGGCAAGGGTTGTGGGGATGAGGCCCTTGTCCCCATCAATCACATCCTCCCCATGTTGAGGGCATGTGGCTTGGTACGGTTCAGGAGGGAGGGGGGGCGCTCTCTCGTCCCCCCCCTTTTCCCCTGCGGCCGGCCAGGTTGCGTGCTCGGATAAGGGGTCTGGTATGGATTTTTAGGGGGACTCCACGCCATTTTTTTAAAATTTGGGGTGGAGTTCCCCTTAAAATCCATGCCAGATCTGAAGGGCCTGGAATGGATATTTGGGGGAACCCCACGTCAATTTTTTTTTTAATTTGCGGCGGGGTTCCCCTTAATATCCATTCCAGACCTGAAGGGCCTGGTAATTGAATTCTGGGGAACCCCCACGCTTTTTTTTTTTTTTTTATCAATGACTTTTGTATGTATTGCCGGGAGCCGACAATTCATTAATAGCCGCAAGTCAGTTTTAAATGACTTTTTTTCTTTCAAAAATGACATTTTTTGCAGGGACAGTTCTAAGCACGGGAAACATGCGCCACTTTACATGCATATCATACACACCCCCCAGGTACGAAATTTAAAGGAATATTTCACTTTTATTTTTTCATTTTAAGCATTATTAAAATCACTGCTCCCGAAAAAACGGCCGTTTTTAAAACTTCTTTTTGCATTGATACATGTCCCCTGGGGCAGGACCCGGGTCCCCAAACACTTTTTAGGACAATAACTTGCATATAAGCCTTTATAATTAGCACTTTAGATTTCTCCCATAGATTTTTCAAATTTGCCGCGAACACCCCAATTTGTTCGCTGTTCGGCGAACGGGCGAACAGGCAATGTTCGAGTCGAACATGAGTTCGACTCAAACTCGAAGCTCATCCCTAGTGGCAGGTGACGTGGCAAGTGACAATCCGCAAGGTGTGGCTAGTGACAAGCTCAGGGCTCCCACTAATTGCAGGCGACGGTGGCAAGTGACACACTTGGGGCTCCCACTGATTCTGCATTGAACTATTTAATTTTATATTACAATGTAATAATAGAAATAATGCGCTTCAATCATCCTGACACCATAACAACCATGGTGCCGGGATGATTGAAGCGCCGACACCAGCCATTTCCCCAATAAATTTCCCACAAAAAAAGTGCCCCTCCTGAGAAAAGACTCTGGATCCGCCCCTGTTGTCCCCAGTGTCCCTCCGAACACGGCCTTTGCATTGGTGAATGCTTTCGACTGTATCACACATCCCTAAAATATTAGCCAATATACTTTTTTTTATTATATATTCTTTCTTTATTTTCTGCACAGTTTAAAAAAAGAACAAACATATACAAAAGAAACAATTTCTTACAACATTATATCGTCCCTTTTCCTACTAGCCCCATTTCCTTACTTACCCCTCCCTTCCCCCCCTCCCTCACTCTACGCTAGTATATCTTTGTTATTACACTATTCCTCTTGTTGCCTATGGGGGTACTTCCTACGCTTACTCTAGGCCTTTTCCCTTACGAAGGATATCCCATTCTCTCCAGCCAGGGTTTCCACATTTTTTCAAATTCTTTAAAATTTCCAAAAATTCCCTCTCTTCGTATAGACTACCTTTTTTCCTCCATACCGTCTCACTTATTATTCTAACCCAATCAATTATTGACGGGGGCTTCACTGATTACCATCTCTGTGCGATCAATTTTCTTGCCTGAAATAGACACCTCACCACCACTATGGATATACTTGCTATTTCACATATTTCCTCCCAGAGACCCAGAACACAGAGTCTGGCGTCCATTTCCAGCCTGATTCCATATGTCAAGTTTATAATATCGAGAACCTCTGTCCAATATCGGAACAGTTTAGGACACCTCCATAAGAACAGTCTCTTGGGAGTGTAGTACTGTATGTCCTATGTATCAACATCAAATGTGATACTTTCTGTGAAGGAGAAACTGACACTGAGTGCCCCCTCTCTAATATCCTCCTCCATTGCACCTCAGTTATTAACCCCTACGTCCTCTTCCCATTTTTTTCTACTTTTAAGCAGTTCCGGTCCTTCAATGCTTCCACTACGTATTTGTGAGTATACTTCAGATATAAACCCCTTACTCATGCCTGACTTACATACTCTTTGGAAGATGGGGGCTTTACTCCATTCCGGGCCTTGTCTCTCAAACTGGACCCCCAACACGTGTCTAATCTGTAGAAATTTATAAAATTATTGATTTTGTATATCATATTCTCCACTCAGGACTGCAAAAGTGTTTAGGTTACTTCCCTCATATAACTGGCAACCTATCTATCCCCTTTATTTCACATTCTTTAATCTTTCCTATAGTCACAAACTCCTGAAGGTTCCTATTATTTCAAAGAGGGGTATAGTCTGTTACCCCCTCATAGCCCATTAATAACTTAACTGCTTTTCATACTTTTATACTGTGGGGTTTCTATAAAAAAAGGAGTCCGACCTCCTCATCCCCTTATATGCCTCATTTGGCATGTAATTTTTTTTGGGGGGGAGTGGGAGCTTTGTTAGGAGTGGGACTTCTTGTCCCACTTCCACCTACGGGCCGCCTAGGCAACTCCTCCTCTGCCCCTAGGCGGTCCCTCCCTCTAGGCGATCTCCTGGGACACGTGACACGGCCGGGTGCCAGGAAAATAGCAATGGAGGCGCAGAGGAGAGGAGCGGGGAGAGGAGCGATGCTCCGGGCGGCCGCATCGCATTGCTGGACCATGAAACAGGTAAGTGTCTGTTTTTTTTTTTATAAATTGTTTTTATTGAATTTTCTAACACGTACAAAACATACAGCTTAAGCACCTACAGTCATAAAAAAGAACATGTACAGATGAGAATACAATTGCAATGTGAACCCAACGATACAATGCACAGCCATGGAAGGGTACAGCAGCACCGCCCAAATAGATCAAGTAGGGCACCCAATATGGTAAGACCCACTAGTCAATGAACACATATCAGAGGTCATCGGAGGAAGAGGGAGGTAGAAGAGCAAGGCAAAACCTTGACACGATGATCTGGTTCACCCCCAACTCCCTAGGCTGTTTCGGGCTCATCTAACCAATTGCGCCAGACCTTGTCATATTTCAGTGGGCAGCCCCGATTGGCATAGGTATCTTTGTATAAAGGAAGGCTGCCGTTTACCAAGTGTTTCCATTGCGCCAAAGTGGGGGGGGGTAGGCCTCTTCCACTGCATAGCAATATTCTTTCGGGCATAAAAGAGCAGCAAGGAAATTAGCGTGCGTTTGGCAGAGGATGGTACAATGGTCTCAATGAGCCCCAAAAGGCACACCTCCATTGCCAAAGGCACAGCGACTGAAGCAACTCTGTTAGTTAGATCCAGCACCATTTCCCAATACTGTTGGACCCCTGAACACCGCCAGAAGATATGGGAGAAGTCGCCTGGTGAGGCGCCGCATCTCCAACACCCCGAGGAGTGGGCCGGGTCCATCCTATGCAGTCTGTGTGGGGTAAAATAAGCTCTATGAACAATTTTGTACTGCACTAATCTGTCTCGCATGGAAACTAAGGAGTTGAAGGGGAGGTCCCACATGTCGTCCCAGTCATCCCTATCTAATGTGGGGATATCAGTCTGCCATTTATTCCAGAGTTTATCCAGAGGTGGAAGAGACACAAAGATCAAGAACGAATAAAGATGTGAGGTGGGTTTGTCTTCACAGCTAAATCTAAGTGTCCTCTCTAGTTCCGACTGGGCCACAATGCACGAAGATTGTGGAAATTGCGCCGTAAATGCGTGGGACAGTTGCAGATATCTAAATAGGAAATGGTCGGGTAAGTTGTATTGGAAGGAAAGGTGCGAGAAGGGGAGTAGGGAGTTTTGAGATATTATGTGAGACACAAGTTTGATGCCGTATTTTGTCCACGCGTAAGGGTCAGGGATCTTGTAGATGTGAGATAGACTAGGGTTCAGCCAGATAGGGGCATTGGGGGAGATTTCAGACTGTTTACATTTCTCAATAGCTAATCCTGTCCGCCATGCCCGCAGGGTGGTAAGCATAGAAGGGGTCAGAGGATACGGGGCACGAGGGCCCCTAAAAAGTAGTAATTGAAGAGCTTCCCACGAACCGACCACCGTTGCTTCCAGCACAGTCGACGAGTTTGTTCTGTCCGGCTGCAGCCACCACGCCGCAGTCACCAACTGCGCGGAGAGGTAATACTTATGACAGTCCGGGAATGCCATGCCACCCTGCGTTCGTGGCCTCATTAGAGTAGTCAACCTATATCTGGGAGGAGAGGGGCCCCATAAGAAGGAAGAAAAGATGCAGTTTAATTTTTTTAAAAAGGACTTGGGCACCCATTGTGGGGAGTGGCGGAAAAGATATGTCAGTTTGGGAATAATCTTCATTTTTATGAGATTAACTCGCCCCCATAATGACAGGGGCAGATTACTCTAGGATTTGAGCTTCGCCTGGGACTCCAACAGTACCGGGGCTAGATTTAAGGATATATAATCTGAGGCTGAACCAGAGACATGTACCCCCAAGTATGTAAAGGAGTCTACCCACAGGAGGGGGCTATCAGGAGGGGATGTGGACCTAGCCGCTGGATCAATTGGGAACAGGAGGGATTTAGACCAATTTACCCTAAGACCGGTGACCTCTGCAAAGGGGTCCAAAATATTTAGCGCTCCCTGCAAGGACGGGCCGGCATCATTTAGGAAGAGTAGCATGTCATCGGCGTACAGGGCCACCCTCTCCTCCATCAACCCGAGTCGGAGACCCCTAATGTGCGGTGAGGTGCGAAGTGCCTCCGCCACCGGTTCGATAGCGAGGGCAAACAAAGCCGGCGAGAGAGGGCAGCCCTGCCTCATTCCCCTGGTAAGCCCGAAGGGGGCCGATAGTCCACCCCCCAAGCGCACTGAGGAAGTGGGGCACTTGTAGATCACCTGGAGCCACCTGATAAACTGCAAAGGAAACCCCATCCTGCGCAAAGTTTCCCACAAGAAGGGCCACTCGACCGTATCAAAGGCCTTTTCCACGTCCAGAGAGGCCACAGTACGAGATCCCTTATTGAGGTGGTGAGCGTGTATGTTGGTGAATAGTCTTCTGAGATTCACATCCGTGGATCTACGGGGCATGAAACCTGTCTGGTCTGGGTCTATCACTGAGGGTAGCATGGGGTATAACCGAAGGGCCAGAAGCTTAGTCAGAATTTTAAAGTCAGAATTAAGCAATGCAATAGGACGATATGAAGCACAGGAAGTGGGGTCCTTGGGAGCCTTATATATCAGTGTCAAGTATGCGTGATACATTGAAACAGGCAGACTACCGTCTGCCAGGCATACAGTATACAGTTGTGCCAGCAGGGGTGCTAGAAGTTCCACATGAGCCCTATAAAAGTCTATTGGAAGCCCATCCGGCCCCGGCGCCTTGCCGGGGGGGAAGAATCGGATAGCCTTTACGACCTCAGAGACCGCAAAAGGTTGGACCAAAATCTCTCTTTCGTGGTCCGAGAGCCAGCCAAGCGCCAACGGGTCTAACAGACCATTCAGCGCCTCCGGCCGAAACTCTGAGGACAGACCGGACGAGTATAACTTGCCATAAAAGGAGTTAAACGTCTGTAGAATATCAGAGGGGGAGGACACCGTCCCGCCCCCGGGGTCTGCAGGGTGGATACAAGTGTAAGGGGTTGGTCGTGTTGTGCCATCATGGCTAGTAGGCGGCCATTCCGGTCACCCTGTTCAAAGGCCCTCTGTTTACCTCTATACGACTCGAGTCGCGTGACCTCAGCCAGGTGCAACTGCAGTTCCCTCCGAGCCACCATTAGTAGGTCAAAGTGAACTGGGGTGGGGTCATTGCTATACTTAGCAGTGTGATCTTCAACAGCCTTCTGCAGCACCAGCGCTGCAGCCGATTGTTGTTTTTTGATGCTAGCAATAGAAGAAATATACTGTCCCCTCGTGAAAGCTTTAAAGGCATCCCATACAATATCGGGAGAAGAGGAGTCTTTATTATTTTCCCAGAACTCAGACAGCAGGGGCGGCAGCTGGCCAGCGAGGTCAGGATGAGAGACCCATTGTGTGCCCAACCTCCAGAGCGAAGCGCTCCGGGAAGCCGGGGAGCGAAGCACCACCACTAAGGGATTATGATCGGACAGACTGCTAGGCAGATAGGACGTCTCCAGAACATCCGCTAACAGTGCAGGGTTGGAGAAGGCTAGGTCTATCCGCGACGCAGTCTTATATGATGCCGAAAAACATGAATAGGCCCTTGTGGTAGGGTGCTTCCACCTCCAGATCTCCACCAGCCCCACCGCCTGAGCCCAGGCAGAGAGGTCCATACACTGTTTCTTAGTCGGGGCAGGTCTATCTAGCTCAGGTGATAAGATGGCATTAAAGTCGCCCATTACCAGAACCTTCCCCGGGCAGAAAGGTGAAATTTTTTCTAGAACCTCATATAATAATGCGGAGGAAAACGGGGGAGGGATGTATACATTAAGAACAATATACCTGACAGACCATAGCGTGAACACCACTATCACAAATTTCCCCTGGGGATCAGTACGGATCTCCTCAATTACACAGGGGAAATTCTTATGGACAAGAACCGATACACCTCTGGCGTATGTAGAATAGGTGGCATGTATCGCTCGCTGTATCCACGGTTTCTTGAGAGTCAAAATCTTGCTGCCCGTGAGGTGAGTCTCCTGAAGGAGAATAATCTGGGGGGAGTGAGATTTTAAGTATTTGAATAAAAGGGCTCGCTTAAATTTGGAGTTAAGACCCCTGACATTCCAGGAGAGAACGGTGAAGGAGTCTACTACTTGACTAGCCATTGGATGAAGGGGAAAAACAATTAAGGAGATACTCTAGAGGGCATGTACCGGTGCACCCCACAGGCAGCAAGATCCCGGTCACACTGCATAAAATGCTGACAGTACTTAAGCGTAACACAAAACAAAAGCATACAGATAAGAAATATAAAACCATAAGAACAAGGGATGACTAAATCCCTAATCAACTTCCCAGGCACGGTGCCTATCCTACTATACCCAGCCTACCTCCTAACAGGGGGGGGGGAAGTCTGGGAACAGTTTTTACCCAAACGAAAAACTTTTATAAAGAGTGTTAGTGAACCCTTACACTGGGGGCCCTACACTTCTTGTAGCAGTTCATCCACTCTGTCGACGGACAGTGTCGCATCCGTCACGTACGAACAAGAAGCAGAGGGACGTGGGATATCTATCCCATAAACCTGTATCCTCAAAGTCAGCGGAAAATAAAGTCGTGCTCTAAGAGGAAAAACAAAAAACAAAACCAAAAGCGAAAACAAGGGCAATCTAAAGCCTCGTGGGGGTCTCGTGTAAAAGTACATTTGAAGTAACTCCGGTGGTTGAAGAAGGTGTAATAGGATATAGCGAACAAGGAAGTGGAAGATCCGTGCATCAAAGGTGACCGTGAGAAGATTTCATCAACGCAGGTTGGTCAGCCAGTCGTCAGCATCCACTGGGTTATCAAAGAAGCGGACCGTCCCCTCATGTTGGACTCGTAGGCGGCTTGGGTAAAGCATGCCATATTTAATGTCCTTATCTCTAAGTCGTTTGCGGACATCGTTGAAGGTTTTCCTCCTTCTCTGCAAGTCCGGGAAGAGGAGGACAGAGGAGTTACAATATTTGAGCGTGGGATGTTGGCGGGCTTCCGACAGAATCTTGTCCCTGTCCCGATAGTTAAGAAAACGGACTAAGAAGGGCCTGGGGGGTTTCCCCGGGGTGGCTCGGCCCGCGGGCACCCGGTGGGCCCTCTCCACCACGTAGGTAGGGGGAACATCTGTAAGGCCCAGGAGATTTTTAAAGAACTCCTCCGCAAATATAGCAGGGTGGTCTCCCTCTTCTCCCTCAGGCAAACCTAGGACTCTGACATTATTGCGCCTCAGCCTGTTCTCGGCATCATCTGACTTTGCGACGAGGGACTGCACTGTGCGCTGCAGCTCGGTAATGGAGGCGGTATGGGAGGCCGTAAGATCTTCAGTGGTCGACACTCTGGATTCAGTTTCCGCCATTCTACCCCTCATTTTGTCAAGGTCGTTTCGTATGAGGTTACATTCTTCAGCGAGGTGGTCAATATGCACCAAAAGCGAGGTCCTACTCTGCTCGATCGCAGCGAGGATCACTGCTGTACCATCTTTAGCCAGTGGGGCTGGCCCCTCTGTCGGCGGAGCTTCAATGGGATCCATTTCTAAGCCAGCCAGCAAGGCCCGAAGCCGACCCAGAAGTATGGGATCAGGTTGTGGGGAAGATGGCGGTGGCAGCAGGAGTGGTACGTTGGTCTTTGCGGCTTTCGAGGACCTGTTCCCTTTTTTGGAGGAGGAGGACATCTGACAATTCGACAGGGGGGGCCCACTCTCAGGAGATTTGACGGTGTTCAGACGAGCACCCAGGAGGTAGGTAAGGGGCGACCGAGGCCACAGCAGGTGTCTCGGGAGGGATTATGTCAGGTGCCGCTGCAGGTACCAGGCAACGACAGCGGTCACCGGCCGCCCCCCACCCCACAGTAGACAAAGAAGTAGGGACAGGGTGATAAGGATGAGAAGCTGGGACCAGCGCAGCAAGGCTGAGGCAGAAGGGTGGCGGAGGACCGGAGAAGCTGGGCTCCAGGGGCAACGCAGCCGCTCCAAATTAGGCAAGTTCAGTGCCACAGCACCCCAGGCCTAGGCAGGGATGACAGGGCGTGAGAAGGCAGGCGATCCGCGCTGTTGCGCTCGGCGATGTCGGCCGCGGTGCATTTCCGGCGGGGCGGCGGTCTAGGAAAGACCGGTGCTTCGTAGGCCGCACTAGGCCACACCGGGTCGCGGCCTCCACTGATCCCTTTTTCGGCCCAGCGGACCTCCGGATCGGGCCAGGAAGGTAGATGGGCAGGCAGATGTGGCCGGATGACAGTCCCTTACCTGCAGGCAAGCTGGGATCAGGTCCTTGCAGTGCAGCACCGTAGCAGGCCGGGAAGATGGCGGCGGCCTCAGGTGAGTGGAGGATTCAGGCGTGCAGGCGTGCAGGCGATCCGGGCAGAGAGTCTCCACAATTTTGTCCCAGGATGAGACAGGGGACACAGGGGAACAGGCTGGAGTGAGTTGTTTCTCTTTTAAATCGATGGAAATGCACGGATGGCAAAGGATTCATACAGGATAGCCGAGCTCTTCAAAAACACGTCCTCTGGCTCTCACATCCGGACACGCCCCCCCAGGTAAGTGTCTGTTTATTAAAAGTCAGCAGCTACACTTTTTGTAGCTGCTGACTTGTAATTAACATTAAAAGGCTGGAACTCCACTTTAATCCCATGCCCATACTTCCTCCTCCTGGGACATTGCTTCCCCCTAAATGCTGCAACTGTGCTGCCAAAAAGTAACTCCGGGGGTGTGGCACCGCTAAACCCCCCTCCCTTGTTGGTAACTGTAAAGTTTGTAAGCTAATCCTGGCCTGACCTCCTTTCCATATTAGTTCCCTAAACAATATTTAATTTTTTTGAAACCATTTCTTATACATCCACACCAGGGAGTTATGTAGTAAGTATACTGCCGCGTACACACGATCGTGATTCACGGCGGTGAAAACACCGCCGTGAATCACGACAGGAAAAACGAGGGAACGGCTCGTTCCCCCACACACGGCCGTTTTTCCCATCATTTTTTCTCTTGACGAGAAAAACGACCGTGTGTAGGCTCCGCGGCAGTGTTTCCCTATGGGAAAACTGCCGCGGAAAAAAATGACAGGAATCACAACGAGAAAAATTAGAGCATGTTCTAATTTTTCTTGTCGTGATTAATGCCGTTTTTCCCGTCGGGAAAAACGGCAAAAAGCCCACAGACGATCGTTTTTCTCGTCCAAAGGGAAAAATTTCATTTTTCCCGACGGGAAAAATGATCGTGTGTACGCGGCATACCAGTTGTGGCATCCACAACATTTTAATCAGATTGCATCTCCCCACTACCGATAGGGGGAGGCGACTCCAAATATTGATTTTACGTTGAAATTTGCCCAAAAGGGGAATTATATTATTACTTACATACTTATTGGGGTCCCTCGTCAAATATATACCTAGATATTTCATTGTTTCTACTACTTCCAATTGCGACAATTCTGGCGGTATAGGATTCACTGGCATAAGTGCAGATTTCTCCCAGCTTATGACTAATCCTGAGAGTCTTCCGAATGTCTCTCCAGGATATTCATTACCTGCTTGAGGAATTGCTCTGTATCCCCCCAAAAACAGAGAACGTCATCCGCAAATAATGTGATCTTCTCGTCACCTGTCGCCCTTAAAAACCCCTTCATCTTTGATACGCTTCCTATAGTTAATCCTACCAGTCAGCTTAAAGCTCTTCAGAGGTTTTTTGAAACTTGTATGGAATAATAAGACACATCGGATAGCCAGCTCGTGTTTTTTTCCTTAAAGACACAGGGGGGCTTGGGGGCACCTGACATCATTAGGTACTACCATGCCTCTCATTTAAGGGCGGTGGTGTCCTGGTAATGTCAGGTGGCCCCAAATCGATGGTCGGAGATAGAGAACGGTGCCATATACCCGGTGCATCCGTGGTCTAGACCCCTACACAATGATCCCGTATTGAAAAGCATGTGCCTTGCATCTATGCTATTCACCAAGTCCATATGGAATAAATGTAGGTTGAAATATCCACTCGCATCATCATGTCCTCCTCTGACTAGCATACTGTTAAACCCGGTATTGCCCAACAGTTTGACCTTTGGTTGTCGCTTTTGCAACCCTGCAGGAAAAATTTTCTATCCCTCAAAGTTTATTTTATTTTTACCTCCAGGTTAGTCACTTTTTTCATTCATTGTTCCCGACTCTCACCCTAGAAAGGCCTACTCCCTTTGAACGTGTATGTGCGGATGGGCCCATCAATTGCATCTAATATCATCTACTGTATATACCACATTTTGCATGAATCTGCGGAAATATCAGCTGAAACGCACCTATACATGCGCAAATGGAGTTTCCTATTGCGAATATGGGCTAATATATGGTCATCAACATAGGTGTGCACAGCCTATTGCATTAGGGTGTGCACCCTTAAGCTCAAACACACATGTGTGTATGTTTCTACATATATATGACCCTGGCACATTGATCTGCCTGCTGGTACAGTGAAAGAGAAGAGCATAAAAACTTTTCTTATGGCAGACCTGGTAAGAGGGAGATCTTTCCCATGTTCCTGCTGCTACACAGAGTGATAACACTAATGCACATGGGGTGATTAGGGTGTGCCTGTGCGCACGCCTATGGTCATCAATAGGGTTGAGCGGACACCTGGATGTTCGGGTTCGACGGGTTCGGCCGAACTTCGGAAAAAAGTTCGAGTTCGGGACCCGAACTTGACCCGAACTTGACCCCGAACCCGAACCCCATTGAAGTCAATGGGGACCCGAACTTTTGAGGACTAAAATAGCTCTAAAAAAGTAATGGAAAGGGCTAGAGGGCTGCAAATGGCAGAAACATTTTGTTAAGAGCATGGCAAGTGCTCTGCAAACAAATGTGGATAGGGAAATAATAACTTAAAATAACATAAAATACATAAAAATAAAAAATAATAATCTTGACTTAGGAGGACGAGGTCCATATGGAGTAGGAGGTTCAGGTGGCGGTGGATGTGGCGGTGTAGGTGTATGCAGAAAATGCACCCCAAAAAATTTTTTGCCCAGAAAACGCACCAAAAATTTTTTTTTTGTCCTACATTATTATTTTTTTGAAGAGCAGAATAGGAGAACAGTATCTAGAGTGTGTATCTCACACATACAGATATGCATAAAATGCACCAAAATCATTTTTTATGGCAGAAAACGCAGCAAAAAAATATTTTTTGCCCTAAATTATTACTTTTTTTGAAGAGCAGAATAGGAGAACAGTATCTAAAGTGTGTATCTCACACGTTCAGATATGCAGAAAATGCAACAAAATTTATTTTTATTGCAGAAAACGCACCAAATTTTTTTTTTGCCCTAAATTATTATTTTTTTGAAGAGCAGAATAGGAGAACAGTATCTAAAGTGTCTATCTCACACGTACAGATATGCAGAAAATGCACCAAAAAATTTTTTTTTGCCCTAAATTTTATTTTTCTTGAATAGCAGAATAGGAGAACAGTATCTAAAGGGTGCATCTCACAGTTACATATGCAGTGCTGGTGCACTGAGCTTGCATAAAATGCCTGCCGAAGCCAACCTAACTAACAGACGGATAAAAGTTATCCTTTCTCTGGCACTGGGCTCAGGGCAGGATAAAAAGATTGTGCACTGCACCCACACAACAAAATTGCTGAGTATTTTGATTTCTGAATCAGGGCTCCTTTCTAATTCTCTCCATCAAAGCAGCAGCAGCAGGAACCTTTCCCTACACTAACTGAAGAAGAGTGACGTGCTGTGCTATGTGCCTCTAGCTTATATAGAGGCTGGTCACATGCTGCACTGGCCAATCACAGCCATGCCATTAGTAGGCATGGCTGTGATGGCTTCTAAGGGCACACAAGTTAAACAAATGTTGATTGGCTGCCCTGCAGCTTTTTAAAATGCGCCATTACATTGCCAAACACCGAACTCGAACCCGAACATACAGTACATTGTTCGGGTTCGGGTCCGGGTACCAAAAACCCAAAAGTCTGGTACGAACCCGAACTTTACAGTTCGGGTTCGCTCAACCCTAGTCATCAATCTTCAAATCTTCTAAATGTGTAGCTCAGAGGGAAACAGCAGTGAAGATTTTAATGTTTTGGTATAAAACTCCTGATCGACTTCATCGAGTATATCCTGCCCTCTCTCCTAAGTGTTGGAGATGCAATACAGAGATAGGTTCTCACTTCCATATTTTTTGGTCCTGTTCACTTATACAGACATTCTGGATGGAAGTTATGCAATTACTTCAGACTATAACAGGCCTCCCTCTCCCCCTGGATCCTATCAATTATTTACTTGGATCCCCATTTCCAGGTATCCCAAAGTCTGTTAAACGATTGATCTCATATATACTTCTAGCCGCCAAGAGGGCTATACCATTGTGTTGATTGTCCACCACCCCTCCCTCTCATATGCAATTTATACAATTAATTGCAGAGGTTAGGAAAATGGAATATCTTACGGCCATGGTTCATGACACAGTATCTCAGTTTGACAAGCTTTGGGAACTTTGGGATCGCTCAAGCTATGGGGAACATGTGAACTGAGGGTGGTTTGTCTTTCCTGTACTATCCTTATGAAGATCCCTTTGTTGTGAGCTGACATTCACAGTTATATACCCTGTATTCGTTCCTTATGCCCTTTAATAATCTGTTAATGATACATATGCAAATTATATTAGAAAGGTTTTGATATTACCATATATATATATTTTTCTATGCATCAACCGCTTTTACAAATATGTCACTGTTTACCTGATGTACCTTTTGAGATGTATAAGTTACATATGTCTTGTTACATTCTTTTCTTTTTGATCTAATAAAAAAACGACAATTATAAAAAAAAAAAACCTTCATACCTAAGCTTGATCTTATTGCTATTGCCAGTGGCTCCATTGCAAGGGCGACAATGGGCACCCCTGTCTCGTCCCCCTTTCCAATTGAATCTTACCCGAGTAATCATTATTAACTCTGATTTTAGCCATTATTCAGTGTTTTTATCCACCTGATAAAAGAGGGCCCGAACCCAAATTCCCCCAATATCCGCCAGATATACCCCCACTCCAGGCTATCAAATGCCTTAACTACATCCAAGGACATAACCGCTCTTGGTCCCATATTCTCTGTTGGTATCTGCAGATTGAGGAATTATATTATATTCTTATATTATATCAGATTCTTATATTCATACTGGTCGATCTGTTAGGGATAAACCCTGTTTGATCTGGGTGTATAAGTTTGTAGATAATTTTATTCAACCTAGCTGCCATTACCTTAGCCAATATTTTGGAATCCGAACACAGCAAAGATATTGGTCTATAAGACATGGTGTCTAATGGATCTTTCCCCTCTTTATGCAATACTATTATTGTTGCCTCTGTCATTGAGGTAGGCAGTTTCCCCTTAACTTCTGCCCAGTTCAGCACTTTAAGAAGCTCCGGGAGCAATACTTTCCCATAGTATTTATAAGTCTTTACTGGGAGTCCGTCTGGCCCGGGAGATTTTTGGTTAGCCATCCCCGCTACTGCTTGCTGTATTTCTTCAAGGGTTATTGGAGCCTCCATTCCTTCTATATCCCCTACTGTAAGGGCCGGTATCTCCACATTCTCAAAACATATGTCCAATTCCGTCCCCTGCCGTCCCCTGCCGTCCCCTGCGACTTGTTCAGACTTTTGTAATATTCTCTAAATGTATCTGTGATGTCTGACACCTGGGATGAGATATCTCCCTTTACTGTCCTAATCGCAGGTATTGCAGAGGGAGAGGAATTAGTTCTCACCAGATAAGCCAACATCCGTCCCACACTTTCCCCCTCCCCAAATGTGGCTTGATTCTGAATGAGTCGCTTGTTCTCCGTTTTCCTAATCACTGCTATTTTATATTCCTGTTATTTATTCATTCATAATCTGATTCTCTGGAGATGGGTCTTCCACATATTGCTTTTCTGCCTTCACCAGCTCCTTCCTAATTTTATCCTCCCACTCTCTTGATTTCTTAATTTTTGCCACCTGCTGGATCAGTATGCCCCTAAGAAATGCCTTCAGCGCATCCCACATTACTCCCCTCATCACCGTACCTTCATTAAACTCCACAAACTCTTTTAGCTTAGGTAGTACCTCATCTGGGTTCCCCATTAGTTCAAACCAGAATGGGCTCATCTTCCATGCCCCAAGAGACCTTTTCCCCTCCAAATTCACAGAAACCACCATCAGTGAATGATCCGACACCCCCCTTGGTAAGGAAAGAAAAAATTCTGGATGGCCGCACTCTGCAAAGGATGCTGGTTTAATAATAAAATCCACAAATACAGCAAAGGCACTCAAAAGTGAACACAGAGATAGGCTAACGCGTTTCACATCGTGAGATGCTTACTCATAGCTCTGAGTTATGAGTAAGCATCTCACGATGTGAAACGCGTTAGCCTATCTCTGTGTTCACTTTTGAGTGCCTTTGCTGTATTTGTGGGTTTTATTAATAAACCAGCATCCTTTGCAGAGTGCGGCCATCCAGAATCTTTTCTTTCCTCACCTAATTTTGTGCAGAGCCAGCACCTGTGTGTACTTGGAGTGGGGCGGAAGCATTACATGGATTCAGAGGCTTCAGAGCGGTGATCTTTCTTCACCCCCCTTGGTAGGTATACTATATCCTTTATTGTCTGTAGTGCTTCCCCGTTACCTAGGGGCAAATTAATCCTGGAGAGTGCGGAATAGGAACTTGAAAAACAAGAGTATTGCCAAGTATCCGGATTTCGCACCCTCCACATATCGAATAACCCTGCTTTTTGTAGGAATTGATGCAGCCGGCTCTCAGACATACTATGCACCCGTGTTCCTGGTTGAAACCTATCCACTTTTTTATCAATGACCTCATTGAAGTCCCCCACTACTATAACCGGTATTCCAATATTATCCATCATAAATTCCATTAGTCTATACATAACCTCTAATTTAAAAGGCGGAGGGATATAAATATTTGCCAAAACATATGTAGCAAGGTGTCACTTTTGCACGTAGCTTATGGACTACAGTTTGTGTTTAATGAGAACTTATTTCCTTTTGTTGTCCGTTTGTATCATACTGCTGCAATTTGTTTGGTTCAGCTATGATAAGAACAATGCATGACGGACCTTGTGGTGTGGGGAGACAGAGACTCTATTGCTATGGGTCAGAAATAGACTACAAGGCCCACAATGCCACTGTGCTGCTAGGGTGCTTGGCACCACGCACAGCCTGCTGGGAGAACTTATTTAAGACAAGGCGGGGCTTGTGTTCCGTCTCTTGGGACACCATCAGGCAAGGGGCAAGAAGCCTGCAGCGAGTGTGCTTGGGCCAGAGAGGCCTGGGCCTAAGGTGAGGGAGGCCGGATCGCCTGACGGAGGGATTCCTGTCACAGCCCTGCTGATCGGGCCAGGGAGAGGGACCGTTCTGTGCTCCCGAGCATCCGGAGTCACCTGTCCACCGACGCCTTGTGGGCGGCTAGGTGGAGGACCAGGGACCACGACTCGTCCGGAGGCTGAGAATTTAGAGGGCCCAGTCAGAGAATACCAGCGAGGCGAGGCCTCATGTGGTGAGAAGGCACATGCCCACCAACATAATTAACTGTGTTGCAGGAAGGTGACTTCCATACTTTTACTTACACTTGCTGGCAACTGCAGTGCCGCAAGCGGAGACACGCTACATTCAGGAGTGAGTTAGCGCCTTGAGAAGGATCAGTATTTCACTTGCCCTTTTCACCACACATGTTTAGTGTTTAATCTTTCTTCATCCTTTTGGCCCATACACACGATCGTTTTTCTTGCCATTTTTTTTCTTGCCGTTTTTCACGTCGTTTTTTTTCATGTTTCCTCTCAAGCCTGTCTTGTGTACACACGATCATTTTAAAAAACGATCAAGCAAAGCGCAGTGACGTACAACACGTACGGCGGCACTATAAAGGGGAAGTTCCGTTCGAATGGCGCCACCCTTCATGTTAGTAAAGTTTGTTGAGCGACGATTCGCTCTTTTCAGTCTCATGCTTTTCAGTCCGTGACTGCGTGACGAATGTGCTATCTCCATTACGAACGCTAGTTTTACCAGAACGAGCGCTCCTGTCTCATACTTGATTCTGAGCATGCGCGTTTTTTTTCACGTCGTTAAAGCATACACACTATCGTTTTTCACGTCGTTAAAAAAAACGACATGAAAAACGACGTGAAAAAAGAGAGCATGTTCGAAATTTTTAATGCCCGTTTTTCACGTCGTTAAAAATGCTCTGGAGCCTACACATGATCATTTTTAATGGCCATTTTTTTTAATGGCATTTTTAACGGCATGAAAAACGATCGTGTGTATGGGGCATTTCTGTTGGATTACAAATGCTCAAGTGCACCAACAAAAGCTAGCGAAGATTTCTGGAGACTTTTTAGGATCAATCAACAGTTCAGCTCGCCGACTAGGTCGATATAGCGGGACATGTACCACTAAAGCTGCCCACCAGGGGGAGCCAGATAGCTTGTTGAACTTGCACGTGTAAATCAACTGTTTGCATTTGCTTTATTGTCATTGTGCTGTTTTAGTGAGCTGGGTTGTACTTGGTGGAGAAGTACCCCACTGCGGATATCATTACAGTGGGAGATTCCTCCATTGTGCACTTCTTCAGGTCTGACCTTAAGTTAGGTAAATTTGGGTCTCTTATTTTATAAGTGAAACACTGTTGTGTATATGTATGTCGGTGGACTCTCACAGGGATCTGTTTGAGTCAAAATGTCACATGTGTAATATCTATTTCTTTACCAAGTTAACATATTACCTCTTGATTGAACTACTTCTTGTGTGGGACTCTGTCTTTTGCAGCTGTGTGGAAGGCAAACCACAGTAAGGTAACAATATTTAATTACATTTATTGTTGTGTGATATCATTGTGGCCCTCTATAGCCTTTAGGGGTCCACAGTTACATTATTGTTATTATTGTCCAGTTGTGCCAAGGGGGAATCAAGCCAAATTACAGGGCTTGATAGGCAGAGTACAGGCCCAAAACTTAAACCAGAAGCTCCTACGGGGGTAGTGCTACACGTGGTGGGCTCATCCGGGATTCCTGTGACTCTGCAACCTAAAACCCCCCCTAGACAGAACCTCTACCGGCACCAACAGTGGATTCTGCCGCTGCTATAGCGTGGTGCAAGGAAGAAAATGCCCGCTCAGAGCTCAGCGTGGTGCTTGAAATTCCAGGAGAGTCCTGGGGTGAAGAACAGTTAAATCAAGCCATGAAAACATTGTCCCCAGACAGGAAAGCATTGGTGATTGCTGTAAGGACAGACACAGGGACACCACATACTTATGCATTGATTGAGTGGAAACAGGAAATCCCTGAACACTTCAAGGGTCCAAGTGTGAAGTTGGCCAACAAGGGAGAACTTAATGTGATACACCCAGAGGCACCCAGAGAAGGTCCTACCTCATCCAGTCAAGCTGACTGTAGCAAACCAGAAGTTTCTGCCAAGTCACCTCTGGCCACCATTGGGCCCAAACGCTGTGCGGTCCTTGGGGAATTTGTCAAAACGTGTCAAAAGTATTCCCACGCATACTCAGCTGCGGGCTACAGGAAGCTCAGAATCTTCTCAGGAAGGCAGCCGGTGCCTCCATCGGAAGACAGTTTTGAAGAATGGCTGGACCAGGCTACCCAAGCTTTGGATGAATGGGACATACCAGAGCCCCATAAGAAACAGAGGATCACAGAGAGTCTGAAGGGACCTTCCCTGGAAGCCATTCGCAACTTAAAGCTCGGCAAGAAGAACTGTACTGCTCAAGACTACCTGAACATTTTGCAGGATGTATTCGGTCACACTGAGAAAGCCGCCTACCCCATCTACCAAATGGAACACTCTTATCAGAGAGAAGGAGAGAAATTGTCAGAATACATGAGGCGCCTGGACAAGATCATACATCAGATCCTGTTGAAAAAGGGGTTAGACCCTCGGGATGTGGACAAGATCTGAGTAAAGCAAGTTTTGAGAGGGGCTCAACCTTTAGAACCCCGTACCCTCCTGTTGAGGACCCGGCAAGATGGTGGTATCTTGAAATATCCAGACTTGATCCGGATTGTCAGGGAGGAAGAAGTCACGTTGGACAGCAAGAAGAAGAGTCAGAAACCTGAATCTGCTGCCGGGGTCAGAGTGATCAATGCGGATGATGGTGACCCTCAGGTTGAGCTTCTAAAGACTCATGTATCCCAATTGATAGAAATGATGTCCATATTGACCAACCAGCCAGCTGGTCTACCCAATGGAAATACTCCAGAGGAGCCCAAGAAGTTTCTCTGTTCTAATGTTGCCCAGGTGCAGAAACCAAGGAAGATGATGATCTGTTTCAATTGTGGAGGAGTCGGACATTATTGGGAAGTATGTCCAGGCCCGGAGAAAGCTGTAACCCAGTACCGCAAGCCGGCATAAAACTCCAGAGGGCCCCGGCGAAGGAGTCAACCGGGTGCCCACCAGTTCCAGCTAACTCCATGAAATCTAACGAAGCGAGGAGACAACATCGGGAGTCCCAACCCTCGCCTGGGGCTCCAGCTGTTGCCTCTGAGCAAGCTAAAGTCTCCCGCTCCTTAACCCAACCTGCCCGGCGACGGAGAGTCAGTGCACACCAGACCCAACAGGGGTCGAGATCCAGCCAAAGTTCCAAGAAAAAGGAAGTAAGGGTACAAATCACTGAACCGACCAAGCAGGCTCCACTCAGAAGCTTTCCTGTCAAGTTAGTGGGGCCCTCCCCAGTAGTCTCCATCCAGGTAGAGGGGATCTACGCCAAGGCCCTCCTGGATACTGGGGCTCAAGTGACTCTCCTGTACAGAGACTTCAATGAAAAGTACCTTAAACACTTGCCTTTGCAGAAGTTGGAAGAACTGGAGATATGGGGCATTGGAACTCAAAACTTCCCCTATGATGGTTATTTACAGTAGGTGCCGCCGATATTGTGTCAATCTCTCCTCTTCTAGCGGCGAGATTGACACCCTACGAGCTCCGTCGCGAGAGCCAGCGCCGAGCTGTCTCGTCATCGGGAAAGGAAAATTTTTGTTTTTCCTTTCACAATGAGCGACACGCATTACCGGTAGACGGAGATCCGACGTGGATTCCCGCCAATACCAGGCACTGTTTGGTATGAATCCTGAGCGGGAACTCCACGCCAATTTTTAAATAAAAAACTGGCATGGGTTCCCCCTCCAGGAGTATACCAGGCCCTTGGGTCTGGTATGCATTTGAAGGGGACTCCCCTAAGCCGAAAAATCGGCCTGGGGGTCCCCCTCAAATTCCAAACGAGACCCTTATCCGAGCACACAACCTGGCAGGCCGCAGGGGAAGAGGGGGGGACGAGAGAGCGCCCCCCCTACTGAATCGTACCAGGCCGCATGCCCTCAACATGGGGGGGTTTGGTGCTCTGGGGCAGGGGGGCGACCTGCGGCCCCCCCACCCCAAAGCACCCTGTCCCCATGTTGATGAGGACAGGGCCTCTTCCCGACAACCCTGGCCGTTGGTTGTCGGGGTCTGCGGGCGGGGGCTGATCGGAATCCGGGAGCCCCCTTTAATAAGGGGCCCCCCAGATGCCAGCCCACCACCCAATGTGAATGAGTATGGGGTACATCGTACCCCTACCCATTCACCTGGTGGAAAAAAATGGCAATAAAAAAACACACACAGCTTTTTAAAGCAATTTATTGCACAGCTCCAGGGGTCTCTTCCCTCTTCGGGGGTCTCCGGTGTCGTTGCCGCGCTCTCCGGTTCTTTCTTCCTTCTGCCGGGCCACCGCTATCTTCTTCCAGCTCTTTTGCTAGCGGGGCCCGGTCTTCTTCGTTGCCTTCTTCCCTCTTCTCCTCTCCGATTCTTTCTTCCTTCTGCCGGGCCTCCACTATCTTCTTCCAGCTCTTTTGCTAGCGGAGGCCCGGTCTTCCCCGTCGTCTCGTCTGGCTCTCCGTTGTCCTTCTGCCGGTCCCTCCAATATCTTCTTCCAGCTCTTTCGGTAGTGGAGGGGCCGGTCTTCCCGTTGGTGCCGTCGGCGTCTTCTTCCCTCTCCTCCTCCTCGATGTTGACTCGTCGCTTCCTCTCGCAGTAATGCTAAATCTTCGGTCCGCAGCAATTTATATAGGCTTCTCATGACGTCACAGTCACATGCTCCCATGACGTCACAGTCACATGCTCCGGGGCCAACCGGAGCATGTGACTGTGACGTCATGAGAAGCCTATATAAATCGCTGTGGACCGAAGATTTAGCATTACTGCGAGAGGAAGCGACGAGTCAACATCGAGGAGGAGAAGAGGGAAGAAGACGCCGACAGCGCCGACGGGAAGACCGGCCCCTCCACTAGCGAAAGAGCTGGAAGAAGATAGTGGAGGGGCCGGAAGAAGGACAATGGAGAGCCGGACGAGACGACGGGGAAGACCGGGCCTCCGCTAGCAAAAGAGCTGGAAGAAGATAGCGGAGGCCCGGCAGAAGGAAGAAAGAATCAGAGAGGAGAAGAGGGAAGAAGGCAACGGAGAAGACCGGGCCCCGCTAGCAAAAGAGCTGGAAGAAGATAGCGGTGGCCCGGCAGAAGGAAGAAAGAACCGGTTAGCGCGGCGACGACACCGGAGACCCCCGAAGATGGAAGAGACCCCCGGAGCTGTGCAATAAATTACTTTAAAAATCTGTGTGTGTTTTTTTTATTGCCATTTTTTTCACCAGGTGAATGGGTAGGGGTACTATGTACCCCATACTCATTCACATAGGGTGGTGGGCTGGCATCTGGGGGGCCCCTTATTAAAGGGGGCTCCTGTATTCCGATCAGCCCCCGCCCGCAGACCCCGACAACCAACGGCCAGGGTTGTTGGGAAGAGGCCCTGTCCTCATCAACATGGGGACAGGGTGCTTTGGGGTGGGGGGGCCGCAGGTCGCCCCCCTGCTCCAGAGCACCAAACCCCCATGTTGAGGGCATGCGGCCTGGTACGGTTCAGGAGGGAGGGGGACCGCTCTCTCGTCCCCCCCTATTCCCCTGCGGCCTGCCAGGTTGTGTGCTCGGATAAGGGTCTGGTTTGGACTTTGAGGGGGACCCCCAGGCCGATTTTTTGGCTTAGGGGAGTCCCCTTCAAATCCATACCAGACCCAAGGGCCTGGTATGCTCCTGGAGGGGGAACCCATGCCGGTTTTTTATTAAAAAATTGGCGTGAAGTTCCCGCTCAGGATTCATACCAAACAGTGCCTGGTATTGGCGGGAATCCACGTCAGATCTCCGTTCAATACAGTGCCGCGTCTCCTCGCTATTGCAGCGAGCGCGAGATGTGTCGCCACTCTGTCGCCGAGATGTCGGCACCCCTGTCGCCGAGAATCTCTGTGATAGGATCGCAATGAATATACAATGTCGGCAGCAACTACTGTACCAATCAAACTAACCTTTGACCCCTCAGTGGCTGGAGAAACAGAGACTTTTGACACCTTGGCAGTGGTCTGCCCTCGCCCACCAGGGGCTGGTAAAAGTTCTCTCATTATAGGGACCAACACTGACCTGGTCAGGAGACTGTTAACGCCTCTAGCCCAAGAGCGGGGTACTTCAACTACAGGAATGCACCCCCTGCTGAAACAAGTGTACCAGCGCCTAGTATTAGAACAGAAAGCTCCCACAGAAGGGGTAGGCAAGATCTGGCGTCTGGATAGAGGAGAAAGAGTACTACAGCCCGGGGAAGTGACTTGTCTGAGAGCGTCTGTCAAGCTTACTTGGAAGCAACCAGGCCCCTTCATTGTCCTTGAAACAGACCAATCAAAGGAAGGAAGAGGAATAGAAATTATCCCCGAAGTGGTTCCATTAAAGGCCCTACAGAGGAATCATGGGAAGGTCTCAGTGAGCGTTCGCAACACGACCACTTTACCAGTGAAGGTACCGGCCAGAATGCTATTGGGCCAAGTAAGCACCGCCACCCTAGTCTCGCCATCTGATTTGAAGAGGCTGGAGGAGGGTGATATCCCAGTGGAGAAGTTCTACCCAGAAGACACAACCCTTCCACCAGAATTTAGAGAAAGGGTTAGGGCCCAGATCGCCCGATGGCAGACTGCCTTCTCCAAGAACGAATTTGATGTAGGGTGTGCGAAGAGTGCCACCCACAAGATCCGCTTGCAGGAAGACAAACTATTCAGAGAAAGGGTCCGACGGGTTCCTCTGGGGAACTTGGAGGACCTACGTGAACAATTGGCGGAACTCAAAAGAGCGGGGATCATCAGAGAATCCAGGAGCCCCTACACTTCTCCAATAGTGGTGGTACGGAAAAAAAATGGTTCGTTGAGGCTGTGCATTGATTACCGAACACTAAACAGAAGAACTATCCCTGACCAATACACCACCCCCCGGATAGAAGATGCTCTGCAGAGTCTGTCAAGAGCCAAGTGGTTCAGTGTGATGGACCTGAAGAGTGGGTACTATCAGATCCCCAAGCATCCGGGGGATAAAGAGAAAACTGCCTTCATTACCCCAGTGGGGTTCTTCGAGTTTGACCGCATGCCCCAAGGGTTATCAGGAGCCCCCGCCACTTTTCAAAGGCTGATGGAGAAAACAGTGGGCGACATGAACTTGATAGAAGTGCTGGTGTACCTGGACGACATCATAGTGTTCAGTAGAACACTGGAAGAGCATGAAGAGTGGTTGGAGAAAGTCCTGAAGAGACTTCATGAAGAAGGCCTAAAGCTCTCCATGGAGAAGTGCCAGTTCTATAAGCCCTTGGTCCACTACCTTAGCCACATCGTGTCTGCTGAGGGAATAGCTACCGACCCTGAGAAGCTGGATACCATCACCTCTTGGCCAAGGCCTACCAATGTGACTGAGCTTCCGTCATTTCTGGAATTCTGTTCTTACTACAGAAGATTTGTAGAAGGGTTTGCTAAGACAGCCACTCAATGAACTACTAAGGAGTGAAGGAGAGGAAGATGTCCCAGAACCACTAAAACCTGTGAAGCCCACAGTGGGGCCTAGAAGACCCAAAGAATCCATCCAGGATCAGTGGACTTCAAAGTGTGAAGAGGCTTTCGCTCAACTGAAAAGGAGCCTATCCACTGCCCCAGTCTTGCCCTATGCTGACACCATCAAGCCATACGAACTGCATGTTGATGCCAGTCGAGATGGGCTTGGCGGAGTGCTATACCAGGAACATGATGGTCACTTACGGCCCGTTGCCTATGCGAGTAGGGTTTGGTCCCTGCTGAAAGGAATTACCCCACGCATAAGCTTGAGTTTTTGGCCCTAAAGTGGGCTGTAGTGGATAAGTTGAGAGACTACCTCTATGGGGCAGAGTTCATGGTGAAGACCATCAACAATCCACTCACCTACCTCCTCACTACAGCCAAGCTGGACGCCACAGGACATAGGTGGTTGGCCGCCCTCTTGGGTTTCAACTTTAGTCTGAAATATCGACTTGCAGTTGGGAACAGGGACGCGGACGCCCTCTCAAGAAGGCCTCATGGCCCCAGTGACCCCACAGAGGAGTGGACTCGGCTGACACCAGAAGGGGTGCGAGCTCTATACCAAGGAGCTGAACGTCAGGCTGGAGCAGGATCCAGGGCCGAAGAGATTGGAGTCTCTGCTGCTTGAGTACCCAAATGCTACTGCAATGTAACTCAAGTGGGAGATGAAGGCCTGCCCAAGCTGTCAAAGAAGGACCTGAGAAGGGACCAGTTGGAAGACGCTCTAGGAAATTTGGCATTGAAGGCCCTGGAGAGCCAGTGCTCTGACATGCTCCTCACTGATTTCTCAAAGGAGGCTCATCTGCTAAATAGGGAATGGGATCGGTTGCAGTTGCATCAAGGGGTGGTCTACCAAAGGGGCCCCTCTGATGGTCTGGAAGAAAAATGGCCCTTCATGATAACCATGGCCATTTAAGGCCCAAAAGAACTTTCTATTTGGTGAGGGATCGATTCTACTGGCCCTGCATGCGGGCCGAAGTTGAGGGTTACTGCCACTCTTGTATTAGATGTATCCAAAGAAAGACTCTGCCTTCCCGAGCTGCCCCAATGGGCCATCTTCAGAGTCAGGGACCCATGGAGCTGGTGTGCATAGACTTTCTTTGCCTGGAGCCGGATCTGAGTGGACAGGGAAATATTCTGGTGGTGACTGATCACTTTACGAGATATGCCCAAACTTTCCCAACAAAGGATCAGCAAGCATCAACAGTGGCCAAGGTCTTGGTAGAGAAGTTCTTCGTTCACTATGGTTTGCCCCAGTGTATCCATTCGGATCAAGGAAGAGACTTTGAAAGTAGCCTTATTCAAAGACTTTTAGACCTCTTGGGCATCAAAAAGTCCAGAACAACTCCTTATCACCCCCAAGAGGATGCTCAACCTGAAAGGTTTAACCGAACTCTCCTTAACATGCTTGGCACTTTAAGTTCAGAGAAGAAACAACACTGGAGCAAACATGTAGCTGCCATTGTTCATGCCTATAATAATACTGCAAATGATGCTACAGGATACTCTCCTTATCGGTTAATGTTTGGACGAGAGGCTCGATTACCAGTAGACCTGGCCTTTGGCATATCTTTGGATCACACCTCAGCAACCTCTCACAGAGGATATGTTGATCGGCTGCGAAAAAGTCTAAAGGACGCCTATGACAAGGCCCAAGCTACCTCGGACAGGAGGGGACTGAGGAACAAAAAGAACTTTGATCTTAAAGTCCGAGTGAAGGACCTGCAGCCAGGTGATAGAGTACTGTTGAGAAATCTGGGTGTCCCTGACAAGCACAAATTGGCTGATCGCTGGAAGTCACAGCCTTATGTCATCTGCAAGCAACTACCAGGGCTCCCAGTATACCAGATCAGGCCCGAAGGGACTGTAGGCCCACTAAAGACTTGGCATCTGAATCACCTGCTGCCCCTCTCAGAGGCAGTTCGCCTGCCACTAATGTCAGATCCACAGGCGCCTCCTTAAACTTCTCAAGGGTCTTGGCCTGTCACTAGGTTGCAGTCTGTACCTCAAGATATGGAGGATGAAGACACTGAAGATGAGGAGGCGGAATCAGACTGGTTGTGGTTATCTCAACTGTTAGAACCCACAAACTCTTCATTGTCGCCACCTGAAGTGTTTGACATTGGGACTCTCAGGCCAGAGGCTCCTGAGTTTGTGCCTCAACGTATGCTTTCTGAGGAGCTGGAGGATGATCAGGTCTCCCTGAGACTGGAAGAACCTGAAGAAGTTTCACCCCTTTCAGAAGGAGTACTGGAAGATGTGGAAGAGACAATGTCAAATGTGTCCGAGCAAGGAGAAGAAGCCGTGGAGAGACAAGAGTCAAGTGTACTTGAGACCTTAGCACCTAAGGAGCAGAGAGAAAGAAGCGCCATTCACCCGCCCAAGAGACTGACTTACAATCAATTGGGTGAATGCTCTGAAGAGGCTGTGCTCACCTCAAAATGAACAACTGAGATGCCTGGTCCCTCCACTACACATTTGGTGGGGGACAACCCCAGCTCACCCCCTGGCACATCTGTTTGGGCCATTCCTGTTAAGGTGGCCTATAGGCAGAGCAACCTCCTTTTTAAAGCCTGGTGGGGGGTTCCGCTGCCTAGTTCTTATGAAAATGTGAATTGCCTTATTTCTTGCAAACACTAACTGGTCCCTTTTCTCCTTGTGTATCTGAACAAAGCATGTAACAGGTCACCAACTGCTGCTGTCTTTGGGGACCAAAGATTTCAAGTGGGGGGAGTGTGTAGCAAGGTGTCACTTTTGCACGTAGCTTATGGACTACAGTTTGTGTTTAATGAGAACTCAATTCCTTTTGTTGTCCGTTTGTATCATACTGCTGCAATTTGTTTGGTTCAGCTATGATAAGAACAATGCATGACGGAACTTGTGGTGCGGGGAGACAGACTCTATTGCTATTGGTCAGAAATAGACTACAAGGCCCACAACGCCACTGTGCTCCTAGGGTGCGTGGCGCCACGAACAGCCTGCTGGGAGAACTTATTTAAGACAAGGCGGGGCTTGTGTTCCGTCTCTTGGGAGGCCATCAGGCAAGAGGCCTGCAGCGAGGGTGCTTGGGCCAGAGAGGCCTGGGCATAAGGTGACGGAGGCTGGATCACCTGACGGAGGTATTCCTGTCACAGCCCTGCTGATCGGGCCAGGGAGAGGGACCGTTTTGCGCTCCCGAGCAGTGTCATCTTACTTTAAAAAAGTAATTAGTTACAGTTACAAATTACTTCTCCCAAAAAGTAATTGCGTTAGTAACTCAGTTACTAAATTGGAAAAGTAATTAGTTACTCGGCAAAGTAACTGTGACTTTTTTTTTAATATTGACTCATGTATAAGCCGAGGGTGAGAAATGCACTAGCTACTGTAAGTGGAAAAGAGGATCAACAATGCCCATCTGCAGCTGCATACCTCACTGTGTCTATTGCATACCTCCCTGTGTCCTGTGCATGCCTACCTGTGCAGATCTTCCTACCTCACGGTGTTCTGTGTACCTCCATGTGTCCATTGCAGCCTACCTGTGTCCTGTGCATGCCTCCGTGTGCCGATCTGCAGCCTCCGTGTGCCCATCTGCAGCTCCGTGTGCCGTTTTGCATCCACCGATCAGCGTGTCATAAAAACATACGGCGGCCATTCCAGTATTCAAAAGCCGCGCCTCCTCCTCGTCTGTGATAGGTGGAACACTCAATTTCCCAGCATTCAGTGTTCCGCCTATCACGAACATCTGCTCATCCTCATAACATGGACGAGGATGAGAGGATGTCCGTGATAGGCTGAACACTGACTGCTGGGAAATTGAGTGTTCCGCCTATCACAGACGAGGAGGCGTGGTGTTTGAACACTGGAATGGCCGCCATCTGTCTGCATGACACGCTGATCAGGTAGGCAGGCGGCGGCGACTCGATTAGATGTAATTGCAGTAACGCCGCCCAAGTAATGGGAACGGCGTTACCATGAGGGGAAGAGTAATCAGTTAAATTACTTGTTACCCTCTAAAGTTACTGCATTAAGTAACGCTGTTTACTTTAACGCAGTTACTACCATCACTGCTCCCGAGCATCCGGAGTCACCTGTCCACCGACGCCTTGTGGGCGGCTAGGCGGAGGACCAGGGACCACGACTCGTCCGGAAGCTGAGAACCAAGAGGGCCCAGTCAGAGAATACCAGTGAGGCGAGGCCTCATGTGGTGAGTAGGGTTGAGTGAACCGAACTGTAAAGTTTGGGTTCGTACCGGACTTTTGAATTTTTGGGTCCCGGACCCGAACCCGAACAATTGACTGTATGTTCGGGTTCGGGTCCAGTGTTCGGCGATGTAATGGTGCATTTCTAAACTTTTGTTTAACTGGTGTGCCCTTAGAAGCCATCACAGCCATGCCTACTAGTGGCATGGCTGTGATTGGCCAGTGCAGCATGTGACCCAGCCCCTATATAAGCTAGAGGCACACAGCACAGCACGTCACTCTGCTTTAGACAGTATAGGGAAAGGATCCTGGCTGCTGTTGCTGAGAGGGAGAGAATGAAATGATAGGAGTTAGTCCTGATTCTGCAATCTACTGAGAGAAAAGATAGAGACAGTGTAGGGCAAGGTTCCTGTTGCTGCTTTCAGGGAGAGAGATTTATCTAGGAGTCCAGATTCAGAGATCTAATAACTCAGCGATCTGCGTAGATTTACCTGGTTGGGTTGCAGTGCACAGTCTTTTTACACTGCCATGAGCCCAGTGCCAGAGAAAATCAAACTTTCATCTGCAAGCTCAGTGCACCAGCACTGCATATGTTACGTTGAGATACACCCTGTACATACTGTGGGTGTATTCTGCTCTTCCAAAAACACCCATTTAGGGCAAAAAAAAATAAAAAATTTGCAGTGTTTTCTGCATATATGCAGGTGTGAGATAAACAATTTATATATTTTTCTTCTATTGTTTTATTCTAAAAAAATAATTTTAGGACAAAAACTTTTTTTGAATAGCATTTTCTGCAGTTCTGTAGGTGTGAAATACACCGTTTACATACTGTGGGTGTATTCTGCTCTTCCAAAAACACCCATTTAGGGCCACAAAAAATATTTTGCAGTGTTTTCTGCATATCTGGAGGTGTGTGAGATAAACAATTTATATATTTTTCTTCTATTGTGCTATTCTAAAAACATTTTTTTTTTTACCACCAGCACCTCAGAAGGCAGGGTTAGCATGGCTGAAATGTGGAAAAGCTTTGTCAGCACGCCACAACAACCAGCACCACCAGCTGAGATGGAACATCTTAGCAGGAGGCAGCATTTTCACCAACATGGTGGAGCAGTATGTGTGCACACGCCTACACGTACAGAATGACCCCTTCAACTTCTGGGTCTCCAAATTGGGCACATGGCCTGAGCTTGCCCTTTACGTCTTGGAGGTGCTGGCCTGCCCTGCAGCCAGTGTATTATCTGAACGTGTATTTAGCACGGCAGGGGGCGTTATCACAGACAAGAGCAGCCTCCTGTCCAGAGCCAATGTGGACAAGCTCACGTTCATTAAAATGAACCAGGCATGGATCCCACAGGACTTGTCCATACCTTGTGCAGAATAGACATGTATACCGGTGTTCTGGCCCCTACTGTGCAGTACGGAGGACAAGGAGATTCACGAAATCTCGAAGATGAACGAAGATGAACGGTATGTCCACCATCCAAGTGGACATACGGTAGAACATAGTAACAGGGCCCCTCACGGGCTCGCTTGGCTCGCCACGCTTCGGGCACGGTCTCGCTTGGCTCGGCTTGAACCTCGGATGGTGTGGCTTGAACCTGGACTCAACGCGCAGGCGCCGTTCGTCTTCGGAGATTTTCGAAATCCCCTTGTCCTACGTACTGAGCAAGCGCAGTACAGGGTGGACACTATCCGACGGGGGACAGAATTCGACACATCACCGGCCTTACCCAGCCATTGTTGTATTTTTGAACCAGTGTTGGCTACCTCATCCTCCTCCACCGCTGCTTCCACCTACATAGCCACATCCACCGCCACCTCAACCTCCTACTCCATATGGACCTCGTCCTCCTAGGTCAAGATTATAATTTTTATTTTTTAAAATTTCAAAGTATTTTATTTTCCCACTAGCTTATCCATTAAATTGAAAAATATTTTTTCCAGAAAGGGCGTATTCTGGGGCATTCCCACCATATGTGTTGCTTCGTGCCGTTGAGTTTCTGAGGTTCTTAATGACTTCCTGTACCTCTTCTGCTGAGAAGGGGGCCTCCAGCATATTATTTTTTTTATGTTATTTTAAGTTATTTCCCTATCCACATTTGTCTGCAGAGCACTTGTCATGCTCGTAACAATATTTAGCTGCCATTTGCAGCCCTCTAGCCATTTCCATTACTTTTTTAGAGCCATTTTAGTCCTCAGAAGTTCGGGTCCCCATTGACTTCAATGGGGTTCAGGTTCGGGGTCAAGTTCGGGTCAAGTTCGGTCCCGAACTCCAACTTTTTTCCGAAGTTCGCCCGAACCCGTCGAACTTGAACATCCAGGTGTCCACTCAACTCTAGTGGTGAGAGGGCACCTGCCCACTAACATAATTAACTGTGTTGCAGGAAGGTGACTTCCATACTTTTACTTACACTTGCTGGCAACTGCAGTGCCGCAAGCGGAGACACGCAACATTCAGGAGTGAGTTAGCACCTTGGGAAGGATCAGTATTTCACTTGCCCTTTTCACCACACATGTTTAGTGTTTAATCTTTCTTCATCCTTTCTGTTGGATTACAAATACTCAAGTGCACCAACAAAAGCTATCGAAGATTTCTGGAGACTTTTTAGGATCAATCAACAGTTCAGCTCGCCGACTAGGTCGATACAGCGGGACATGTACCACTAAAGCTGCCCACCAGGGGGAGGCAGATAGCTTGTTGAACTTGCACGTGTAAATCAACTGTTTTCATTTACTTTATTGTCATTATGCTGTTTTAGTGAGCTAGGTTGGACTTGGTGGAGAAGTAGCCCACTGCGGATATCATTACAGTGGGAGATTCCTCCATTGTGCACTTCTTCAGGTCTGCCCCACTCCATACATTTCCAACATAGAAAATACCGCTGCTTTCTTAGCTGGGTTGCCCATCCCTCAGACATTCCAGGAGCCTATATTCAATATTTTAGACTGCATATCAAAAAATAAAAAAAGAGGAGAAAAAGAGGAAGAGAGAATCCTCAACAAAAAGTGTAATAAAGCCAAGTGAACAAATACCACCCTACGTATAATCATTTCCCTTTGTAACTCAGTACCCCAATATTCTTGTTTCCCGTGTTGTGTTATGAATATAACTAGGGATGAGCTTCGAGTTCGAGTCAAACTCATGTTCGACTCGAACATTGCCTGTTCGCACGTTCGCCGAACAGCAAACAATTTGGGGTGTTTGCGGCAAATTTGAAAAGCCGCGGAACACCCTGTAAAAGTCTATGGGAGAAATCTAAAGTGCTAATTTTAAAGGCTTAGATGCAAGTTATTGTCATAAAAAGTGTTTGGGGACCCGGGTCCTGCCCCAGGGGACATGTATCAATGCAAAAAAAGTTTTAAAAACGGACGTTTTTTTCGGGAGCAGTGATTTTAATAATGCTTAAAGTGAAACAATAAAAGTGAAATATTCCTTTAAATTTCGTACCTGGGGGGGGGGGGGTGTATAGTATGCCTGTAAAGCAGTGCTCGTTTCCCGTGCTTAGAACTGTCCCTGCACAAAGTGTCATTTCTGAAGAAAAAAAGTAATTTAAAAGCACTCGCGGCTATAATGAATTGTCGGCTCCCGGCAATACAGAGAAAATCATTGATAAAAAAAAATAAAAAAATGCGTGGGGGTCCCCCCCAAATTCCATTACCAGGCCCTTCAGGTCTGGTATGGATATTAAGGGGAACCCTGCGTCAAATAAAAAAAAAATTACGTAGGGTTCCCCCCAAATATCCATACCAGACCCTTCAGGTCTGGTATGGATTTTAGGGGGAACTCCACGCCAAATTAAAAAAAAAATGGCGTGGAGTTCCCCCCAAAAATCCATACCAGACCCTTTATCCGAGCACGCAACCTGGCAGGCCGCAGGAAAAGAGGGGGGACGAGAGAGCGCCCCCCTCCTGAACCGTACCAGGCCACATGCCCTCAACATAGGGAGGATGCTTTGGGGGTCTGTGACCCCTCAAAGCACCATGTCCCCATGTTGATGGGGACAAGGGCCTCATCCCCACAACCCTTGCCCGGTGGTTGTGGGGGTCTGCGGGCGGGGGGCTTATCGGAATCTGGAAGACCCCTTTAACAAAGGGGACCCCGAGATCCCACCCCCCCCATGTGAATTGGTAAGGGGTACATTCTACCCCTACTTTTTCACAAAGAAAGTGTAAAAAATTGTAAAAAAAAAACACACAGACACAGTTGGGAAAGTCCTTTATTAAAAATAAAAAAATAAAAAATAAAAAACCAATTCCAGTGATGTAATCCAGTGTCCCGCGGTGATCTGATGTCCAGCGCTGCAGTCTCCACTCCACACAAAACGTCATTGGCTGAGTGGACCTGATGGGGAACTTCCTCCACAGTGTAATAAAGGAATAGACCTTCACTGGGTGTAAGGCTGAGCGGACCTAATGAGGAACGTGAGAAGGGGCGGGTCTATTCATTTATTACACTGCGGAGGAAGTTCCCCATCAGGTCCGCTCAGCCAATGACGTAGGCGGGGTATGAGGTACGAGGGGGCGGGGTCACCCCCCAGATCATAGGGGTAAACCCCGGGATTCTGCCTACGTCATTGGCTATTCTCCGGAAAGCGGGTGACCCCGCCCCCTCGTATGTCAGATCCCGCCTACGTCATTGGCTGAGCGGACCTGATGGGGAACTTCCTCCGCAGTGTAATAAATAGATCCGCCCCTTCTCACGTTCCCCATCAGGTCTGCTCAGCCTTACACCCACTGAAGGTGACCCCGCCCCCTACGTCATTGGCTGAGCGGAGCTGATGGGGAACTAAGACAGGTATGTGCACCCACTTCCGTGTATGCACTCTGCGGGTAGACTGCGGGTAGTGCGTCACTTCCCGGTCCCCCCCCCCCCCACGTTGTGTTCTGAGAAACACACGGCTCCCAGAACACAGCGGGGACCAGTGAAGCCACAACGCTTCACTTCCTGATTCCTTCACCCATGATGGCGGTGGGGGCAGCCGAGAGACAAGCAATCGCTCGTCTTCTGCTGCTGATGTCGCTGGACTCCAGGACAGGTAAGTGTCCTAATATTAAAAGTCAGCAGCTGCAGTATGTGTAGCTGCTGGCTTTTAATATTTTTTTACGGCGGAGCTCGGCTTTAAAGTCGGCTCTCCCTCTGCTGGGGGCCAGGTACAACAATTATCTCAGGCGCTTTTTGAACCACTCCCGCGCTTTTATTACTTGCATTTTTTGTTCCTGACACTACTTCGGTTTATGTTGATTGTCCTTGGCTCTTCCTGTCTGCTAACATTTTTACTTGAGACTGCTGTCCCCCTTTAGTTGGTGTATGGTCTGGAGTATGAGCTCGGTACGCTCGCTCGTCTCCTCGCCGCTCCCCCTCGTCCTCGCACATCAACCGCCTGAAGTCTCGTGGGATTCTGCTCCTGTCCCAGGCAAGTAAGCTCGGGGATGATACCAAGGATAATGCCACTTAGCTGCTGCCACCTCCACCTTCTTATCTCCACTGGGAGCCGCTGGGACCCGCTTGTAAGAGAGCCGGGAGCAGGGAGAGAGCACACACAGGCTCTCACTCCTCACAGATCCAAACCACCATCACCATCCTATATTCTTTTTTTTTATTTTTTATTCTTTATTTTGTTTTTTCAAGATTTCAATTATGTTACATCAATACATTTCCATTGATCCAGCCAAGATAATAAGCATACAAAAATAATACTGAATACTAAGAGATTCCTGGCTCTCTCCTTATACTCACATTTCTAAAATCTCGATTTCATCCCCCCCCCTCCCCTTTTATATCCCCCTCCCCCCTTCTACCTCTTATTTTCTACCATTTCTCTACTACTTTCTCAGATTTTCTACATAGCTCCATGTTTTCTTAAAATCTTTCCAACATTCCCACTTGTTTTTAAATCCTTTTTTTTCCTCCTCTACGCCGTACTTCAGTCCCTCCATACTGTATGTTTCTTCCACGGAATCTACCCACTCCCATATAGATGGACTTTCCACTTTTCGACATTTTTTTGGGATCAACCTTTTGGCCGCGTTTAATAAATGTGGGATCAGTGACTCTTTATACTGTTTCATTCCTCCATCCCCTCCGTGGAATAAAACTATCCAAGGATCTTTTTTAATCTCCTTCTCTGTAATAATTTTTATCATTTCCAGTATCTTTTCCCAGTAAGTTTGAATTTTAGGGCATTGCCACCATATGTGGGCCATTGTTCCCCTCCCCCCACATTCTCTCCAGCATTCTGCCTGTTCTACTTGAAATTTACTCAATTTATCTGGTGTGGCATACCAGCCTGTAATACATTTATAGTTCATCTCTGCGATCCTGCTGTCCATGGCAGACGAGTGGGCCAATTTTATTATTTTCTCTATAGTCCTTTTATCCCTACATGTTCCCAATTCTCTTTCCCATTTCTTTATAAATGGGGGCATCGCCAGTTCATCCACTGTCATCAGTAATTTGTAGAGTTTTGATATAGTTCCTGTTAAGTTATCGGCCATACAAAGCCGTTCCAACGTCGTAAGTTCCTCCCCAGACCTAATTGGCTGGGGAAGGCTTTGTACAAAGTGGGTCAACTGGTGGTACCTCCATTCATCTACTATCATTAATTCCCTATTGTGTCTCAATTCTTGAAGTGGTATAATTTTCCCTTTTTTTATTATATCTCTTAACTGTGCTCTCTCTTTTTTAATCCAATTTCCTCCCACTATTTTTTTTCCCGGTGCAAAATATTTGTTTTCTTTTAATTCTATAAGGGGAGAGTTATATTCCCTATCTATTTGTTTATGTAATCTATCCCAAATTTTCAGTGCTATTCGTGTCATGACGTGAGTGTTTTCTCCTAGTGCTCTAAACTGGGGGGGGTTCCATATTACACCTCCTAATTGTGTTTTTGCCATTGCCTTTTCAATATTTACCCACCTTTTTTCGTGCCTATCTTTGGCCCACTCCACTACCCGGGACAACACCACCGCATCATAATATTTTTTAATGTCTGGCACTGCCAGCCCTCCATGCTTTTTTTCCTGTTTTAATACAGAGAAGGAGATTCTATGTTTTTTATTATTCCATACAAAGTTCATTAGCATCTTTTTTAACACTCTGAAGTACGGTTGAGGTATTGCAACTGGTAACATCTGGAACTTATACAAGATTTTCGGCAGCACAACCATCTTTAAGATGTTAATTCTTCCTATCCATGATATCGGGCGGTTTATCATTTTTCTAATTTCGCTTTTTATTTCATTTAACAGAGGGATATAATTTATCTTGTATATTTTTTTTATTGAGTTGGCCAGTTTTACCCCTAAGTACTTAAGGTTCCTTCTGCCAAGGGAAGTTGTACTCTTTTCTTAAGCTCTGTTCTTATGCCTTTCCAATATTGACATTTAGAATCTCAGTTTTAGCTATATTGATTTTAAAATTTGATATTTCTCCATATTGTTTAATAGACTTGTGCACAACGGAAAAATTTGTTCCGTTTCGGTTCGTTTCTTTCCGGTCCTGTTGATTCGTAATCATTCGTAATTTTGCTAGACGGGATTTTTTGTGTTCGGACTCATTCGTATTTTTGCAAGCGACATTTTTCGTTGAATTTTTTGTTGCTTTATAATTCGTACTTTCGGTAGAGTACGTTGTTTTTCGTTGATTCTGGACACAACTCCTACTTTCGTAACTTTTTTTGGGTTCGTTGATTCGTAATTTTCCGTGTCTCTCTCACAACGACGCTGCCTATTATGCCTAATGTGCTTCGAATGGATTTGTACTTTTCTAAATACATAGCGGTTATTTGTAACGATTCGAAATCTCGTATTTTACTTTCGTTTTTTACATGCGGCTATAGGCTCCGCCCCTGTACACCATTTTGAGAGGGTTCAGCACGGTGAGGGAGAAGCAGAGAGCAGAGCAGAGTGAGTGTTATTGTGCTTCGAATGGATTTGAAATCTCGTATTTTACTTTCGTTTTTTCATGCGGCTATAGCCTCCGCCCCTGTACACCATTTTGAGAGGGAGTTCAGCATGGTGAGGGAGAAGCAGAGAGCAGAGTGAGTGTTATTGTGCTTCGAATGGATTCGTACATTCGTAACTTTTTTCATAACGAATTATGCCGAAGACCTTCGGGCATTCGCTATTTTGCGGTATAATTTATTTCGGATTCGGTTTTATTCAAAATTGCTCTGTTCGGAAATTCGAATGCTTCCGAATGTCCGAAAGTTGCTAAATTCGGACGAATTTTGATTCGTTACGAAACGAATTGCACAAGCCTATTGTTTAAGTGTTTTGAGTAAGTTCGGTAATGTGGTCCTGGGATTGTTAATAAAGAACAAGACATCATCCGCAAAAGCTGCGAGTTTGTGTATTCTTAACTATTTCCCATTTTCATCATCTGTGCTGACTATTTCCCATGCTTCCTTAAATAACCATGCCACTGACATGTTTTTTGACTATGCCTCTGCCTACTGCTTTGATTGCTTCCATGTGAACTGACCCTGGCCTGTTTTATCAACTACGCTTCTGCCTACCGCTTGGACTGCTTGCACGTGAACTGACCCTGGCCTGTTTTATGGACTATGCTTTTGCCTACAGCTTGGACTGATCAGTTGCCCTGCTACTGTAGTACACAAGGGTCTCACATGTGAGGGGCTCCAGATTTTTTTTTTCCGGATGGAGAAAACTATTTTTTTTTGTTGTCTCCAGGTTTCGTAATTTCCGGATTAGGGTCTGGAGTCCGGAGGAATTATAGAGATTTGGGTGGGTGAAGCCTCTACCCCTGTGCCCCTGTGCACAGGTCTTACCTGATTGCGGCCCTCAGCCTTCTGCTTACTTACTGCCATCATGCCTCTGCCTGCCGCATAAACTGACCACACCTCTGCCTGCTACCTGGACTATTGAAATAATTAGCTGTAGCAAGAGGCAGTATGTTTATGAAGTGCTGGAGAGCGATACAATGAGTGTCTGCAGGTAACAGTGTACCAGGAACAATATTATGGCTGTGCCGGCTGTCTCTGCCTGGACAATTTCTATGGACAAATGCTTTGGCTGTGCTGACGATATCCTTGTGTTGACTATAGACAATATTCCTGCCTGCTGCCTGGATAATTACTATTGTTGTCGCTAAGCACATCCTTTCCTGCTGCCTGCTGCCTGTTGCCTGGACCATTTCTCTCCTCTGTGGACAATTTTTTTTTTTTACTTTTCCTCAATAGAATTTATTTTGGAGTGCAATTTTTGGTATGTAAATGCTATGTGTTAGAAATATGAAGGGTCTTCAAAAATCATAGGTTGTCAGGAAATTAGATGTGTAATTCATGCTCCTAGAATGCCTGAAGGTGCTATTTGAATGTTGGGTCTCTGTATGTGGCCATTCATTGTAAAAGTCTCACACATGTGGTATCACCATACTCAGGAAGAGTAGGAGAATCTATTTTGGGGTGCAATTTTTGCTATGTGCATGCTATGTGTTAGAAATATCTTATAAATTGACAACTTTGAGTAAATAAATTGCGTTTTTCATTTTTTTTCCCACATTTTCCAAAAACTTCTGGAAAAAAATGAACCGTTCAAAAGACTCATTAATCCTCATAGATTATATGTTGGGGTGTCTGCTTTCCAAAATGGGGCAAGTTTGTGGGCATTTCCATTGTCCTGGTGCTCCAGGGCCTTCAAAAATGTAATAGGTGGTTGAGAAATGAGATGTGTAATTTATGCTTGTAGAACATCTGAAGGTGCTACTTCAATGTTGGGCCTCTGTATGTGGCAAAGATGTGTAAAAGTCTCACACATGTGGTATCGCCATGCTCAGGAGTAGCAGAATGTATTTTTGGGTGTTGTTTTTGCTATATACTGTACATGTTCTGTGTTGGAAATATTTAAAAAATGTACAACTTTGTGTAAAAAAAAAATGCGTTTTTCATTTTTTTCCCAAATTTTTTCTAAAAACTTCTGGAAAAAAATGAACTGTTCAAAAGAATCAATTTGCATCATAGATTATATGTTGGGGTGTTTGCTTTACAAAATGGGGTCATTTTTTGGGCGTTTCCATTGTGCTGGTGCTCCAGGGACTTCAAAAGTGTGATAGTTCGTCATGAAATTATATGTGTAATTTATGTCCATAGAATACCTGACGGTGCTCCTTGCATGTTGGGCCTCTGTATGAGGTCGACGACCGAAATAAACAAAACAGAAAAAAAACAGAACAGTTCCGCCTCCATGTGAGTCGGCCGCCGAGTGACCCTACTCCCACCGTGACAGCTGTTTTATATAGCTGAGTGCGGGGCCCCCTGGTGACGTGTACGTGTACGGGGTTTCCCCGTGGCATCTGAGGGGGGCGGTATCATCCGTATATGTCACCGGGTGGCCCTGTGGCGTTTCCCCAAGGCGTCAGAAGGAGGCAGGGTCACCTGTATACGTCACCGGGTGGCCCTGCTGTGTTACCACGTGACATCAGAGGGGGGCGGGGTCACCCGTACACGTCACCAGGGGGCCCCGCCCTCAGATACATAACAGCTGTCACGGCGGGAGTAGCGTCATTCGGCGGCCGCCTCCCATGGAGGCGGAACTGTTTAGTTTTTAGTTTTTTTTTATCATTCTTTATTTATATTTCAGGTGTGGAACAGACAATGAGGCACAACTTTTCATTCCATTTTATACATATTTTCTCTCCCTTCCCCTCAGTGCCCCCCCCTCCCCCAAGTACGGGCAGGAGGGGGGCGGCAAGGAGAGGCACACCAAAGAAAACCCAACACAGGAAAACTCTCATTCCAATCCCCCACAACCCAATGTATATATCTTCCTCAGTTAACCTAGTCATACTATACTCTTTCCACATATCCCAATGGGCACAGGGAGTACTTTTAAACATTACTATTTCATGTTCTCCTCCTTTTTTGTCTCCATTAGTCTTTCATAAATGAAATAATAGAAACTTTATTCAGTCTCCTCAGGGTCTACCTTTATTATTGCTTCCATCATCCCCCTTCTCTTCATTCCCCCCGTTTCCCGCCTTTCTATCAGTACCCCCATCTGCCCCTTTTTATTTTACTTCTTTTACCACCCTCGTCCACCCCCTCCCCCCCCCCAACAACAAAACAACCCAAAAAAAAATTGCATTTGAAACTTCTTCCTAACTCCCGTCTCTCCCCTACATCTCCCCCCGCCCCCCCATGGGGTTTGGGCCGTATTCCCTTTTTCCCCTTCCTCTCTCCCTCTTCCTCCCTCTCCCCCCGCTGCCCTTCCTTAACTGGACTATTCCCCTTTCATCAACCTCCTTCCTTCTTCCGATTCAGTAAACAGATTCCATTTCGTCCAAATTTTAGTATATTGCTCTTTTCTATCTTGGGCCGACAGGACCATATCCTCTATGACCCCTACATTCCTGACTCTGTTTAGCCATTCTACAATTGAAGGGGGTCTAGTGTCCTTCCAGCGGCGTGCAAAACACGCCTTTGCCTCGTTGACCATATAACATAGTACTGAGTTTTTATATATCTGTGTTGGTATTTCTGAAAGGTGTAGTAAGAAAAGAGCAGGATCATCTTGTATTTGGTCTGTTGTAAATTTTTGCATTATCCATCGTACTTCTGACCAGTATTGTCTGATCTTTGGACATGTCCAAAATATGTGTAGTAATGTTCCCTGTCCACCACTACATCTCCAGCACTGGTCAGAAGCTTCTGGACTAAACTTACAAATTTTTGAGGGTGTGTAGTACCATCTGGTAATTACTTTGTAGTTCAGTTCCTGAGTTCTAGAGCAAACTGATGTATTTAGTGAGAGATATATTATCTTCTGGCTTTGGGCTTGTGTGAACATACTATTCATATCTCTTGCCCATTTCCCTATTGCTGGGATCTCAAAGTTATCTGGGGGTGAAATTAACATTGTATACATTTTAGATATCTTCCGGGCCAGCGGTTCCTTCTCTTCACAATATATCTCAAATTTTGTCAAGTCTCGTCTATAAGTTTTTGCTGGACCTAGTGAGTTAAAAAAATGGCGAAGTTGTATTGCCTGCCAGTTTCCTACTTCGAACCTACCTCCCCTCTTGGTCAAAGTCTCTATTGTCGGCCAAATGTCTGAGTCCAAGAAATGTGAGACCTGTGTGTAGCCTTTCTCCCGTAACTTCAAGAACGCCCCTCCCTCCATCCCCGGGCCAAAACATGGATTTCCCATTACTGGGTACAGTGGTGACTGCAAAGATGAGTATTTCGATTTCTGACAAATTTTGTATCCCATCCGGAGGGTTGGTCCTATAATAGGATGTTTTTTTACAGGATCTGGCAGTTCTGCATAGCACCAAGATGCTCTACCCAGTGGTACCTTACTAATCTTTTGCTCCAGGTCCACCCATTGTTTCCATTCTGCATGTCTGCACCAGTCTATGACCCTTCCCAGATGTGCTGCTTGATAATATTTATAAACATCTGGGACCGCCAGTCCTCCGTATTTCTTGGGGAGGGTCATATGCCTTCGGCTAATCCGTGGTCTTTTTTTTGCCCAAATAAATTTGGTGAAGAGTGTATTTACTTGGCGGAAATAGGCAGCCGGGACTTCCACAGGCAGGGCTTGGAATAAGTACAAGAGCTTTGGTAGTATATTCATTTTAATTGTATTGCAACGGCTGAACCAAGAGTGGGATCCCTGTTGCCATCTCTCCAGTAATGCGCAAACTTCCTTGTACAACGGGGGGAAATTAATCAGGAAGATCTTCTCTATTTTTGGTGGTATCTGTATTCCTAGATATTTCAATGCTGTTTTTACCCATTTAAACTTAAAGTTAGGTTGGATAGTTTCCTGCACTATTGGGGGGAGGGCCACCCCCATTGCCTCAGACTTAACGTAATTAATTTTAAAGTTTGCAAGTGTTCCATATTCCTCTATTTCTCTCATTAAGTTTGGCAGGGAAATATGTGGACTTGTTAGAGAGAACAGCAGATCGTCTGCGTAGGCTGAGATTTTATAATTATGGTCTCCTATTTGTAGGCCCTTAATGTCTGAATTTTGCCTAATTTTGTTTAATAATGGTTCGAGGGAGAGAGCAAACAGCATAGGGGAGAGTGGGCATCCCTGTCGGGTCCCATTTGAAATTTTAAATGATTCAGAGTATATCCCATTAACTTTAACTGATGCTTCAGGTGATGTATATACTCCCGCTATCCAGTTTATCATTTGCTCTCCTAGTCCCATTTGTCTCAATACCTCGAACATAAACCGCCAGTTCACTCTGTCAAACGCTTTCTCTGCGTCGGTGCTCAGAAAGATACTGGGGGTTTTTGTAACATTTGCCCAATGAACTAGATTGAGGACCTTGATAGTGTTGTCCTTGGCTTCCCGGGCTGGGATAAACCCAACCTGGTCCAGGTGCACTAAATGATTTATTAGCGGTTGAAGACGTGTGGCCAACAATTATGTAATGAGCTTTAGATCTATGTTCAACAATGAGATCGGGCGGTAACTCCCACACTCCGCCGGGTCTTTCCCCTCCTTCGGGATTACCGATATATATGCCCTCAGTGCGTCCGGCGGTAGTGTGGAGGTCCGGCTGATCCCATTGAACATCTTAGTCATGTGTACCCCCAATATGGGGAAATAATTCTTATAATATTGAGTCATGAACCCATCTGGGCCTGGGGCCTTGCCCTGTTTAACTCCTTTCAACACTTCCCTCAGTTCCTCTACTGATATGGGTTTTTCCAGACTGTTACGTCCCTCTACAGTCATCTTGGTCAAACATGCAGACTTAAGATAGTCTACTAGCTTTACTTGCGGTATAGATATGGGGGTCAAATTATACAGTGAGGAATAATATTCCCTAAATCTTTGAGCAATGTCTTTGGGGAGTGAAATTAATTGTCCCTTATCTCCCTTTATCTGGGGCACGTATACTGACTTCCCTTTTTCTTTCAGCTTCCCTGCAAGAATTTTACTACATTTGTCGCCTAATTCATACGATGTTTTCTTTCCCCTTTGTATTGCCGCTTTCGCTTTATACCTCAACAGTTCTGTTAGCTGTCTCCTTAGGTCGTTCAACTTTTCCCCTTCCACCTGTGCTTGTACTTTTTTATGCTTAATTTCTAGTGCCTGGATCTCTTTCATCAATTTTATCATCTGTGCTTCTCGTATTTTTTTTCATCGGGATCCATGCTTTATCAGTACCCCTCTTATCACTGCTTTATGTGCTTCCCATATCATGCTCGGGTCACTCCCCGGAGTGTCATTCGTCTGGAAATATGCCTCCATTTCTTTTGTGACATCCTCCCTAATTTCGGGGATCTGCAGCAGACCCTCATTCAGGCGCCATCGCCACTCCGGGGAGGGAGCCATGCCAGACAGGGAAATACACATCATCACCGGGGAGTGGTCTGACCACGTAATACTGCCTATAGTGACCTCAAGTACTGCCGTCAATAGATAGTGTGGTAACAGAAAAAAATCGATTCGCGAGTATACTTGGTGTGGGTTGGAAAAAAACGTATAGTCCCTTTCCCCCACATGCATCACTCTCCAGGCATCTATCAACTGCATTTCCTGTAACTTTCGCAGGATACCTCTCCTGATACCTCCTGGTACCAATGAAGATCCTGCTGATGTGTCTATTCTAGGATCTAAGGGTATGTTAAAGTCCCCTCCCAAGATCAGTTTCCCCTCTGCAAACGTATCTAGTCGAGACAATGTTTTCTTTAAAAAGGTATCCTGGTGTGTGTTTGGTGTGTACAGGGTTGCCAGAGTAACTTTCACCTCTCCAATATTTCCCTTCAAGAATAGATACCGTCCTTCTTCATCTATCTTTTTATCTATCAGGGACCAAGGCAACCTATTAGAGATTACGATGGAAACCCCTTTAGATTTCGATGTTTGATTATATGCGTGATAAGCACATGGAAAGAATCTATTTTGCAAGTAGGGGAATTTATTCATCTTAAAATGTGTCTCCTGTATGAATGCTACATCTGTTCAAGTTTGTTTGAGTTCATTTAATAAGATCCTCCTTTTTGCTGGGGTGTTCAGCCCTTTGGCATTAATAGATGTTACCCTCACCACCTCCATCCTGGGAGGGAGGTAGAGGGGATGGATGCAACAGTGAGACCCGAGAGGAGGAAAAAAAATAAAAAATTAACCCCTTTTTAGATAAATCCCCTACCCACAGTCCCTTTCCCTCTAATAAATCTAATCCCTCCCTACCCTTACCCTTATACCCCCAAGAGAGGCACCCACTTCTAGGCCTTTAGTCTTACAACCCCAGTGAGTGCTTACCTATTTGGGGGCTTGGTTTAAGATGGATGGAGTGTTCCCCTCCCTTTCCATACCTCCCCGTCTCCCCCGATCTTCCCTTTTCCCAGACTATTCTTATCACGCTCCTCTATTACAGGTTTTCAACAATATTACAGCAATTTCCATAAACGTTATAACTTTCATTTTCCATTACCACCGTTTCAAACATTCCACATCCCATGAGTCCCTCCTCCCCCCGCCCCCCCACTCCCCCATCCTTCTCCTCCGTCTGATCTATTGGTAGGTCTTTCTTACTCCTGTTCCCTATGGGGCCTACCCCTTACTCTTCTCCTTCTATCCATAAGATTTCCGTTTATTCATTTTTATTTTATTTTTTTCCATACCTGTGCATACATTATAGTGTCTATGTGAATATTTTTTCTCCATATCCTTACATCGCCCAAACCCATCCCTCCCACCCCCCTCTTTTACTCCCCTTGTGTTCCCCTTGTATCCCCTTTGTCCCCTTTGTGTCACCCTTGTGTCTCTCTGCTTATTTCTACTTATATCTACCCTTTGTGTACTCCTATCTGAGAGGAGAGAGAGAGAGAAAAGAAAAAAAAAAAGCAGGAAGGTGCCTCCTATGCTTCTATCTCTCTATCTCTCCCTATCTATTAATGTGTCCCCTTTAATGTGTCTTTTAGTGTATCCCTTTGCTACCCTTTTGTGAATTTAAGCCGAAGCCTATCATGGTATGGAACCTACGACATTTCCTTATCTATTTCCTTCGCTTTCTCTCCTTCTTCCCCTCTCCCCTCTTTCTCTTACACCCCTTATTCCCTTCCCTCCCTCCCTCCCTCTCCTCATGTCATAGAAAGGTGCTTTTCAAAGCTCAAGCCCCCCTTTCTCCTTTCTCTTCCCCTTTCTCAACTCTTCCCCCCCCACACCCCTCACCTCCACTCTTCCCCCATGTCTCCCTCTATTCTCTTCAATCTTAGTATGTATGACCCTAAGGTCTCCCAGGGGGTGGTTAAACAGAGGAATCCAAACCCTTCCCTCTGCCCCTCCTTCCCCCTGTTGCGTCTTTCTTATTTCATAATCATACAGGGATATCATTTCATATTGTTATCTATACAGGGAGTTTCCCCTCCTCCCCTCTTCCATCCTCCTCCCCCTCCCATTCCTTCTATCGTCCCACTGAGTCCTCTTCTGATATTTTCCGAATGTTTTTTTTTTAGGGAGTCTTCACCCCTCTTCCCCAAAAAAAAAGGAGGGGGGGAGAAAAAAAAAAAAAGAAGAGGGGGGAATGGCGAATGCAATAAGGAGTGTGGAATGAGGAAACAAGGGGGCGGGGGAACCTTAGGGGGGAAATAAATAAAAAAACAGGAGGAAGGGGACTGTCAAAAAAAAAAAAGGAGAGGACCTTGGGGGAGTCCCCAGTACTTAGGTCTATTACGTGGCAGTCCTTAGAGTGGGGTGGGGTTGGGGTGGGGGTATAGGGTAAATGGTAGGTAACCTCCAGAATAATCTCTTTTCTCTCCTATCTTCCTTCCCACTTATGGGGGTACCGTCCTTATTAGTGTTGAGCGAACCCGAACTGTAAAGTTCGGGTCCGTACCGAACTTTAGCTTTTTCCCGAACCCGGACTTTGCGCAAAAGTCCGGGTTCGGGTTCGGCAATCTAATTACGCATTTAGAAATGCTTCAGGGGCCAGCCAATCACCTTTTGATTAGCTGGTGTGCCCTTAGAGGCCATCATAGCCATGCCTACTAATGGCATGGCTGTGATTGGTCAGTGCAACATGTGACCCAGCTTCTATATAAGCTAGAGGCACACAGCACACATGTCACTCTGCTTCAGAATAGATAGGGAGAGGATCTTGGCTGCTGCTGTTGCTAATAGGGAGAGATTGTAAAATACTTGAGGTAGTCCTGATTCTGCAATCTGAGGGAAAAGATAGAGAGATAGTGTAGTGTAGGGCCAGGTTCCTGTTGGTGCTTTCAGGGAGAGAGAATATTAAATAGGAGTCCAGATTCAGAGATTAAAATCAGCGATCTGCATAGTTTGCATTTTATTTTGCTCGTGCAAAAAAAGACCCGTTTAGGGCAAAAAAATAAAATTTGCACTTTAATGTACGCTTGCAAAAAGAGCCATTCAGGGCCACAAAAAATAGTTTGCAGTGTGTTATACATATGTGGAGGTGTGTGAAATAAACAATTTCTATATAGTTTTCTCCTACTGTGCTATACTAAAAAAACAAAATTTTTTTTGAATAGCATTTTCTGCAGTTCTGTAGCTGTGCGATTCAGCGGTTACGTACTGTGGGTGTGTTCTGCTATTCCAAAAAACGCCGTTTAGGGGCACAAAAAATAGTTTGCAGTGTGTTATACATATTTGGAGGTGTGTGAAATAAACAATTTCTAAATAGTTTTCTTCTACTGTGCTATACTAAAAAAACAAAAAATTTTTTGAATAGCATTTTCTGCAGTTCTGTAGCTGTGCGATTCAGCGGTTACGTACTGTGGGTGTGTTCTGCTCTTCCAAAAAACGCCGTTTAGGGGCACAAAAAATAGTTTGCAGTGTGTTATACATATTTGGAGGTGTGTGAAATAAACAATTTCTATATAGTTTTCTCCTACTGTGCTATACTAAAAAAACAACATTTTTTTTGAATAGCATTTTCTGCAGTTCTGTAGCTGTGCGATTCAGCGGTTACGTACTGTGGGTGTGTTCTGCTCTTCCAAAAAACGCCGTTTAGGGGCACAAAAAATAGTTTGCAGTGTGTTATACATATTTGGAGGTGTGTGAAATAAACAATTTCTAAATAGTTTTCTTCTACTGTGCTATACTAAAAAAACAAAAAATTTTTTGAACAGCATTTTCTGCAGTTCTGTAGCTGTGTGATTCAGCGGTTACGTACTGTGGGTGTGTTCTGCTCTTCCAAAAAACGCCGTTTAGGGGCACAAAAAATAGTTTGCAGTGTGTTATACATATTTGGAGGTGTGTGAAATAAACAATTTCTAAATAGTTTTCTCCTACTGTGCTATACTAAAAAAACAACATTTTTTTTGAATAGCATTTTCTGCAGTTCTGTAGCTGTGCGATTCAGCGGTTACGTACTGTGGGTGTGTTCTGCTCTTCCAAAAAACGCCGTTTAGGGGCACAAAAAATAGTTTGCAGTGTGTTATACATATTTGGAGGTGTGTGAAATAAACAATTTCTAAATAGTTTTCTTCTACTGTGCTATACTAAAAAAACAACATTTTTTTTTAATAGCATTTTCTGCAGTTCTGTAGCTGTGCGATTCAGCGGTTACGTACTGTTGGTGTGTTCTGCTCTTCCAAAAAACACAGTTTAGGGGCACAAAAAATAGTTTGCAGTGTGTTATACATATTTGGAGGTGTGTGAAATAAACAATTTCTATATAGTTTTCTCCTACTGTGCTATACTAAAAAAGCAAACTTTTTTTGAATAGCATTTTCTGCAGTTCTGTAGCTGTGCGATTCAGCGGTTACGTACTGTGGGTGTGTTCTGCTCTTCCAAAAAACGCCGTTTAGGGGCACAAAAAATAGTTTGCAGTGTGTTATACATATTTGGAGGTGTGTGAAATAAACAATTTCTATATAGTTTTCTCCTACTGTGCTATACTAAAAAAACAACATTTTATTTGAATAGCATTTTCTGCAGTTCTGTAGCTGTGCGATTCAGCGGTTACGTACTGTGGGTGTGTTCTGCTCTTCCAAAAAACGCCGTTTAGGGGCACAAAAAATAGTTTGCAGTGTGTTATACATATTTGGAGGTGTGTGAAATAAACAATTTCTAAATAGTTTTCTTCTATTGTGCTATACTAAAAAAACAACATTTTTTTTGAATAGCATTTTCTGCAGTTCTGTAGCTGTGCGATTCAGCGGTTACGTACTGTTGGTGTGTTCTGCTCTTCCAAAAAACGCCGTTATGGGGCACAAAAAATAGTTTGCAGTGTGTTATACATATTTGGAGGTGTGTGAAATAAACAATTTCTATATAGATTTCTCCTACTGTGCTATACTAAAAAAGCAACATTTTTTTTGAATAGCATTTTCTGCAGTTCTGTAGCTGTGCGATTCAGCGGTTACGTACTGTGGGTGTGTTCTGCTCTTCCAAAAAACGCCGTTTAGGGGCACAAAAAATAGTTTGTAGTGTGTTATACATATTTGGAGGTGTGTGAAATAAACAATTTCTATGTAGTTTTCTCCTACTGTGCTATACTAAAAAAAAAACATTTTTTTTGAATAGCATTTTCTGCAGTTCTGTAGCTGTGCGATTCAGCGGTTACGTACTGTGGGTGTGTTCTGCTCTTCCAAAAACATCCATTTAGGGCAACATCCTAAATTTGGAAAATATGAGGGTAAGGTCAAAGGGACGTGGTGGCCCCGGTCGTGGTGCTGCTGGTGGAGCTCCTGTTGCAGGGAGAGGACGTGGTGGATCTGTGCCAGATACACGCACAAGTGAAACACCTTCCTCAGGTGTGAGTAGGCGACCGAGCCTGCGGCGGTATTTTGACGCGCCTAATGAGGCTGTACGAATGTTTAGGCCAGGACAAGTACAGGCGATAGTAGATTGGGTTGCTGACAGTGCTTCGGGTTCCTTCACATTGTCTCCCACCCACTCTTCTGATGAAAGATCAGAGTTGGCACCTGAAACCCATGTCCATCAGTCTTTCACCTCACCCCCTTGCAAATCAGCCAAGCAGTCTGAGCCCCAAATCATGCAGCAGTCTCTTCTGCTTTTCGATGACTCTGTTAGCAGGGTTTCCCAGGGCCATCCACCTAGCCCTGCCCCAGAAGTGGAAGAGATTGAGTGCACCAATGCCCAACCACTTATGTTTCATGATGAGTACATGGGAGGACCATCGCAGTACGTCTCGGATGATGACGAAACACAGGTGCCAACTGCTGCTGCTTTCGCAATTGTGCAGACAGACAAGGAGGGCAGGGGTGAAGACTGTGTGGAAGATGATGTGGAGGATGATGAGGTCCTCGACCCCACATGGAATCAACATTATGCAGGTGACCAGTGTAGTTTGGAGGAAGAGGCGGTGGTCGCACAGAGCCACCAGCACAGCAGAAGAGGGAGCAGGGTGCAAAAGCGGAGCGTCCGTCCCCTAGACAGTATGTCTGCTACTGCCCAACGCAGCAAGGGACCGAGCACACCAAAGCCAGGTCCAAGGAGTTCCCTAGCGTGGCAGTTCTTCACACAATGTGCTGATGACAAGACACGAGTGGTTTGCAGGCTGTGCAATCAGAGGCTGAAGCGAGGCATAAACGTTCTCAACCTGAGCACAACCTGCATGACCAGGCATCTAAGTGCAAAGCACGAGCTGCAGTGGAGTAGACACCTCAAAAACCAAGAAAGGTCTCTGGCTCCTCCTGCTTCCTCTTCTGCTGCAGTCTCGGCCTCTTCATCCACCTCTGTAGTGACAGTGGCTCCTGCCACACCACAAACAGAGGATCTGCCAGCAACACTACCACCTGGGTCACCAACCATCTCCACAATGTCCCATGGAAGCGTTCAGCTCTCTATCTCCCAAACATTGGAGCGGAAGAGGAAGTACCCCCCTAGCCACCCGCGATCCCTGGCCCTGAATGCCAGCATTTCAAAACTCCTGGCCTTTGAAATGCTGTCATTCCGTATGGTGGAGACGCAGAGTTTTAAAAGCCTGATGGCATTGGCTGTCCCACAGTACGTCGTGCCCAGCCGCCACTATTTTTCCAGGCGAGCCATCCCTTCCCTGCACAACCAAGTGGGGGACAAAATCAGGTGTGCACTGCACAACGCCATCTGTGGCAAGGTCCACCTAACTACGGATGCGTGCACCAGTAAGCACGGTCAGGGACGTTATATCTCCCTAACAGCACACTGGGTAAATGCAGTGGCGGCTGGGCCTGAGGCAGGTAGCAGTTTGGCGCATGTCCTTCCACCACCGAGGATTGCATGGCGCTTCAGTTTGCCTCCTGTTGCTAACTCCTCCTACTCCGCTTCCTCATCCTCTACCGCCTCCTCATCCGGTCAGCGTAACACCTTCACCACCAACTTCAGCACAGCCAGGGGTAAATGACAGCAGGCAGTTTTAAAACTTTCCTGTTTGGGGGAAAAACCCCACACCGCGCAGGAGTTGTGGAGGGACATGGAACAACAGACCAATGAGTGGTTGCTGTCAGTGAGCCTCAAGCCCAGCCTGGTGGTGTGCGATAATGGGCGAAATCTCGTAGCAGCTCTGGGCCTAGCCGGTTTGACGCACATCCCTTGCCTGGCGCATGTGCTGAACTTGGTGGTCCAGAGGTTCCTTAAAAATTACCCCAATATGCCAGAGCTGCTGCAGAAAGTGCGGGCTGTGTGTGCGCACTTTCGGCGTTCTCACCCTGCTGCTGCTCGCCTGTCAGCGCTGCAGCGTAACTTCGGCCTTCCCGCTCACCGCCTCATATGTGACGTGCCCACAAGGTGGAACTCCACCTTGCACATGCTGTCCAGACTGTGCGAGCAGCAGCAGGCGATAGTGGAGTTTCAGCTGCAGCAATCACGCGTGAGTCGCTCTGCGGAACAGCACCACTTCACCACCAATAACTGGGCCTCCATGCGAGACCTGTGTGCCTTGTTGCGCTGTTTCGAGTACTCCACCAACATGTCCAGTGCCAATGATGCCGTTCTTAGCGTTACTATCCCAGTTCTATGCCTCCTTGAAAAAACGCTTTGGGCGATGATGGAAGAGGATGTGGCACAGGAGGATGAGGAGGAGGAGGAGGAAGCGGGATCATTTCAAAGGCTTTTAGGGCAGTCTTTCACAAGTGGCTACGAGGGTGGGTTCCTGCACCAACAAACGCCAGGTACACAATTGTCCGGCAGAAAGGGCACAGTTCTGGAGGATGACGAGGTGGAGGAGGAGATGGAGGAGGAGGAGGAGCCATTTTCACAGCAGGGTGGCACCCAGACCAGCTCGTGGCCATCACTGGTGCGTGGCTGGGGGGATACAGAGGACACAGACGATACACCTCCCACAGAGGACAGCTTTTCTTTGCCTCTGAGTAGCCTGGCACACATGAGCGATTACATGCTGCAGTGTTTCCGCAATGACCGCCGAGTTGCCCACATTTTAACTGGTGCTGATTACTGGGTGGCCACCCTGCTGGATCCCCGTTACAAGGACAACGTACCGTCCTTAATTCCCTCACTGGAGCGGGATCGTAAGATGCGCGAGTACAAGCGCACGCTGGTAGACACGCTGCTGGTGGCATTCCCACCTGACAGCGGGCGTACGGTGGAAGCACAAGGCTAAGGCAGAGGAGGAGGAAGAGGTCGCCAACGCAGCCGGGGCACCGGCAGCACCTCAGAAGGCAGGGTTAGCATGGCTGAAATGTGGAAAAGCTTTGTCAGCACGCCACAACAACCAGCACCACCAGCTGAGATGGAACGTCTTAGCAGGAGGCAGCATTTCACCAACATGGTTGAGCAGTATGTGTCCACAGGCCTACACGTACTGGATGACGGGTCTGCCCCCTTTAACTTCTGGGTCTCCAAATTGGGCACATGGCCTGAGCTTGCCCTTTATGCCTTGGAGGTGCTGGCCTGCCCTGCAGCCAGTGTATTATCTGAACGTGTATTTAGCACGGCAGGGGGCGTTATCACAGACAAGCGCAGCCGCCTGTCCAGAGCCAATGTGGACAAGCTCACGTTCATTAAAATGAACCAGGCATGGATCCCACAGGACTTGTCCGTACCTTGTGCAGAATAGACATGTATACCGGTGTTGTGACAAAAACTGTCCGGCCATCGGATTGTGTCCGGCCCATACTGCGAAGGCGCAGCGCTTGCGCAGTACAGAGGACAAGGAGATTCACAAAATCTCCGAAGATGAACGGCGCCTGCGCTGTGAGTGCAGGTTCAAGCCCCACCATCCAAGTGGACATACGGTAGCACATAGTAACAGGGCCCCTCACGGGCTCGGTTCGATTGCCACGCTTCGGGCACGGCCTCACTTGGCTCGGCTTGAACCACGGATGGTGTGGCCTTCACCTGAACTCACCACGCAGGCGCCGTTCGTCTTGGGAGATTTTCGAAATCCCCTTGTCCTACATACTGAGCAAGCGCAGTACAGGGTGGACACTATTTGACGGGGGACAGAATTCGACACATCACTGGCCTTACCCAGCCATTGTTGTATTTTTGAACCAGTGTTGGCTACCTCGTCCTCCTCCACCGGCGCTTCCACCTACACAGCCACATTCACCGCCACCTCAACCTCCTACTCCATATGGACCTCGTCCTCCTAGGTCAAGATTATAATTTTATTTTATTTTTTTGTAGCGCACAGATCCTTTCCCCCTTACCTGCCTTTATGTTGTTGGCTCCTCGCAGGAGGGAGAAAGGCACACCGCAGTACGAGCCCGTACCCTCCTATATAAAGAGGTTGAGCGGTGTACTTGACGGGCCGTGTCCACAGCCGGAGTCAAAACTCCTCCAGAGGATGATTCTCACCTCTACTGTAGGTAGAGGCAAGTCCTTTAATTTCCAGTAAAGTCAATGTCCACACCAGCTGAAATTACAACTCTTATTCTCTCATGGCAAAATAAACTCTACTAGGATAGAAAAGGTTAGAGCAAAGAAACAGGACAGCTTAAGGTGTGGAGGAGGTCCAGGCACAAACGTAGCACATTCACTTCACTGCTTAGGTTTCTCAAACAGTTTTAGGTGCATGGTCTCTGCCACAGACCTTGAGGTTGGTCTCTGCCACAGACCGGGTGTATAAGGCCCCTGCCACGGGCCGGGTGAATAAGGCCTCTGATACAGTCAAGATGACCTTGAGCTTCTCCTTCTACGAACCTAGCCCATATCAAGGGGAAGACATCTCTCCAGGGAGTCAACGGACCCTTCCTTCACCGTGACTCCCGCATCGGTCCATCAGAATGATCCTCCCTTCCCTGGAACATGGTCCCCTACACGAGGCGGCACCCTAAGACTCCTCGACCCTTAGCGGACTCCAGACGAAGGCTCTGGACTCCAGGCTTTACTCCCGCACCTAGGCCTCCATACCCAGGGCAGCAGGAACTCCAGGATAGTACCTCACCCCGGGCTAAAGGTACCCGAGATGGAACAGGAACACATGCACCCAGTCCGAAGGCACCTGGGCGTGGACCCCACTGGACATCAGCCCCCAGGCCAAAGGTCTGCCCCTTTTATATGCTCTCCCGGCATGCACAGCAGGTTCCCCGCCCCGCTGTACTACTGCCAAGAGGGGACACAAAAGGCACAGCACTGTATCGGCGGTTCAACCCTAGCCTACCATGGCAGCGCCACCTGTAGGCCGCAGGGAACTGCACACCAATACTGTCCCCCGAGGACAAAATGGTCCATGAATCCTACAGAATTAGGGTGTTTGAGCCTATTTACCACTCAAACACTTCCCTTAAATTTAGCACCCCGCTACATTTTTATTTCAAAGTATTTTATTTTCCCACTAGCTTATCCATTAAATTGAATAATTTATTCCAGAAAGAGCGTATTCTGAGGCATTCCCACCATATGTGTGGCATCGTGCCGTTGAGTTTCTGAGGTTCTTAATGACTTCCCATACCTCTTCTGCTGAAAAGGGGGCCTCCAGCATATTTTTTTATTTTTTTATTTTTTTTATGTTATTTTAAGTTATTTCCCTATCCACATTTGTTTGCAGAGCACTTGCCATGCTCTTAACAACATTTTGCTGCCATTTGCAGCCCTCTAGCCCTTTCCATTACTTTTTTAGAGCCTTTTTAGTCCTTAGAAGTCCGGGTCCCCATTGACTTCAATGGGGTTCGGGTTCGGGTCCCGAATCGGAACTTTTTTCCGAAGTTCGGCCGTACCCGTCGAACCCGAACATCCAGGCGTCCGCTCAACTCTAGTCCTTATTTCTCTGTCTCATTTTGATGCTGTGGGTTTACTTCTCCGTGGATACTCTTTATTTCTTGAGCGACCTGGTATTACTTGTAACCAATTCGGGATCACCATGTTTTCCATCTCCATAAAGTTAAACAGGTCTGGGAGATCCCCTGGGTGCCGTAAGATAAATGTAAGGGAGTTTTTCTTTATTATCAATGAAATCGGATATCCCCATCGATAAGACCCACCTAGTATTTTAATTTTATCTAGGAGGGCGCGTAATATTGCCCTGCGTTGTAATGTCACCCGGGACAGGTCTGGTAATATTTTTATTTTAACCCCTTCGTGTTCTATTTCTCCCACCTCCCATGCTTTACGGCTTATCAGTTCCTTATGTGCATAACGGTGGAAGCGACAAATAACATCTCGTGGTCTGTCCAAATCCACCGAAGGGGGTCCCATGGTTCTATGTACCCTTTCAAACTCCAGGACCTGGGGTAGTGTAGGTGTATACAGTTGTAGGCATATTGATAGGACCGTTGCTTGCAAGGCCTCTCATCCTATGGTTTCGGGGATTCCCCTGAACCTTAAATTCTGCCGTCGGCTGCGGTCCTCAAATTCTTCTAATTGCAACTGCATATCTATAATAAATGGGGTTTGTGTATTTTATACCTGTTCCAGGCGCTGTACTCGGGTTTCCAGGGACACCGTCAGTCCCTCCTCACTTTTTAGCCTCTCAGACAAGTGTTGTATCTCCGTGTGGACCTGATTCAGCTCCTTGCAGTGGTTTACCTCCATCCGTGACATCATTACTTCGATATCTTTTTTAGTTGGGAGTGCTTGAATGAGGGATCTCAGAATGCCCAATTCTGTTACTCCTGTATTTCCTATGTTACTAGGTTTTGTAGGGGTTTGACCTTGGGATTCTTGGGGCACCTGAGATTTGGTCTGACGTCCCCCCTGGTTACCATATAATCCCCCATCCATCTTCCTTTGGGCCTGTGTTATATATACTGTCTCTTTAACAATATCTATTTCGGCCTCCTCCTGTCTTTCCCCGGGGCTTTTCTCCTTACCGCTCCGTTCGACCAGCCGTTCGATCAACCAAGGCTCCTGTCTCGTGTATAGATGCGCTTCCTTCTCCTCTGTCGAATCACATGTTGTGTCTCGCGCCTCTGCCTGTTGTTTCCTTGCTGTGGCAGCTCGCGTATGGGGGAAGTAATGCTCAAGTTCGGACTGTATCCCCAGGTATCGCTCTGCCTTTCCCCTCCTCTTCATACCCAGGTTAGGTTCACTGTGGCTGTGGCTGGGCTGCGGCGTTCTGGGGTCTCCTTCTTTAACCGGCTATCGGGGTAGCGAGACGGGGTGGAGGGACGGAGCTTCACACACACATACTGCTCTCTACTCCTCCATCTCTAGACCACGCCCCCCCTGCTTGATTGTTTAGTTGTTTTTTTTGGTTTCGTTTTTTTCGGTCATCTGAGCGAGATGGATTTACATCGCTGGAATTTTTTTTTTTTACTAAAGGACTTGTCCCAAGCTGTCTCTTGTCTTTTACAATGTACCCCATTACCAATTCACATAGGGGGGCTGGGATCTGGGGGTTCCCTTGTTAAAGGGGGCTTCCAGATTCCGATAAGCCCCCCGCCCGCAGATCCCCACAATCACCGGGCAAGTGTTGTGGGGATGAGGCCCTTGTCCCCAGACCCCCAAAGCATCCTCCTTATGTTGAGGGCATGTGGCATGGTATGGTTCAGGAGGGGGGGCGCTCTCTCGCCCCCCTCTTTTTATGCAGCCTGCCAGGTTGCGTGCTTGGATAAGGGTCTGGTATGGATTTTTGTGGAGACCCCTACGCCATTTTTTTTTTAACCTGAAGGGTCTGGTATGGAATTTGGGGGGACCCCCACGCAATTTAAAAAAAAATTTGGTTAGGGGTACCCCTTAATATTCATACCAGACCCAAAGGGCCTGGTAATGGACTGGGGGGGGACCCATGCCGTTTTTTTCAATGACTTTTTTTCAATGACTTTCAATGACTTTTTTCTGTATTGCCGAGACCCGACAATTCATTACAGCCGTGAGTAGTTTTAAATGGCTTTTTTTCCTTTAGAAATTTCATTTTGCTGTGGGACTGTTTTAAACACTGGGAAAATGTGCCACTTTACAGGCATACTATAGACACCCCCCAGGTATGAAATGAAAAGTAATATTTCACTTTTATTGTTTCACTTTAAGCATTATTAAAATCACTGCTCCCGAAAAAAACGTCCGTTTTTAAAACTTTTTTTGCATTGATACATGTCCCCTGGGGCAGGACCCAGGTCCCCAAGCACTTTTCATGACAATACCATGACAATACCATGCATATAAGCCTTTAAAATTAGCACTTTTGTTTTTTCATGTTAGTGACCTATAGACTTTTAAATGGTGTTCCGTGGCTTTCAAATTTGCCCGGAAACTGCAAATTGTTCGTTATTGGGCGAACCCCCGATGTTCGAGTCGAACTTACGTTCAACTTGAACATCGGGCTCATCCCTACTGCCAATCAGACCTGGAGGGGCTACAGTGTAAGTGCTGGCTACTTGGGGTGGTGACAGGTACATGGATCCACTTCTGAAGAAAGGAAGGACTGCAAATGAAGCACCTGTACAAGCAAAAATAGGCGATGAGACAATTACCCAGTGAAGGAGAACATTGGCATGTATGAACACATCTTTTAATCCTACCTGGCTTGAGGCCACTGAAAACTCTCGGGAGATGGTCCTGGTACACACCACCTGATGATAGCAGCGTACTTGGCCAAAACAGAAACCTGCCGATGGCTGAGCATAATCCTGGGTAATACACATCCTCACATGTGTGCCATAACACAACCCACTGATAGCTTTTACTATGGTATCATCCTGAAGACATCCTGCTGATGATCTCCTAGATACTGCAAGATGCTTCCTGTGTATTGCATGCATGACCCTGTAAGAGACCTGGCCAATGACATTCATCCAAAAACTGAAGGTAAGAGAACTTCAATTCAATAGGTCTCATGAGAAGGACAAATGAGGGCAGAGTTAACTGAACGTATGCTGCCTTGGAGTCAATCAGGAAAGCAAGATTATACTCACCTGTCTATTGGTCCATTTGCTGAAACTGCAAAGTTTAAGAGAGCTCCCAGCACCGATCCTCTCCAACATACCTTTAGCTGGTCAAATAGCAGGTCCCCCACTAGCTGCAGTGGTTCCTTCTGCTGACCCCTAGACACGGTAGAACACAATCATGATGGTCATTGGGAGGAACTACAGGGGCCAGCAGAGGACATGTTATTCCACACATCCTAAAATGTAGAATATAACCAACGCAGAAAACTTTGATACTGCAATTGTTTAGCAAATGGGCTAACAGGCAGTTAAGCATAATGCTGCTTTCTTACTAGTTATTTATTTTGCCATTTTTAAGACCCTGATATAGTTGCTTTCATTTTCTCCAGTTAAACAAAATCTTAAGCCCCGTACACACGACTGGTTTTCTAGGCAAGAAAACTGCTGGGAGAGCTTTTTGCAGAGAAAAACGGTTGTGTGTATGGTTTCTCGTCGGGAAAACTGCCGGGAATCTCGACGAGAAAAATAGAGAACCTGCTCTCTATTTTCTCGTCGGGATTCTCGTCGGCCTGTTTCCCGACGAGAAAACCATGAGTGTGTATGCTTACCTGTCCATGGTAAACCCTGCTCGAAAAGACTTCGACTTTTGCGCGGTAGCATACAAGGGTAGTGTAGGGTGTAGCAAGATGGCGGCGACGGAATTGAATGTGACGAGCGCAGGCTCGTCGTAGTCAATGACGTCACCACGTTCTTGCCATTCAAAAGTTTTCAGATTTTTCACTGATCACTGTACTGGTGTCATTTGTGACACTAATCAGCGTTAGGGCAGTTAGTGGTAGGCCCAGATAGGTTTAGGGTACCCGATATAGTCCCTAATAAATGTTAACCCCTTTATCACGCCCAGTTAACCCTTGCACTCCCTGTCACTGTGTGTCAGGAATGTTCCTGGCGCATGTATGTGCGCATGCCCACGGGAGCACTGGCGTACTATTTAAACATCTCAGCTGCACAGAGACTTTTCTGTCTGATCTGCAGCTTATACCTAAGAAATCCTGTTCCTGAGATCCCGATCTGTTCCTGTGTTTGAACACGTTTGCTCTCTGTTATCCTGACCCCCACTTGCCTTGTGACCACGCTTACCTCTCCTCTGCTTGATATCCTGTTTTCTTTTTTATAATCACTTTTTTTCCTTTAATATAACAAATTTCAACATACAACATAAAAATACACACTATACAAAGTATCTATACAAATCCAGTCTCTAGAATAAAACACAAAATCCCCCCTTCCCAGCAGGGGCGGATCCAGAGTCTTTTCTCGGGGGGGGCACTGCCAAAAAATATGTTTTAAATTCACCAGAGAAATTACCGTTTAACATTGGAGTCTATGGAAGGGGTGCCCGGCTTTAAAAAATCAGTGCTCCCCGGCCGTAGGTTTTCCAGACACCAAACTTTGCACACTTGTAGAAGAGACATTGGGCTACATGTGTGCCAAGATTGGGGTCCAGAAGACCTACGACCGGCCGGTACCGGGTCCGCAAATTCACCAGAGAAATTACAGTTTAACATTGGAGTCTATGGAAGGGGTGCCCGGCTTTAAAAAATCAGTGCTCCCCGGCCGTAGGTTTTCCAGACACCAAACTTTGCACACTTGTAGAAGAGACATTGGGTTACATGTGTGCCAAGATTGGGGTCCAGAAGACCTACGACCGGCCGGTACCGGGTCCGCAAATTCACCAGAGAAATTACAGTTTAACATTGGAGTCTATGGAAGGGGTGCCCGGCTTTAAAAAATCAGTGCTCCCCGGCCGTAGGTCCCCCAGACACCAAACTTTGCACACTTGTAGAAGAGACATTGGGCTACATGTGTGCCAAGATTGGGGCAGCAGCAGCTGCAGAACAAGTACTGTATATACTCGAGTATAAGCCGACCCGTGTATAAGCCGAGGCACCTAATTTTACCCCAAAAAACTGGGAAAACTTATTGACTTGATGTGACAGGAGGGTCACTTTGGACACAGGGTGAGCCAGGAAAAAATGGACATTAAGAAATATCTCTTGGGCTACCTAAAATCGGTCTGTAATATTTATCCACCATATCCCCAAGGATATCTGTGAAGGACTATTTACTGTTTCTGAACTCAACAGGTTAATTGAGAGATGCTGATGTGTCACCTATCTGCTTGTGTAATGCTAATGAGCCTCACCTAGGCTACAGGTCCTTTCATTGTGATGATGTGGATTGGAGCTTAGTAGACCGTCTGGCTGCCTATTATTATGGGATGTTTAAGTGTCTTCTGTGAGGGGGGGGGGAAATCACCCCTCCTGCTAAGACTGGTTATCAAAGGAGAAGTTTGAACACACCTGACCTGTATCACCATTGTCATTGGATAGTTTAACCCGCCCTGTTCCCCCAAGGATGGGAGGGAAGGGTTTTGAAGAGAAATGTGTTACCATGTGTTTTGAAAATAAAGTTATTCCCTGTTTTGGAACTTGAAATACAGAGCGTTATCTCGTATCTCTGGAAGGATTAATCCTATGGGAAGTGGTCGCCTGGCTGTGGAGGGTCGATAGTGGTTGTGTGTTCAGAGAGGGAATATTCTAAATGGCGTATACCCCTTTCATATTGGGGGGTGCCGTTACATTGGTTGGCAGCAGCGGGATTTTCCCTCCAGTTCCTGGGACACTCCAAACCACCACAGTGAATGACCAGCTATGCAGCCGGCAGGAAAGCCACGCTGAAAGACTTACTTGAGAGCCGTGGAGGGTCCGGTGGGACAAAGAACAAGGCCATCTTGATCAGGGAGCTAACCGAGATGGATCAGAGGGTTGGTGATGCAGGACCCCGGTCAGTTGAAGACCTGTTTCAGCAACGTGTTCAACAGCGGTTGGCATTATATGGTGCTAACTCATCAGAGACCGCCATACAGGAAGCCATTAAAGGCATCCAGCTGCAGGATGCGCAACGAGAAAAAGAACGACAGCGACAAGAAAAAGAACAACAGCGACAAAAGAGAGAACTAGAGCGACAAGAGAGAGAACTAGAGCGGCAACATGAGTGGAGAATGGCGGAAATACGACAATCGGAGATCGCCTACAGACAGCTGCTAGAATCTGCTCAGCAGCAGGGTGGGGCTCCCTTTGCCTGGGACTATTAGGAAATACCAGTTGACAACTATGAAATCCTGGCTGAAGAATCAGCAGTGGAAAATCTGAAGATTGCCATCCCTAAAGCCGAAGTGAATGATACGGAGTTCCAGGGAGCTAGCCTGGCTGAAGAATCGGCAGTGGAAAATCTGAAGATTACCACCCTTAAAGCCGAAGTGGATGATATGGAGTTCCAGGGAGCTAGCCTGGCTGAAGAATCGGCAGTGGAAAAGCTGAAGATTGCCCTCCCTAAAGCCAAAATGGATGATATGGAGTTCCAGGGAGCTAGGGCAGTTGGCTCATCTCCCCAGCCACAGATTACAGAAGGTATGGATTTAAGGGACTATTCAGAGGATGTTAGGGATTATGCATCGCCTGCCCAAGTACTGGCAGCAGGACAGAGTACTGCAGACCCCTGCTCTACACCCGTGGCAGTTTTGGAGGCCCGAGGTGAGAAGGTGATGGTTCCTCTTTCCCAGGGGATTTCAGAGATGCGGGGGGGAGAAGCAGCCCTTTTCCCTCCCCAACAGTTAGCCAGAGCAGATGGTGTGGAGTCCCCAGCAGAAGTGCTGGCAACAGGGCAGAGTGATAGCAACCTCTGCCCAGCACCGGAAACAACTGTGGAGTTTCAGGGAGCCGGGGCAGTTGGCCCCCCTCTCCAGCAACAAGCTGAGGTGGTAAAGCTTTTACCCCCAGCTGAACCACTGGTAGCAGGGCAGAATGCTACTGGCCGCTGCACACAACTGCCACTTGAGCGGATATCGGTGGATGGGACTGCGGTCTCCACTCACAGCGACCCAGCACAAGAGCTGGCAACAGAGCAGAGTGCCGCGGGCCTCTGCTCTCAACTAACAGAAGAGGGAGTTCCTGTGGTACTGGATGGGACTTCGGTCCTCACTGACACAACCCCAGAAAATGGTGTGACACTGGGACAGGAGGATGTCAGCCTTGCTTTGCAAGCACTGGGGTATTTTCACCTACCACAAGGGGATGGGACTTCAGTCTCCACTTGTATACCCCAGGGATGCTGGGCAGTCCGCCCAGATCCCCAACAGCATGACGGATTGAGCCCAGTCACCCTGTCTTCTCCCAAGCGGCGGGTATGTTCTCTGAGAGAGGCAGAGGTTGGCTGGGTAAGTAATGCTCTGTTTGGAGCAATTTATTTGGGGTACTGTGTGGCTACCGGCATTAGAAGAATGGACCTATGGACTAACTTCGGAGTCAACCCGTCTGGGGTCACCTCCTTTGTTAGTCTTCTGCCGAAAGGGGAGATGTGTGACAGGAGGGTCACTTTGGACACAGGGTGAGCCAGAAAATAATGGACATTAAGAAATATCTCTTGGGCTACCTAAAATGGGTCTGTAATATTTATCCACCATATCCCCAAGGATATCTGTGAAGGACTATTTACTGTTTCTGAACTCAACAGGTTAGTTGAGAAATGCTGATGTGTCACCTATCTGCTTATGTAATGCTAATGAGCCTCACCTAGGCTACAGGTCCTTTCATTGTGATGATGTGGATTGGAGCTTAGTAGACCGTCTGGCTGCCTATTATTATGGGATGTTTAAGTGTCTTCTGTGAGGAGGGGGGGAAATCACCCCTCCTGCTAAGACTGGTTATCAAATGAGAAGTTTGAACACACCTGACCTGTATCACCATTGTCATTGGATAGTTTAACCCGCCCTGTTCCCCCAAGGATGGGAGGGAAAGGGTTTTGAAGAGAAATGTGTTACCATGTGTTTTGAAAATAAAGTTATTCCCTGTTTTGGAACTTGAAATACAGAGCGTTGTCTCGTATCTCTGGAAGGATTAATCCTATGGAAAGTGGTCGCCTGGCTGTGGAGGGTCGATAGTGGTTGTGTGTTCAGAGAGGGAATATTCTAAACGGCGTATACCCCTTTCATATTGGGGGGTGCCGTTACACTTGAGTATAAGCTTAGGGTTTCCATCTGCATGCCTCACTGTGCCTCACTTTGCCTCACTGTGCCCATGCCTCACTGTGCCCACGCTTCACTGTGCCCATGACTAGACTGATGTTTAACATAGGAGTCTATGGAAGGAGTGCCCGGCTTTGAAAAATCGGATCTTACCGGCCGTCGGTCCCCCGGAAACCAAACTTTGCACACTTATAGAGAAGACATGGGGCTACATGTGTGCCAAGTTTGGGGTCCAGGGGACCAACAACCATCCGGTACCCGGTCCGCAAATTCACCGGAGAAATTACCGTTTAACATTGGAGTCTATGGAAGGGGTGCCCGTCTTTAAAAAATCTGTGCTCCCCGGCTGTAGGTCCCCCAGACACCAAGCTTTGCACACTTGTAGAGGAGACATGGGGCTACATGTGTGCCAAGATTTGGGTCCAGGAGACCTACGACCGGCCAGTACCGTGTCCGCAAAGTCACCGGAGAAATTACAGTTTAACATTGGAGTCTATGGAAGGGGTGCCCGTCTTTAAAAAATCTGTGCTCCCCGGCTGTAGGTCCCCCAGACACCAAGCTTTGCACACTTGTAGAGGAGACATGGGGCTACATGTGTGCCAAGATTTGGGTCCAGGAGACCTACGACCGGCCGGTACCGTGTCCGCAAAGTCACCGGAGAAATTACAGTTTAACATTGGAGTCTATGGAAGGGGTGCCCGGCTTTAAAAAATCAGTGCTCCCCGGCCATAGGTCCCCCAGACACCAAACTTTGCACACTTGTAGAGGAGACATGGGGCTACATTTGTGCCAAGTTTGGAGTCCAGGGGACTTACGGCGGGCCGGTACCGGGTCCCCAAAGTCCGGGAGATCAGGCGCAAAAAAAAAAAACAGAGCAAGCAAGTGAGTGTGACAGATGGTCTCGGGGGGGGCAATTGCCCTGTTGCCCCCCCCTGGATCCGCCACTGCTTCCCAGAGAGGCACACTAGGTCCTTGATCATATCCTTTACAAAAAGCACAAAAGCATACACACCCACACAGAAAAAAACAAAAAAACAAAAACCTCCCCCAATACTCTTTCCCTCTCCCCACTCACACACCTATGGTGCAACATTTTCCAAAAGTTTAATCAAGAAAGGAGCTTAATAGCGTCTTACTATGTGATTTCTAAACCCCCCCCCCAAACAAAGGGGGTGTTGGATTCCAGATTACTGTTGTCGTATCTTCTTTAATTTAATTTAGTGTTAATTTCTTTGAGACCTCTCCCTACTTCCCATGACCTTTCCCTACCCTTTACTCTTCCCCTTCCCCCTCTTCCTTCCCTCCCCCCTAATGACTTCACCCTTCTTTATGTGATTTTGTGCGCTACCTATTGTGCCTATCTTACTCATTCCCCACATTTACTATTACAATAAGTATATGCAGGTATACCCAGTGAACAATATTTTATATATATATATATAAAAGTAACAAAAAAGTAATATTAATATCCAATGTGTGTAATATTTAGGTCTTCATTTTCTTTCAATGATCTCGATCCTCTCTCCAATGCGCTTTCCCAGAGGAAGGAAAAACAACAAAACAAAAAGAAGATAGAAAAGAAGGAAAGGAAAAAAAAATCAAATCCCCTCTCCCCTTAATCCCCCCAGTGTCCCCCCGCCCGACACATCCCCCAGGCCCTCCAACCCAAAGGGTTTAGTCTATCCCTATTTCAGAAGAGTAATATAACTAGGGTTGTCCCGATACCACTTTTTTAAGACCGAGTACAAGTACCGATACTTTTTTTCAAGTACTCACCGATACTGATTACCGATACTTTTTTTTAATGTCATGTGTCAGTATTTTTTTTTTTTTTTTTTACAGTGCTTTATTTTTAAATTTTTTTTTAGGGGGGGGGAGTGGATTGTGTCAGTGTGTTTTTTTTATATTTATTATTTTTTACAATTCATTTTGTTTTCCTTTTTTTTTTTTTTTTTAGCGCTGTTGGGGGGCTTTGGTGAGATTTCAGGGGTCTGAACAGACCTCTGACATCTCCCCTATGAGACAGAGAAAGGGACGAGGGACACAGATTCCCCAGACCCTTTCTCTGCAGCCTCAGCTAAAATGAATGGACAGGAGGCTCCTCTCCATTCATAAACTGAAGCATCGTAAACACAGGTTACGATGTTTCAGTTATATGAATGAACAGAGTCAGTGATCACTGACTCTGTTCATTCGAAAAGGAAGGAGCCGGCTTTAGCGGCTCCTACCTCCGCTCTCCGTCCTGAGATACCGAGGACAGAGGGGGTGGAGGAGGACATGGTGGGGGGACTCGGAGCGCAGAGGGGGAGAGCAGCAGGAGGGGGACACGGGACACGGAGCACCGACAGCAGCAGCACGGAGGGGGATACAAGGACACCCGGAGAAGGAGAGCAGCACCGAGGGGAGCACGGAGGGGGAGAGCAGCACAGAGGGGGACAACGAACCGGAGAGGGAGAGCAGCGCCGAGGGGGACACAGAGCACGGAGGGGTAGAACAGCACACAGGGGGACACAGAGCGTGGAGGAGTATAGCAGCACGGAGAAAGATACAGTGACAGTCAGCGGTGATCAGTGCGTGTTGGGGGGGAGTTACAAGCACCGATCACCGCTGTATAAATTTCACTAAAGCAGCTAAAAAGGGGGAGGGTCCGGGGAGAAGCTGTCAGGCTTTATTGAAATGTATACAGGCAGATCAGTGCTTGTAATTCCCCCCGACGCACCAATCATCCCTGACTGCCCAGGTATCGGGTGAAGCATCGGAGCATTTCCCCCGAGTACAAGTACTTGGGGAAATGCTCGGTATCGGTGCCGATACCGATACTAGTATCGGTATCGGGACAACCCTAAATATAACCATCCTGCCAATATATTAGACATGTGCACTGCGGAAAAATTCGTTGTTTTAGTTTTCGTTTTATTGTTTTTTTTGCTTTTTTCGGAAATTTGGAAATTCGGAAAATTCGGAAATGTGAAAAAAAATTGAAATTTCGGAAATTCGAAAAAAAGTCGGAAATTCGGAAATTCAACTTTCCAAATTTCCCATTTTCGAATTTTTGATTTTCGAATTTTAGATTTTCAAATTTTGCAATTTCGAATTTTCGAATCTCGAATTTTAAAAATTTTGAATGTTAAAAATTTCGAATTTTCAAAATCTCGAATTTTAAGAATTTCGAATTTTCGAAATTCCGAATTTCCAAAATTCGGAAATTCGAAAATCCGAATTTCGGAAATCCGAAATTTTGGAAATTCGGAAATTCGAAATTTCGGAAATTCGGAAATTCGATATTTCGGAATTTCGGAAATTCGCAATTTCTGAAATCTGAAAATCGGAAATTTTGGAAATTCGGACATTTTGGAATTAACCACTTCCATGCTGGGCACTTATACACCTTCCTGCCCAGACCAATTTTCAGCTTTCTGCGCTGTTGCACTTTGAATGACAATTGCGCGGTCATGCTACACTGTACCCAAACTAAATTTTTATCATTTTTTCCCCACAAATAAAGCTTTCTTTTGGTGGTATTTGATCACCTTTTTATTTTCTGCAATTTTTTTTTTAAAAAGACCGAAAATTTTGAAAAAAAAGTATTTTTTTTGTCTCAGTTACAAAACTTTTTAAATAAGTATGTTTTCTCCTTCACTGATGGGGCTGCACTGACGGGCACCGATGAGGTGGCACCAATGAGGTGGCACTGATGAGATGGCATTGATGGGCACTGATGATGGGCACTAATATGCGGCACTGATAGGTGGCACGGATAGGCGGCATGGATGGGCACGGATAGGCAGCACAGATGGGCACGGATAGGCGGCACGGATAGGCAGCACGGATGGGCACTGATAGGCGGCACGGATGGGCACTGATAGGCGGCACGAATGGGCACTGATAGGTGACACGGATCGGCACTGATAGGTGGCATGGATGGGCACGGATAGGCGGCACGGATGGGCATGGATGGGCACTGATAGGTGGCATGGATGTGCATGGATGGGCACTGATAGGTGGCACGGGTGGGCACTGATAGGCGGCACTGATGTACTGTAATGGATGCCAATCAGTGCCAAACAATAATGCCTGCCAATCAGTGATGCCCATTGTGGGCACTGATTTGCATCCATTGTGGGCACTGATTGGCATCCATTAGGGGGCACTAACTGGCATCCCTGGTGGTCTAGGGTGGCATACCTGGTGCTGGCATCCCTGGTGGTCTGGTGGCATCCCTGGTGGTCCAGTGTGGGCATCCTCAGGGGGGCTGCGCTGATAATCTATCAGCACAAACCCCCCCTGTCAGAGGAGCAGCCGATCAACTCTCCTCTACTCGCGTCTGACAGACGCGAGTGAGGAAAAGCCGATGACCGGCTTTTCCTGTTTACACTGTGATCAGCCGTGATTGGACACGGCTGATCACGTGGTAAAGAGTCTCCGTCGGAGACTCTTTACCTAGATCGGTGTTGCGGGGTGTCAGACTGACACCTCGCAGCAACGATCGCCGCGATGCGCGCCCCCGGGGGCACGCAGCGGCTCAAAATCCTGAGGACGTCATATGACGTCCAGGCAGGATTTTGAAACCACTTTGCCGCCGTCTATCCGCTATAGGGCGGGCGGCAAGTGGTTAACAAATTTCTCAAAATTCGTAAAAAAAAAAAAATTGAGACTAAACGAATTGCACATGTCTACAATATATCTTTAAATTTATTCTGTTGGTCCTTAACTGTATGCATCCATCTCTCTGCTTCCAAAATCCTCTCCACCTCCATCTTCCAGTCCATTATGGTGGGACATCTGGATTGTTTCTAAAATCTAGGTATCAATGCCTTTGCTGCATTTAACAAGTGTGGGGTGACACTTCTTTTATAAAACTTGGTGGATGATGGCATCCCATGGAAGAGAAAATTTAGTGGAGAGAATTCTATAGATCTAAGTGTCATTCTTTTAATCCAGGGAGCTATCTCCTCCCAAAATGTCTTAATATTGTGACAATACCACCATGAGTGGAGAAAAGAGCCCCTTTGGTTACATTCCCTCAAACAGTTAGCATCCACCAATGGGTATATCTGGGCCAGTCGGGTCGGTGTACGGTACCATCTGGTTAAAAAACTTGTAAGACATCTCTTGTATATAAGAACTTATTGAGGAATGATGTGTTGTTTCCATCAGCCTTTTAACTTGTTCTGATGTAAAATTGTGGCCCAGCTCCCTTTCCGATTCACAAATGAAATAGGGAGTTGTCGGGCTTTGGGCACTTAGGACCAACCTGTACATTCGGGATAACATGTGGCCAGGCTCCTCAAAAATAGTCAAGGGGTTTGCTGATCTAATCTGATGTTTGGACTTATTAAACAATTCCGTCAACTGACAATATTTCAGGGCGTGGCTTGCGCGTACACGGAGATGGCCACTTGAGCTGTGAGCTCCGCCAACCAGACCGGACGAATAGCGAATACAGGGCGATATCGCTGCACCATCAAGCCCTACGGTACCACAAAAGACCCCTCCACAGGTCCGCCGACATGATGTCCCGCAAACGGATCCAGGACAGAGGCCTGAAACGGCTGGAATCCTTCTCCTTCCAACCTCGCCGCCGCAACCAAGATGGCGCCGCCGGAGCCTCAGCGAAACACTCTCTAAGATACCCAGAACCATCGGGAGCTCATCCACAAAAAATGAACGCTGGATTGCATGCCTCTCTAACTCCGGACACCTCACCTGAAACCCCGGTGTCACAGAGCCAAGCGAAATCGAGGATGCGGATGGATCTCTCGGACCAGGCCTCAGACACAGTGAGTACAGGCCTGCACAATGACTCTGCTATCTCCTCACTACAGTCATCCATTGCACAATTCCCCACATCAGGACAACCGGTCCTAGACACCACTATGAAGGACATGCTAGTTTCACTGCAATCCTCCCTCATGTCTAACTTGTCTTCACTGATAAATAGATTCTCATTGGAAATGAAACACATGGACAATAGGGTGCAGTTTATAGAAACCAAAATGGAGGAGTGTACTGAGACAGTTAATGAATTAGTAGATGCATACAATGATCAGAAAGATGAATCTCTCTGGATCAAAGCGAAGCTCGCGGACCTTGAGGACCGCTCAAGGCGCAAAAACGTTAAGTTACGCGGGGTCCCTGAGTCAGTCCAACCCAAAGAGCTGCACAACTTTACTACCACCATGTTTGCGAGCATGCTACCAGAGCTATCCCCCATTGAGCTCACAATTGACCGCATACATAGACTGCCTAAGCCCCGCCATCTAGAAGCGGATATACCCAGAGATGTGCTTCTGTGTGTACATTTTTTCCAAACGAAGGAACAAATCCTCATGAAAGCTAGGGAATTAGCGCCACTTCCAGTGCCATATTCTGACATCCAACTATTTGCTGACCTATCTCAATATACGCTCCAAATGAGACGACAACTAAAAACCGTCACTAAAGCTTTGAATAATCACAAAATTGTTTACAAATGGCGCCATCCAGCGACAATCATGGTTACTAACAATGGTATACCCCACACCATCTCCACCCTGGAAGGGGGTTTGAAATTACTGCAAGCATGGGGAATACTTCCGGATTCCTCCCACAATCAACCAGATTCTATGGATACACCGAATCCGTTCACCTTTGGTCTTGGCAAGGAGAATAACAAACCGAACCGCCGATAATAGAATAGCCCAAATCACTACAACAAGCGACTGTACTAGTCCGGTCTGGTCATGCGCTTATCCATCTGCTCACTGAACTTTCCCCCACTTTCAGTCAGCTGCTCATCCGAGCAGATTTCTGCTGACACACCTGTGTGAAGTTTAAGTTTACTTTGTTCCTTCCTTTTGTTCTTGGTATTCAAATTTTTTTTATTTATTTTTTTATTCCTGTTTGCTTATTTCTAGTTGTGCCTACACCTGCTCCAGTCATATAAAAACGCAGCAGACTGTTGTAAATCCAATCTAACCTGTTTTGTCCCTATATAGAAACAGGAACTGATTGTCTGACTACTCTATCACAAATCTAACAACAACCTTCTCGTCCACACTAACCGGATTCTTGGACTTTGATTCAGCATCACTCCACAACTGTGAGTACCTGCATCACCCCTAAATAACACCTCCACTTGACATGGGGTTCACCGTACTCTCTCTCAACGCCAGGGGACTAAACCATCCTGTCAAACGTGCCTCCCTATGGAAATCGGCAATAGCACATAACTGTGACATACTTTGTGTCCAAGAAACTCACTTTGCTCTGGACGCGCCCCCTATCTGCAAACACAACCAATTTCCCCATGTGTTCCGATCCTCCTTTACTAAATAGCAACGTGGTGTACTGATTGCTATCAGACAAACTGTTCTCTTCAACCTGCTGAGCTGTGTCACTGACCCGGAAGGGCGGTATATCTTTCTGGTATGTACAATTAACAATGTACCTTACACACTAGTCTAAATATATGCCCCGAACTATGGCCAGATGTCCTTCCTTAAAAAGACACTGTGGGCAGCCCGACAAATCCAACAAGGACATTTACTCATGTGTGGAGACTTTAATATGGTCCCAAATAACTCCATGGACTCTACTGCAGGAGCTAAAAGATGTACTTCACCTTTAGATAAGTTTATTAACTCTAATGACTTGTTTGACGTGTGGAGGTGTTGTCATGCGAGTGAGCGGGATTACACGTTCCTTTCGCCACGTCACAACACCTACTCACGGATTGATTTATTTTTGACGGAGAGTAGATAGTTACAAAAAGTTTCAAATTCTATCATCCACACCACCACCTGGTCAGACCACGCCCCTGTTAGCATTACCATTTCTGATGACTTTCATCAACCCAACTCCTTTGTCTGGAGGGTCAACAACTATCTCCTTAACACACCCTGCTACTCCACACCTATTAAACAACACCTAGAAGAATACTTTTCGCTCAATCAGACATCGGTATCTGACCCGCTGGTGGTGTGGAATGCCCACAAGGCAGTTATACGAGGGGTCTTCCTCCAAATGGGAGCTAGAGCTAAAAATAAAATAACCCAACGATTAGATGACCTCACATCTGACATAGCCACTACTGAATCCCAAAACAAAATTAATCCCTCTCCACTTCTTACGTCTAAACTTTTCTCTCTACGTCACGAACTGAGGGCCCTTCTTCTAGAAAAATGTGCAAAATCATATAGGTTACTTAAAGCCACTTCATACACCACAGGAAATAAGGCAGGGAAAGCAATGTCCCTACGAGTTAAGGGTTACAGATCTAAGACGAAAATACAATATCTACGACACCCTCACACAAACGAGAAACTCCTTAAACCTCAGGCCATAGCGGACACCTTCAGTACGTACTATGGAGATCTTTACAATCTCAAGAATGACCCCACTACAAAGCAACCCTCCCCTGTAGAGATCCAAACATTCCTGGAAGACTTGACTCTCCCGACTGTATCGCCCCAACAACTCTCAGACCTAAACTCCCCCTTCACAACCTCCGAAATACTGTCAGTGATAGACAATTTGCCCAATTCTAAATCCCCAGGACCTGACGGTTTCACCGGGGAATACTACAAACAATTCAAACACATATTAGCCCCCACAATGTGCCAAACGTTCAACCTAGCCACTTCCTCCGCATCTCTCCCTTCTGAAATGCTCAAGGCCATGGTGGTAACCCTCCCTAAACCAGGAAAAGAACCCACATCTCCAAAAAACTTCCGGCCCATCTCATTACTCAACCTAGATTTAAAAATGTATGCAAAACTTATAGCAAATAGACTAGAAAATATAATACCCTCCCTTATTTCAGCAGACCAATCGGGTTTTACTAAAGGGCGTCAAGCTTCAGACGCCACTAGAAGAATGATTAACACCATACATCATGTAGAAAAGAAAAAACTCCCTGCACTCCTACTTTCCATAGACGCCGAAAAGGCATTTGATAGGGTCCATTGGGGATATATATCAGCGGTCCTACACAAGTTCGGTCTCAAAGGGACAATTCACGATGCCATAATGGCCTTGTACTCCAACCCTTCAGCTAGAGTCTTTTTAGCAGACACCCTTTCATCACCATTCCAAATCTCCAATGGAACGAGACAAGGATGCCCACTATCACCCATAATATTTAATCTGGTCATGGAACCCTTAGCAGAAAAAATAAGACATAATAACAAAATCTCTGGAATACCCCTTGCTGGCTTGGAACATAAAATAAGTTTGTTTGCAGACGACGTGATCCTTTTGATCACAGACCCTGACCGTTCCCTCCCTGAGGTCCAGAGGACGCTCGCCTGGTTTAGTGAAATTTCTTACTATAAAGTCAATGAGACTAAGTTGTTCGTCCTTGATCTAGGCCTGGATAAGCCCACTAGCCAGCGACTCAAATTACAATTCCCATACGCATGGGCGGAAAATAGCATATCATACTTGGGCATTCAACTAACTAAATCAACCAGAACCTTGTTTCAAACTAACTATCTGCCAATTCAAACCAAACTTCAAACCGATCTCACCAGGCTGGCGTCCTTTGAGTTCTCATGGATGGGACGTCTTGCAGCGTTCAAAATGTTTCATCTCCCCCAGATACTATACTTATTCAGAACCATTCCGATCCCTATACCACTCAGTTACTTCAAATCTTTACAAACAATCCTATCCAAATTTATTTGGCAAGGAAAGAAAGCCAGATGCGGGCATGCTCAACTAATCAAACATCGTTTAGCAGGTGGTACTGGTTACGTTGATTTTCAAGACTATTATATGGCATCTATCCTCACACAATCTAGAGAATGGCTTCTGATGTCCCCCCCAACTACTTTGTGGGGGAAAATAGAATCCTCCATGGTTCCTGGAGGCAATCTTCCATCTTGGTTATTCGCCTCCTTACTAAGAAAAACATCCCACACTCACTTACCACTGACCATGGCGCAACAATTAAAGTCTGGTCCCGCTTCACTAAAATCTCGGCATCCCACCCCAATCAATCGAACATACCCATCCCCATAGAAACCCTGCAACATCTAATTGACTCATCCTCATACACGTCCTGGAAAAGCAAAGGCATTGTACATATATCAGATATAATAAATAACGACATTATCAAACCATTTAATAAACTTCAACAGGAATACCTCCTCCCGCATTCTGATAGGTACCTATATATCCGCACCCGACACTGTCTTGCTTCACTCACAACTTGGACATGGAAAATCCCCCAAATAGCATGGATCTTCTTTAGATCCCCCACAACTCGCAGGGGGGGAATATCTTTGTTCTATAACTTATTACACCAAAAAAACACCTTCACTAGTTCTGCAGCACTATTGCGCTGGGAAAAAGACCTAGGTCAACACTTCACTCCCCTCAAGTGGGAAAAGGCATGCCAATCCACCTACAAAGCAACATGCTGTTCCACACTATGGGAACTTGCACTTAAACTGACGTACCGTTGGTACCTGACTCCTGATAGAATGTCCAAATTTAACACAACACTAAATAATACATGCTGGAGACACTGCGGACAAACAGGTGACCTGATTCATACCTTTTGGAACTGCCCCAAACTCAAACGTTACTGGTCATTAGTTTTCCATCTAATTTCTGCCGTCACAGACCTATCCATACTGGAATCACCATCCCTAGCCCTGCTTTCCCTGGATATAGAAAAGTTTACTAACCCATCGAGACATATCATAATATACATACTATTAGCACACGCCTCAGTATCACCAGAAAATGGAAAGACCCGGAGCCCCCTACAATTACTGATGTAGTTCAAACCACACATGTGCACTATATCCATGAGACAACCCTGGCACTGAGAAAAAGCAGTCACATGAACAAAACCCAGTTGTGGCAACAATGGATTGAATGGATTGAATCTCCCAGTCTTGCAAAATCGTTTAATCTTTAACTCTGAAACTACTACTAATGTTTTCTGTAGTCATTGTTAATAGGTAGGGCCAGAGGTCACTACATGAGGGGGGGGGCCTTCCCGTGCGAGCAGAGTTTTGCTCCCTATAGGGGGTGCTCGTAGGGGGAGACTCCCATCCAACCTCATATCCCGACCACTACCTTGGTTCTATATTACGTTTTGTATGCTACTAGTCCTACAAGCAGGCGCCACAAAATGACTATTACATCGAGGATTATTGTTCGAAATCTTTTGTATTCTTTGTATCCTCTGCTGATGAATATACTTTTTGAGAAATACGTTTATATGTATCTTCTACATATGTAAAGTTTGAAATATATTAATAAAAATCTATTGAGAAAAAAAAAAAAACTGACAATATTTCCATTCAGCCATTGATACCTCCCCCAACTTTTGTACCAGATCTCCCAGTGGAAGCAGTTTCCCTTGTGGGGCCACTCCAGCACAGTTTCCTTTCCCATCCCTTCCCCAACACTCTAAACTCCCATTCTCCTCCCGCGGGGGAAACCAGGGGAATCCCTCCAGGGGTGTTATGGGTGATATTGGGGGGGGCAAACCTTCCTGTATTATTCATTCTGTCTCATATAGTTAGTGGTATCTTTGTCAAGGGTGATACATACTCCGACAACCCCTATGGGAGGCTGGAATCCAGGGCGCTCCCGCCAAATTCCTTCCTGCTAACGTTTTCTCCAGGGGTACCCAAAGTTTGCTAGTGGAGTCATGGCACCAGTTCATGATATGAACCAGGGCCATGGCTCTATAGTAGGACACTATATCTGGGAGGCCTACCCCTCCCTCCCCCTTTGGTCTCCTCAAAATCTCATATGCCAATCTGGGATGTTTGTCTCCCCACACGAAGGTCATAAAGGCCCTCCTTATTTGTTTTAAAAATGTCTGTGGGAGGGTTATAGGAATAGTATGTAAAACATAAATAAGCCTGGGGATTACACTAATTTTAAGCGCATTTACCCTACCAAACCACGTCAGAGTGTGGCTTCTCCACTTCTGCAAATCTTCTAATATAGATACAACCAAGGGTCCATAGTTTAGATCATATAGGCGTTTTACATCTGGGGTTATATGAGTCCCCAGGTACAATAGGGAGTCCAAACGCCATACAAAGGGGAAGGATCGCTGCAACTTTTTCCTCATCCTCAGGTGCACATGAATTGGCATTAACCGACTTTTAAATATTTATTTTAAAATTTGGTATAAGGCCAAATCTCTGTATCTCCAACATCAATTTCGTCATGGACTCCTGAGGTGAGGAAAGGTACAGCAATAGGTCATCTGCATAAGCTGATATCTTATGTTCCGTTGATCCAATACCTATCCCCTTGATCCTCCTATTTCCCCTGATTGTACGCAGGAAAGGTTCCAGTACCATAGCAAATAGCAATGGGGACAGTGGGTACCCCTGCCTCCCAAAGTAGTCTGATAGTCTACCATTTACTTTAACTGTTGCTCTAGGATCTGCATACAGTGCCATTACCCATCCCATCATCCGTTCTTTCAGGCCCATCTCCCTCAAAACTCCGGCCATAAACCCCTATCCCACTCTATCGAATGCTTTTTCAGCATCCATTGAGATTACTACACTCAGGGTTTTATTTGGTCCTTTATGCCGCGTACACACGATCATTTTTCCTGTCGAGAAAAATGACATTTTTTCCTTTGGACGAGAAAAACGATTGTCTGTGGGCTTTTTGTAGTTTTTCTCGACGGGAAAAACGGCATTAATCACGACGAGAAAAATTAGAACATGCTCTAATTTTTCTCGTCGTGATTCCCGTCGTTTTTTTCCGCTGCAGTTTTCCCGCTGGTCGTTTTTTCGACCAAAAAAAAAATGTTATTTAAAACGGCCGTGTGTGGGGGGTACAAGCTGTTCCTCATTTTTCACGTCGATTTTCTCGACGGTGTTTTCACCGTCGAAAAAATCGATCGTGTGTACGCGGCATTATACATCCAATGTAGTACATGAAGGGCCCGAATAGTATTATCTCTGGCCTCTCGGCCCTTCATGAACCCTGTTTGATCCGGGTGGATCAATTTACCTATATGATCTTGTAACCTTAAGGTCAAAATCTTATGCCACGTACACACGATCGGATTTTCCGTCGGAAAAACCTTGAATGGTTTTTCAGACGGAATTCCGCTCAAGGTTGGCTTGCATACACACGGTCACACAAAAATTCTATGAACTTTCGAACGTCAAGAACGCGGTGATGTACAACACTATGATGAGCCGAGAAAATTAAGTTCAATGCTTCCGAGCATGTGTCGAATTGTTTCCGAGCATGCGTCGGAATTTTGCGCATCGGAATTGCTACAGATGATCAAATTTTCTGATAGGAATTTTTTCCATCGGAAAATTTGAGAACCAGCTTTCAATCTGTTGCTGGCAGAAATTCCGTCAGCAAAAGTCCGATGGAGCATACACACGGTCGGAATTTCCGACCAAAAGCTCACATCGGACTTTTGCTGGCGGAATTTCCGACCGTGTGTACGCGGCATTAGACGGGAATTTAGTGTCGGAGTTTAAAAGGGAGATGGGCCTTTAGCTGGCACAACACTGAGGGTCCTTCCCCTCCTTCGGGAGAACCGTCACATATGTCAGCAATGCCTCTGGAGGCAATGGTTTAGACGCCAAAACAGAATTAAGATGTCTACAGAGAGAGGCCAGCAGAATTAAGGCAAACTTCTTATAGAACATATTTATAAAACCATTGGGTCCCGGACTTTTGCCCAAAGTTGAAGCCGAAATCGCTCCACCTAACTCTTCAATGGAAATTTCCTCCAGGGCCACAGACGGTATAGCCTGTAACCCTGAAGCTTCAAGGTATTCCCGAATCCTGTCCTCCTGTCCACCATCTACTCCCCCCCCTGGAGGTCAGATATATATTATATAGAGACGAGTAGAAACAGTGGAATTCAGCTGCTATTGCTTTGGAGTCTACTATTTGCTTATGTTGTGAACATGGCGTAGATCCTGTTGTTTCTTTAGTTGTCTAGCCAATAGTTTCCCACACTTATTCCCCTGTTCATAGAAACGATGGGCAAAATATCTATGATAATTTTGAACTTTTCGATCAAGAAGTTGTTTTAAATCTGTCTGCAACTTCTCCAGTCTTAGCGCGTCCCCTGGCTTTAAATGGGCCTTATGTTTAATTTTTATGTATATCTTCTAAGAGCACAGTCATTTCCTTTTATCTCTCTCTTTTAATGCACAATCCCAATGAAATTAACTCCCCTCTAATAACCACCTTGTGGGCCTCCCATACTACTTAGTCAGACACCCCCTCTAATGTATTGGTCTCAAAATATGATACTAATGTATGGGACAGGGTTTCCACATTCTGTTTATCATCCAAAATGGATTCATTTAATCTCCAAGTTATTTCCATGCTCCCAATCGATACTGGATTCACCAATAGACTTATTGGGGCATGGTCTGATATGGTGATAGATTCAATAGTCAACAAGTCTACATGGCGCAAATAGTATTGATCGATCAACAACATATCAATCCTTGAATAAGCATTATGCGTTTTAGAATAGTAGCTGTAGTCCTTGTCCAGGATCCAGGGTGATGTTAAATCCCCTCCCATAATCAATAGACCTTCCCTGAACTTTTCCAAAATAGTTTTAATTAAGAATTTGACAGTATGGCTATTGGGGGCATAAATCGTAGCGAGAGTAAAGTACTGGCCCTGGATCTTTCCCTTGACAAAAAGAAAACGACCCTCTGGTCTTCCTGTATTTCTATATGTATTAAAGTGGTTGCAAACCCAAAAAAACATTTAAAAAATAAATAAAAACCTGCAAGACAAAGGCATAATGAGCTAGTATGCCGGAGAAGAAAAAAAAACAAGAAAGGAAAAAAAAAAAACATACAGAACAAATAACATAATATACCACTGTATATAAAAACAATCCCTAAGGGGATGGTGATTCCGGACAGGGATCTTCCATCCATTTCCGGAGTCCCCCTCCCTTCTGCCCCTGGCAGAAAACCAAGTCCCTCTTCAACTTTTTTGCCATTTTACATCAAAAGGCAAAACAAAAAGAAGAGAAACAAGGCAAAAAAAAAATGGGCCCAGAAGGGGGGTGTAGGGGGGAAGGGGGAGAGGGGGAGGAAAAAAAATGGGGAGAGATAAACCCTCCCTCTGGAAGCAGAGTTATTTGCGCCCCCTCAAATTCAACTGTAGGTTTATCTCGCACTGCTTTCATAATGGCTTCTTTCACTGGATATCTATGTATTTTACATATTACATCTCTTGGTCTCTCTGAATTTTGAGAAATTGGGAGAAGGGCACAATGAACTCTTTCTATTTCAATCTCCTCTGGTGCAGATATCCCCAAAACTAGCCAGAAATAGGTTGGTCACTTTTGGAAGCAACTCAGTATTTTGTTTATTTCAGGTAAACTGCCTACGATCTCTGTTTTCAAGATTATCCATCTGATCCAACAGAGAGCTCAACGCTTCTTCATGATTCTTTGTCACATCTTGAATATCCACCACCACCTGTCTGGTGTCCTCCTGTCCCAACTCCGTTTCTTCCACTCTCCGTCCCAATGCTACTACATCCTCTTTTAGCTCGTCCACAGCTTGTTTACAGGATGTTTCAACAGCAGTTATAAGAAACTGAATATCATTCTTTGTTGGGACTGCTCTTAGGTGTTCTCTCAAGTCCCAGTCCATTGTAAACTCTGGTTGGGGTATGGTTAATTCAGTGTTGGAGTCCCGATTCCTGGAGTTGGTATAATGCTCAGTCCCCATAGAAATCAACCCTGTCGCATTTCCGTTGTTGGTCTGTACGGATTCTATGCTAGTCTTTGTAATGCCACTTTCCCCTCCATATGTACACTTTCTAAGGGTTTGGTAACTCTTCCTGGGGGTCTTTCCTCCTGAAAATTCAATTCTATTCCTGTCTGTTTCCCACCTAACTTGGCAGTTTCCCAGACGTTGACCTGATGGTCCGCACCTTCTTCTGGGGGTTTCATTCCAAGGACCGTGGCATGTTGCTTTTGATTTAAGGGGGAGTGCCCCGGCTCGATATTATATTACCCCTCCCAAGTCCAGCTTTTCCACGGCCCTGGGCAGGGGGGTCCTGAGTAGCCATTTTTGTTCCTCCCTTCAAATCAGGGGAGCCACACATCTTTCTCTCCTGGGCTTACATCCTCTTTGTCGTACCCCCTGGGTCCCCACCCTGTGGGGTGAGATAGGCTCCAAGCCCGTTTGCCTGACTTTTCCCACTGCAAGGTGGATGTGCAGCTGTACGGCGGCATGTGAACATTCCTCTTTCCAAAAAAAAAAAAAGAAAAACCCCACAGTCTAACATCCAAAGCAAATCTTTCCTCCACAAGCTAGTTTATGGTTTTCAGCTGTATTCAAATAAGCATATAGGTGTAGGGGTAGACAATACGGGCAAGTTCCTGGATATATTCGTGAGTGGACCTACAGCAGACAGGTGGGTATGGATATATGATAAAGTATACAATTAAATATGCATATAAGGATGTTTCAATAAGTATGCATTAGTCCAGGCAGATATGCAAATGTCTCTGCAAGTAAGTGTATAGGCAGGTATCCAAACAAGTATACAAGTGTATAGGCAGGTATCCAAACAAGTATGCAAGTATATAGGCAGGTATCCAAACAAAAAATGCAAGTGTTAAATGTGGGGGGCCATAGAGGTTGGGACTTTCCAGAGGTATGGGTCAACTTATCACCTCACATCCCTAAATTCATGTATTGTAAAAAGGGGGGGGGGGGGAAGGGGGAAGGAGCGGGACTTTGCGTGAAGCATGTGCGGGAAAGATTTTATAAATTGGTTGGGGAAAATTAATATGGCTAGAATACATTTAAAAGTTGATAATTTATTACTTTCAAATAATGCACCGTCCATGACTATATTGCATTATTAAAGGATACATAGTATATGTTTTTTTACAACTTTGTTGGAAAATAATAATAAGCCAAGGACCCAGGTATACAGACAAAAAATGCACTGAATGAATTGTAAAGATACATAATTGTTGAGGCATGAAGCTGTTGGCTCTACGCGTTTCACGACTTTGGTCGCTCTTCAGGAGCACGCATGCAATTTATTTCTGTAAGAACATAAACATATTTTGGGGTTAAACCGGGGCACCGAACAAACAAAGGACCATGAACTAGTCAGGGTCGATGGTACTTACCAGGTAGCCCTATGTTAGTGGTGTGGAAGTGAGGCCCAAGCAGACTCTCACATGGGGCCTGGTAGCACCATCCGGGGGCTGTGGCAGGGAAGTACGAGACAGCCGGCCCCCACAGAGGACGCACCCCGGTCGGACAGGCATCGGACATTGGTGAATGTGTGGACTATGGCGAGTGAGTAGTGATGGCTGTTGAAATGAGAGGCATAAAAACATAATTTGTAAAGAATTAGGAAAAGGGGGGATGTATGTGTGCAGGGAGGAGAACTAGAAAAAACACTAGCAATCCAATTCAAATGAAACCAGATAGGAATATAGTATAAATATATAAACTAGGCTAAATTGTAATATACCATGTGAGAGCACAAAATATGTAAAGTAACCACTGTTCCAATCTCTTGATCAGATAGGAATATGTATGAGATAGCTGAATGGGGAAAGGAAGATACCTGTGGTGTCTGAGTGTGCTGCCTTGTGGATCCGTGAGTAGATAGAAGTCAAATGCCTGCCGACCAAAGATAACGCCCCCTATGTAGGCGGCGCCGCCGAGGATTCCCACCAACGTCACGCACGCGAGAGGGTGGGGAGAGAGGGCATCTACACCAATGCGGAAGAGCCGCCTGGTAGTAGGACGCCAAAATGTCTCCCCACAGTAACTCGTAGCTGTCAACCAAATCGCTGCACCGAGTGGGAGCTCAGTGTGCGGCAAGGGACGGCGTGACGTCGACCCGCAATACCCGCCCACACATCCCTGCTACGAGGTAGCGTGGGACGGGGGGCGTGGTAAAAGCGTGTCGCAACCCCCGGATTGGAGCACGGCCCGCAGGGGGCCGGAAGGGCACACCAACCACAACCAGGGTAACAATGGGGACCTGTATAGAAGTTTGCAATGATCCAGAAAAAAACCCTAATCGATATATTAAATGTGGGGGGCCATAGAGGTTGGGACTTTCCAGAGGTATGGGTCAACTTATCACCTCACATCCCTAAATTCATGTATTGTAAAAAGGGGGGGAAGGGGGAAGGAGCGGGACTTTGTGTGAAGCATGTGCGGGAAAGATTTTATAAATTGGTTGGGGGAAATGAATATGGCTAGAATACATTTAAAAGTTGATAATTTATTACTTTCAAATAATGCACCGTCCATGACTATATTGCATTATTAAAGGATACATAGTATATGTTTTTTTACAACTTTGTTGGAAAATAATAATAAGCCAAGGACCCAAGTATACAGACAAAAATGCACTGAATGAATTGTAAAGATACAAAATTGTTGAGGCATGAAGCTGTTGGCTCTACGCGTTTCACGACTTTGGTCGCTCTTCAGGAGCACGCATGCAATTTATTTCTGTAAGAACATAAACATATTTTGGGGATAAACCGGGGCACCGAACAAACAAAGGACCATGAACTAGTCAGGGTCGATGGTACTTACCAGGTAGCCCTATGTTAGTGGTGTGGAAGTGAGGCCCAAGCAGACTCTCACATGGGGCCTGGTAGCACCATCCGGGGGCTGTGGCAGGGAAGTACGAGACAGTGGGGGCGTCTATAGTATGCCTGTGAAGTGGTGCATGTTTCCCATGTTTAGAACAGTCCCTGCACAAAATGACATTTCTAAAGGAAAAAAAGTCATTTAAAACTGCTTGCGGCTTTAATGTAATGTCTGGTCCCGGCAATATGGATGAAAATCATTGAAAAAAATGGCATGGTTATCCCCACCCCAGCCCATTACCAGCCCCTTTGGGTCTTGTATGGATATTAAGGGGACCCCCGCACCCAAATAAAAAAAAGGAAAGGCGTGGGGCCCCCAGGCCCTATATACTCTGAACAGCAGTATACAGGCGGTGCAAACAAGACAGGGACTGTAGGTTTGTTGTTACGTAGAATCTGTTTGCAATTTTGAACTGGTACATTTTTAAAGTGTAGCTCCAGCCAAAAAAATCTGTTTTAAGCTTTTTGGAAAACATAGGGAAGGGTTATCACCCCTGTAACCTTTGTTTTGCTGTCTGTGCACCTGTTCAGAACATTTCTCCTCACTTTCCGTCCCGATGACAAATCTTTTTTTTTTTTTTTTATTGAAACAAGGATTGGTGATAAAGCATCAGTGGAGAGGAGACACCTTTTTCCCATATTAACTCTGAGGCCTCGTACACACGACCGAGTTTCTCGGCAAGAACCAGCAAGAAACTTGCTGGCAGAGATGTCTTGCCGAGTAAATCGGTCGTGTGTACGCGGCTATCGGGTTTCTCGTCGAGAAAACCGACAAGTAACCTCGACGAGAAAATAGAGAACCTGCTCTCTATTTTCTCGTCGAGATTCTCGTCAGCCTGTTTCTCGACGAGAAAAGTGAGTGTGTGTACACTTACCTGTCCACCGGGAAGCCCGCGCATGTTCGAAATGAATTCGACGCATGCGCGGTAGCTTCCTAGGCATAGATAGGGTATACCAAGATGGCGGCGACGGCATCGAATGTGACGAGCGCATGCTCGTCGTAGTCGATGACGTCACCGCGTACGCTCCATTCAAAGAACCGCGGGTTCTTTGAATCGAGCGTGTGTACACTCGGCTGGGACAATTTTCTTGTCCAAGAATCTCGTCAAAAAAAACGACATGTTTTTTTCGACGAGAATCTCGGCCGTGTGTACGAGGCCTCACAGGAGAGAATTTCCCTTCCTAGGGATAGATTTCCTCTCACTTCCTGTTGTCTCCTTCTGTTTGCAAGTAGGAGTCGTTTGTAAGTTGGATGTTTGAAAGAAGGGGCCTGCCGTATATATACTCTGCAGAAATTTGGCCCTTAGTTGTTGGTGTTGCCACAACACTGTAAGCTCTCACAGTTACTCTTGGTGGGTGCTGGAACACCCTGCTGTGAACTATTATATCAAGAATTGTAATTACATGCCATTGTTGAACAGTGGTAGGAAAAAATGGGCCTTTGGTAGTGGTGGTGGTGCTGGTGCCACAACACTGTAAGTCCTCACAGTTACTCTTGGTGGGCGCAGGAATGGGCCCAGCTGTGAAATATTAGATCAAGAATTGTAATTACATGCCCCTGTTGAACAGGGGCAGAAAAATTGGGCCTTTGGTGGTGGTGGTGTTGCCGCAACACTGTAAGCCCACACAGTTACTCTTGGTGGGCGCAGGAATGGGCCCTGCTGTGAATTATTAGATCAAAAATTGTAATTACATGCCCCTGTTGAACAGGGGCATAAAATTTGGGCCTTAGGCACTGGTGCCACAACACTGCAACCCCTCACAGATACTGTACTTGGAGCGCAGCAATGAGCCCTGCTGCAAAGCATTGCATCAAAAATTGTAAATACACGCCCCTGTTAAACAGGGGCTGAAAAATTGGGCCTTAGCCACTGGTGGCGGTGCCCAGAATCAAAAATGTTCTTACAAGCTATCAGCATGATCATTGAGAAGGAAGAGGATAGTCACTCAGCATAACAGGATAGTCACTCAGCATCAGCATAGGCAGTCTTGAAGGGATCTGACATTTAAAAAAAAAATATTCGGTTACATCAATATCAGGTGCTTGGTAGCTGGTGGTGATCCAAGACTGATTCATTTTTATGAAGGACAGTCGATCGACTGAGTCGGTGGACAGGCGCACCCTGTGATCGGTTACAAAGCCTCCAGCAGCACTGAATGTGCGTTCCGAAAGAACGCTGGATGCAGGACAGGCCAGTAGCTCAATTGCATACTCTGTAAGCTCTGGCCAGTGATCCATCCTCAAGACCCAGTAACCCAGAGGATTTTCAGGGGGGGAAAGGTGTCCAAGTCTGATCTTGCCCCTAGGTATCCCTGCACCATGTAAACCAGACGCTGGCGATGGTTGCTAGAACCGATCATACCTTGGGGCTGCGGACTAAAAAATTGTCTGAACGCATCGATCAGACGGCCACCTTCTCCACCGCTCCTTCTTTGACTGACCGAAGCCTCAGCAACACATTGTCCAGGACCAGGAATTTGTAACCTCCCAGTCTCTGGGAACGCATTGCACAGACCTTTCTGCAAGGCCTCCCGAAGATGCTTCATCCTCTGCTCCCTCTGCGACGGCAAGATAAGGTCCGCAACCATACCCTTGTAACGTGGATCAAGGAGGGTTGAAAGCCAGTAATGATCCCTCTCCTTGATCGCACAAATACGAGGATCCTTCCGTAGGCTTTGCAGGATCAGGGAGGCCATGCAGTGTAGGTTTGCTGAGGCATTCGGTGCAGAGTCCTCTGGGTCACTGAGGACGACATGACCCGCAGCTACCTCCTTCCAGCCACGTACAAGTCGACGGGTTTCTTGGGACTGTAATTGATCCCTTGAAGACTGCTGCTGATGCTGAGTGCTAGTCTCCACCTCCATGCTGACACAATCCTCCTCCTCCTCTTCCTGTGTGATAGCCTGGACCAGCAGGAACACTGTCTGTATAAAGGGGGCCTTGAGAGGTAAGGAAGTCCTCCTCTTCCTGCCTTTGTTCTGCCTCAAGTGCCTTGTCCATTATTCCAAGCAGCGTGTACATCAACAGGTGGACAAGAGGGACAGTGTTACTGACGCATGCACTGTCACTGCTCACCATCCTCGTGGCCTCCTCAAAGTGCATGCATCCCTGATCATGGCCCACTGGCATGGGGAAAAATATCCAAGTTCCCCTGACCCTGTCCTGGTGCCATATTGCAACAGATACTCATTGATGGCCCTCTGCTGCGTGTGCAGCTGCTGCAGCATGGCCAACGTAGAGTTCCACCTGGTGGGCATGTCACAGATTAGGCGGTTCTTGGGCAGGTTGTAATCCTTTTTCAGGTCAGCCAGCCGAGCACTGGCATTATATGACCGGCGTAAATTCCCACAGAGTTTCCTCGTCTGCTTCAGGACCTCCTGTAAGCCCGGGTACCTGCCCAAGAACCACCAAGTTAAGGACGTGAGCCAAACAGGGCATATGGTTCAGTTGTCCCTGTCGGAGGGTGGAGAGGAGGTTGGTGCCATTGTCGCAAACCACCTTTCCTGGCTTAAGCTGGTGTGGCGTCAACCACCTCTGAGCCTGCCCCTGCAAAGCTGACAGAATCTCTGCTCCAGTGTGGCTCCTGTCCCCCAAGCACACCAGCTCAAGCACCGCATGGCATCTTTTTGCCTGCGTACTTGCGTAGCCCCTTGAACGCCTATGGAGCACTGCTGTTTCAAAGGACAAAGCACAGGTAGAGGCCATGGAGGAAGAAGAAGAGGAGGGGGTGGAGGAGAGAGGTGTATCAGAATCACCAGTAGTAACATTTTGGAGGCGTGGTGGCGGAACAACCTCCAACACTACTGCACCTTGTCCTGCATCCTTCCCAGCTGCCAGCAGAGTCACCCAATGCACCGTGAAAGATAGGTAACGTCCCTGTCCATGCCTGCTGGACCATGAGTCAGCGGTAATATGCACCTTACCGCTGACCGCCCTGTCCAGCGAGGCCAAGACATTGCCTTCCACATGCCGGTAGAGAGCCGGAATCGCCTTCCGTGAGAAAAAGTGGCATTTGGGAACCTGCCACTAAGGAACCGCACATTCCACAAACTCACAGAAGGGGGCAGAGTCTACCAACTGAAAAGGCAGCAGTTGAAGTGCTAGCAATTTAGCCAAGCTAGCATTCAACCGCTGGGCATGTGGATGGCTGGGAGCGAACTTCATTCGGCGGTGCAGCAACTGGGGCAGGGAAATTTGCCTGGTACAATCGGACGTCGGTAATTCTACACCTTCATTCCTCTCAGTGCAGGTTTCAGAGAGGACTGAAGGTATAGTGGGGTTGGATATCCCAGCTGATGAGGAGCAAGGAGAGGTCCCCTATGTTCTTTGGTGTTTGTCTTTTAGGTAGGCTTGCCAACAAACTGCATGGCAGGTCGACATATGTCTGGTCAAGCACGTGGTGCCCAAACGGCAGATGTTTTGGCCACGCGAGATACGCTTTAGACATATGTTGCAAATGGCAACGGTGCGATCTGCTGCACACGTCTGAAAAAAGCCCACACCAAAGAACTTTTGGAATAACACGCAGAGACAGCAGCGCCCTGCACATGCGGAGCTCTGCGGTGTGATGCAGTCGGTGTGCTGCCCATAAGCTGGACCCTGGAGGACATCCTGCCTCGTTAGAGATGTGCCTCCTCCTCCTCCTCCACCACCTCCTCTCTCCTATCAGGCACCCACATGGAGTCAGTGACCTCATCATCCCCTCCCTCCTCATCACTGGAGCAAATCTGGCAGTATGCTGGAGCTGGGGAAACATGACTGCCAGATAGCTGTCCTTGTTGGGCACCCCCTCTCTTTGGACTCATGTTACTACCCCCTCTCTTTGGGCTCACGTTACTGCCTTCCTCTAGCTGGGTTCCATCTTCGGAGCCTTCAAAACGCTGGCCATCCTCCTGGAGCATGTACCCAACACTGTGGTCAAACAGTTCAGGGGGCTCCTCTGGAGGACATGGTGGGGCTAGGGAAGGAGTGACTGATGCCATTGAGCCGAGGGAAGAGGCCGCTTTGGCAGACAAAGTACCCTAAGCCTGGGTGATAGAGGATGAGGAGGATGAGGACGGCTTGGTCATCCACTCTACCAAGTCTTGGGCATGTTGCGGCTCAACATGGCCAGCTGCCGAAAAGAAGGACAAGCGTCTCCCACGGCCATGTGCTGATGAGGATGCACCGTGTCCACGACCAGCACTGTTGCCTCTAGACACAGAGTCTGCTTGCCCTCTTTTATTGCCTTGTTACTGTCTGCCTCTCCTTGTTTGCCTTCCAGCCATACTAATGGCCTGCAGTGAGATGTAGCTGCACAAAGGTGGGATGTGTGTGTATAAATATATATATATATATATATATATGATGGGAGGTGTGTTCAAATAGGCCTAATAGATCACACGCTTAGCGCCAGTTCAATCCCACAAAATACTGAGTAGCATCAATAAAACCTTATTTAGAGTATCTTCTGACAAAATACTCTAAAAACTAAGCAGCTGTTTAAAATATAAAAAATATATAGGAGGTGGTAAAAAAATATAACAGTACAAAACCTGAGTAATTAATTTACACAAAACAGCGCTGAAAATTTAAAATGAATATGTGAATAAAAAAGACTCGTGGACAATGCCACTAATTCAAAGTCCAGTACGTAATGAAGTGATAAAACCAGTTCAGAGTGATAAGGTAGGTATCATCAATAGTCCATGTGTGCACCTTCCACCATAAAAGACATGATAATGGCAATCCACCACGTGACGGTGAATCCCCTCAGGGGTTCAAACTCACTCACCTGGGATGATGGCAACCATATGTGGGAATGCATGAGTTAACCTAATTTCAAACATTTTCAGGGTGGACAATACACCCATTAACCTCGCCCAACTCATGCGCCCCTACATAAACCTCATTTTTGTGTGCTATAATTTTGTTTGTTGGACATCATTTTTTCCAAAATACCTACTTTCAGGGATTATCTCGTGAAAGTGGGAGTTTAAATTTTGATAGCTAATTGTCTATAACATAGACAAAGCAAGTCAACTATACTAAGCTTTGTTTTTGTGTGTTCTCATCTTTCTCTGATCTTTTGCTTTTTGGCATGTCCAATATGGGGGATTTTCGAGGGGATGGGTGGGAGGAACTTATGGCAGGCATTCAGAGAAGTTGTGCGTAAAAGGACAAGCGCGCAACCACTGACATTGATTAAATAAAAAATGATGAATATATTACTAATAACACACTATGTGAAAAAAACCACAAGAGAATATATACTGAATCTCAATAGTGAAAAAAAAACACAAGAGAATATATACTGAATCTCAATAGTGAAAGTGAAATTGTTCTCCAAAGGCAAATATTAATTTAAAAATTAAAATTATAAAGGTGAAATTGAAAAAAATGTCCACAACACATTTAAATTCCAACGGTGAAATCCACTTGCTTCATATGGATAAGGGATATCCAAAGGGAGCCTTACTCTATAGATGTTCAGTGATAACAGATAATCTTAAAGCCGCTTACCAGATGGACGGGACCTCAGATCATAGAGGTCACAAAGGCGTGTGCATCAGCCTGCCGGCAGCGATGGTATTCACCTGTTCCTTTATCCCAGGTGGCCTGTCCTCACTCCACCAGGTAATCAGATATCTTGACACACAGTATCCAAAACGAAAAAGGTAGGCGGGAATAGAATCGCTCCAGCTTCCAAGTGTACTCCTAAGAGCTTGTTCAACTCAGCAAGGAAGGATTAAAAAAAGGACTTCATGGTGCAGTATTTTCCAAAAATTCAAAAGGATTTATTGTAAAAACACACAGCAAAAAAGCCAAAATCAAAAAGTCCACATCCAATCCACAAATAGTAAAATAGGCAAAATAGGCAAGGAAACAGCAACGTAACAAGGGTAAAAAAGGTTTCTAATGTTTCCGTATGCTAGTCAGAGAGCAAACATAGACTGCATCAATACATCAATATCCAATACGTGATGACATTAGGAATCTTGGCTCCACCCGACGCGTTTCCCCAAAAATGGCATCAACTGGGAACGGAGGCTAATTATCAGAGAAGTTACCAAGGGACTGAACAACCCATGTCGGATTTATCATCTCTTTTTTTAATCTTAGGAAAATATTGGAAAAGAAATCAGCATTATATTGGCACATCAATTCCTTTGATAGGTATATTGGGGAACAAATCAGCCCAATTCTTCTAAGGATTCAAATATTTCCCATTCTAGATAGCATTAGTAAAACCCTCAAGACAAATTGGGAAGCAAAACTCAATGAATGTTCAAAAAACTTGATGGTATTATTACAGGATGAATATAAACAACAGTTGCTAGCCCTGGATATAGAAATTGATTCCTTGCATGCTCGCCTATCGCCATTGAAAATGCACAAAGATTATAATAACTTTGAAAAGAATTTAAAAGAACATTTGGAAACTTTCAGTAAATCCATACTAATTAAGAAAGAAAAAAAGTATTGGAGGGATAAAAATGCATTTGGTGAAGGTAGAGCATACAAATGGAACCAAGACAAAAAATTTAGGAATAAACCTAATAGGAATAAAAATAGAGGGGATAACACAAATGTACCCAACAGTGGCGGAATTTTCAGGGTCGCAGCAGTCGCAGCTGCGACTGGGCCCTGTAGTTCCGTGAAGTCCGGGGGGCCCGCCCGCCGCCCGTGTGAGGGGCCCGCCCACCGCCCGCCAGTATGAGGAGCCGTTCCGCCGCAGGGATCGGGTGCTGACAAGGCAGTGGATGCAGGGGCTGCACCGCGGCAACCCCCCAAGACTCCCAAGACATCTCCCCTGCCTGCACCTCTGGCTGGCCGTTTAGAGTGCAGTGGGGAGATGTGGGAGGAGGTGGAAGGCGGCGATCGGCAGCTCTATGGTGCCTGTGTGGGCAGCAAGATCTCCCTGGGGCTTGTAGTACTCGAGTGTCAGTGTGTATACAGAGGAGAGGGGAGGGGAGGGGCCTCTGACCCGGGCAGGTATTAGTTTCACTTTCACTCTGCTTGTACAATGTTGCTGATGCCCGGGTCAGAGGCCCCTCCCCCCTCTGCTGTATACATGGTTCGGATATAGAACTACTAGCCCCAGCAAGACCCCCCTGCCTGTGGACACCATAGAGCTGCCAATCGCCACCTCCACCAGCCAGGTACAGGGGAACCCCTGCAAGGGGGGAGTCAGCTGTTTGGGGACCCTGATGTAAGAGGGGGGGTTTTCTGGGGACACTAATGTAAGGAAGGGGGCCTCTGGGGACACTAATGTAAGGAAGGGGGCCTCTGGGGACACTAATGTTAGGGGGGGCTCTCTGGTGATCCTGGTGTAAGGGGGGGGCTCTCTGGGGACCCAGGTGTAAGGGGGAGCTCTATGTGGACCCAGGTGTAAGGGGGGGCTCTCTGGGGACCCTGGTGTAAGGGGGGGCTCTCTGGGGACCCTGGTGTAAGGGGGGCTCTCTGGGGACTCTGGTGTAAGGGGGGGCTCTCTGGGGACCCTGGTGTAAGGGGGGGCTCTCTGGGGATCTTGGTGTAAGGGGGGCTCTCTGAGGACCCTGGTGTAAGGGGGGCTCTATGGGGACCCTGGTGTAAGGGGGGCTCTCTGGGGACTCTGGTGTAAGGGGGGCTCTATGGGGACCCTGGTGTAAGGGGGGGCTCTATGGGGACCCTGGTGTAAGGGGGGGGCTCTATGGGGACCCTGGTGTAAGGGGAGGCGCTCTGGGGACCCTGGTGTAAGGGGGGCTCTCTGAGGACCCTGGTGTAATGGGGGGCTCTATGTGGACCCTGGTGTAAGGGGGGGCTCTCTGAGGACCCTGGTGTAAGGGGGGCTCTCTGAGGACCCTGGTGTAAGGGGGGGCTCTCTGGGGACCCTGATGTAGGGGGAGGCTCTCTGGGGACCCTGGTGTAAGGGGTGCTCTCTGAGGACCCTGGTGTAAGGGGGGGCTCTCTGAGGACCCTGGTGTAAGGGGAGGCACTCTGGGGACCCTGGTGTAAGGGGGGGCTCTCTGAGGACCCTGGTGTAACGGGGGCTCTATGTGGACCCTGGTGTAAGGGAGGCTCTCTGGGGACCCTGATGTAAGGAGAGGCTCTCTGGGGACCCTGGTGTAAGGGGGGGTGGCTCTCTGAGGACCCTGGTGTAAAGGGGGCTTTCTGGGGACCCTGGTGTAAGGGGGGCTCTCTGGGGACCCTGATGTAAGGGGGCTCTCTGGGGACCCTGATGTAAGGGGAGGCTCTCTGGGGACCCTGGTGTAAGGGGAGGCTCTCCGGGGACCCTGGTGTAAGGGGGGCTCTCTGAGGACCCTGGTGTATGGGGGGATCTCTGGGGACCCTGATGTAAGGGGGAGGCTCTCTGGGGACCCTGGTGTAAGGGGAGCTCTCTGGGGACCCTGGTGTAAGGGGGGGGGCTCTCTGGGGACCCTGGTGTAAGGGGAGGCTCTCTGGGGACCCTGATGTAAGGGGAGGCTCTCTGGGGACCCTGATGTAAGGGGAGGCTCTCTGGGGACCCTGATGTAAGGGGGAGGCTCTCTGGGGACCCTGGTGTAAGGGGAGCTCTCTGGGCACCCTGGTGTAAGGGGGGGGGGGGCTCTCTGGGGACCCTGGTGTAAGGGGAGGCTCTCTGGGGACCCTGGTGTAAGGGGAGGCTCTCTGGGGACCCTGGTGTAAGGGGAGGCTCTCTGGGGACCCTGGTGTAAGAAGGGTCTCTCTGGGGACCCTGATGTAAGGAGGGGCTCTCTGGGGACACTAATGTAATGTAATGTAAGAGGGGAGGCTCTCTGGGGACACTAATGTAAGGGAGGCTCTCTTGGGACCCCGATATAAGGGGAGGCTCTCTGGGGACCCTGATGTAAGTAGGGAGGCTCTCTGGGGACCCTGATGTAAGTAGGGAGGCTCTCTGGGGACCCTGATGTAAGTAGGGGGGCTCTCTGGGGACCCCGATTATAAGGGGAGGCTCTCTGGGGACCCTGATGTAAATAGGGAGGCTCTCTGGGGACCCTGATGTAAGTAGGGAGGCTCTCTGGGGACCCTGATGTAAGGAGGGGCTCTCTGGGGACACTAATGTAGGAAGGGAGGCTCTCTGGGGCCACTAATGTAGGAGGGGAGGCTCTCTGGGGACACTAATGTAAGGGGGGGCTCTCTGGGGACCCTGATGTAAGTAGGGAGGCTCTCTGGGGACCCTGATGTAAGGGGAGGTTCTCTGGGGACCGTGATGTAAGGGGAGGTTCTCTGGGGACCGTGATGTAAGGGGAGGTTCTCTAGGGACCCTGATGTAAGGGAAGGTTCTCTGGGGACTCTGATGTAAGGGGAGGTTCTCTGGGGACCCTAATGTAGGAGGAGGCTCTCTGGGGACCGTGATGTAAGTAGGGAGGCTCTCTGGGGTCCCTGATGTAAGGGGGGCTCTCTGGGGAGTCCCCCTATGTGATGGTGTGTGGGGGGGGGGCGGTATTGAAGGACCTGGCCTTGGGGCGGCAAAGGGAGTAAATCTGGGCCTGGGCAGAGGCAGCAATGAGACTGGGGGCAGACACTGAAAAATTAAGTCAGCAGACCTGGTGACACCAATGAGAGAAGGCGAGGGAGGAGCTTTCTTCTCTGCGTGGAATACCTATACGGTCTACCCATGAGGCAAGAAGGCATCCTGGCGGGAGATTAGAAGGCACGGTGACCGTGACCGATCGAACAGAATTCCCGGGGAATCGATTGATTGACGGTAAGTGACATTTTGCAGAGCTAAGCAATCGATGCCAACCTCCAGTGCCTCTTACTGATCCCATCCCCCCACCACTCATCTCATCCCTATCCCCCCATTACTTCTACAACAGAGGTGATGGGGGGGGATAGGGATGAGATCAGTGGTGGGAGGATGGGATCAGTAAGAGGCACAGGTGGTGGTGGGAGAGGATGGCACCACCACTGCCACTGCAGCCACCCCCCTCAAGTACCACCACTGCCACCCCCCTCAAGTACCACAGCTGCCATCCCCCCTCAACTACCGCCGTTGCAACCCCCCTCAAAAAAAAGTATCAAAATCATGCTTTTTCGAGGGGGGGCCCTTTGTGATTTCTTGCACCGGGGCCCAGAGGTTTCTAGTTACGCCTCTGGTACCCAATGATTACTCATCTGATACTCCGTCTAATTCCTCCTCCTCAGTTTCTTCAAACACAGGTCGTGCCTTTGGAACCAAAAGAAAAGGTCCATCTCCCAGATTCAATGGGGCAGAAGGAGAAGTCCAACAATGCAATAAAAAGGCGACAACAGAATCTCAGGTATTCTCGAAACAAAGTGGTAAAGGTAGTGGACATGTTCAGAGTTCACATACTGGGAATCAAAGAGGACCCACCACTAGAGGTAGAACAGCCTCTCTTCGAGAATTAGGGGCGATACCCAAAACTGGGATGAGCTCCAAGGTCCAACAACCGTTAGTGGAGGATTTTTTAGAGAAAGGCAAGATACCTTTGGTATCACCCCTACACATGACTCAACTAGTCATGGAACCGTTTGTAACCAAGACAATACAAGCGGAAAACTCAACATCATAAACCTATCCTCATATACACTATCAAACTTAGAACATGATGTATTATCTTTGGGCCTCTCCTTTTGCCCAACTAGTGGTACAGATAGTTTTGATGTAATAAAAGATATTCATCTTTTTGCTCGGAAGCTCTTCTATAAAAGCTTATTTGTCAAACAAGACACTCAAGAGTCAGAATTAGCACCCAATCTTAAGGCAGCGGGCTTTAGGACCCTACGGGACCTAAATCTCCTCCTTGAGGAAAATACTCCTCTAAGCCAAGCCTGGGAGGATAATCTAGAGGAGGAGGAGGAAAGTGATGATGGTGAGAATCAGACGACTATTATGTCTAAAAAATTCAAGAGGAAGTCACATAAGTTTCCGCCCCTTAATCAAAATCCAGCACTAGCACTTTTCATCAGACAAACATCTAAAGAGATTGAGAACATGAGGAGAGACAGCTCTCATCCCAATTTAAGCCCAGAACTCGAACATGCCCTTAAAAGTTTGAAAAATAATATCAGTATTACAATAAAGGGATCAGATAAGGGCGGGAACATTGTCCTTATGGACAATGCAGATTACAAGGAAATGTGTCTCAAAATACAGAGGCCTCGTACACACGGCCGAGATTCTCGTTGAGAAAAACATGTCGTTTTTTTCGACGAGATTCTTGGACAAGAAACTTGTCCCGGCCGAGTGTACACACGCTCGTTTCAAAGAACCCGCGGTTCTTTGAAAGGAGTGTACGCGGTGACGTCATCGACTACGTCGAGCATGCGCTCGTAACATTCGATGCCGTCGCCGCCATCTTGGTATACCCTACGTATGCCTAGGAAGCTACCGCGCATGCGTCAAATTCATTTCGAACATGCGCGGGCTTCCGGGCGGACAGGTAAGTGTACACACACTCACTTTTCTCGTCGAGAAACACGCCGAGGAGAATCTCGACGAGAAAATAGAGAGCAGGTTCTCTATTTTCTCGTCGAGGTTTCTTGTCGGTTTTCTCGACGAGAAACACGCTAGCAGCGTACACACGACCGATTTACTCGGCAAGACCTCTCTGCCAGCAAGTTTCTTGCTGGTTCTTGCCGAGAAAATCGGTCGTGTGTACGAGGCCTAAGAGATGAAAAATGTTATCCGAAAATATCTGCATGCACCGTCGACAAAATGAATGGTGAATTTTACCAGCTTGTCGATGAAGCATTTAGAGATGGGGCAATAAATGAAGATACCTGGGACTATATCCGCACCCGCGCACTCCCACTATGTATGCATTGCCTAAGGTCCACAAAAATCTACATGGACCACCAGGAAGACCAATAATTTCAGGGAATGGATCCATTTCTGAGGGGGCAAGCCGTGTCATCGACCAGCACCTCAGACCACATGTCATGGATCTTCCATCGTATACAAAAGATACCATTCATCTTTTACAGATATTGGAGGATCTTGTGGTGCCTCCTTCAGCCCTACTGGTTACAGTGGATGTAGAGTCTCTCTATAACAGTATACCGCACGATCTAGGTATCTGTGCTATCCAAAATGTGCTACGCCAGCACCCTACCACAGACTGGAAATTCAACCAGTTTATTCTACATATGTTGGATTTCATCCTGCAACACAATATCTTTTTGTTCCAAGGCTCCCATTTCCTCCAGGTACAGGGGGTGGCTATGGGGACGTGCTGTGCACCCTCAAAGGCCGAGATTCTCGTTGAGAAAAACATGTCGTTTTTTTCGACGAGATTCTTGGACAAGAAACTTGTCCCGGCCGAGTGTACACACGCTCGTTTCAAAGAACCCGCGGTTCTTTGAAAGGAGTGTACGCGGTGACGTCATCGACTACGTCGAGCATGCGCTCGTAACATTCGATGCCGTCGCCGCCATCTTGGTATACCCTACGTATGCCTAGGAAGCTACCGCGCATGCGTCAAATTCATTTCGAACATGCGCGGGCTTCCGGGCGGACAGGTAAGTGTACACACACTCACTTTTCTCGTCGAGAAACACGCCGAGGAGAATCTCGACGAGAAAATAGAGAGCAGGTTCTCTATTTTCTCGTCGAGGTTTCTTGTCGGTTTTCTCGACGAGAAACACGCTAGCAGCGTACACACGACCGATTTACTCGGCAAGACCTCTCTGCCAGCAAGTTTCTTGCTGGTTCTTGCCGAGAAAATCGGTCGTGTGTACGAGGCCTAAGAGATGAAAAATGTTATCCGAAAATATCTGCATGCACCGTCGACAAAATGAATGGTGAATTTTACCAGCTTGTCGATGAAGCATTTAGAGATGGGGCAATAAATGAAGATACCTGGGACTATATCCGCACCCGCGCACTCCCACTATGTATGCATTGCCTAAGGTCCACAAAAATCTACATGGACCACCAGGAAGACCAATAATTTCAGGGAATGGATCCATTTCTGAGGGGGCAAGCCGTGTCATCGACCAGCACCTCAGACCACATGTCATGGATCTTCCATCGTATACAAAAGATACCATTCATCTTTTACAGATATTGGAGGATCTTGTGGTGCCTCCTTCAGCCCTACTGGTTACAGTGGATGTAGAGTCTCTCTATAACAGTATACCGCACGATCTAGGTATCTGTGCTATCCAAAATGTGCTACGCCAGCACCCTACCACAGACTGGAAATTCAACCAGTTTATTCTACATATGTTGGATTTCATCCTGCAACACAATATCTTTTTGTTCCAAGGCTCCCATTTCCTCCAGGTACAGGGGGTGGCTATGGGGACGTGCTGTGCACCCTCAAAGGCCAACCTGTACCTGGGGGAATGGGAGAAGGATTTCCTCCTAGGAGAAGATGCTTCAGTGTATGCTTGCCACATTTTAATGTGGCAACGCTACATTGATGACATCTTTATTGTCTGGGACGGGTCTGAAGAGGATCTCAAAAAAGTTCTTTCACTCATGAATGCCAACACACAAAATCTTTTCTTTACAATGTCCTTTGATGCAACTACAGTTAGCTTTTTGGATATTCAAATATCCAACGATTCAGATGGATAGATCTATAGCAGACTCTACAGAAAGGAGACTGCGGGCAACACTATGTTGCATGCTGCAAGTTTTCATCCGGTGGCACTTAAAAAGTCCATACCCTATAGTCAGTTCCTTCGCATTCGAAGGAACTGTAGTCTGGAATCCGACATTCAAACTGAATCTAACGAATTAAGCAACCGTTTATTGACTAGAGGCTATAGTAGAACAACGTTAAAGAAGGCTTTCAACAGAGTGAGGGAAACCAATAGGCATGATTTGGTCTTTAAAACATCTAAAATAAAGAAAAATAAGAACAAAGATAACAACATCTCGAGAATAATTGTAAATTTCTCTAAGGAACATACAAAGATCAGACAGATCTTCACAAAATATTGGCCTATCCTAAAAATCTGGTACCACCTAAACCCCAGATTACCTTTAAAAAAGCAGGGTCCATTGGGGGGATGTTATTCCAGAGCGAGTACAGGGGCGAGTCGAGGAAGGACCCCTGTAAAACTCTAGGGACTTATCCCTGTGGGGCCTGTTCACAATGTGGCATCATCGGTGGAGGCCCAACACTGGCTCTACCCAATGGGGAGAATTTTTCTCTCAAACATTTTGCTAACTGCAAAACCCAAGGGGTGGTCTATTTCATGTCATGCCAGTGTGGGGCCTTCTATATAGGGAAGACACATCAAGAACTAGGAAAAAGGGTTGAAAAACACATGCATAGTATGAGGATTGGCAACCTCTATTTACCCCTTGGTAGGCATGTGGCTAAAAAATATAAATACAGGATGCCAAAGATACTCTTTTCTGTGGTGGAGAGGATTCACATCCCACGCAGAGGTGGGGATTGGAACAAGGTCCTACTCCAGCGCGAAATGCGCTGGATTAGGTACCTGAGGGCAACAACGCCACCGGGACTCAATGAAGTGGAGAGTTTCCGTCCCTTCTTGGAGGGTTTCAGTTCTGGCAAGACGGACTGAGACCCAATTGGTGGCCGAGGCTCTCTGTCTTCCGAGGTTGGACTCCTTGCCCCCCTCCTTCACAGGAGATGTCTCTGCCTCCCCCTTTTTTTTTTTCTCCCACCAATATCATCTTCAGACCTAATCCTTCCATCTTTGGTTCTGATTATAATTCCCTCTTGTTTTTTCTTAAAAACAAGGGAACCCCCCTTTTTTCATATGTGGATTGTAGAAGTGTGGGTTGTTGGGAACACGCAGGAATGCACAACATGAGGATTTGATTGATTTATTATTATTATTTTTGTAATGTGATTTTTTATATGGTTATGTGTGTTGTTTTTCAATTATATATGACCATTGATTAATGTATATGTAATACATATGTTCCGTGTAACCCAGAGATTTTTTATGTTCTATGGGGAATTAGCGTCCAATCCGGTGTTTCTCCTCCTCTTCAGCTGTCCCATCCTTTGATTTTTGTTCACATCCGGTGCAGGGGGGCCGTTCACCAAGGTGGAATTTTTGGCCCATCACCCCTTTAGGCACCGGTGGTTTTTTGTCCCTGGTTCAGAGCGCCCCAAAGATATTCGGGGACTACTCTGAATCATTATCCTGGCTTTCTTTCCATTCTGACCCACTGTGATTGCTTCTCCATATCACCATTGGCTCTGTGCAGTTTTTTCTGCCTGTTTGAGTTTTCCCATCCTTTTTCCCTTATCCAAGATGGCCGTGTCCGCATTTCCTTGATGCGGAACGTTCACAGGTAAGAGTGAACACATCCATCCTATGAGTCATGTGATCAGTGGGAACCAATCACAACTCACAGGAGGGTATAAAAGGACACCAGGGAGTCTATTGGCATCATTCCATTGCCTCTGCCACAGGCGGAGGATCTAATATACCAAGCTCCCATACAAAGGAACCTTGCAAGAAATTATGGATCCCGATTTGTCTTTGGGTTGTTAGTGATTACTGGTAAGCATATAGGACTTTCCGTTTATTCTGAATGGATTTGTTTTCTTTTTTAATGGAAATATACAATTCTGGTTTCTCCCTTCTTTCCCACAATACGCCATCCATTTGGATTGCACCTTGTTGCTAAATCCTGACTCCTTTTGTGAACATACAATGGTGGGTGCAGCATTGGGAGGGGTAGATGGAGGAAGATGCACCCCTGGTACATAAATTGGAACATGGAACATATGTATTTTAAATGAATATGATTCAGTAAGTTCTTTCCTTTTTTTTTTTTTCTTCCCTTTTTTCTTGATACCTCTTGGAGGTGGGATTGAGAATATTGTGATTAATAGAACTCTATAAATCTGTCTTTAGATAAATGAATGCAACATCCCTGAGGAAGAACGTCTTTTTACTATGATTTGAAACGCGTCGGGTGAAGCCTGTTTCTGAGTGATTTCTGCAAAAATCTTGAGTCACAGATCTAGGCATTGTATTCATAATTGTTCATAAATGCAGATTTTTATGGAGATGGATATAGTCATAAACATATTTTTGTATCTATATAAAAACGATTTTGTAATGTTTGTGAATAAATATATTTTTTTACATATATAATTTTCCTTTTTTTTCTTTTTTTGTTGCCTTAAAAATCCCCAAACAACAGAGGTTTTTTTTCACCAGAAATAAATGAGTCTTAAGTAAGCAGATGGATCAGCAACTCAAAACTGGAACGACACCTCACAACAGGGTCCACAAGTAATTTGGGCTCCAAGGCAGGTCATGAAATAATGAGAAAAATAGCAACACAATAGTGTAATCCTATTTATTTCAATTCCGTTACCCAAACAATAGGAGACCCCTTTAGCCTATCTACGTACATTTAAAACAGAAAAAATGAGCATTGAAATGGCCCAAGAGGGCGCTATCACCATATCCTGCGTCCCAGGGAAAGTGTGTGTGTCCTCACGGATCCTGCAGACACTTCCGGTTGGTAGCTATGGGCGGTGGAGCGCGGACTTGGAGCGCATAACGTCACTTCCGGGTCGCGGGTTGTCGTGGTTATGCTCTGACGCGTTTCGCCATCTGACTTCAACAGAGGGCGTAACGTCACGACGCACCCGCGATTCTTATATTCGCGTGTCCATAGAGCATCTGCCAATCAGCATACTCGGCAACAGATGACGAGTGCTCATATCTGCAGCCTAAATGGACGCTGAGTGTACATTGCTTAAACAGGGAACACGGAGAACATGTAAACAGACATTTTATACCTATAAAACAAACCGGCAGCAATTTAAAATAACTTAAAATAATATGACAATATTCCTAAATTAGAGCAGTATATGGATGGAGACATTCTTGATGGAAAACAATAAGTATCATATTAGTCTATGACCATACGGGGACAGCATATCCACAGTATGTGGATGCCCATTATAAAATCAACATAATACAGGGAGTGACTGAGGTATGGATATGATACACCTATATGGTAGCCAAACCCTGGCCTGTCAAATAGCCCGGATCTCGGTGAAAAACACGATGAAAAAAGAACATATGAGAAGAAAACGCACAGCAGTAAATACTGCATGATAATGAATAATGCATATCTATCAACTTATATATTCATATCTATATGTAGATCCTGGGAATCACTAAGGTGTATATATAATCTAAAACCTCTATGTATAGTAAAATGTAATAAATATACATAAATATGTGTCAATAACCCTATAAAAAAATTAATATGTGTATATGATTAAATATATAAAATCATATAAATAATTAATATAAAACTACTAATATGAAGTTAATATGAATGTAAAAAAGGTAAAATTTATAATATACCATAGGGGGGAGAGAGAGAGGTGGAAAACACCCGTTTAGAAGAGGATATAGTAAAATCATATTAAAATGACTAATTAATATGTAAAAAGGAGAGTCAATCGAGATAAAACTACCGTATTTATCGGCGTATAACACGCACTTTTTTCCCCTTAAAATCAGGGGAAAATCGTGGGTGCGTGTTATACGCCGATACTCCGTCGAATTCCCCTGCTGAAAACGAGCGAGAGGAGCGAGCGGAGCCGAAGCCGAAGTACAATCGGCTTTACTCGGCTCCTCTCGCAGTCCCGCCCATCTCTGACTGCGCCGCTGACATAGAGAAAGCCAAGTGTACTTCGCCTAGTCTCGGCTCCTCTCGCAGTCCTGCCTGTGACTGTGAGCAGACACGAGTCTAGGCGAAGTACACTCGGCTTTCTCCGTCAGCGGCGCAGTCAATGGAGATGGGCGGAACTGCGAGAGGAGCCGAGTCCAGCCGAAGTACACTCGGCCCCGCTCGCTCCTCTCCACAGAAATCGGCGCCAAATTTTAAAAACCGCCGGGACTGACACGATCGCAAAGGCACTGGGCAAGGCTGCAGATGGACAGATGAACACTGGGCACGGCTGCAGATGGACAGATGGACACTGGGCACGGCTGCAGATGGACAGATGGACACTGGGCAAGGCTACAGATGGACACTGGGCACGGCTGCAGATGGACAGATGGACACTGGGCAAGGCTGCAGATGGACAGATGGACACTGGGCACGGCTGCAGATGGACAGATGGACACTGGGCACGGCTGCAGATGGACAGATGGACACTGGGCAAGGCTGCAGATGGACACTGGGCAAGGCTGCATGCTGCATTTAAATGTAAGTTTTTTTTCCTTGAATTTCCCTCCTAAAAATTTTTTTCCTTAAAATTCCCTCCTAAACTTGGGGTGCGTGTTAAACGCCGGTGCGTGTTATACGCCGATAAATACGGTATGTATAAGAGACATAGTGAATTAATCAATGAATATATATGTCTAAAAATATATAGTACAAAAAATTGAAAATTAAAGGAACCAGATTGGGGTATGAGGTAGGGGCCATCATGCATAGAAAAAGTGGATCCTGAGTACTAATAATCACTGATAAAGCAGTCTATATCTAGGTCCACATTTAACCCTTTAGGTGATATGGTATCAATCAAGAAAATCCATTGGGTCTCACGTTTGGAGAGTTCTCTTACGAGGTTTGAACCTCTCCAAAAGGGTTTGAGATGGTCAATTCCCCAAAATTTTAGCCCTATAGGGTCCTGGTTATGGTGGAGCTTAAAATGCAGTGACACATTATGATCTTTGAAGCCGATTTTTATGTTGGCAATGTGTTCTGCAATGTGAATCCTCAATAGTCTCTTAGTCCGGCCAATGTAGATTAAACCACATGGACATTGGAGGGCATATACTACATATGCTGTATTGCATGTAATAAACTCCTTTATTCTGAATTCCTTTTGATTCGAGGTAGATATGAACCTATCCAATGCTCGCATGGGGGCCCTAACTTCTTTTTATCACAAGCAATTACAAGAGATGCTAACAGAGGATGATACATATAAAAAGTTGGAGAGAGACCCCACTACACAATATGAATCTGATCTAAGAATATTGGTTGAGTCTGGTTACTCAAAATGGGTCCTCACAGAGAAAGAAAGGTGTTTCCTTATTCCCAGCAATAGTAGAATACCAACTATCTACACTCTGCCTAAAATACACAAAGATCTACACTGTCCCCCTGGAAGACCGATCGTAAATGGGATCGGCTCCATTTCAGCACGCGTTGGACAATATCTGGACGTATTTCTTCAAAAAAGTGTTGTTATGACTAGAGCTTATTTACAGGATACAAAAAATTTACTACAACTTCTCCAAACAATTGACCTGACAGGAAGAACGGAAGTATATTTGATCACGGCTGATGTATCTTCTCTGTACACGATTATACAGCATGATGATGCTCTTCTAGCTTTAAATTGGGCCCTTTGTCAAAGAGATGACATCACACACAATCACAAAATCTTTTTGAGAAATGCCCTTGACTTTTATCTTGGCCACAATTATTTTTGGTATGGTGATAATTTCTATTTGCAGAAACGTGGTGTCGCGATGGGCGCTAAGTTCGCACTGAGTATAGCGAACTTATTCATGGGCGAATGGGAAGACAAAACTATTTTCGCCGTTAAGAGAGACTCATTGCTGTTGTACAGAAGGTACATAGATGACCTCTTCTTTATCTGGTCAGGGTCCCTATTATCTTTAAACACATTTCTGGAAGAATTAAATCATAATACCAAGAATATCAAACTTACCTGTGAAATAAGTGATGAGAGCATTCATTTCCTGGATGTCAATATATATAGACATGGAAATAAGTTAGGGACTTCAGTATATTTTAAACCTACTGATTCCAACAGTTATCTTCCCATGCAAAGTGGACATCACCCTTCATGGCTTAGAAATATTCCTAAGGGCCAATTGACTCGGATAAGAAGAAACTGTACAGAAACTGAAGATTTCCAGACACAAGCTATGGTGATCAAGAAAAAATTTGTTGAGAAGGGCTATCAGGCAGAGATTCTTGATCGAACCATCAATGAGATTGCTGCTGTCCCACGAGATGATTTGTTAGTCACATCCAATCATACACTCAATGAAAATAAGCATGAATGGAGTTTTGTATCAGGCTTTCACTCGCAATATAAAGAAGTTGAAGGAATTTTTTCTAACCATTGGCATGTCCTACTAATGGACAGGGTACTTAAAGGTGCATTACCAAGTAATCCTGCTTTTATATATAGAAGATCCCCTAACTTTGCTGACAAAATTGTAAAAAAAGTTATTGATCCTCCAAAAAAAACCCCTCTTTCTGGGATCAAGATGGCTTCTACGCATGCAGGAAGTGTCGAGCATGCAAAGAAGTTAGGGCCCCCATGCGAGCATTGGATAGGTTCATATCTACCTCGAATCAAAAGGAATTCAGAATAAAGGAGTTTATTACATGCAATACAGCATATGTAGTATATGCCCTCCAATGTCCATGTGGTTTAATCTACATTGGCCGGACTAAGAGACTATTGAGGATTCGCATTGCAGAACACATTGCCAACATAAAAATCGGCTTCAAAGATCATAATGTGTCACTGCATTTTAAGCTCCACCATAACCAGGACCCTATAGGGCTAAAATTTTGGGGAATTGACCATCTCAAACCCTTTTGGAGAGGTTCAAACCTCGTAAGAGAACTCTCCAAACGTGAGACCCAATGGATTTTCTTGATTGATACCATATCACCTAAAGGGTTAAATGTGGAACTAGATATAAACTTCTTTATCAGTGATTATTAGTACTCAGGATCTACTTTTTCTATGCATGATGGTCCCTACCTCATACCCCAATCTGGTTCCTTTAATTTTCAATTTTTTGTACTATATATTTTTAGACATATATATTCATTGATTAATTCACTATGTCTCTTATACATAGTTTTATCTCGATTGACTCTCCTTTTTACATATTAATTAGTAATTTTAATATGATTTTACTATATCCTCTTCTAAACGGGTGTTTTCCACCTCTCTCTCTCCCCCCTATGGTATATTATAAATTTTACCTTTTTTACATTCATATTAACTTCATATTAGTAGTTTTATATTAATTATTTATATGATTTTATATATTTAATCATATACACATATTAATTTTTTTATAGGGTTATTGACACATATTTATGTATATTTATTACATTTTACTATACATAGAGGTTTTAGATTGTATATACACCTTAGTGATTCCCAGGATCTACATATAGATATGAATATATAAGTTGATGGATATGTATTATTCATTATCATGCAGTATTTACTGCTGTGCGTTTTCTTCTCATATGTTCTTTTTTCATCGTGTTTTTGACAGAGATCCGGGCTATTTGACAGGCCAGGGTTTGGCTACCGTATAGGTGTATCATATCCATACCTCAGTCACTCCCTGTATTATGTTGATTTTATAATGGGCATCCACATACTGTGGATATGCTGTCCCCGTATGGTCATAGACTAATATGATACTTATTGTTTTACATCAAGAATGTCTCCATCCATATACTGCTCTAATTTAGGAATATTGTCATATTATTTTAAGTTATTTTAAATTGCTGCCGGTTTGTTTTATATGTATAAAATGTCTGTTTACATGTTCTCCGTGTTCCCTGTTTAAGCAATGTACACTCAGCGTCCATTTAGGCTGCAGATATGAGCACTCGTCATCTGTTGCCGAGTATGCTGATTGGCAGATGCTCTATGGACACGCGAATATAAGAATCGCGGGTGCGTCGTGACGTTACGCCCTCTGTTGAAGTCAGATGATGAAACGCATCAGGGCATAACCATGACAACCCACGACCCGGAAGTGACGTTATGCGCTCCAAGTCCGCGCTCCACCGCCCATAGCTACCAACCGGAAGTGTCTGCAGGATCCGTGAGGACACACACACTTTCCCTGGGACGCAGGATATGGTGATAGCGCCCTCTTGGGCCATTTCAATGCTCATTTTTTCTGTTTTAAATGTACGTAGATAGGCTAAAGGGGTCTCTTATTGTTTGGGTAACGGAATTGAAATAAATGGGATTACACTATTGTGTTGCTATTTTTCTCATTATTTCATGACCTGCCTTGGAGCCCAAATTACTTGTGGACCCTGTTGTGAGGTGTCGTTCCAGTTTTGAGTTGCTGATCCATCTGCTTACTTAAGGCTCATTTATTTCTTGCCTCTGGTGAGTTTGAACCCCTGAGGGGATTCACCATCACGTGGTGGTTTGCCATTATCATGTCTTTTATGGTGGAAGGTGCACACATGGACTATTGATGATACCTACCTTATCACTCTGAACTGGTTTTATCACTTCATTACGTACTGGACTTTGAATTAGTGGCATTGTCCACGAGTCTTTTTTATTCACATATTCATTTTAAATTTTCAGCGCTGTTTTGTGTAAATTAATTACTCAGGTTTTGTACTGTTATATTTTTTTACCACCTCATATATATATATATATATATATATATATATATATATATCTGTACTGATAATGCAGCTATCATAATCAACTGCCTGCTGTGGTATTAGTATGAGAAAAGCAGCAGTTGTCTTCAGTTAGTTTTAGGTGAACACTGTGCAGAGGACACAGTACACTAACTGAAAATACTTGCAGCTCTCTGCCTGTGGTTTTATTATGAGAACACCACAAATTGTATTCAGGTTCCTTTAAGTGAACGTTGTGCAAAGGACAGAAGTACACTACATAAAATTAATGCAGCTCCCTGCCTGTGGTTTTATTATGAGAACACCATTAACTGTATTCAGGTAAGCTTTAGGTGAACGCTATGCAAAGCACACAGTACACTAAGTGAAACACTGACTGCAGCTAGCACAATCGCCTGCCTGTCACAGTATAGAGAATAACAGGAACGGATCTAGCTAAACTGAATACAGTGTATAAATATATATACAACACGTAGGATGCATATATATCCTCTACACACTGTAACTGCAGCTAACTGACTCGCCTGCCTGCTCTATCTAACTCAATATAAATGACACTGTATCTCTCTGTAATCTCTCTCTTTTAACAACTCCAACACACTACACAAGGCCGCCAAGCCGCCGGCCTTATATAGTGTGGGGCGTGTACTAAAGCCCCTGAGCCATAATTGGCCAAAGCCACCCTGGCTTTGGCCAATTATGGCTCTCCGTTTTTTGCGTGCTGTGATTGGACAAAGCATGCGGATATTAGTGCATGCTTGGCCAATCATCAGCCAGCAATGCACTGCGATGCCGCAGTGAATTATGGGCCGTAACGCGCCACTCGAATTTGGCGCGAACGGCCCATAATGTTCGCAATTCGGCGAACAGCCGAACAGACGATGTTCGAGTTAAACATGGGTTTGACTCGAACACGAAGCTCATCCCTACTTGTGACTCCAAACAACGTTAGAGCAGTTAGCCGTAGTCCCAAATTAAGGGTACCCACCATATAGTCCCTAATACAGGTTTAACCCCTTAATCACCCCCAGTTAACCCTTTCACTCCCTGTCACTGTGCATTAGTATAGTGCACAGATCTTCTTTCTGATCACTGTATTAGTGTCACGGATTAGCGTCAGTTAGGTGTCAGTGTCAGTTAGCTTCAATCCCAGACAGCGTCAGATTTTAACCCTTTGATTGCCAGTAGCACTTACACTCACGCACACACCATACACCTCCCTTACTAGAATAGTGTTTGAACTAATCAATATCTTTAATTCAATCTTATTTTATTCAATAGAGAAACAAAGAAATACAGATATTTTCTTAAACATTACAAACAGTGATAAGGTACACCAACCATAGGCATCGTGGGTGAGAGAAAAAAACATGTCTAGGTTACATATAAAAGGATTGGAAGCATGTGTATAAGGCCCATTAGGAGACCTTCTGTGATAGCAATCCCTGTAAAAAATACAAGTTAAAGTAACCTTCATCCTCATTTCAGTTAAGGGGATCATAGGTGCCCCATCCGTAGTGCATCATAAGAGATTATATAAAAATCTGTATGAAAAATATGACGTAGGGGTCACACATCGAATCAGTAACAATAGATAAGTCGAAGCCATGGTACGTTTACCTTCATGGAATCCTAAGGGTGTATTTAAATATAGAGAAAAGAAAAAGGAGCAGGGGCAGACAAGAGGGGGAAGAAAGATAGGGAACAAGAATCACTCCATCATGGTCCCAGGGTGATGTCATCTAGGCCGTGTTCAGCCCAGGAGATAAACTCAGAGGAGTATCGTAACACAGACCATGAAGTCCAGGTGAGAGAAAACTGTTCGTCTTTACCATATTCCTCTGCCAACAGACGTTCAAGGTCCCTTATGCGGTCCACTTCAGTAGCCCAATCCCCCAGGGAAGGCATGGTTGCCGATCTCCAATGACGGGGAATCACTACTCTGGCCGCCGCCAGAAAGTGTTCTTTGATGGATTTGAACGTACCAGGGAGTATAGATAAGAGAGCCACCTCAGGTGAAGGGTGAATATAAGTCGCCATCAGTTTGCAGTATAGTTTGAAGATCTATTGCCAATACCCCTGCACAGGAGGGCATTCTCACCAGATGTGGAGCATGGTTCCCTGGGAGCTAAGACACCGCCAGCAGGTACAGTACCTGCCCACGAGAATGTGTTTCCAGCGTGATCCCATCGTGCTGGTGCTCGGCGGTGCAGGCTGTACATCTCACGCTCGTTGCAATAGGAAAAACACATTTACTCTTTCGTTCATGGACGGACACAGCTTCAATCTTGACAAGTTGGTATTAGCCTTCACTTAGGAGTGACTAGGCAGAAAAAGTGTTAACAACTTCAGAACTGAACAGCCCCACCCACGGGGCGGTCCTGCTGGCTATATCCCCTCAGCCTGCACTAAGCAGATCAGTTTTTTTCGGCCTAGTATAGGAGCAGGACATGGCTCCCTTCGGGCCCATTGGTCCGGGGTTTTTTTTCTACGTTTTCTACGTTTCTACGTTTTTTTGTTCCTGCGATCTTCGATCAACTGTCGACTGGGTGACAGGCTGGATCCCAGATCCTTTTAGTCTCCCCAGTTTCGGCCATCGAGCGTGTGCCGACCCTAGCTCTGTGCTGGGTTTTCCACGACATGCCCGTCGCTCCACGGGTGGCCAGTGAGCTTTATACTCCAGGGCATGCATATGATCGGTCTCTATGGCTCCATCACAGCATGCCGGGCCGACAGTCACCTCCATAACTGTAGATGGTCTGTCCGGAATGTCTTCCAGCATAATCCACACAGGAAGGGTAAGTAGCTTCCCTTGCTTCAGCAGGAGGACTTGGCTGGACATTCCTTGAGAGATCAAGTAAGTGGTTTTGCCCTTTCTTTCCTCTCTCCCTGCCTTCCCTCCTCCCTGGGCTCTGCAAGCTAAGGCTGGCTGCTGGTTGCTGGGGGTCACCTGGGGGGCTACATCTGGAGCGGGAACTGCGCTGTAGGCTATCATTGGAAATGTAAATTTTTGCTGCTTACCTGTGTGTTTCTCCCTCCATGCTGTCGGCGGCCATTTTCTTGTGGTCCACGCCTATTTTGGCCTCTATCTATCGCTCGGCAGCCATTTTCTTTGGTCCGCGCCTGCTAGCTCTATCTGCCGCTCGGCGACCATTTTCTTGTGGTCCACACCTGTGTTGGCCTCTGTCTACCGCTCAGCGGCCATTTTCTTGTGGTCCGCGCCCACATTGGCCTCTGTCGACTGCTCGGCGGCCATTTTCTTGTGGTTCATGCCGTTCTTCAGTACGGCCGCTCGGCGGCCATTTTGTGGAAGTCTTTGGCCTCTAGGGTGCAATTACAGGCACGCGATAGACAGACACACGCTGACAGAGGATCACTGGCGGGAGCAGACGATCAGCAGTAACAGTGACCGTCCTAAGGGTGGCGAGTCCTCTGGGAGACCCTGCATCTCTGTAGCAGCTAGGAGGGTGGGCTGTGATACCTTGCCTGGAGTCCCTATGGGTGTCAGGCGCGTGGGTCAGAAGACGTTTTTTTCCCCTGAAACACCTGAATTGGCAACTGGTGCCCCTGCTATATCAGTGGATGCTATGACGGCGATCCTAGAGACCTTTTGTTGCCAAGGTGGAAGCGGCGCGTGGGAACACGGGGGGTAGGAAGCGCCCCCACCATCTTCTGGGGATAATTCTGATGCAGAGCCAGGCCCAGATGTGGCTCATGGCCCTGATTCTGATGCATCAGCGGCTGCGAACCGTGACTGGTCGGACAGTGAGGATGACTCCAGGTCCGGGTCAGCACGCAAAAAGGTTGGTATCTATCACCACAGTGCGGGTTATGCTGAAGTTGAGGAATTCTGCAACAGTCCTCCGGACGAGGTAGCTTTGGCTGACCAGTTGGTACAGGGCCTTAAGTTTGTCAGCGAGTCAGACATTGATACTATCCCCTTGCTGTCCAGAGCCTCGGTTTATGCAGTGGTGTTATGCCACCTGGTTTGGCTAAGTGCTGCTCTACGGACCAAAAAACTTCTAATAAGGCCTTATTGGACCTGCCCTTTAAGGGTGACAGTCTTTTTGGAGCCTCTCTGGATGACATCACTAACCACTTGCCGACCGCCTCCTGTAGATATACGTCGGCAGAATGGCACGGACAGGCACATCAACGTACCTGTACGTCCCCTTTAAGTGCCTGTCCGTGTGGTCGCGTGCGATCGCGACCCTGCCGCAATCCCGTGAGTCGGACCGCGGGTCCCGCGGACTCGATCGCTGCGGGGATCCCCGCGATCGTCTCATGGAAGTATAGAGTAGGGAGATGCTTGTGTAAACAAGCATCTCCCTGCTCTGCCTAGTGAAAATGATACAGATTTCGGCTCTGTGTACTCGGAGCGGAGATCGGTGTCATGTGACACAGATCCCAACCCCCCTCAGTTAGAAACACAATGCAGGGAACACTTGACCCCTACAGCACCACCTAGTGGTTAACCCCTTCACTGCCAGTGTCATTTTCACAGTAACCAGTGCATTTTTATAGCACTGATCGCTGTGAAAATGACAATGGTCCCAAAAATGTGTCAAAAGTGTCCGATGTGTCCGCCATAATGTCGCAGTCACGAAAAAAATCACTGTTCGCCACTATTACTAGTAAAAAAAAAATTATTAATAAAAATGCCATAAAACTATCCCCTATTTTGTAAACGCTATAACTTTTGCGCAAACCAATCAATAAACGGCGACTGCGATTTTTTTTTTTACCGAAAATATGTAGAAGAATACGTATCGGCCTAAACTGAGGAAAAAAACTTTTTTTTATATATTTTTTGGGGATATTTATTATAGCAAAAAGTAAACAATATTGATTTTTTTTTAAATTGTCGCTCTATTTTTGTTTATAGTGCAAAAAATAAAAACCACAGAGGTGATCGGATGCCACCAAAAGAAAGCTCTATTTGTGGGAAAAAGAGGATGTCAATTTTGTTTGGGAGACCGCGCAATTGTCAGTTTAAGCGACGCAGTGCCGAATCGCAAAAAAGGGGCCTGGTTTTTAACCAGCCAAAATGGTCCAGGGCTTAGGTGGTTAAGGATGCCACAGGAGGTAAGAGCTTGCTGCTCCCGCAATCCAAAAAGGGGTAAGGAGCCATGCCATAGGCTAGGGCTGTCCTTCACTGTGCACAAGCAGTTCTTTTGTCCGCCTAGTGCGGCAAGTAAATGACCCCAGGCCGTTTAAGCGCCTGCTGAGGGACAGAAGCGTCCCTGGTTTTGCAAGCCCAACCTTGCTTGCCCACCGAACAGATTTTTTTCCCTCTAAACCGCCAGCTTCAGCCCATTTGTCGGGAAGTCCTATATGGGGCGGTTCAAGAGTCTTCAAGACCTGCTGATACGCAGGGTGGTCCTTCCTGTCTCAGTACAGGAATGGGTTCAGGGGTTCTACTCTAATCTGTTTGTAGTGCTGAAGGTGCTCTGTTGTCGCGGCTCTCCATCCGGGGGGATTTACGGCATCCTTGGTCATCAAGGACGCATGCTTGGATGTCCCTATATGCACTAGGCATCAGAGATGTCTGCGTTTGGTGGCCGGGGAAGACCACTACCAATGGTGGCTCTCCCTTTTGGCCTGGCATTGGCACCAAGGGTGTTCACCAAGGTGCTTGCCCCAATTCTGGCCCTACTAAGACAGCGTGGCATTGCTATCATGGGCAACTTGGACGATCTATTTCTGAGGGCCACTTCAAACTCAAAATTAGAGGTGAGCGTGATCTCCGATCCTTGATTGGGTGCTGAACACTCAGAAGTCAGTATCGGTACCGTCTCAACTCCTAGTGTATCTAGGGTTGACTCTGGCAAAAGTTTTTTCCTCCCTATGGGAAAGTTGCAGACCCTTCAGGCTGCGGTGCGGCAGTTGACATCCCAAAGATGGTTGTCATGCCACTTTTTCAGGCGAGTCCTGGGCCTCATGGTAGTCTCCTTTGAGACGGTACCATATGCACTATTTCACACGCAAGTGCTACAGAAGGTAATTCTGTCCAGAGGGTCAAGTGCCCTTCATCCCTGGATTGTCAAATACAGGTGAGCCACCTAGTCAGGACCTCCCTAGTTGGTGGCCGACATCACCTGCACTTCTGTCCGGGAAGTCGTTCCTTACTTTTTACTGGATGTTGGTCACGGCGGACGCCTGTCTTCCCGGTTGGACAGGAGTCTGGGGAGCTCAGTCAACCTGGGTCGCTGGACTCTGGAGGAACCCAATCCAGTCAGACAAACCCCACAGTGGTGGCATATGTCAATCATCAAGGAGGAACAAGCAGCTCTGCTGCAGCATCGGAGGTTGCTCACTTCCTAAGGGGGGCAGAAGGGAGCGTACCAGGCCTGTCGGCCGTATACATTCCGGGTGTGGGAAACTGGCAGGCGGACTACCTGAGTTGCCAGATGCTGGACCAAGGAGAATGGTCTCTACACCCGGAGGCGTTTCAGCTCCTTTGCCAGAGGGGAGGCACGCCAATCTTATATCTCCTGGCTTCTCGACTCAATCGGAAGGTATTGAGGTTGTGGCCAGGTCAAGAGACCCATGGGCAAACATGACTGCTGCGTTGATGGCACCGTGGAGCCAGTACCGGCTAATCTATGCCTTTCCTCCTCTGAAGCTCCTTTCTCATCTGCTCCGCAGACTGGAGGCAGAGAGGGTTCCAATGGTCCCAATTGCTCTGGATTGGCCTTGGCGTCCTTGGTACGCCGATCTAGTGCATCTGGTAGCAGACGCCTTTTGGCATCTGCCGCTAAGAAAGGACCTGCTGTCGCAAGGTCCCATACGCCATCCTGTTTTTACAGTCACTGGCTTAACTGCATGGCTTGAGAGCCAGGTGCTAAGAGACCGGGCCTGTCAGACTCGGTGATCTCTACCATGAGGAGTGCTCGGAAATCATCCCCTAGGAAGATTTACCATTGCACTTGGAAGACCTACATATCCTTTTATGAGGAAATGAGGTGGCATCTGCATACTTATTTGGTTCCAGAGTCCTGCTTTTTTTCAACAGGGAATGGGCCAAAAATTTAGTTTTAAGTACAATTAGCGGGCAGGTTTCTGCCCTGGCTGTCCTTTTTCAATGACCCCTGGTGACTCACTCTCTAGTGAGAACGTTTGTACAGAGGGTTTGGCAGGCGGCCCCTCCGGTCCACCCTCCACTACCTCTAAGGGGCTTGTGTAGCAGACGTCCTTTTGGCGTCTACCACTACGAGAGGACCTGCTGTCGCAGGGTCCCATATGCCATCCTGCTTACAATCAATGGCTTTAACAGTATGACCTCTAGGTGCCTCAGAAACCACCATTTGAGAACTTCAGGGAGTTTCCCTTGTTGAAACTTTTTTGGAAAGTGATCCTTTTTGTGGCTGTTATGCCAGTTAAGACGGGTTTCTGAGTGGGCAGCCTTGTCATGCAAGCCTCCCTATCTTATCTTCCACAAGGATAAGGTGGTGTTGCGTCCGCAGCCTTCTTTTCTTCCTAAGGTTGTGTTTCGACCTTCCATCTCAAGGACGACATTGTACTGCCGTCCTTGTGTCCTCATCCGTCGAATCCTAAGGAGACGACGTTGAATTCCTTGGACGTTGTCCGAACTCTGAGAGTATGCTTGTCTGGCACTGCTCCGTTCCGGAGTCCAGACTCGCTGTTTGTTTCGGTGACTGGTCCCAAGTAGGGCCCATCGGTCTTGTCGGTCACCATCTCTAGGTGGATCCGACAGATCGTGATCAGGCTTACGCCATGAAGGGTCAGGTGCCTCCCTTTCCCGGCGCATTCGACCAGGGCATGAGGTGCCTCTTGGTGTTGCGTCAGTTAAGACGGGTTTCTGAGCTGGCAGCCTTGTCTGGCAAAGCTCCCTATCTGATCTTCCACAAGGATAAGGTGGTTCTGCGTCCGCAGCCTTCTTTTCTTCCTAAGGTTGTTTCGACCTTCCATCTCAAGGAAGACATTGTACTGACATCCTTGTTTCCTCATCCATCGACTCCTAAGGAGACGACGTTGTGTTTCTTGGACGCTGTCCGAGCTCTGAGAGCATCAAGCGTCTGTTTTCCAGGTGTGTAAGGCGGCGACTTGGTCGTCCGTTCACACTTTCACTAGACTTTACAAGTTGATGTGTGTGCATCTTTGGATGCTTCTTTCGGCCGCAAGGTATTGCAGGCGGCTGTTTAGAGTTGCAACTCCTCCGTTGAGGAGCTCTGTTTTGTTTTGGGGTGAAGTTGTTTTAATGCTGTTCCCACCCCTCATTTTTGACACTGCTTTGGGATGTCCCACTTGTCAAGATTGAACCTGTGTCCGTCCATGAACGAAAGAGTAAATAGGATTTTGTTCATGGACGGACACAGCACCCACCCCACATTTTTAAGTTTGTACTGCTTTTTGACAAACTGATCTGCTTAGTGCAGGCTGAGGGGATATAGCCCGTAGGACCGCCCCCTGGGTGGGGCTGTTCAGCTCTGAAGTTGTTAACACTTTTTCTGCCTAGTCACTCCTAAATGAAGGCTAATACTCACTTGTCAAGATTGAAGCTGTGTCCGTCCATGAACTCAGAGAAAAGATTTTACGGTGAGTACAAAAATCCTATTTTCTTATTGCAGCGAGCGCGAGAGTGGAGTGTTCTCTCTCTATGGAGGGGACTTGTCGCTTCAATGTCAGCAATGCTCTCTCACTCATTGGGAAAGGAAAAAACATATTTTTCCTTTCCCAATGAGCGACAGAGCTCGGCGCTGGCTCCCGCGATAGGGCTCACAGGTGTCAATCTCGCCGATAACAGAGGCGAGATTGACACAATATCACGGTCAGGTACTGTGTCTGGTACTGCCAAATTGAAATGGTTTATAGTCGATGGGCATCTGTACCATCTTGTTACCAGTTTAAATCCCTTTTCCTGGGTCTTAGTGGCTAGGGATAGTTTGTGTGTCAGGATAAAACATTTTTGCCAGTCAATAGGGGAGATAGAGTGATGTAGTTCTGCCTCCCAGGCCACCGCAAATGGTGGGAGGTCAGGGGAGGAGGTATTGAGCAAGAGGGAGTAAAGTTGAGATAAAGTTGAGATACCACATGTGTTGGAGGTTCCGCCTGCATGAGCAGTTCCTCAAATCCTGTCAGTTCAGCAAGGATGTCTGGAATGGATGGGAAAGTCCGGATGTAGGAAGCAGTCTGTTGTCTCTGAAGCCACTGCATGGGGTGTCTGGAGGTCGGACCGGCAGGGGTATCTGTCCTTTAAGTAGGGTCTGATTGAAGGACTTGGGCAAGTCTCCTATGATTTTCTTTCCGCCATGGTCCGAATCTTGTTACATACATAGCTGGTGGAAAGGCCGGGGTCCCAAAGAAGGGAGTCATAGGCCCCATGTGGTTCGATAAGCCCCTTCTGGACAGCATGCGATCCCAGATCTGAATCCTTTGACGGGTAAGGTCATTGAGGGGGCCCAAAACCCCCCGGACCATGGGCAAGGTCCATGGGAGAGCGGAGAGTTCAATTGAGTTCATGTGACTTTTCAATTGAACCCAAAGTTTGGTTGAAGAGTGGTGAAACCAATCTAGTATGCGAGTGAGCACCGCTGCTTTATGGTATAGGGAGGCGTCCAGGGCTCCTCCCCCCGAACCTTTGGAAGAGATAATGTTTCATACCATATTCTGGGACGGGCAGAATTCCAAATAGATTTGGAAAACAGCTGGCGTAGTTTCTTGAAGTACGAATTAGGTATGTGTATAGGAATGGTTTGAAACAAATACAGGAACCGAGGGAGATCATCCATTTTCAGGGCATTCACTCTACCTAGCCATGAGAGCCGTTTGGACGCATAAGTAAATAAATCTGCTTGGGTCCTAAGGAGTAGGGGGCAAAGTTCTGGGAAAAGAGCTGGAATGCATCTGCTGGTATTTGAATTCCGAGATACCTGATGGAAGTGGTACCAGTTTTGAAGGAGAAAGTAGTCGATAGTTATTGTAGGTCCGACAGGCAGGGATATGTTAAGGATTTCCGATTTATTGTAATTTACCTTGAAGTTGCTAACTGCTCCAAATTTCTGGAATTCCTGCAATACTGAGGGCAAGGATGTGTGTGGGTGTGTCATGAACAGGAGCAGATCATCTGCAAAGAGGGCGAGTTTAGTATGGGTGGGCCCGACTGTTATGCCTTGGATAGAGGAATTGTTACGTATAGAGCAATAGCCAAATGTTCCATAGTTAGAACATAGAGGAGGGGGGACAATGGGTATCACCTGTCGTGTCCTGTAAGAAATAGAAAAGGCTGGAGATAGTGAACCATTCAGTCTAATCCTAGCAGATGGAGAGGAGTAAAGGGACATTATTCTTGTTAGCATGGATAGTCAAAAGAACTGCCAGTCTACTCGGTCGGATGCCTTCTCTGCATCGACTGTTAAGAGGCATAATGGGATATTATGGGACCGGGTATAATTAGTTAGAAGAAGGGTCTTTAGGGTATTGTCCCTAGCCTCACAGCCACTCACAATGCTGACCTGATCTAAGTGTATTATCCCAGGTAACAATGGTTGAAATCTATCGGATCAATATCTTTGATCTGATCAGATATATTAGCATCCCCAATAGTATAGTGTTCCAAAACGTCAGCAGGATCAGCCCAGACACCTGCCAGCACCTGCGTTTAGCCCCTCTGCCCAGCCCAGCCCACCCAAGTGCAGTATAAATAGATCACTGTTACTTACAAAACAGAGCACACAAAACTGCAGCGTTAGCAGAGTCACGCCTGATCCCTGCTAGCTCTAACAGTTATTTTTTTTTGTGAATTAAGCAGTCACTGACAACCAGGTGCTCTTTTACCTGTGATTCGCACTAGCTGTACCTATAAATTTAGTGGCCAAAATGTCCAAACAGAAGTACACAGTGAAGTGGCCTACACGATACTGAGCATGACAGATGAGAGCGAAGGGGAAACCTCACTGCCAGATTCAGGCTCAATATACAAACCTGTAGAGAGCACCCTGACAGATAACGGAGTAGTGGTCCCTGCTAAGGTCAGACGTACCTGACCCCGTTCTTCTGTTGCTGAGGTGCAACAACCGCATGGTTCTCGTATGCAGCAGAGAGCCAGTACTAGTGCCACTCAAACTTCTGGTGAACTGGCAAGCACCAGCGGCCTAGTACATCCTGGTCGTAGACAAACCAGCACTGCAGTAATTCTTAGTGAGTGAGTGAGTGAGTGAGTTTGCGAGTCCCATAAGTGCAGTTCAAGCTGGTGCGGTGGCTAGCACAAGTAGTGCCCCGTAGCCAACAAGAATTCAAAGACAGGCCCGTAGAGCACATAGTGCCCTTCCTGATGCGTTTGCAAATCCTGATTGGCAGCCCATCAATTCTGCAGCGCCAGTACTTCCCCCATTCACTGGCCAACCCGGAATTCAGGTGGAAACAGCAGATTTTAGAACCCTTGACTTAATAAATTCCTTGCAGTGAAGGGACACACAGAATGTTTTTGCTTTGTCCTCCATTCACGCAGATACGACAGTCTAAATTACAACGGTGACTGGTGTTGTTGAAAAGCCCCATTGTGTCCACGAATACAACCTTAACATGGGAGGGGTGGACTTCAACGACCAGATGATGGCGTCATACTTAATTGCCCCTGAGACACAAAAGTGTCTGTATACCGGTACTTATTCCAATTGGCTCTGATGAACGCTTATGTGCTAAACAAAGCATCAGGAATAACTGGATCCTTCATAAAATTCCAAGTAGAAAGAGCTCATCACAGCCTATCTGTTTCCAGATGGTGCTGTGGCCAAACTGCCCAATCTAAATGCAGTGAGCTGGCTGCATGAGAGGCATTTTCCAGATGTCCTCCGTGGTACCTCTACCTAAAGAACAACTCAAATAAGATGTTGTGTCTTTAGAAAACGCAGATATAGGCGTGACACCAGCTTTTATTGTCCCTCCTGTCCTGACCAACCTGGTCTCTGCATCAGTGACTGTTTCCGTCGCTACCACACACTAGTGGACTATTAGCATAGGGTACAGCACGGCACAGTCCTAGGGCACACCATCACACAGGGTCTCAAAAGATGAGATGGCCATCACATTTTGAGAGACCCTAAGCTTGAACGTTTAAGCCCTGTACATGAGATTGGATTTCCTATGGTTTTTTAACCGATGGATTTTTCCATCGGAAAACCGATGAAGCTGACTTTCATCAGTCTTGCCTACACACCATCAGTCAAAAAACCGACTGTTCCAAATGCGGTGACGTAAAACACTCCGATGACCCGAGAAAAAGGAAGTTCAATGCTTCTGAGCATGCGTCGACTTGATTCTGAGCATGCGTGGGTTTTTTATCCAATGGAGTTCCTCACAGACGATAGTAATTTGCTATCGATTTTTTAACCATCGGATAAATTTAAAACATGTTCTATTTTTAAACACCGATGGAAAAAAAGACCATTCAGCTGCAGCACTGATTTATTTATTTTGACAGCAACATGGTTTGCTCTCACAATACATTAATCAGCGCCTCTAGTGCTGTAGGAGATTATTTCACCACCAAAGTTAAAAAAGAGCATATACAGTATGCTGAAACATAGGGGCAGAGGTGAACATTAGGGCCTTTTTGCCCCTATGCTTCAGCTTCGGCATATATTTTTATTTACTTTTACTTGGCAGAGATTTCTTCATCCACATCGATCATGAAGGAATCTGTTAGGTTCTTTTTTTTTGCTCAGCCCATGGGCTGAATGAAAAAAAAGAACAGTGCATGTATGCCCATCATTAGAAGTGGATGGATGCAGGGTGGTATTCTAATGGTGGGCATACCACCGATCGATCAATGTGAACAGAGGAATCTGTTAGGTTCTCTGTTTTCATTTAACCCACAGGCTGCATGAAAAAAAAAGAATATTACAATATATGCCCAACAAGGACCAACGACGTACTGGTATGTTGCTGGAGTTTGAGTGGCTATTTCAGAATGATGCCTGCAGGTTTAGATATCATCTTGGTATTGTTTTTTCAGCTTTCCTGTAAAAGTAATCCCAGTCGATAATTAGCCGCTAGACTGCTTTTACAAGCAGTGGGAGGGAACGTCGTTCCCCACCTCCTGCCGCCTTCCATGATTTTCTCTGGCTCTCCTGTCCCACCGGGAAACCTGAGAATGCAGCTGGTTGTTATGCCAGCTGACCAAAGAGCTGATCGGAGACTAGAATGGCTCCAATCATCTCTATGGCCTAAGAAACCGGAAGCTACGAGTATTTCATGACTTTGGTTTCGCCGGATATAAACAGGTAATTGGAATAAATTGGGAAGCATCTTATCACACTGATCTTAGTGTGGTCAGATGCTTTAAGGGCTGAGGAGAGATCTAGAGTCGAATAGACCCCATTTTTTTTTTTTAAAAGGGGCAGTAATTCTAGCAGTAGTGCTCCTCTGTAAATCTAAAGTAGTAATCTCTAAAGGTTTTTAAAGGCTTTTAAAATGTATATAGTTTGTCGCCGCTGCATGGGTGTGCGTAATTTTAAAGCATCTCGTGTTTGGTATCTGTGTACTCGGCATAAGATCATCTTTTATATTTCACCAAACATTTGGGCAATATAGTGGGGCTGATTTACTAATAGCAGTGCGCTGCGCCGGTTCATACCTTAATTGGTGCGCTGGATAACTCCTTCATTGGGCGCAGGAACCAGCGGCGCACTGTTATAGTAAATACAAATGTCAGCGACACTCTATTGAAAATGAATGGTTCCCTATGGGAGCCCATTGATTTGAATAGAGGTCGCCCGGGAAGTCGGATGAAGCCGATCCGACTCGTGGGGCGACTCGTGTGCCGGCTGACACAGGGACAGCGCGACTTTGCGAGGCAACTTGGACACGACCTGAGCGTGAGGCAGCCGCTCAAGTCGTGTCCTAGAGGCGACTAGCTGGACGAGAATGTCTCCAGCGCGATGGCATCGCGCTGGTTCTCGGCAGCCTCACTGTCCCGTGTTTGGTATGAATCATGAAGGGGAACTCCACGCCAAATTTTAATGAAAAAACCGGCATGGGTTCCCCCTTAGGAGCATACCAGGCCCTTAGGTCTTTTAAGGTGAACCCCCTAAGCTGAAAAACGGCGTGGGGGTCCCCCAAAATCCAAACCAGACCCTTATCCGAGCACGCAACCTGGCAGGCCACAGGGGAAGAGGGGGGGACGAGAGAGCGGCCCCCCCTCCCTCCTGAACCGTACCAGGCCGCATGCCCTCAACATAGGGGGTTTGGTGCTTTGGGGCAGGGGGGCGACCTACGGCCCCCCCACCCCAAAGCACCCTGCCCCCATGTTGATGGGGACAAGGGCCTCTTCCCGACAACCCTGGCCGTTGGTTGTCGGGGTCTGCGGGCGGGGGGCTTTTCGGAATCCGGGAGCCCCCTTTAACATCGTACCCCTACCCATTCACCTGATGGCAAAAAAGTCAATAAAAAACACAACACAGGTTTTTAAAGTAATTTAATAGGCAGCTCCGGGGGTCTTCCTGCCGGGCGCCCCACTATCTTCTTCCAGCTCTTTTGCTAGCGGGGGGCCCAGGCTTCCTCGTCGTCTTCTTCCGACTTCGGGGGTCTTCCTGCCGGGCGCCCCACCATCTTCTTCCAGCTCTTTTGCTAGCGGGGTCCCGGGCTTCCTCATCGTCTTCTTCCGACTTCGGTGGTCTCTTGTTCTATTCTCCGGTGTCGTTTCCGTGCTCTCCGGTTCTTCTTCCGCTCTCCGGTGCCTTCTCCATGATCTCTGGTTCTTTCTGCCTTCTGCCGGGCGCCCCGCTATCTTCTTCCAACTCTTTTGCTAGCGGGGTCCCGGGCTTCAGCATCGTCTTCTTCCCTCTTCTCTCCGCCCGATGTTGCCTCGTCGCGGTCCGCCGTTACAATGCTCTGGCCGTGGAGCGCACCCACTTATATTGGCATGGGGCGTGGTCACCGGGTGATGCCACCGCTGACCCCGCCCCCGTATGATGTCACAGTTCCGGGGAATGATGGGACTGTGACGTGATATGGGGGCTGGGTCAGCGGTGGGCATCACCCGGTGACCACACCCCATGCCAATATAAGTGGGTGCGCTCCGCGGCCAGAGCATTGTAACGGCGGACCGCGACGAGGCAACATCGGGCGGAGAGAAGAGGAAAGAAGATGACGCTGAAGCCCGGGACCCCGCTAGCAAAAGAGTTGGAAGAAGATAGCGGGGCGCCCGGCAGGAAGACCCCCAAAGTCGGAAGAAGACGACGAGGAAGCCCGGGACCCCGCTAGCAAAAGAGCTGGAAGAAGATAATGGGGGCGCTCGGCAGGAAGCCCCCGGAGCTGCCTAATAAATTACTTTAAAAACCTGTGTTGTGTTTTTTATTAACTTTTTTTGCCACCAGGTGAATGGGTAGGGGTACGATGTACCCCATACTCATTCACATAGGGTGGGGGGCCAGTATCTGGGGGCCCCCTTATTAAAGGGGGCCCCCAGATTCCGATAAGCCCCCCGCCCACAGACCCTGACAACCAACGGCCAGAGTTGTCGGGAAGAGGCCCTTGTCCCCATCAACATGGGGACATCCTCCCCATGTTGAGGGCATGTGGCCTGGTACAGTTCAGGAGGGAGGGGAGGCCGCTCTCTCGTCCCCCCTCTTCCCCTGCAGCCTGCCAGGTTGCGTGCTCGGATAAAAGGTCTGGTGTGGATTTATAGGGAACCCCACGCTTTTTTCGTTTGGCGCGGGGTTCCCCTTAAAATCCATACCAGACCTGAAGGGCCTGGTATGGATTGTGGGGGGACCCCCACGCCATTTTTTTTTTCATTTTGGTGGGGGGGTCCCCTTTGAATCCATACTAGACCCAAGGGCCTGGTATTGACCTGGGGGGGGACCCCACGCTGTTTTTTTTCTAGATTTTTTTTTTTTAGAGCCAGCAATGTTTATTTTTTTTACATTTTCTTTAACAACCAGCTATAAACAGGTTAAAAAAAAAGAAAATTGCCGCAAATTTGCGGTACTTGCGTTTTGGATGCTTTTACATCCAAAACACTGTTTTTGGCCTGGCAAAAAAAAATCTGCAGTTGCGTTTAAACTCGTTTTTCACAAAGCCTAAAAATGCCTTCAGACGCCAAAGATTTCCACGTTTCAGACGCGGTACCGGCGTTTAGCCGCATTTTAGTTTAGAAGCGTTTTTAAAGGTGACCTATTTTTTTACATTGATAAACTCAAAAATTATGGCAATTTAGGAAAAACCATTAAAAATATATATACCTATCAAAAAATTAATGAAATTGCTTCCATTGCATTGTGGACAATCCACAACTTGGGGCAGCTGACGTGGCAAGTGAACAATCCACAACTTGGGGCAGCTGACGTGGCAAGTGGACAATCCACAACTTGGGGCAAGTGATGTGGCAAGTGACACGCTAAATACAACTACACTGCTGCTCTCTCAGCTGCTGATACTCACTCTGGTCTCACAAAATAGCTGAAATTGTTAATAATACTGTTTTTGGAGCTTAGGGCGGCTCCTTATCATGTTTCCTAACTAAACGCATATAGACGCAAATGTGGTAAAACGCGGCATGCAAACGCCACAAAGCGCACCTTTCTAAACGCCGCTTTCAACCTTAGTTCTGAACACTTTGCACCAGCGTCCCGTGTACATGGGGCCTAAAAACGCCTATGCCATTTACAGCTCAAAAACACCAGGGTGGCCATGAGGCCATAGGCTAACATGGAGAGATGTTTTTAAGAGGCAAAAAACGCTCAAACGAGCGGCTGGAAAAACGTCCGTGTGCATGTAGCCTTTTATTAACCACTTGCGCACTGGCCACTTAAACCCCCTTCCTGCCCAGACCAATTTTCACATTGCAGCGCTGATGCACTTTGAATGACAATTGCGCGCTCATACAACACTGTAACCCAATGAAAATGTATTATTTTTTGGCACACAAATAGAGCTTTCTTTTGGTTCTGTTTGATCACCTCTGCGGTTTTTGGTTTTCTAGAAATACAAAAGACCGAGTTAAAAAAAAAAAAAAAAATGATATTTTAACCACTTCAGCACTGGGCCTATTCTGGCACTTCTCTCCTTCATGTAAAAATCATACATTTATGACTATAAAATTACTTCAAAACCCCAAACATTATATATGTTTTTTTAGCAGACACCCTAGGGCAGTGATGGCAAGCCTTGGCACCCCAGAGGTTTTGGAACTACATTTCCCATGATGCTCATGCACTCTGCATTGTAGTTGAGCATCATGGGAAATGTAGTTCCAAAACATCTGGGGTGCCAAGGTTCGCCATCACTGCCCTAGGGAATAAGATGGCGTTCATTGCAAATTTTTGTCTTGCTCGGTATTTGCGCAATACATTTTCAAACGCCTTTTTTTTGTTAAAAAAATGGTTTCATGAATGTAAAAAAATTACAAAACAGCCCAATTTTTGGGGATAATGTGAAAGATGTTGTTATGCTGAGTAAATAGATACCTAACATGTCACGCTTTAAAATTGCGAACACTCATGGAATGACACCAAACTTCAGTACTTAAAAATCTCCCTAGGCGATGCTTTACATTTTTTTACACGTTACCATTTTCTCATTACAGAGGAGGTCTAGTGCTAGAATTGTTGCACTCGTTCTAACGCACGCAGCAATACCTCACATGTGTGGTTTGAACGGCATTTACATATGTGGGCGGGACTTACGTGTGTGTTCGCTTCTGAGCGCGAGCTACCGGGCACATGCGCGTTTTTTCTTTTATTTTGATTATTTATTTATTTTTTTACTTTTTTGTATTTCTTACTCTTTTTTTTTTACTTTTTTGTTTTTTGGATCACTTTTATTCCTATTACAAGGAATGTAAACATCCCTTGTAATAGGAATCTATTGTGACAGGTCCTCTTTATGGAAAGATGCAGGGTCAATAAGACCCCACATCTCTCCTCCAGGCTGGAAAGCATGAGATCGGTCAAAAAAATTCACCAATATCATGCTGACAGCCGAGATCATGGCTTGGTTTACATATGGGAACCCGGCGTGATGTCATAACGTCGCGCCCGGGCCTCCGACGGTCATAGAGATGACTGGTGACCATCTGGTCACTAGTCATCTCTATGCTTCCCATCCGGCGCCGGCCAAATCGTTCTCCGAGCCCAAGATGGCACGGGAGAGCCCGGAGAAGCACCGGATGCAGCGGAAGGGGGGGGGAACGTCCCCTCCCGCCGCCTATAAGAACAATCAAGCGGCGGAACTGCCGCTATGATCGTTTTTATCGTGCACAGAATCGCCGGCTGAAAAGAATGATATCTGAATGAGGCCTGCAACTGCAGGCCTCATTCAGATGTCACCGCACAAAGCCGAGGACGTCATTTGACGGTGGGCGGTAGGAAAGTGTTTAATATTTTGAAAATTTTGACAAAAGGTAATTTTTCTCCTTCATTGATGTACACTGATGAGACTGCACTGATGGGCTGCACTGATGGGCACTGATAAGTTGGCAAGGGTGGGCACTGAGAGGTGGCATTGCTAGTTGGCACTGGTGGGCATTAAGAAGTGGCACTGCTAGGTGGTAATGATAGTTGGCAGTGATGGGCACTGATAGGCAGCACTGCTAGGTGGCACTGATTGGCACCAGTGGTGGGCATTGATAGGTGGCACTGGCAGGGACTACTGATTATCACAGATGATGCAGAATTGCCTCTTCCTCTTCGGGCCCGATGTCCCTTGCACATAAGTCGGTGATTGCCTTTTTTATGCTCACGCTGTCAACACAAGGAGAAAACAAAAACCATTAACCAGCTTTTGTTTACATCACGTGATCAGCTGTCATTGGCTGACAGCTGATCACATGGTAAAGGGCAGGGATCGGCCCCTTACTCGGATCTGTCATCACCCGAGTCTCAGTGACTCTGTGACCACAGCGCACGCGCGAAGGGGAAGACGTCTATTGATGGACTCCCGCCAATTGAGGACCGTGCTGTGGCCATCGATCAGTTATAGCACTGATCTCAAGTGATTAAAGAGGGTCTAAATGCGCCATTGACATGCATCACAATTCAACTTAGGAATGTGTCTTTGCAAAGTTAAACTAAATGAAATCCTTTCTTATTTTTGCTTGGGGATAGAGTGCAGAGGGATTACAAGTCTGGACAGTTTTTGGTAATGTCTGCACTCCTGATAGGGTGAAGACAACTCCCAAATTTGGCCACTTTATCCTTCCAAATAATTCACTTCCTGTCACATAGTCACACAGGAAGTGAGGGGAAATCCCTACCAATGTCTTTCCTTGGGGACACACAGGTCAATCTAAATACTTTCTCCATTATGTACATTGCACTCCAGCATTTTACGGGGTACACCCCAAATTATTAGGTATTTTGGACTTTGGGGTTTATTTACTAAAGGCAAATCTACTTTGCACTACAAGAGCACTTGCTGGATATCCGGGGGGGACATGCAAGCAAACAAAAAAAAACACCATCTTTGCTTTTACATGATTGGATGTTACAATCACCAGTGATCCCTCAGATTTTCGGCAGCTACACTTTTACTGCAGAGTGGATTTGTCTTTACGAAACCCCAAACTACCCAATGATTTGGGGTGTACACAACAAAGTGCTAGAGTGCAATTTGCTTAATGGGGACACTAGTTAGATTGATCTGTGTGTCCCCAAGAAAAGACATTGGTAGGGTTTTACCTTCACTTCCTGTTTAGCTGTGTGACAGGAAGTGAAGCCAATTTTACTAAAAGGGGACACAAAGCCCAATCTACAAAAAAAAAACACAAGCAGGGGTTATAACACTTAGTTTCCCTCAAAATGCCCACAATTAGAATTGTATTGCCTTGAGCTATTTTTAAGTGCAGGGCTCTAAATCAGTGCTTCTCAAGTACCCCCAACAGGCCATGTTTGCAGGTTTTTCCTTCATCTTGCACATGTGCTTTAAATCACAGTCAATGGTTTTGAATTTTGGACAGCAATTCTCCATAAGATAAATTCACAAAACATGTCCTGTTGGGTGTACTTGAGGACTGAGGCTGAGAACCACTGCAGTAAAAAAGGAAAATTGAATATTTACCGCTCTGTATTTTTCATTTCCTGGTGACCATCCATGGCAGCATACAAAACATGCATATGCTAGCATGAAGGCACCAGGGTAGACAAATCACATCTGTTGTTTTGACATGCCAATCAGCTGTCACATTTGTTGCAAAGAAAACGCAAAACAAACCTCAAAAATTTTATTGGTCAACAAAACAAAGAATAATAAAAATAAATAAATAAAAAAATAAAAAAACAGGGTCAATTTGAAACAGTTACAGACTCACAACATCTTGAGAAAGATTTGGCTAAATAATGCAGCACAGACAACTAAATCAAAGTGAACAAACGACACACATTAACAACATCAAAATTATTTCAGGGGAACAAACTCGATAAGGACACCAAAATTTACATTTTGCCCCCCACACACACGGACACACACTTGCCTCTTTTCTGAAAAGAGGCAAGGTAGAGAATGCTATCTGTGAGCTTTATATAACATAGGTTTGTGTGCTAATGAGGCAATTGAAAGCACATGCACAGTCCATGAAACACCCAAAATGCAAGTTCACCCAATGTAGAGACTGAACTTCAAAGTGGGCACACCTGTTAAGGATGTCCTTCAATTACTAACCCATAAAAACACTCTCTGAGCATGCCCAGAAATATCCAGGTGCTGTTCACACACAAAAAGCACCAAAAAAAATCTAACTGCCTGGGCATGCGCATAACAACACAAATGCAGCTAGCAGAAAATGACCCCCCCCCTGTCCAAAATTAAGCACATCATCCAGCATGCTACAAAATTAGAGATGGGACAATCACCCCCCCCCCTACCAACAAATACCATTGCAGTCTATGGGAACTGACTTGTTAATTTTGCTAGTCCCCACTTGGCTGGCTTATCTTCTAGTTATTGGCCTTAAAATGGGGGCCCAGGTCCCACCCTAAGGGACATATATCAATGTCACCAATTTGGACAACACCAAAAACAAAACAAGGAGAAGTGCCTTTAAATATGCCAAATTGCTTAAGGGCCATTTCACACCACATGCAGTCCATTGCGTTTTTTATGCATCAAAAATGCATGGAAAGTTGGTTATATGGTTCTAAATGGCAGTGTTTGTTCCAGTTCTACAAAAAAAGTAGAACATGCTGCATTTTACCTGCACTGGACTGTACTGGAATGCAGCAAAACACATCATAAATGCACTGGAACGCACAGGAACACACCTAAATGCACCAAAAACGCACTGGAGCACACTTGTCCTTATCTATGGTTAATAAAAAAGAGGGGTGAAAAAAAAGTACTGGACTGCATCAAAAACGTACCAAAAATGCACCAAAACGCATCAAAAACTTGCATGCAGAAAAGCACCTGGAACACATCCGGATTGCGTTTCTATGGTGTGAACTGGCCCTAGTTCACACTATAGAAACGCAGTCTGGATGCGTTCCAGGTGCTTTTCTGCATGCGCGTTTTTGACACGTTCCAGTGCATTTTTGATGCGTTTTTGATGCAGTCCAGTGTTTTTTTCCCCCTCTTTTCACTTAGGACAAGTGTGTTGCAGTGCGTCTTTGGTGCATTTAGGTGCATACCGGTGCATTCCAGTGCGTTTTTGGTACGTTCCGTTGCGTTTTTGATGTGTTTTACTGCGGTCCAGTACAGTTCTGTACCTAAAAAATGCAGCATGACCAATTTTTTTTTGCCTTTCTGAAACGCATTGGAACGGACTGCAGTGGTGTGAACTATGCCATTGGCATTAATGTGATCAACTTTCTTTGCATTTTTCATGCATCAAAAAAACGCACTGCATTGCATCCGGTGTGAACTGGCCCTAAATATCATACCTGGGGGGTGTCTATAGTATGCCTGTAAAGTAGCGCATGTTTTCCATGTTTATAACAGTTCAAGAGCAAAATGACATTTCTAAAGTAAAATAATAGTCATTTAAAAGTACTGTAATGAATTGCTGGTTCCCGTCAATACAGATAAAAGTTATTGAAAGTCTTTGATAACAAAAAAAAAAGCGTGGGGGTCCCCCCAAATTCCATTACCAGGCCCTTCAGGTCTGGAATGGATATTAAGGGGAACTCTGCCGCAAATTTAAAAAAAAATGCATGCGGTTCCCCCAAATATCCATACCAGGCCCTTCAGATCTGGTGTGGATTTTAAGGGAAACTCCACCCCAAATTTTTTTTAAAAATGGCGTGGAGTACCCCCAAAAATCCACACCAGACCCTTATCTGAGCATGCAACCTGGCAGGCCGCAGGAAAAGAGGGGGGACGAGAGAGCGGCCCCCCTCCCTCCTGAACCGTACCAGGCCACATGCCCTCAACATGGGGATGATGTCCCCATGTTGATGGGGACAAGGGCCTCATCCCCCCAAACCCTTGCCCGGTGGTTGTGGGGGTCTGCGGGCAGGGGGCTTATCAGAATCTGGAAGACCCCTTTAACAAAGGGGACCCCCAGATCCCGGCCCCCCCCTATGTGAAATGGTAATGGGGTACATATGTACCCCTACCTTTTCACAAAGAAAGTGTCAAAAATGTTAAAAATGACAAGAGCCGGTTTTTGACAATTCCTTTATTAATGTCTTCTCCTTTCTTCCATCTTCTTCCATCTTCTTCTTCCATTGAATGTATGACTAAAATTTAGTTTATTGTATTGTTTTATAACGAAAAATAGAAGAATTTTTTAGTTTATATCGCAAAAAAATTCAAATCCCAGAAGTGATCAAATACCACCAAAAGAAAGCTCTATTTGTGGGAAAAAAAGGACACAAATTTTGTTGGGGTATAGCATTGCATGACTGCGCAATTACCAGTTAAAACAGCATAATGCCAAATTGTAAAAAGCACTGGTATCAAATAGGATGAAAGAAGGAACAATGGAATGCTGACTTTGGTGGTCACTGGTCAGTAGGGATGAGCTTCGTGTTCGAGTCGAACATACGTTCGACTCGAACATCGGCTGTTCGATCGTTCGACGAAGATCGAACGATTTGGGCCGTTCGCGCCAAATTCGAGTGACGCGAACGGCCCACAATGCACTACACCATCGCAGTGTCATCCAGGCGCTGTGATTGGCCAAGCATGCACTGTGACCCCGCATGCTTGGCCAATCACAGCGCCGGCAGCGAGGAGAGCAATGATTGGCCACAGGCAGGATGCCTGTGGCCAATTATTGCTGAGGGTGTTTAGTACACGCCCCACACTATAAAAGGCTGCCAGCACGGCGGCCTAGTGTAGTGTGTTCCGGAGCAGGGAAAGACAAGCATAGGCAGGGACAGTGACATTTATTTCTTTCTTGCTTAACCTGGATTCCTTTAGTTTAGGGAAAGAGAAGGATAGGTAGGGAGAGTGTCAATGTGTTTTACTGTGCGAGTCCTTGTTTCTAGGGACAAAGAAGGAAAGTGAGGGGATTTCTCCTTGTGCTATAGTGTGCTTTAAAAAAACATTTTTTCTAGGGACAGAAAACTGTAGGTAGGGAGAGTGTCAGTTTCTTTCACTGTGCCAGTCCTTGTTTCTAGGGACAAAGAAGGAAAGTGAGGGGATTTCTCCTTGTGCTATAGTGTGCTTTAAAAAAACATTTTTTCTAGGGACAGAAAACTGTAGGTAGGGAGAGTGTCAGTTTCTTTCACTGTGCCAGTCCTTGTTTCTAGGGACAAAGAAGGAAAGTGAGGGGAATTCTCCTTGTGCTATAGTGTGCTTTAAAAAAACATTTTTTCTAGGGACAGAAAACTGTAGGTAGGGAGAGTGTCAGTTTCTTTCACTGTGCCAGTCCTTGTTTCTAGGGACAAAGAAGGAAAGTGAGGGGATTTCTCCTTGTGCTATAGTGTGCTTTAAAAAAACATTTTTTCTAGGGACAGAAAACTGTAGGTAGGGAGAGTGTCAGTTTCTTTCACTGTGCCAGTCCTTGTTTCTAGGGACAAAGAAGGAAAGTGAGGGGAATTCTCCTTGTGCTATAGTGTGCTTTAAAAAAAAAAATTTCTAGGGACAGAAAACTGTAGGTAGGGAGAGTGTCAGTTTCTTTCACTGTGCCAGTCCTTGTTTCTAGGGACAAAGAAGGAAAGTGAGGGGAATTCTCCTTGTGCTATAGTGTGCTTTAAAAAAACATTTTTTCTAGGGACAGAAAACTGTAGGTAGGGAGAGTGTCAGTTTCTTTCACTGTGCCAGTCCTTGTTTCTAGGGACAAAGAAGGAAAGTGAGGGGAATTCTCCTTGTGCTATAGTGTGCCAAAGCATTCCTCATCAACCATCTTTGAAATCCTTGTTTTTTGGACAGTCAGGGAAATTGTCGTTGTGCTATTCTGTGCAAAAGCAATAATCCTCAACCATATTTAGAAATCCTTAAGTAAAGGGACAGAGAAGGACACCTGAAGGTAGCCCTTATTGCTTTTTTCCCATCTCCCTGCAGGCCATCTATTAGAATGTCTGGAAGGCAAACAAGGAGAGGCAGACAGTCAGGAGGCAATAAAAGAGGGCAAGCAGGCTCTGTGTCTGGGGGCAACAGTGCTGGTCGTGGACGCGGTGCATTGTCATCAGCACATGGCCATGGGACACGCTTGTCCTTCTTTTCGGCAGCTGGACATGTTGAGCCACATCATGCCGAAGACTTGGTAGAGTGGATGACCAAGCCCTCCTCCTCCTCCTCATCCTCTCTCACCCAGGCTCAGGGTACTGGCAAAGCAGCTGCCAAAGCGTCCTCTTCCCTGGTATCAATGTCAGACTCATCATCAGTCACTCCTTCCCTAGACCCACCATGTCCTCCTCCTGAGGAGTCCCCCGAACTGTTTGAGCACAGTGTTGGGTACATGCTCCAGGAGGATGCCCAGCGTTTCGAAGGGTCTGATGATGAAACCCAGCTACAGGAAGGCAGTAGCGTGAGAGCAGACAGAGGGGATGCTCAAGAAGGACACCAATCTGGCAGTCATGTTCCAGCAGCTGCAGCATACTGCCAGATTGGCTCCAGTGATGAGGAGGGAGGGGATGATGAGGTCACTGACTCCACGTGGGTGCCTAATAGGAGAGAGGAGGAGGAGGAGGATGAGGAGGAGGCACATCTCCAACGAGGCAGGATGCCCTTTGGTGGCCAGCGTAAGGGCAGTACACCGACGGAATCACACCGCAGAGCTCCGCCTGTGCAGGGCGCTGCCTCTGCCCGTCATTCAAAAAGTTCCTTGGTGTGGGCCTTTTTTGAGGCTAGTGCATCAGATCGCACAGCTGCTGTTTGCAACATATGTCTCAAGCGTATATCGCGTGGCCAAAACATCAGCCGCTTGGGTACCACATGCCTGACCAGACATATGTTGACCTGCCATGCAGCTCGTTGGCAAGCCTACCTCAAAGACCCACACCAAAGAACAAAGCGGACCTCTCCTTGCACCGCATCAGCTGGGATCTCCAACCCCACTATAACTTCAGTCCTCTCTGAAACATGCACTGAGAGGAATGAAGGTGTAGAATTAGGTGTGTCACAGCCAAGTACTTGCGGCCACTCTGCTAGCAGTACACCGACGTCCGATTCTAGCAGGCAAATTTCCCTGCCCCAGCTGCTGGACCGTCGAAAGAAGTTCACTCCCAGCCATCCACATGCCCAGCGGTTGAATGCTAGCTTGGCTAAATTGCTAGCGCTTCAACTGCTGCCTTTTCAGTTGGTAGACTCGGCCCCCTTCCGTGAGTTTGTGCAATGTGCGGTTCCTCAGTGGCAGGTTCCCAAACGCCACTTTTTCTCACGGAAGGCTATTCCGGCTCTCTACCGGCATGTGGAAGGCAATGTCTTGGCCTCGCTGGACAGGGCGGTCAGCGGTAAGGTGCATATTACTGCTGACTCATGGTCCAGCAGGCATGGACAGGGACGTTACCTTTCTTTCACGGCCCATTGGGTCACTCTTTTGGCAGCTGGGAAGGATGCAGGACAAGGTGCAGTAGTGTTGGAGGTTGTTCCACCGCCACGCCTCCAAAATGCTACTACTGGTTGTGACACACCTCTCTCCTCCACCCCCTCCTCTTCTTCTTCCTCCATGGCCTCTTCCTGTGGTTTGTCCTATGAACCAGCGGTGCTCCGTAGCCGTTCACGGGGCTACGCAAGTACGCAGGCAAAAAGATGCCATGCCGTGCTTGCGCTGGTGTGTTTGGGGGACAGAAGCCACACTGGGGCAGAGGTCCTGTCTGCTCTGCAGGGCCAGGCCGAGAGGTGGTTGACGCCACGCCAGCTTAAGCCAGGAATGGTGGTTTGCGACAATGGCACCAACCTCCTCTCCGCCCTCCGACAGGGACAACTGACCCATGTGCCCTGTGTGGCTCACGTCCTTAACCTGGTGGTGCAGCGGTTCTTGGGCAGGTACCCGGGCTTACAGGATGTCCTGAGGCAGGCCAGGAAAGTCTGTGTGCATTTCCGCAGATCTTATAATGCCAGTGCTCGCCTGGCTGAGCTGCAAAAGGAGTTGAACCTGCCCAAGAACCGCCTTATATGTGACATGCCCACCAGGTGGAACTCAACGTTGGCCATGCTGCAGCGGCTGCACACGCAGCAGAGGGCCATCAATGAGTACCTGTGCGACTACGGCACCAGGACAGGGTCAGGGGAGCTTGGTTTTTTTTCTCCACGCCAGTGGGGCATGATCAGGGATGCATGCACTGTCCTGGCACCATTTGAGGAGGCCACGAGGATGGTGAGCAGTGACAGTGCATGCATCAGTGACACTGTACCTCTTGTCCACCTGTTGGAGCACACGCTGCATGGAATAATGGACAGGGCACTTGAGGCAGAACAGAGGCAGGAAGAGGAGGACTTCCTTGCCTCTCAAGGCCCCCTTTACCCAGACAGTGTTCCTTCTGTCCCACCCATCGCACAGGAAGAGGAAGAGGAGGAGGAGGAGGAGGAGGATTGTGTCAGCATGGAGGTGGAGGCTGGCACTCAGCATCATCAGCAGCAGTCTTTTAGGGATGATTTACAGTCCCAAGAAACCAGTGGACTTGTACGTGGCTGGGAGGAGGTGGCTGCGGATCATGTCGTCCTTAGTGACCCAGAGGACTCCGGAGCGAATGCCTCAGCAAACCTACGCTGCATGGCCTCCCTGATCCTGCAAAGTCTGCGGAAGGATCCTCGTATTCTTCGGATCAAGGAGAGGGACCATTACTGGCTGGCCACTCTCCTTGATCCACGGTACAAGGGTAAGGTTGCGGACCTTATGTTACCTTCGCAGAGGGAGCAGAGGATGAGACAACTCCGGGAGGCCTTGCAGAAAGGTCTGTGCAACACGTTCCCAGAGACTGGGAGGTTACAAACTCCTGGTCCTGGACAACGAGTTGCTGAGGCTTCGGCCAGTCAAAGAAGGAGCGGTGGGGAAGGTGGCCGTCTGACCGATGCGTTCAGACAATTCTTTAGTCCGCAGCCCCAAAGTATGATCGGTTCCAGCAACCATCGCCAGCGTCTGATAAACATGGTGCAGGAATATCTAGGGGCAAGGTCAGACTTGGACACCTTCCCCACCGAAAATCCTCTGGCTTACTGGGTCTTGAGGATGGATTACTGGCCAGAGCTTGCACAGTATGCAATTGAGCTACTGGCCTGTCCTGCATCCAGCGTTCTTTCGGAACGCACATTCAGTGCTGCTGGAGGATTTGTCACGGATCACAGGGTGCGCCTGTCCACCGACTCGGTTGATCGACTGACTTTCATCAAGATGAACCAGTCTTGGATCACCACCAGCTACCACACACCTGATGCTGATATAACAGACTAATTGATTTTAACATGTCACATCCCTTCAAGACTGATGCTGATGCTGAGTGCCTGTGCTGTTATGTTGACTGGCTATCCTCCTCCTCCGAGTCCTCAATGATACGATTGATGATGATAGCTTGGAAGATCATTTTTGTTTATGGGTGCCGCCACCAGTGGCTAAGGCCCAATTTTTCAGCCCCTGTTTTACAGGGGCGTGTAATTACAATTTTTTTAGCAATAATTTGCCATAGGGCTCATTGCTGTGCTCCAAGTACAGTATCTGTGAGGGGTTGGAGTGTTGTGGCACCAGTGCCTAAGGCCCAATTTTTCAGCCCCTGTTTAACAGGGGCGTGTCATTACAATTTTTGAAGCAATACTTTGCAACAGGGCTCATTGCTGTGCTCCAAGTAACGTATCTGTGAGGGGTTGTAGTGTTGTGCCACCAGTGCCTAAGGCCCAATTTTTCAGCCCCTGTTCAACAGGGGCATGCAATTACAATTCTTGATCTAATAATTCACAGCAGGGCCCATTGCTGCACCCACCAAGAGTAACTCTGAGGGCTTACAGTGTTGTGGCAACGCCACCACCACCACCACCACCACGAAAGGCCCAATTTTTCAGCCCCTGTTCAAAAGGGGCATGTAATTACAATTCTTGATCTAATAATTCACAGCAGGGCCCATTCCTGCACCCACCAAGAGTAACTCTGAGGGCTTACAGTGTTGTGGCAACACCACCACCACCACCACGAAAGGCCCAATTTTTCAGCCCCTGTTCAAAAGGGGCATGTAATTACAATTCTTGATCTAATAATTCACAGCAGGGCCCATTCCTGCACCCACCAAGAGTAACTCTGAGGGCTTACAGTGTTGTGGCAACACCACCACCACCACCACCACCACGAAAGGCCCAATTTTTCAGCCCCTGTTCAACAGGGGCATGCAATTACAATTCTTGATCTAATAATTCACAGCAGGGCCCATTGCTGCACCCACCAAGAGTAACTGTCAGGGCTTACAGTGTTGTGGCACCAGCACCACCATCAAAGGCCCAATTTTTACTACCACTGTTCAACAATTATATGTAATTAAAATTCCTGATATAATAGTTGACAGCAGGGCGTTCCAGCACCAACCAAGAGTAACTGTGAGTGCTTACAGTGTTGTGCCAACACCAACAACTAAGGGGCCTATTTCTGCAGAGTATATACGGCAGGTCCCTACTTTCAAACATCCAACTTACAAACGACTCCTACTTGCAAACGCAAGAAGACAACAGGAAGTGAGAGGAAATCTACCCCTAGGAAGGAAAATTCTCTCCTGTAAGAATAAATATGGGAGAAAGGTGTCTCCTCTGTACTGATGCTTTATCAGCAATCCTTGTTTCAAGAAAAACACCACATTTCAAAAACAGTTGACATTGGGACGGAAAGTGAGGTGAAATGTTCTGAACAGGGGCACAGACAGCAAAACAAATGTTACAGGGGTGATAACCCTTACCTATGTTTTCCAAAAAGTTTAAAAATAGATTTTTGGGCTGGAGCTACACTTCAACAATGTACCTGTTCAAAATTACAAACAGATTCTACATAAGAACAAACCTACAGTCCCTGTCTTGTATGCACCGCCTGTATACGGCTGTTCAGAGTATATAGGGCCTCTTTTATTTTATGTGCGGGGTTCCCCTTAATATCCATACAAGACCCAAAGGGGCTGGTAATGGGCTGGGGTAGGGGGGGGGGTCATGGGGTAGCTATGCCATTTTTCTTAAAGATTTTCATCCATATTACCGGGACCAGACATTACATTAAAGCCGCAAGCAGTTTTAAATGGCTTTTTTTTCCTTTAGAAGTGTCATTTTGTGCAGGGACAGTTCTAAACACGGGAAACACGTGGCACTTCACAGGCATACTTTAGACACCCCCCAGGTACGATATTTAAAGGAATATTTGACTTTTTTTTTTTCACTTTATGCATCATTAAAATGACTGCTCCCGAAAAACGACCGTTTTTAAAACTTCTTTTTGCATTGATACATGTCCCCTGGTGCAGAACCCGGGTTCCCAAACCCTTTTTAGGACAATAACATGCATAATAGTTGTTATAATTAGCACTTTAGAATTCGAACGTTCGCATCCATTGTATTTAATAGGGTTCTAATGTTCGTACGAACTTTCGGTCCGTTCGCGGGTTCTGGTGCGAACCGAACCCGGGGGTGTTCGGCTCATCACTACTGGTCAGCATGTTGGTATTAAGGTGGCTGGTGGCTTGGTGGCTGGTAAGAGGAAGGATGGCCCTTATGTTCGTGGTCAGTAGGAGGAAGAATGTCCCCTTACATTGGTAATCAGTAAGATGAAGGTTGCCCCTTTTAGTTTGTGGTCAGAAGAAGGAAGAATGCCCCCTTATTTTGGTGGTCTATAGAAAGAAGTATGCCCCCTTCAGTTGGTGGTCCGTAAAAGGAAGAATGCCCTCTTTCTTTTTTTTTTTTTTTATAATTTGTTCTTTATTAGAGTTTCAAAGATACATACATGTTATAGCCATAACATCAATACGACCAGTAACAGATGTTCCAACTAGAGACAAGCTCTTTTGATAAGCATTATCTTATTACAGTAAACAATGAAATGCTAACGAGGGTGAGTAAACTTGGATAGCCGATTGAAAAGAGGTCCTAGATGGAGAAAGGGCGGGAAGGAGGGGGTAAGGGGTAGGGGTAGAAGGAAGGATGACAAAGAGGGCACCAGCGAGCCTGAGATAGGGAGCAAGGTGAGCAATTAACATTTCAGTATAGTTATACTTGAACAGTGCATTTTGGGTGGTGTAACCATGTCGACCACATACCTATAAATTTCTCTAAGTGCAGGTTTTTCTTAGCTACAATTCGTTCCATTTCACACTGGATATTGAGATCAGCGACAGTGCCTGAAATGGAGGGGATTGTAGTAGTTTTCCATAATCTAGTAATAGATTGCCCTCTTTCATTGATGATCAGTGGAAGTTGGGCAAGATGGTTGTATTTATATGGTCACTGGGAGAGCCAAAATGGTGAAAGATAAAAACAGTTCCCAAGCGGTATGAAGGGGGACATACTGTACAGTGTTTACAGGTAAAAGCTGTCCCTCCACAAATCACTGACCTGATTTTCAGTGTCACCAGCTTGGGATGTGTTTATATCTTGCTCCATTAAACAAAATAAGAAACACACATATAGGAGAGTTCAGGCTGTGCACCCCAAAATAACATAGGAATAGGAAAGGATCCCCCAGGGGGGTTTTAATGCAGCAAAATATGTCAGAGTATAAAAATTTTAAAAAGGTCTTTATTGATTACAGATACATGTCAGTATTAAAATATAGACTCTGGTTGGAAGAATAAAATAATCGTGCCATAGTGCAGCCAAGCAAATATACACTATAAATGTCTGGTCAGTGTTCATATCAAAATGTACATCCACTATAGATATTCTTATCAATGTAAGGAATATCTATAGTGGATGTACATTTTGATATGAACACTGACCAGACATTTATAGTGTCAGGGATTCAATTATCTCTGATTCCCCTTTAATATGTTGCTAAAACATTCATTAATCTGCTGCAGGTGCCATCTTTCTCCTTCCTTCCCTTGGGGGGTGTCTCACAGTGTGGTTTCTTGTAAGCCATTTGGGCCGCATTTCTCTCCTGGAGAGGCCAGGACATCCATGGAGTTCACTGGATCACCCAACGGATTTTAAAATGTCTGGTTGCAAGGACTTTTATGTCATTCTTCAGCGGTAAATATAACAGCATTGTGCCTGTGAAAATTGGTGCATAATGTAAGAAATCTTTGTAAAACTGAGATGTTTAAATATATTTATTTAGGAGTCAACCATTCCCCAGAAGAAGACCACGATAAAATAGGTCAAAACGTCGGGACCTTCATGCAGTTCAACCACTCATGTTATGCTGTATGATTATATATTTGCTTGGCTGCACAATGGCATGATTATTGTATTCTTCCAACCAGAGTCTATATTTTAATACTGACATGTATCTGTAAACAATAAAGACCTTTTTACAATTTTCATACTCTGGCCTATTTTGCTGCATTAAAACCCCCCTGGGGGATCCTTTCCTATTCCTATACCTTGCTCCATTTGGCTCTCTCAGTGACATCAGTATAACAATCTTGCCTATCTTCCTCTCCCATTGCTAGCTACACAGTAAGACAGTGTACAGCGAATGGTGGCTTGTTCGGGTATTCCTGTGGATATTGTACTATGGTGATATGATCCAATTAACCACTTCAGCCCCGGACCATTTGGCTGCCCAAAGACCAGAGCACCTTTTGCGATTTGGCACTGCGTCGCTTTAACTAACAATTGCGCAGCCGTGCGATGTTGCTCCCAAACAAAATTGACGTCCTTTTTTTCCCATAAATAGAGCTTTCTTTTGGTGGTATTTGATCACCTCTGTGGTTTTTATTTTTTGCGCTATAAATTAAAATAGAGCTACAATTTTGAAAAAAAAAGCAATATTTTTTACTTTTTGCCATAATAAATATCCCCCAAAAATTTATAAAAAAACAAATTTTTTCCTCAGTTTAGGCCGATACGTATTCTTTTACATATTTTTGGTAAAAAAATCGCAATAAGCGTTTATACATTGGTTTGCGCAAAAGTTATAGCGTCCACAAAATAGGGGATAGTTTTATGGCATTTTTATTAATATTTTTATTTTTTTACTAGTAATGGCGGCGATCAGCTATTTTTAACATGACTGCGACATTATGGCGGACACATCGGACACTTTTGGCGCTATTTTGGTACCATTCACATTTATACAGCGATCAGTGTTATAAAAATGCACTGATTACGGTGTAAATGTGACTGGCAGTGAAGGGGTTAACCATTACGGGGCTAGGAAGGGGATAAGTGTGTCCTAGGGATGTGTTCTAACTGTGTGGGAGTAGGGCTTACTGTGACATGACACTGACCGCTGCTCAGTAGTGTATTTAGGTTTTGTGCTGCCCTAGGCCTGGCTAAACTCGTGCACCCCCTAATTTAAATATGACCCACCCCTTCCTGTCAAGGCCACGCCCCTTTCTGTTTAAGACCCTCCCTGAAATTTTCGAGTGGGGACACTAGTTCTGAGGGTCTAGGGGGGCAATGGATTCCCTTAATTTACATAGATTTCCTCTCACTTCCTGTTTGGCTATGGGGCAGGAAGTGAAGGGAAATCTCTGCAATGAGACAGGGATGGTAAAAAATAAACTGACTGGGGCTATAACCCTCCCTTACTCTATCCAAAATTAAAAAAAAAAAAAGTGTTTCCTATAGTTCTACTTTAAGCACAAATTTCTGATAATTTTATGGAGAGGACTAAGAAGATATAACCATGCCAATGGTGCAACAGAAAGCATAGCACAGTGAGGAAGGTTTGTGGTCCAGACTGCTACGACAGTCAAAATTAGAAGCAGCTTGCGTTACACTAACAGTATAGCACCAGCCGGCCGGGACTCTTTTCGTGCTGCCCCACTGCAAAGTGCTGCCCTAGGCCTGGGCCTTGTTGGCCTAGGCCACGATACAGCGTTGCCACTGCTCCCGATGAGAGTGTGCAGACAATCAGTGTCCTGTCACTAGGCAGAACAGGGAGATGCTTGTTTACACAGTCATCCCCTGTTCTGCATCTACATGGCCTTTGGATATTAGCAGAGCTTGCAAGCACACTCAAAGTAGCTTTGGCTCCAGTGAAGTGTGGTACATTTGAAGATTTGGTATAAGTATGCATACTTACTTTGGTGGTCAATGGGTAGAAGAATGCCCACCTACATTGTCGTCAGTGGAAGTAAAACTGCATTTTTCTTTCCACTGATATAAGGGGAAATTCTTCACCAATGTGAGATGCATGTTTAGCCCACAGACCATCAGTCCAAGGAGGTATTCTTCTTCCAATTGACTACCAACTTCAAGTGGTTGTAAACCCCTGAAATTTATTTTATTTTTTTAAACTACCTGTAAGAGAAAGCCATAATGAGCTAATATGACTAGCATAATAGCTCATTATGCATCACTTACCTTAGATCGGGGCCCCCAAAGCCGTCCTCGTCTCCCTCTCCAGCCGCAGCCATCGCTGCAGCGATAGCCGGAAGGTTACTTCAGGGTATTGCCGCTCAGGCGCTGTTATTGGCCGGAGCGGCGAAGACGTGACTCCGCGCATGCGTGCGGGAGCCGTCGAATCCGGCTAAGTCGGAGAATGCTGGGACTTAGCCGGATTTGTGAATGGGATTAACCCCACGAGCAATGTCATTTTTAGCAAATATCTCCTAAACCATGTAGGTTTAGGAGATATTTCTTGCACCTACAGGTAAGCCTTAATCTAGGCTTACCTGTAGGTGCAAGTTGCAAAAGGGGGTTTACAACCCCTTTAAAGGGGTTGTAAAGAGAATTTGTTATTTTTTTTTAAATAACAAACATATTATACTTACCTCCACTGTGCAGCTCGTTTTGCACAGAGTGGCCCCGAACCTGGTCTTCTGGGATCCCTCGGCGGCTGTCTCCACTTCTGCCCACAAGAACTGAACACCTTCATGCGAGCGAGCGAGCATAGTGGTGAGTTCTTGCAGGCGCGCTCCCGTGATGCATTAAGGTGAAAAAACGTGTACCTTTAGTGTCCCTTTAAGAAAGCTGGTGGTAAGTGGGTAAAAATGCCCCTTTTGCATTAGTAGTTAAGGGGTGTCAGGATAAAAGCCCCTCTTGCACTGGTGCCAGTGAGTGTCAGGTTGCATTACTGTCTCACACACTAAACGCACATATATACACCAGTGGCGGTGCGTTCATAGAGGGCGCCGGAGTGCCGCCCCCTCTCACTCCCGCACCGCCACTGAAAGACAATACATAGATTCATGCATTGCATGAATCTGTGTATTGTCGCCGCTGCCGCGCTGCCCACTATTCATATGGCCGGCCTCCTGGTGAGCGCCGGCCATATGAATTAGAGCGGTGGCCGGCGGTGGGTGTGGCTTGGAAGTGTCTATCAGAGCCAGCGGCTCTGATAGGCTTTCCGAATACAGCTCTCACGCTGTAATCGGCTTCCAAAAACTCCTCCCAGGTATGCACGGGGGTGCGTTCCTTGGAGAAGACTGTGGAGGTTTCAGCCAATCAGGTTCACCGGATCTGGTTACGGGTGACCTGATTGGCTGAAGCGACATCGAGGGCGGGAGAACATATCGAGGACGGCTCGGACCGAGGAAGGTAAGTGCAGGGTTGGGGGGGAACTGGCTGTATATGGGGGACAAACAGGCTGCATTTGGGGGGAACTGATTGTATATGGGGGACAAACTGGCTGAATATGGGGGGAACTGGCTGTATATGGGGGACAAACTGGCTGTATATGGGGGCACACTGGCTGTATATGGGGACAAACTGGCTATATATGGGGAGCACACTGGCTGTATATGAGGGCACACTGGCTGTATATGGGGGGCACACTGGCTGTATATATGGGGCACACTGGTTATATATATATATATGGGGACAAACTGGCTGTATATGGAAACAAACTGGCTGTATTTGAGGGGGCAAACTGGTGGCGTTTGGGCACAGTGGCTGCGTTTAATGGGCACAGTGGCGGCAATTGATTATTTTATTTTTTTTCAGTTTGTTTGCGCCCCCCAAAATATTTTGAGCACCAGCCGCCACTGATATACACACTATACATACACACACTAACAAATATACTCTATACTGCATTACTTTACAGCAGGGGTACTGAATTAAAATTCAAGAAGGTCCGGTCGCCAAAATTTTCTTTGGGCTGAGGTCCGAACCTCAAGTCTGTGCCATCACTCAAAAAGATTGTAGTCACTGTATGTCTATCAAAACATGAGAAATGTACAATTTCCTTAGCATTTCAACAATCTTTATTGTCAAGTTTCAGTTACAACATTAAACATGTGGACAGTTAGAACTAGCATAGCTTTACATTTGCTCTTGTCTTTGTATGGAAAACAAACAACTATTTTTAACAAAAATATGGAAATAAATCAATAACTCTTTAATAAAACATAAAAAGCACATAAATTTTTCAAGTAAAAGAAATAAGCACCTTCTGACTTAAACTAAAGGTGTCAATTTCAAAAAGTGCACACATTATCCTCAGTTTTACCATGCAAAAACCTTCCCTGTCTAGTGAGAAAAATGGGCTTTTGCTTGTCCTGCTAGTAGTTTGAATCTTGTCTTAAATTGAGTTACTGCCATTCTCATGCACATATGTAGGTGCTCATTGGTGAGCCTGGAACGATACTTCGTTTAATAATGTTCATAGTGGAGAAAGCTGACTCACAGCTGTATGTAGATCCAAACATGGTCAAGGTGTGTAGTGCTACCTTGGTTAGACAAGGGAAATCAGTCCCAGGAACAGTCTGTAGCCAGAAGTTAGCAGGATCAGTTCCTCCAAAGTGCTCTCTTAAGCCTCGTACACACGGCCGAGAATCTCGTCATTAAAAACATGTCGTTTTTTACGACGAGATCCTTGGACAAGAAACTTGTCCCGGCCGAGTGTACACACGCTCATTTCAAAGAACCCGCGGTTCTTTGAATGGAGCGTACGCGGTGACGTCATCGAATACGACGAGCATGCGCTCGTCACATTCGATGCCGTCGCCGCCATCTTGGTTCACCCTACCTATACCTAGGAAGCTACCGCGCATGCGTCAAAGTCATTTCGAGCATGCGCGGGCTTCCCGGCGAACAGGTAAGTGTACACACACACAATTTTCTCGTCGAGAAACAGGCTGACGAGAATCTCAACGAGAAAATAGAGAGCAGGTTCTCTATTTTCTCGTTGAGATTCTTGTCGCTTTTCTTGACGAGAAACCATACACACAAACGAATTTCTCGGCAAGAAATCTCTGCCAGCAAGTTTCTTGCTGGTTCTTGCCGAGAAACTCGGTCGTGTGTACGAGGCTTAATGCAACATTTGTTTGCAGGTCAATCATCTCTGTCTGTAGAGATCCCTCATGTGCCCACTTGAAGGTCTGTGTCACCTCCTTTGAAAACACTCTGACATCTTTAATGAGGAATGGATTGTGGATGAACAGGAGGATCTGCTGTCCGAGACTGAAGCCATCAAACCTTTTACTGAAGTTTCCAATGAGTTTATTTATGAAGTCAACAAAAGGAGAAACATCTCTCTTTCCTTGAATCTGTTCTTTCACCTTTGTGAAATGCAAGCACTCTCCTTGCAGCTCTTCCTTGAACAAATCCAGTTTTCTCTGGAAGGAGCGGACAGCGGTCATCAAATCACAGATGGAATTGTTCTTGCCCTGGAGCTTTAAATTGAGTTCATTAAGGTGTGATGTTTTGTCCACTAGGAAAGCGATATTATCCATTGTGCTCTCATCTTGTAAAAACAGTGAATACTGTCTTGCTTTCTGACTTTTGAGTTGCACTAAGAAAGCCGCTACATCTGTTCGAATGGACCAAAAGCGTTCCAATACATTGCCTTTACTCAGCCATCTAACATTGTTGTGAAGTAAAAGGTCATTTGCATTTGCCTCAACTTCTTTAAGAAACTCTCTTAGTAAACGATGTTGATGGGATGAGGATACTCTGAGGAAATTGATGAGTTTCATCATTGTGTCCATGATTTCTGCAAACCGGTCTGATAGAATGGCACACAGGACGGTCTGGTGAATGATGCAGTGGTAAGAAATAAGGTCAGGGTTGCCCTCTTTCAGTCGTGCCACGGCTCCTCTCTCCTTTCCTACCATGGCAGGGGCACCATCTGTGGTAACCAAGACCACTTTTTTCAGATCTATCTTCCTCTTTCTCAAAATCTACTTAATGGCCTCATATATGTCTTGTCCTCTTGTGTGTGTGTCTCAAGTGGTGTTACACCTAACAGGTCCTCACAGAGTTCATTTGTTTCTTTGTGCAAAAATCTTACATACACCAAAAGCTGGGCATTATCTGTTATATCTGTTGATTCATCAATGGCTAAAGAAATGCATGCTGCACTCTGAATAGCTGCATCAAGTTGTGCCAATACATCCTCTGTTAATATTTCAGTCTTTTTAGTTGCTGTTGACGCTGACAGTGGGATCTGGTTGATTTTTCCACACAGCTCATCTTTTTGTTTACCCTCGAGTAAAGTTTCAGCAACAGCATTCAAACACTCCTTTACAAATGTACCATCGGTAAATGGTCTTTTGTGTTGCCCCAAAATCCATGCTACTTTAAGTGAGCATTCATTTGCACGCTGCTGGGCTGTAAATGAATGTGAGAGGACTTTGGTGGATCTATCATACTGGGCTTTCAGTTCCATAATTTTACGCGCCCTCACCTCGGAATGCTGTGGATATGTTTGCGCAAAAGAACTGTGTTTTGTTTCGTAGTGACGCTTCACATTGCTACTTTTTATTAATGCCACGGTTTCGCAACAAATGAGACAAATTGGTTTTAAACTTCCCATGGGAAGAATGAACATATATTGGTCTGTCCATTCATCTTTGAAGACTCGGTTTTTAGCATCTACCTTCCTTTTCTTCGCACAAGCCATGCTCTCTGGTGCTTTTCCTACGCTTTCCTCCACACACTTTGGTAATACTCTGTAAATGTAAATGTCCCCATTAGTGTTCCCCCTTACATCAGTTGCCCCTATCAGAGTAATTCATTACATTGGGTGCCCCATCAGACTAACCCCAAAAATCAGTTGCCAACGTCAGAGTACTCCCTTACATCAGGTATTCTTGTCAGAGTGCTCACTTACATCAGGTTTCTGCAATGGAAGGCCCCCTTACAGCTGGTTACTCCCATCAGTGTGCCCCCTTATATCATCTGACCCATTATATAAGGTTCCCCCTCAGTGCCCCCCTTACATAGCGTGTCCTCATCAGAGTGCCCCCTTACATTGGGTGTCACCATAAGTGTGCCTCCTTACATCAGGTGTCCCCACCACATCAGGTGTCCCCACCACATCCGGTATCCCCACCACATCAGGTGTGCCCATCAGAGTGCACTTTAAATTAGGTTTGTTCATCAGAGTGCCCCTTTACATCAGGTGTCCCCATCACAGCGCTCCTTTACCTCAGATGTCCCCCATCACAGCGCTTCTTTACCTCAGATGTCCCCATCACAGCGCTCCTTTACCTCAGATGTCCCCCATCACAGCGCTTCTTTACCTCAGATGTCCCCATCACAGCGCTCCTTTAAATCAGGTGTCCCCATCACAGCGCTCCTTTACGTCAGGGGTCCCCATCACAGCACTCCTTTACATCAGATGTCCCTATCACAGCGCCCCTTTACATCAGGTGTCCCCATCACAGCGCTCCTTTACCTCAGATGTCCCCATCACAGCGCTTCTTTACCTCAGATGTCCCCATCACAGCGCTCCTTTACCTCAGATGTCCCCATCACAGCGCTCCTTTAAATCAGGTGTCCCCATCACAGCGCCCCTTTACATCAGGGGTCCCCATCACAGCACTCCTTTACATCAGATGTCCCTATCACAGCGCCCCTTTAAATCAGGTGTCCCTATCACAACGCTCCTTTACATCAGGTGTCCCCATCACAGCGCCCCTTTATATCAGGGATCCCCATTACAGCACTCATTTACATCAGGTGTCCCCATCACAGCGCCCCTTTACATCAGGGATCTCCATTACAGCACTCATTTACATCAGGTGTGCCCATCACAGCGCCCCTTTACATCAGGGGTCCCCATTACAGCACTCATTTACATCAGGTGTCCCCATCACAGCGCCCCTTTACATCAGGGATCCCCATTACAGCACTCATTTACATCATGTGTGCCCACAGTGCCCCTTTACATCAGGTGTCCCCATCACAGTGCCCCTTTACATCAGGGGTCCCCATCACACTGCCCTTTTACATCAGGGGTCCCCATCACAGCGCTCCTTTACATCAGATGTCCCCATCACAGTGCCCCTTTACATCAGATGTCCCTATCACAGTGCCCCTTTACATCAGGTGTCCCAATCACACTGCTCCTTTACATCAGGTGTCCCTATCACAGCGCCCCTTTACATCAGGGGTCCCCATCACAGCGCCCCTTTACATCAGGGGTCTCCATCACAGCACTCATTTACATCAGGTGTGCCCATCACAGCGCCCCCGTTACATCAGATGTCCCCATCACAGCGCCCCTTTACATCAGGGGTCCCATCACAGCACTCATTTACATCAGGTGTGCCCATCACAGCGCCCCTTTACATCAGATGTCCCCATCACGGCGCCCCTTTAAATCAGGTGTCCCCATCACAGCACCCCTTTACATCAGGTGTGCCCATCACAGTGCCCCTTTACATCAGGCATTCCGGTCAGAGTGCCTCCTTACATCAGATGTCCCCATCAGAGTCCCCCTTAACATAAAATGTGCCCATCAGCGTGCCCCCTAACATAAAATAAGGGTCAGGCTGATGGGCACATTTTATGTTAAGGGACACGCTAATGGGCAAATTTTATGTTAAGGGGAACCCTGATGGGCACAACAAAACCCCTTAAGTTTTGTTGTGCCCATCAGCGTGCCCCATAACATAAAATTTGCCCATCAGAGTGCCCCTTAACATGAAATTTGCCCATCAGAGTGCCCCCTAACATAAAATATGCCCATCAGCGTACATATTAAAAATATACCCATCAGCGTGCCCCTTAAAATAAAATTTGTCCATCAGCGTGCCCCATAAAATAAAATTTGTCCATCAGCGTGCCGCTTAAAATAAAATTTGCCCATCAGAGTGCCCCTTAACATAAAATATTTCCAACAGCGTGCCCCTTAACATAAAATAAGGGACACTCTGATGGGCACATTTTATTTTAAGGGGTACGCTGATGGACAAATTTTATTTTAAGGGGCACGCTGATGGGTATATTTTTAATGTGTACGCTGATGGGCATATTTTATGTTAACCACTTCCCTACCCAGCCATAGTAATATGACGTCCACAGATGGGATCTCCCATCCTGGGTGGACGTCATATGATGTCCTCTGCTTTGTAGGGGAATATCTGAATGATGCCTGCAGCTAGAGGCATCATTCAGATATCCTTTTGTTCTGCCAGCGATTCTCTGCACCATAAGAACGATCATAGCGGCGGTTCCGCCGCTTGATCGTTCTTATAGGCGGCGGGAGGGGGCACCCCCCCCTCCCGCCTCCATCCAGTGCTTCGCCGGCTCTCCCAGGTACCGTTGTGTTCCTTAGGACACAGCAGTTCCCTGATGGGGGTAAATGAGTGGCGGCGGAGCAGCAGCGGCGGGCAGCGGAGCGGCTTACCGGCTCCCATATGCAGAGCTGCAGCAGCGGCGTGCACGGCGCCCGCGTGCGCCCCCGGGGGCGCGCAGCGCGGCGATCTGGGATCCGGTGTGTCCCTCTGGACACACCGATTCAAGTAATGTGGCGGCGGGCGGCGGAGATTCCGGTATAAACTTACCGGAATTGATGATGCAGAGCTGCGCAGCGGCGTGCACGGCGCCCGCGCGCCCCCCGGGGGCGCGCAGCGCGGCGATCGGGGCTGAGGTTTTTCCCTTGGATACAGCCCAGCCTCGATCAGGGTAAAGAGCCAATGAAATTGGCTCTTTACCACGTGACCGGCTGTGTCCAATCACAGCAGGTCACTAAATGTAAACAAAACACACAATTGTGTGTAACTCACTGTTGCCTGGTTCTCCTCTTCACACACCTGTGAGGAGGAGATCAGCTAACAGTGAGTTACACATATGTTATACACATATACATATGTACTACTGTGCCCAGATTGCCCCCCCCTAAATAAAGAGTACCTGTCATCTAGTACCTGCCACCAGATCACCAGCCACCCACCTGTCCATCAGGAGTACCTGTCCATCAGGAGTACCCGCCACCTCACCTGAGTACCCGCCACCTCAGAGTACCCGCCACCAGTCCATCAGGAGTACCTGTCCATCAGGAGTAACTGTCCATCAGGAGTACCCGCCACCTCACCTGAGTACCCGCCACCTCAGAGTACCCGCCACCAGTCCATCAGGAGTACCTGTCCATCAGGAGTACCTGTCCATCAGCAGTACCCGCCACCTCACCTGAGTACCCGCCACCTCAGAGTACCCGCCACCAGTCCATCAGGAGTACCTGTCCATCAGGAGTACCCGCCACCTCACCTGAGTACCCGCCACCTCAGAGTACCCGCCACCAGTCCATCAGGAGTACCTGTCCATCAGGAGTACCTGTCCATCAGGAGTACCCGCCACCTCACCTGAGTACCCGCCACCAGTCCATCAGGAGTAACTGTCTATCAGCAGTACCCGCCACCTCACCTGAGTACCCGCCACCTCAGAGTACCCGCCACCAGTCCATCAGGAGTACCTTTCCATCAGGAGTACCTGTCCATCAGCAGTACCCGCCACCTCACCTGAGTACCCGCCACCTCAGAGTACCCGCCACCAGTCCATCAGGAGTACCTGTCCATCAGGAGTACCCGCCACCTCACCTGAGTACCCGCCACCTCAGAGTACCCACCACCAGTCCATCAGGAGTACCTGTCCATCAGGAGTACCTGTCCATCAGCAGTACCCGCCACCTCAGAGTACCCGCCACCAGTCCATCAGGAGCACCTGTCCATCAGGAGTACCCGCCACCTCACCTGAGTACCCGCCACCAGTCCATCAGGAGTACCTGTCCATCAGCAGTACCCGCCACCTCACCTGAGTACCCGCCACCTCAGAGTACCCGCCACCAGTCCATCAGAAGTACCTGTCCATCAGGAGTACCTGTCCATCAGGTGTACCCGCCACCTCACCAGGAGTACCCGCCACCTCACCAGGAGTACCCGCCACCAGTCCATCAGGAGTACCTGTCCATCAGGAGTACCCACCACCTCACCAGAGTACCCGCCACCTCACCAGAGTACCCACCACCAATCCATCAGGAGTACCTGTCCATTAGAGTACCCGCCACCTCACCAGAGAACCTGCCACCAGAGTACCTGCCACCTCACCAGCGTACCCACTATGTCCAGAAAGGTGTACACCCCAGAAGAAGCATATCAAATACTCAGTCTGACCGATGAGAGCAACGGGGAGCTCTCACCGCTCAGTTCTGATTCCGATTCTGGTTCGGAATATGAACCCCCCGAAGGCAGCACATCCGGATCCGAATTAGAGGAGGACACAGTCCGTCCAAAAAGAAGACGGTCTGAACACCAGGCAGCGACCAGCAGTGCCAACGGCGGTAGACCCCAGGAGGCGAGGTCCAGTGCAAGCGCTGTTAGACCCCAGGAGGAAAGGCCCAGTGCAAGCGCTGCTAGACCCCAGGAGGAAAGGCCCAGTGCAAGTACACGCCAAAGAAGTAGGACCCGAACCCAGCTTCCAGATGGCTTGGCAAACCCATTGTGGCTGCCTTCTACCTCAGGGTCAGCCACGATCCCCCCTTTTACAGCACAGCCAGGTGTGCAGGTCAACACTGAGGGTTTTTCCAAACTTGATTTTTTTAATTTATTTTTCCCTGATGAATTGGTTCAAGGCATTGTGGAGCAAACTAATCTTTTTGCTCAACAATTCATTGAAAACAACCCCAGCTCCAGCTATGCCCGCCCTTTTGAATGGAGACCCCTAACAGTGGTGGAGCTTAGATTGTTTTTAGGCCTAACGTTTAACACGGGGCTTACAAAAAAAAATGAAATGAATAGGTATTGGTCGAAGAAACCCATCCACCATATGCCAATTTTTACATCGGCCATGTCCAGGTCCCGATACGAACTTATAATGCGGTTCCTGCATTTCAGTGACAACTCACAGTGCCCCCCCCCGAGATCACCCAAACTTTGACAAATTATATAAAATTCGCCCCCTAATTAATTTTTTTTCCAAGAAGTTTGCCGAACTTTATGTCCCTGACCAAAACATTTCTGTGGACGAATCCCTGGTGCATTTCACAGGCCGGCTGGGAATCAAGCAATATATCCCCAGTAAGCGGGCGAGGTACGGCTTGAAGCTCAACAAGCTCTGTGAAAGCGCCACTGGTTATGTGCACTCATTCCGCATGTACGAAGGCAAAGATTCCCAGCTCGAGCCCCCTGAGTGTCCATCGTACATGGGAATAAGTGGAAAAATTGTTTGGGAGTTGGTATTTCCACTCCTCCAAAAGGGGTATCATATTTATATGGACAACTATTATACCAGCCTGCCCCTTCTCCGCCACCTCTACCTAAAAAAAACTCTGGCGTGTGGTACAACAAGAATAAACAGAAAGGGCTTCCCACAGCGTCTTGTCACCACAACCATTCAAAAGGGGGAATCGGCAAGCTTGAGGAACGAGGAAGTGTTGGCTGTGAAGTGGAGGGATAGGAAAGATGTGTACATCATGTCCACCATCCACGATGACACCTCGGTGGAACTTCACAGAAGACGCAGTACCGTTCGCAAGCCTTCCTGCATCAATGAGTACAATAAATTCATGGGGGGTGTGGATTTAAATGATCAAATGTTGCAGCCCTATCTTTCAACCCGAAAATCCCTCTTCTGGTATAAAAAAATCGCAATTTACTTTTTTCATTTGGCCCTGTTAAATTCTTTCATAGTCTACCAAAAATCCACACATAGACCCACCACCTTCATGAGATTTATTGAAGACATTGTCACTGCCCTGATCTACCAACAAACATCCCCCCCAGAAAGCATTCACTCAGATTGTGTCAGCAGACTACATGAGCGCCATTTTTCAGACCATATTCCACCATCACGATCCGGAAGACGACGGCAAAAAAAATGTCGGGTGTGCACCAGAAGAGGAATTAGGAAAGACACCAGCTTCCATTGTCCCGACTGTCCCTCCCAACCTGGCCTTTGAATCGGAAAATGCTTCAAGCGATATCACACTCTCGAAAACTATTAGCCCATATTTCTAATACTGCCATTTCCCCGTTTTCAATATGTCCTGAATATTTCCCTGCCTCAACCAACCATATCATTGTCTTCCATGTGAACTGACCCTGGCCTGTTTCTCGACTATGTCTCTGCCTACCGTCTGCATTGTTTATCCGCCATGTTTCTGCCTTTCACGTGAACTGACCCTGGACTGTATGGATTATGCCTCTGCCTACCGTTTATTTCTGCCTTTTACCTGCACTGACCTCGGCCTGTTGACCATGTTTTTGCCTGCCCCCTTGGACTGATCTTTCACCCTGCTACACAGGGGTCTCACATATGTGAGGGGCTCCAGAATAGTGTTCTGAGTTCAGAAAACCAGTTTTTGGTTTTCTGTGTTCCCAGAACAGGGTCTGGTTGTCCGGAGGCTTCAAAGCGATTTGGGTGGGAGAAGCCTCTACCCCTGTCCCCATTCTTTCCTGACCGTTGCCCTAAGCTTGATGGTCCTGCCTGCTCCCTGGACAAATACTCTGGCTGTGCTGACCATACCTCTGCCTGCTGCATGTACTAACTATGGACAGTATTCCTGCCTGCTGCATGGACGATCCTTTGTTCCTTTTGCTACTGCTGACCACATCTCTGCCTGCTATCTGGACCAATGCTTTGGCTGTGCTGACATCATCTCTACCTGTACTGACTATTCCTGCCTGCTGCCTGTTTTGCTGTCGCTGTCCACGTTCCTGCCTGCTGCCTGGACCGATGCTCTCCTCTTTGGACCACTGCACTACTAAAACCGCAGGTAATCTTTTCTTTACCCTTTTTCTTAGAAGAATGTATTTTGGTTTATAATTGGTATGTACAGTACATGCTATGTTTTAGAAATATGAAGGGCCTTCAACAATGTGATAGGTTGTCAGGAATTTATGTGTGTAATTTATGCTCCTAGAACACATGACGGTGCTACTTAGATGTTAGGCCTCTGTATTTGGCCAGGCTGTGTAAAAGTCTCACACATTTGGTATCGCCATACTCAGGAGGAGTAGCAGAATGTATTTTGGGGTGTCACTTTTGCTATGTACATGCTATGTGTTGGTAATATCTTATAAATGGACAACTTTGTATAAAAAAAATGCGTTTTCATTTTTTTCCCACATATTCCAAAAACTTCTGGAAAAAAATGAACCGTTCAAAAGACTCATTATGCCTCATAGATTATACGTTGGGGTGTTAGCTTTCCAAAATGGGGTCATTTTATGGGAGTTTCCATTGTCCTGGTGCTCCAGGGTCTTCAAAACTGTAATAGGTGGTTGAGAAATGAGATGTGTAATTTATGCTCCTAGAATGCCTGAAGGTGCTATTTCAATGTTGGGCCTCTGTATTTGGCCAGGCTGTGTAAAAGTCTCACACATTTGGTATCGCCATACTCAGGAGGAGTAGCAGAATGTATTTTGGGGTGTCATTCTTGCTATGTACATGCTATGTGTTGGTAATATCTTATAAATGGACAACTTTGTATAAAAAAAATGCGGTTTCATTTTTTTCCCACATATTCCAAAAACTTCTGGAAAAAAATGAACCGTTCAAAAGACTCATTATGCCTCATAGATTATACGTTGGGGTGTTAGCTTTCCAAAATGGGGTCATTTTATGGGCGTTTCCATTGTCCTGGTGCTCCAGGGCCTTCAAAACTGTAATAGGTGGTTGAGAAATGAGATGTGTAATTTATGCTCCTAGAATGCCTAAAGGGGCTATTTCAATGTTGGGCCTCTGTATTTGGCCAGGCTGTGTAAAAGTCTCACACATTTGGTATCGCCATACTCAGGAGGAGTAGCAGAATGTATTTTGGGGTGTAATTTTTGCTATGTACATGCTATGTGTTGGTAATATCTTATAAATGGACAACTTTGTATAAAAAAAATGCGTTTTCATTTTTTTCCCACATATTCCAAAAACTTCTGGAAAAAAATGAACCGTTCAAAAGACTCATTATGCCTCATAGATTATACGTTGGGGTGTTAGCTTTCCAAAATGGGGTCATTTTATGGGAGTTTCCATTGTCCTGGTGCTCCAGGGTCTTCAAAACTGTAATAGGTGGTTGAGAAATGAGATGTGTAATTTATGCTCCTAGAATGCCTGAAGGTGCTATTTCAATGTTGGGCCTCTGTATTTGGCCAGGCTGTGTAAAAGTCTCACACATTTGGTATCGCCATACTCAGGAGGAGTAGCAGAATGTATTTTGGGGTGTCATTCTTGCTATGTACATGCTATGTGTTGGTAATATCTTATAAATGGACAACTTTGTATAAAAAAAATGCGGTTTCATTTTTTTCCCACATATTCCAAAAACTTCTGGAAAAAAATGAACCGTTCAAAAGACTCATTATGCCTCATAGATTATACGTTGGGGTGTTAGCTTTCCAAAATGGGGTCATTTTATGGGCGTTTCTATTGTCCTGGTGCTCCAGGGCCTTCAAAACTGTAATAGGTGGTTGAGAAATGAGATGTGTAATTTATGCTCCTAGAATGCCTGAAGGTGCTACGTCAATGTTGGGCCTCTGTATTTGGCCAGGCTGTGTAAAAGTCTCACACATTTGGTATCGCCATACTCAGGAGGAGTAGCAGAATGTATTTTGGGGTGTAATTTTTGCTATGTACATGCTATGTGTTGGTAATATCTTATAAATGGACAACTTTGTATAAAAAAATGCGTTTTCATTTTTTTCCCACATATTCCAAAAACTTCTGGAAAAAAATGAACCGTTCAAAAGACTCATTATGCCTCATAGATTATACGTTGGGGTGTTAGCTTTCCAAAATGGGGTCATTTTATGGGCGTTTCTATTGTCCTGGTGCTCCAGGGCCTTCAAAACTGTAATAGGTGGTTGAGAAATGAGATGTGTAATTTATGCTCCTAGAATGCCTAAAGGGGCTATTTCAATGTTGGGCCTCTGTATTTGGCCAGGCTGTGTAAAAGTCTCACACATTTGGTATCGCCATACTCAGGAGGAGTAGCAGAATGTATTTTGGGGTGTAATTTTTGCTATGTACATGCTATGTGTTGGTAATATCTTATAAATGGACAACTTTGTATAAAAAAAAATGCGTTTTCATTTTTTTCCCACATATTCCAAAAACTTCTGGAAAAAAATGAACCGTTCAAAAGACTCATTATGCCTCATAGATTATACGTTGGGGTGTTAGCTTTCCAAAATGGGGTCATTTTATGGGCATTTCCATTGTCCTGGTGCTCAAGGGGTCTTCAAAACTGTAATAGGTGGTTGAGAAATGAGATGTGCAATTTATGCTCCTAGAATGCCTGAAGGTGCTATTTCAATGTTGGGCCTCTGTATTTGGACAGGCTGTGTAAAAGTCTCACACATTTGGTATCGCCATACTCAGGAGGAGTAGCAGAATGTATTTTGGGGTGTCATTGCAAGTATGCATGTGCTGTGTGAGAGAAATAACTTGTTATTATGACAATTTTGTGCAAAAAAATAAAAATTTAAAAAAATTTAAAAAATTTCCCAAGAATTGTGGGAAAAAAGTACAACTTCAAAAAACTCACAATGACTCTTACTAAATACATTGGAATGTCTGCTTTCCAAAAAGGGGTAATTTGGGGGGTATTTGTACTTTCCTGGCTTGTTAGGGTCTCAAGAAATGAAATAGGCCTTCAGTACATCAGGTGTGATCAGATGTGATAATTTTTCAATGATTTGCACCATAGCTTGTAGACTCTATACCTTTCACAGAGACCAAATAATATACACTTTTTTGGTTATTTTTACTAAAGATATGTAGCAGTATACATGTTGGCCCAATTTTATGAAGAAAAATTACTTATTTGCAAAATTTTACAATAAAAACAAAAAAAAAAGTGTTTTTTTTTTTAAAAATCTAACTTTTTTCGCTTATATTGCAAAAAATAAAAAACCTAGCGGTGATTAAATACCACCAAAAGAAAGCTCTGTTTGTGAGAAAAAAATGATAAAAATTTGGTTTGGGTACAGTGTAGCATGACTGAGTAATTGTCATTCAAAGTGTGAGAGCGCTGAAAGCTACAAATTGGTCTGGTAAGGAAGGGTGTATAAAAGCCCTGTATTGAAGTGGTTAAGGGGCACTCTTATGTGTCCATCAGTGTGCCTCTTAACAAAATATGCCCATCAGTGTGCACAATAAAAAATATGCTCATTAGTGATCACTAATTATTAACGTGATGTCACATACCTTGAATGCAAGAGGGGCGGATGCTGCAAGATAAGGAGAGCCTGGGACCGCGAGTAGCAGGGGGCGGGACGTCACGCCCCCTACTCGCCAGGAGAGCCAGGAGTGGACCCGCGAGCAGCAGGGGGCGGGGGCGCGCACGTGACGCCACGCCCCTACTCACAAGGAGAGCCAGGAGTGGACCCGGGAACCGCGAGTAGCAGGGGGCGGGACGTCACGCCCCCTACACGCAAGGAGAGCCAGGAGTTGACCCGGGAACGGTGAGCAGCAGGGGGCGGGGCACGCACGTGACGTCACGCCCCTACTCACGGCCCGTGAGTGCGTGCTGCTAAACTCCGAGACCTGCGGTGAGCAGGGAGCGGGCGCAGCGTCACTGGTTGCTGAGGAAACCCGCGGTCCCAGCAAACCAGCGCTGATATTTGTTATTATACTGGCGGTCCGGAGAGAAGTGTCACGCGGGCCGGGCTCGGACCGCGGGCCGCCATTTAGTGACGGCTGCTTTACAGTATACTGTATACACACACAGTAACACTTTTTTAACACACACACAAATACAGTATACATTCATCAACACAATAAACACACATATATGCACACACACTAACGCACATTAAATATGCATAATCACATTGTTACATAGTTGGTAAGGTTGAATAAAGTCATCAGTCCATCCAGTTCAACCTGTGTGGGCTTGTGTATGCATTTATGTCTCTAACACTTCCCATATTCCTGTATATTGGTTACGCCAAGTTTTTGAAATTGTCGTCACTTCCCACTGACACCACTGATTGTGGAGGGGAGTTCCACCTGCTTACTGTTCCAACAATAAAGAAACTCAGTTTAACCACTTAAGCCCTGGACCATTTCGGGCCATTAGGACCAAGCCTGTTTTTGGGATTCGGCACTGCGCTGCTTTAACTGTAAATTGTGCGGACATGCAATGTTGTACCCAAATGAAATTTGCGTCCTTTTCTTCCCACAAATAGAGCTTTCTTTTAATGGTATTTGATTGCCTCTGCGATTTTTATTTTTTGCGATATAAACAGAAAAAGACCGAAAATTTGGAAAAAAAATGATATTTTCTACTTTTTGTTATAAGAAAAATCGAATAAACTCAATTTTAGTCATACATTTAGGCCAAAATGTATTCAGCCACATGTCTTTAGTAAAAAAAATGTCAATAAGCGTATATTTATTGGTTTGCGCAAAAGTTATAGCGTTTACAAACTAGGGTACATTTTCTGAAATTTACACAGCTTTAAATTTCTGACTGCCTATCTCATTTCTTGAGGTGCTAAAATGGCAGGGCAGTACAAAACCCCCCCAAATGACCCCATTTTGGAAAGTAGACACCCCAAGGAAATTGCTGAGAGGCATGTTGAGCCCATTGAATATTTTTTTTTTTCGTCCCAAGTGATTGAATAATGACAAAAAAAAAAAAAATTACAAAAAGTTGTCACTAAATGATATATTGCTCACACATGCCATGGTTATATGTGGAATTGCACCCCAAAATACATTCTGCTGCTTCTCCTGAGTACGGGGATACCACATGTGTGGGACTTTTTAGGAGCCTAGCCACGTACGGGACCCCGGAAACCAAGCACCTTCAAGGTTTCTAAGGGCATAAATTTTTGATTTCACTCCTCACTACCTATCACAGTTTCGAAGGCCATAAAATGCCAAAATAGCACAAACCCCCCCCCCAAATGACCCCATTTTGGAAAGTAGACACCCCAAGCTATTTACTGAGAGGCATGTTCAGTCCATGGAATATTTTATATTTTGCCACAAGTTGCGGGAATATGACAAACTTTTTTTTTTTTTCACAAAGTTGTCACTAAATGATATATTGCTCACACATGCCATGGGCATATGTGAAATTACACCCCAAAATACATTCTGCTGCTTCTCCTGAGTACGGGGATACCACATGTGTGGGACTTTTTGGGAGCCTAGCCGCGTACGGGACCCCAAAAACCAAGCACCGCCTTCAAGGTTTCTAAGGGCATAAATTTTTGATTTCACTCCTCACTACCTATCACAGTTTTGAAGGCCATAAAATGCCAAGATGGCACAAAACCCCCCCAAATGACCCCATTTTGGAAAGTAGACACCCCAAGCTATTTGCTGAGAGGCATGTTGACCCCATTGAATATTTTTTTTTTTTGTCCCAAATGATTGAATAATGACAAAAAGAAAAAAAAAAAATGTACAAAAAGTTGTCACTAAATGATATATTGCTCACACATGCCATGGTTATATGTGGAATTGCACCCCAAAATACATTCTGCTGCTTTTCCTGAGTACGGGGATACCACATGTGTGGGACTTTTTGGGAGCCTAGCCGCGTACAGGGCCCCAAAAACCAAGCACCGCCTTCAGGATTTCTAAGGGCGTAAATTTTTGATTTCACTCCTCACTACCTATCACAGTTTTGAAGGCCATAAAATGCCAAAATAGCACAAAACCCCCCCAAATTACCCCATTTTGGAAAGTAGACACCCCAAGCTATTTGCTGAGAGGCATGCTGAGTCCATGGAATATTTTATATTTTGCCACAGGTTGCGGGAATATGACAAACTGTTTTTTTTTTGCACAAAGTTGTCACTAAATGATATATTGCTCAAACATGCCATGGGCATATGTGAAATTACACCCCAAAATACATTCTGCTGCTTCTCCTGAGTACGGGGATACCACATGTGTGGGACTTTTTGGGAGCCTAGCCGCGTACGGGACCCCAAAAACCAAGCACCGCCTTCAAGGTTTCTAAGGGCATAAATTTTTGATTTCGCTCCTCACTACCTATCACAGTTTTGAAGGCCATAAAATGCCAAGATGGCACAAAACCCCCCCAAATGACCCCATTTTGGAAAGTAGACACCCCAAGCTATTTGCTGAGAGGCATGTTGAGCCCATTGAATATTTTTTTTTTTTGTCCCAAATGATTGAATAATGACAAAAAGAAAAAAAAAATGTACAAAAAGTTGTCACTAAATGATATATTGCTCACACATGCCATGGTTATATGTGAAATTACACCCCAAAATACATTCTGCTGCTTCTCCTGAGTACGGGGATACCACATGTGTGGGACTTTTTGGGAGCCTAGCCGCGTACGGGACCCCAAAAACCAAGCACCCGCCTTCAAGGTTTCTAAGGGCATAAATTTTTGATTTCACTCCTCACTACCTATCACAGTTTTGAAGGCCATAAAATGTCAAAATAGCCCAAAACCCCCACAAATGACCCCATTTTGGAAAGTAGACACCCCAAGCTATTTGCTGAGAGGCATGGTGAGTATTTTACAGCTCTCATTTGTTTTTGAAAATTAAGAAAGACATTTTTTTTTCTTTTTTTTTTCTTTTTTTACATTTTCAAAACTTTGTGACAAAAAGCGAGATCTGCAAAATACTCAACATACCTCTCAGCAAATAGCTTGGGGTGTCTACTTTCCAAAATGGGGTCATTTGGGGGGGTTTTGTGCCATCTGGGCATTCCATGGCCTCCGAAACTGTGATAGGCAGTGAGGAGTGAAATCAAAAATTTACACCCATAGAAATCCTGAAGGCGGTGCTTGGTTTTTGGGGTCCCGTACGCGACTAGGCTCCCAAAAAGTCCCACACATGTGGTATCCCCGTACTCAGGAGAAGCAACAGAATGTATTTTGGGGTGTATTTCCACATATGCCCATGGCATGTTTGAGCAATATATAATTTAGTGACAACTTTTTGTACATTTTTTTTTTTTGGTCATTATTCAATCACTTGGGACAAAAAAAAAATATTCAATGGGCTCAACATGCCTCTCAGCAAATAGCTTGAGGTGTCTACTTTACAAAATGGGGTCATTTGGGGGGGTTTTGAACTGTCCTGGCATTTTATGCACAACATTAGGAAGCTTATGTCACACATCATCCACTCTTCTAACCACTTGAAGACAAAGCCCTTTCTGACACTTTTTGTTTACATGAAAGAAAATTTTTTTTTGCAAGAAAATTATGTTGAACCCCCAAACATTATATATTTTTTTAAAGCAAAGGCCCTACAGATTAAAATAGTGGGTGTTGCATTTTTTTTTCCCACACAGTATTTGCGCAGCGATTTTTCAAACGCATTTTTTGGGGGAAAAACACACTTTTTTTATTTTTAATGCACTAAAAAACACTATATTGCCCAAATGTTTGATGAAATAAAAAAGATGATCATAGGCCGAGTACATGGATACCAAACACGACATGCTTTAAAATTGCGCACAAACGCGCAGCGGCGACAAAACTACATTCATTTTTAAAAGCATTTAAAAGCCTTTACAGGTTACCACGTTAGATTTACAGAGGAGGTCTACTGCTAAAATGACTGCGCTCGATCTGACCTTCGCGGTGATACCTCACATGCATGATGCAATTGCTGTTTACATATGACGCTAGACCGACGCGTGCGTTCGCCTTTGCGCAATAGCAGGGGGGGACAGCGGTGCTTTTTTTTTTTTTTTTTTATTATTTATTTGGCTTTTTTATTTTATTTTTAAACTGTGCCTTCCATATTTTATTTTTTTTACCATTTTTATCGTTATCTCAGGGAATGTAAATATCCCCTATGATAGCAATAGGTAGTGACAGGTACTCTTTTTTTGAAAAAAATTGGGGGGTTAGACCCTAGATCTTTCCTCTGCCCTCAAAGCATCTGACCACACCAAGATCGGTGTGATAAAATGCTTTCCCAATTTCCCAATGGCGCTTTTTATATCCGGGGGGGGACATTCCCTCCCACTGCTTGTAAAAGCAGTCTAGAGGCTAATTATCTGCTAGAATTGCTTTTACATGAAAGCCGGCTGCTGGCTGAAAAGAATGATACCAAGATGATACCTAAACCCGCAGGCATCATTCTGGTATAAACATTCAAAGTCCAGCAACATACCAGTACGTTGCTGGTCCTTGTTGGACATGTATTGTAATCTTTTTTTTCATACAGCCTATTGGCTGAACGAAAAAAAGAGATTGATTGGTGGGTATGCCCACCATCAGAATACCTCCCTTCATCCACCCACTTCTAATGATGGGCATATATGCCGAAGCATGGGGGCATCCTCCCGCAAAAAAGTTATGCCGCGTACACACGGTCAAGCCTTCGTCGGAATTTCGACCGTATGTACGCGGCATAAAAGGTTATGCCGCGTACACACGGTCGGACTTTTCCACGGATAAGCCTCCGTTGGAATTTCGACCGTAAATACGCGGCATTAGGAGCAAAATCGCTCCTCCGCCCCTGCTGCCCCCATGCTTCGGCATATATGCTCTTTTTTTTAACTGTGGTGGTGAAATCACCTCCTACAGCGTTGGAGTCACGGCTTTATGTATCGTGGGAGCAAACGCTGTTGCTGTCAAGATAAATAGATCCGCGCTGCAACTGAATGGCGTACCTGCTAAGCAAATGGTGGTTAACATTAAAACAAAGTAACATTACAGTACAACAGTAAGACCTTACCATGCCATACCTGCAAAGCAAATACCAAAACAAAACCTAGTAAAAAATAAAAAAATGTTTTAACGCAACCTGTGCCTAAAATATATATATGCCGAAGCATGGGGGCATCCTCCCGCAAAAAAGTTATGCCGCGTACACACGGTCGGAATTTCGACCGTATGTACGCGGCATTAGGAGCAAAATCGCTCCTCCGCCCCTGCTGCCCCCATGCTTCGGCATATATGCTCTTTTTTTTAACTGTGGTGGTGAAATCACCTCCTACAGCGTTGGAGTCACGGCTTCATGTATCGTGGGAGCAAACGCTGTTGCTGTCAAGATAAATAGATCCGCGCTGCAACTGAATGACGTACCTGCTAAGCAAATGGTGGTTAACATTAAAACAAAGTAACATTACAGTACAACAGTAAGACCTTACCATGCCATACCTGCAAAGCAAATACCAAAACAAAACCTAGTAAAAAATAAAAAAATGTTTTAACGCAACCTGTGCCTAAAATATATATATGCCGAAGCATGGGGGCATCCTCCCGCAAAAAAGTTATGCCGCGTACACACGGTCGGAATTTCGACCGTATGTACGCGGCATTAGGAGCAAAATCGCTCCTCCGCCCCTGCTGCCCCCATGCTTCGGCATATATGCTCTTTTTTTTAACTGTGGTGGTGAAATCACCTCCTACAGCACTGGAGTCACGGCTTTATGTATCGTGGGAGCAAACGCTGTTGCTGTCAAGATAAATAATTCCGCGCTGCAGTTGAATGGCGCACCTGAAAACAAAAAATTACATACCTGAAAAGCAAGCATGATAAAACATTGCAGAATAGAATACAGTAAAAAAAGAGCAGAACAATAGAGAGAAAATAGAGAGAGAGAGAACAATAAAACGACAACTATTTTTGGTTTTTTTATTTTATATTTTTTTTGTGTTTTGTTTTTTACGTTTTTTTTTTCTTTTTTACACTTTTTTTTGTAACTTTACAACTGTAATGGTTCGGGTCTCTCAAAATGTAATGGCATCTTGGGAGACCCTGTGTAAGTGTGTCCTAGTCTGTGAAATGCTGTACCCTACGCTAAAACTTCACTTTTGAGTGGTAGCGTTCAAAACATTCACCTTGGCAAAGACCAGGCTTGTCAGGACAGAGTGGACAAAAATTACGGGTGTCACGCCTAAATCCGCGCTTGCTACAGACACGACATCTTTTTTGGGGGTGGCTTTGGGTAGGGGTACTCGGGAGGACATACGAATAATGCCTCTCATGCAGCCGGCTTACTGCATTTGGTTGGGGATGGTGAGGTGCAGAACCGCCTGGATACAGGAGTTCTGTGACTATCTCATTCTGGAATTTTAGAAGAGATAACGTCCCGCCTGAAGCTCTGTATAGCACATGAGCGTTCAGCAAAGCCAATTGGAATAATGATAGAGACACTTTTTTGTACCAGCGTCTCGCCTTACGGTCAATTAGATACGGCGCCATCAACTGGTCGTTGAGGTCCACCCCTCCCATATTTTGGTTATATTCGTGGACACAGAGGGGTTTCTCCACAACACAAGTCGCCGTACGAATTTGGACTGTCGTGTCTGCATGAAGGGAGGTAAGAAGGAAAACATTCTTATTGTCCCTCCACTTCATAGCGAGCAAGTTATTACACTTCAAGCAGGCTCTCTCCCCCAGCCTAAGACGGGCATCTACAAGCCGCTGGGGAAAGCCCCGGCGATTAGGTCGCACGGTGCCACATGCTCCAATCTTATGATCAAACAAGTGACTAAACAGTGGCACGCTCGTGTAATAATTGTCCACATACAAGTGGTACCCCTTTCCGAATAAGGGTGACACCAAGTTCCACACTATCTTGCCAGCGCTCCCTATGTAATCCGGGCAGTTGACCGACTCAATCTGACTGTCTTTTCCCTCATAAACCGTAAAGTTCACTACATAGCCTGTTGCCCTGTCACAGAACTTGTAGAGCTTGACCCCGTATCTGGCACGCTTGCTGGGAAGGTACTGCTTGAAAGACAAGCGGCCAGAAAATTTAATCAGGGACTCATCAACGCAGACAACTTGATCGGGAGTAAACAAGGCTGCAAAACGTTCGTTGAAGTGGTTTATGAGGGGCCGAATTTTATAGAGCCGGTCGTATTCAGGGTCCCCACGTGGACGACAAAGTTCATTGTCGTTGAAGTGCATGAACCGCAAAATCTGCTCGTATCGTGCCCTGGACATGGAGGCAGAGAACACGGGCATGTGGTCAATTGGGTGCGTGGACCAATAAGCACGCAATGACGGAAATTTATGTGTGCCCATGTTGAGGGAAAGGCCCAGAAAGGTCTTAAATTCGGAAACCGTAATTGGTTTCCAATTTCTGGCAATTTTAGGCAACTGGGGGTTAGCGGCGATAAATTGACCAGCATATAAATTACTCTGGTCCACAATAGATCTATAGAGATCTTCCGTGAAAAACAGCGAATAAAAATCGATTGGCATAAAATCAGCTGTTTCCACCTGAATACCGGGTTGGGCAGTGAATGGGGGAAGTACGGGTTCTGCAGAAGTGGTGGGGACCCAATCAGGATAGGCGAATTCTGCAGGAAGGGCAGTATGGGCACGACGGGCCTGCCTTTGTCTTCTTGGTGGCAGCGGGACACTACTTGTGCTTGCCACCTCGCCAGCTTGAACTGCACTTATGGGACTCGCCACGTCACCAAGTGTTACTGCAGTGCTGGATGTACGTCCAGGCTGTACTAGGCCGCTGGTGCTTGCCAGTTCACCAGAAGGATTAGCGGCGCTAGTACTACTCTGCTCCATGATACGAGAGACCTGCGGTTCTTGCTCCTCAACAACCTCAGAAGATCGGGATCGGGTACGCCTGACCTTAGCAGGGACCTCAACTTCGTCGTCAGAGCTATCTGACGTGGGGCCGCTGACGTCACTGTCTTCTACGGGAAGATATTCTGAGCCTGAATCTGACAGATACGTGACCTCCTCTTCACTATCTGTCATGCTCAGAATCTCGTAGGCCTCTTTACTAGTGTACCTTCGACTTGCCATTTTGGGCTCTAAATTTAGGGGTACACTAGTAAGATTCACAGGAAAAAAAGCACCTGACTGTCGTCAGCAAATATATCAAACGCTACAAAAAAACTGTTAGCGATCGCAGGGATCAGGCCTGTCTCTGCGAACGCTGCAGTTATGTGTGTTGTGTTTGGTAAGTGACAGTGATCGATCGATACTGCACTTGGGTGGGCTGGGCTGGGCTGGGCGGAGGGGCTAAACGCAGGTACTAGCAGGTATCTGGGCTGATCCCGCTAACACTGCGTTTTTGGGAACCCTAAACCGCTGGGGATGCTAGTATAGATCTGATCAGATACTATACCACTAAGGGGGGTGTATGCTTTGCGCGTGGGTGTTAGCGTTACTGGCACTAACCTAACACTGCCTGGGGCGACGCAGACCCTCTCTGGTGCTAAAACCTAATTGATCTCACCCGCCGGGCGATCAGGGGGGTTAAACCTTTATTGGGTTATATACGGCGGGTGCCCTGATGCTATAAAAAGCAAACTAATCAACCAGCGTCACCCGTAACCTTTATATGGTGATCACTGGTGAAAGGGTTAACTAGGGGCAATCAGGGGGTTAAAACCTTTATTAGGTTAAATATGGGGGTACCTGACACCAATAAAAACCTGCGGCGAACCTAAAAAAAAAATAACTGCCTATCTAAAACACCAGCGACACGAATACAGCGATCGGAAAAACAATCGCTTAGTGACGCTGAAGTTAGGGGGTGAAAGGGTTACCTGGGGGGTGATAAAGGGGTTAAACCTTTATTAGGGGGGGTTAGGGGGCTACCCTGGACCTAAAGGGGCCTAATCCTAACTGCCTTGCAACTTTTTACAATCACAGATGACACTAAATGCAGTGATCAGTAAAATAAATGATCACTGCAATCAGTGACACTGTGATTGGGGGCTTTGGGGTGACCTGGGGGGTGATCTGGGGGTGACTGGGGGGTGATTTGTGTGCCTATGTGTACCTACGTGTCAGTGGACTGTTGGAGCACTAACCTCTGTCTTCACTCCTCGGCGCCGGGAACGAAAAGACCGCGGCGAGGGAGATGACATCACTTCCTCCAGCCTGTGTTTACATCACATGGCGGAGGAAGCAATTTCATTGGCCGGGAGCGATCGCGAGGGGGGGGCGGAATCGAGCGGCCGCCCCCTCATGCCTGATCGCTCCCGAACACTTAACGGCCGCTCACTGCAGTGAAGGGGGGTCCGGATGGACCCCCCAACTGCACAAAGGCGATCACGTAGATCTACGTGATTCTGCCTGTCCGTGCCATTCTGCCGACGTAAATCGGCGGTGGGCGGTCGTTAAGTGGTTAAGGTTAAACCATTAATCGTCCAACTTTATTGATTGACCACATGTCCTCTCGAGCAACCTGAGACTGAACAGTCTTCTTCCTATGCTAGAGTCATCATTAGATATTTATATATTGCGATCATATCTCCTCTTGTGTCTCTTCTCCAGGGAAAACAAGCTTAATATATGTAGTCTTTCCTCATAACTGAGGTCCTCCAGCCTCCTTATTAGTTTAGCTGCCCTTCTCTTTATTTAAGATTAAATTGCTTCTTGTCTAACTTAATGGAGTGGCCATGTGTTCTCTTGAGTGACATGAGACTGAATAGTTTCCTCACTATGCTAGCATCACCATTGACATATTTGTAAATCGCTATCATATCCCCTATTAAATGTCTTTTCTCCAGGGAGAATACATTTAGTGCTTGTAGTGAGGTCCTCAAGTTTTCTTATTTGCTTTATTGCCGTAGAATTATAGATTTGTCTTTTGAGTATATCCCCTTTTTAATTTGTGTTAATAGTCTGCTGGCCTTGCTTGCTGCAACCTGGCATTGCATGCTATTGCTTAGTCTGTCATAAACTAGGACCCCCAGATCCTTTTCCATCCCGATTCCCCCAGGGGTTCTCCCCCTAGCGTGTAGCCTACATTTGTTTTTTATTCCCCAAGTCCAATACTTTACTTTTCCTTACATTGAACCTCATTTTCCATTTATTTCAAAAGATTTTTATTTTGAGAATAAAAACATATGAAAAACAGCCGTAAGCTTTATCACATGAAAGACAAAACAAAAGGTGAGATGCGAGAGATCCATAGGTCAGTTGTAGGAAGAATAGTAAAATTTTCAGATACCCCTGATCCATATCAAAACATAGGAGTATACTAACTGTCGGACAATATTGAGAGTGGATCCACCGGATTGACAGCAGGTTTCGTGCCTCCCGGCACCCCTAGCAGGAACATACTGTGCCGGGATGGTAACCTCCCAATCTCTTTTCACAGCCTGAGCCCCTTTGACACGAAGGATATATTGTCAGGGCATGTGGATCAGAGTAACATACAACAGAGGGTCAATAACTCTCCACCCAACACTATGCACATTAACTTTTCAATCTTGCATCCAATTTAATAAAGTAAAATAAAGAAATAGGGATAGATCAAAGGTCCAGAGTGGACAGAAAGAGAGAGAAGAGAAGGTTAGAAGTTGAGAGCATCACCAGTTCATCTGAGTATTTGCTATGTTGACAGAATGGAGGGGCCTAGGGTTATACCCATCAATCGAGCCCATGGTTCCCAGGTGGTCTCGAATTTATTGGTTGTGTCTTGCACTAAACTGGACAGTTTTTCCTGAGATATTATCCATGATATTTTGCATTTTGCCCATAAAAGGGAAATTCTCGGTTGTTTCCAGGCCCTTGCTACCCTTAGTTTAGCCCCCAATAGTACAAAATGTGTCAGCCTACTGGAAGGTTTGGAGATCTGTGGGATCGGGGCATTGAGAAGGGCCACCATAGGAGTTCTGAGAACCCGGATCCCCACCAGCTCATCAATTATGTTAAACATTTTTTTCCAAAAGGAGCGTATTCTGGGGCATTACCACCAAATGTGAGACATCGTGCCTGTGAGTTGACATCCTCTAAAGCACAGAGGGTCCGCTGCAGGGAAAATCAAGGCCAGTCTGAAGGGTGTGTAGTACCATCTGGAGAGCACTTTCAGGCTGGCCTCTATTAAAGCGGTGTTAAGTATGCCTTTGAAGGATTTGAAACAGGCCCTCTGCCAGCTCTCCAAGTCCCACTGGAATTGGAAGTCCGATTCCCAGGCCTCCATGAAGGACGCTTTTGAGTCAGGAGAGATAAGTGCAGAGTAGACCACCGAGATTCCCCCCTTCTGTTCCATGGCTTGACCGCACCACAGTTCATAATCCGTAAACTTTGGAGGGAGACGTTTATCTGTCCATTAAGGTTGTAAGAACTAATTTTCCATTTAGTTGCCCACTCTTCTATTTTATTGAGGTCTTCTTGTAAAGTTTCAATATTCTGTTGTGAAGCCATTGCCCTAATGAGCTTTGTATTGTCAGCAAACAGAGAGATAGAACTATTTATACCAACCTCTATATTGTTTATGAACAAGTTAAACAGACTTCGTCCAAGGACAGAGCCCTGGGGCGCCCTGCTTAGAACTCCAGACCATTCAGAAGGTACGCTATTTATCACCACCCTTTGGACATGCCCCTGTAACCAATTTTCTATCTAGGTACATACACTATCATCAATGCCAACACACCTAAATTTAAAAATTAAGCATTTATGTGGTGCCATGTCAACTCCTTTGGCGAAATTTAGATACACTACATCCACAGGCCTTCCTCTGTCCAGATTATGGCTCACTTCCTCATAGAACATTAATGCCCCGTACACACGATCGTTTTTCATGCCGTTAAAAATGCCATTTTAAAAAATGGCCATTAAAAATGATCGTGTGTAGGCTCCAGAGCATTTTTAACGACGTGAAAAACGGCCATTAAAAATTCCGGACATGCTCTCTTTTTTCACGTCGTTTTTCATGTCGTTTTTTTTAACGACGTGAAAAACGATAGTGTGTATGCTTTCACGACGTGAAAAAAAACGCGCATGCTTAGAAGCAACTATGAGACGGGAGCGCTCGTTTTGGTAAAGCTAATGTTGGAAATGGAGATGGCACATTCGTCGCGGTGGAATTAATAGCATCGTTTTAATGCTGCGCATTCCGTTCTTCTTTTGATAATGCTTTAAAATGACCCTCTTTTGATAATGACATTGAGGGTTTTATGCCAAACTTGTTTCTAAAGTAATTCCAAATTGCTCTAATGATTATAAAATATTATTTATAAGCCGCACCTCCCTCCTAAATAATACTAATAATAATAAAATAATGTAATTCTCCTTTTTTCTTTAAATTTTATATTATTTTTGGGTTTTTTTTGGCCTTTTTTTAAGTATTTTGGCTTAAATTATTCTTGTGTAAAGTTACCACAACAACCTTCCAAATGTGTCTCATTTGGCCTCAGGGAGGTTTGTGTCCCCTGATAATAACAATAATATAATTTGAGATGTCCCTGCCTGCTTCCTAGCAAGCTCTCTTTTGAAATACAAATCACATAGTCAAGTATTTAAAGGGCACTCAATTTTTTTTTTATTTCAGAACATTAACAAATTAAAGTGGAAGGCAGCACTGGAGAGCCTGCTTGCATTTGTGCATCCCTTTCACCCCACAACAACCATACAAGATGTCCAAACCAAAATAGAGATTAGATCCCCCCAAAAAATGAGCCCAATCTTGTCTTGAGCTCCCAGAGGTCAGGAGCCACAGCAGATAAGTCCTATATGTCCCCAGTCTGTGGTACTACAGCAGGCATTATTTTCTCCTCTTCCTTGTAGCCTTCTCTCCAGCCTTCTCTGCAGCCTTGGTTGGTTTCTTCCTTGGAGGCTGGGGATCAGGAGGAGAGGTTGTAGCAGGAGGAGTAGTAGGAGGAGGAGAAGGAGGTGGAGGAGTAGGGACAACCTCCGTTATGTCCGTGTACCTAGTGAGTTCACCCAGCACGCCCTTATTGATGACTTTCAATAGCAGGGTCTCACTGAAATTTTTTTGCTGCAACTCCATTTGCCCTAGTTTGTGGGCGAGGACTGCGGCAAATCCCTCATCAACAGAGGGTGCCTCTCTGAGGGCCGCTGTTGCCTCTCTGAGGAAGGCCCTGGTTTCCTCCTCCACCTGCCTACCTCTCCTTGGCCCTCGTGGTTTAACTACCAGGGGAGGCATCTGGGCTCTTGTGCTGGGCCAAGCCTCCTCCTGGGTGCCACTGGGCCCAGCCTCCTCCTGGGTGCCACTGGGCCCTGCCTCCTCCTGATCCCCAACATCACCCTCTTCCTGGCTCTGCTCTGGCTGTAAAAAAAGAAAGGGACATTATTTATTTTGCCACATCATCATTCACAGACATTGTTCACCTCTAGACATTGTTGAAATCAATGCCAAAAGTTATGTCCTTTTCATTGATTACGCATCCTGGTTTTGTTGTCTTGGACACATAAAATTAGGCCACTACTGTATCTTGCTCTTCACAAACTTTATTGGTAGAAGTGTACATACCTTTAACAATACTAACATCTATTTAAAATCTACAATTTTGTACGATAGAAATATAGATAGCAAAACTTTACCTGGCTCCATATCTCCAAATCTGCCTCCTCAAGGCCCTGATCTTGATCCTCAGAGGAAGCCAGAGCAGGGTTGACAGGAAGGCTGGAGGACTGGCTGCAGGGAAGGCTGGAGGGTTGGGTACAAGGAAGGCTGGATTGACCTCTGGGGGGAAGGGTGGAGAGAGATTCCCGCACTTCCAGCTGGTCATCCAGAAAAGCAAGCTTACTGTAGTACCACAGACTGGGTTTATAAACCTTATCTGCTGGTGCACCTGACCTCTGGGACCTCAGGACCATAGTCCTCTGGGTCCTGTATGTCCCTCTGATGGTCCCAATTTTGTTTTTGACATCTTGGAGAGTTGTTGTGGGTATCTTTGTTTGCACAAATGCAAGCAGGCTCTCCAGTGCTGCTTTCCTGGCGTCTTTATTTTTATTACCGCCACTTTTTGTTTGCCATAATATAGGGAGCTCTTGCCATTTATCGATGAACTCCCCCATGAAGTCTGGGTTTTTAAAAGTATTCATGATATCTGTAAAAGCGAGAAACCAAAAAAATATATATTTCAGGCAACATTCCTCAACTGTGCATTGTCTACATATTTTGAGCACACAAATCCCCTCGTCTGATGAACCTCAAAAAGTAAAATTGTTAGGTACCTTGGTCACGACGTTCGTTGCTAACTCTCTCTCCCGAAAAATGAACGTATTTCCCAGACATGGATCTTCACTTTATATACACAGCGCATGCGTGAAACTCCGCACGCTTTCCCCGCCCCTGACGTTCGATATTGTACTTTCCCCGCCCCTTCTCGCTCGTAGTGCTGAACAAAACATGGCGGAGACACAGGTGGCTGAGATTACCTCTACAGAGGATGAAATTACAGAGGAGCCCAAATCAAGACCCAGGAGATATATGGCATCCAACATGTCATTCGAGGAAATGGTGGAAATGGTCGCCATTTTAAAGAAGGAGGATTATGATGCCAAGCATGGTCCGTATAAAAGGCCTAATCTGGTCAAGTCCAGAATTATGGGCAAAGTGGTCAAAAGTCTCCACCAAAAATTTGGGGTGTGCAGAACGAAGGAACAGCTCAGAAAACGATGGTCAGATCTGAAGTTGCGGGAGGCCGACCAATATAAAAGAATCAAGAAAGTTATATTAAAAAGTAAGTTGTTTTATTTGAATTTCAATGGTACATATTATTTTCTGGTATTCTGTCGTGTATTTTGAACTTTCATATAGTACACTGAAAGATACCATCTTTTTTAGGTTCGTCCGCATAGTGAACGGACGTATTAAACCTCTTTCTCCGTACAGTTCCTCAAACGATGTTTTAGGATCATCCAGTGTGAACACCCATGTTTTTTGGTTTATTTGGGGGAGTACATTTGGGCCACACTTATTTTTGGTGTGCTAATCCAAAGGACATTTGTTCATTTGAAAAAACGATATGCATGGTAATGTTAAAGGGAGTGAATGCTCAGCAGCTGATGAAACATCTGAACGCAGTAGTACAAGTGTGGGCCTAAAGCCAAAAAGCTTGAGGGAGTCACACACAGGTGATCCAGTGTAGATACTTTGGGGTGTTACAATGTTTCAAATTTGTTTACAAAATGTATATGCTCTGTTTTGGCCTATGTATCCAATCATTTGTCCCGGTTGGCACAGGGGGTAAAAATTAAAATGGAGCATGCTTCAAAAGAATGATTACAAAGTTTTTTTTCATGTTTCTTATTTTAGCAAAATTGAGTCGCTACTAATGAAACGATTCCTTTTATTTCAATCTCCCTAGGGATTCGAAAAGCTACCTCAGATGAGACGAGAATTGCAATACCTACAACAATACCCCCAGAACCCCAGGATGGAGAGGAATGTGATGTTGTGGAAGTGGAAAGTGGCACCACCACAGGTCAGAGTGAAACCAGACACATGCATGTTAAATAGATGTAGGCCTACATATTCTATCCTACATATTTATTTTTACATTTAGGTGCAGTTCTGGCCGAAGACCCCAATAAGTTGACACATCACAGTGCCCAGATCCTGATCCAATACCTGATGGTCTGCTGTCGTGACCTCGAAAAAATTAAGGGAGATTTGCTAGAGATCAGGGCAAATACAAAGCGGGTGGAGGAAAGGCTCCAAAATATCATGGCTGTGCTTGGGCGTGTCTAATGTTTTTACACCAAATAACGTTTTACTTGCAGAGATTTCTATTTTTTTTTTGGTTATTTTACCCTTCAATGACTAGCACATGTTTAGCTTTTTCTAAATTTGGAGAAATATAGTTTGTTTATGCATGGCTGGTCATGCGTTTTAATACACCTGAAATTAAGGGAACATCCACATTTCTAAGGAAGTTGCCCACCTAAACAAAAAAAATAAAGGTATTTTTACATAACAAATCATTGTGGCTTCATTATGTAAATGTGGTGCTGAGTGAACTAATCAATGTTTGGTGTTTACACTGACAATGAAGGCTAATTAAAAGATTTTTTAATCCACATGGCAAAACAAGTGCACTAGGTAAACCTACCAGAAACATCAAACATTATACAATACAAATGACAAACCAATCTTTACTTTTTTTAAAAGTTTTATTTTTTTGGTCTAAAATTATTAGAGATTGTCTGGCATTTCAATGGCCCCCCTACCCATAAAATAGTCCACATATTGGTTACGGACCTCACGTCCGGTTGGGGGGGCCAAGCCAGGACGGCCAGGTTCCAGGGCCACCAAAGTTTCGGCATTGATTAAAGAGGCCTCAGGCCCACTCAAAGATATATAACTCGTTGAATGCACCCTTAGGAAATTATGCAGCACACAGCACGTCATAACCACATGGTTCCATTTGTATGGGGCAAGGTGGATGGAGGTAAGGAAGAGGCGAAATCGGCTGGCCATGATCCCAAACGCATTTTCCACCACCCTTCTGGCTCTGGCCAGCCGATAATTGAAAACCCTCCTCTCAGGGGTGAGGGTGCGTTGCGGGAATGGCCTCATCAAATGGGGTCCCAGGCCAAACGCCTCATCCGCCACAAACACAAAAGGTAGTCCCTCCACATTCTGCTCCGCTGGTGGCAAGGCCAGCAGATCCAAAAGGAGCCGTTCTCCAAACTCCGTCTGGGCAAAAACTCCTCCATCAGACATCCTGCCATTCTTGCCAACGTCCACATAGAGGAACTCGTAGGTGGCCGACACCACTGCCATCATCACGACGCTGTGGAACCCCTTATAATTATAATAAAAGGATCCCGAATGGGGTGGTGGGACGACCCGAACATGTTTGCCGTCGATGGCTCCTCCACAGTTCGGAAAGTTCCATCGCTGGACAAACTCGGAAGCCACATTCTGCCATTCATGTGGCGAAGAAGGGAACTGTGGAATTAAAGAAATAACAAATTAATACTTGGAGCCAGAAACATTGAAAGCTGATTTCATACACACATTCATGGCCAACATTGGTAGAAACTGTTCAAAACATAAAAAATTGGAAGCAAGAAAAAAAAAAAAAAAAAAAAATTATGGGGGGGGGGGGGGTAAGGGTTGAAGATGAGTTGGGAATATCACACATGAAGGCTGTAGCACTCTGTATTGAAGTTAACAAAAATGAAACATTCCTAGGCCAAATTTAGGGTGCGTTTTGGGTAAAGCACTACGATGGAACATATAATAAAAAACATGGAAATGACTAGGCAAGGTAGGTATGGCCCCAGGATAGCATGCTGGAGAGGTTAGGTAAGCCAAATTTACAGGTAGGCCTCAAACCCCAAACTTTAAATAATAAAACATGGGGAGAAAGGGGACATTCCCTGCAGCTAAGAATCATGTGAATTAGGGACTGCAAATAAAGCAAATTAAAAATATCCAAAAATAAATACCATACAATGTGAATTTTTGAAGAAGAACACTTACCTTAATATAGTCCTCCTGCAAAACTTGAAGGATGGCAGAACAAGTCTCTGGTATAATGATCCCCAGAGCCTGGGGGAATATGCCTGTGGAGAACTTAAGGTCCTGCAGGCTTCTCCCAGTAGCCAGGTATCGCAACGTGGCGATGAGCCTCTGCTCAGCACTGATGGCTTCCCGCATAACAGTGTCCTGCCTGGTAATATAGGGGGACACCAAAGCAAACAGCTGCTGAAATACGGGGTCAGACATCCTGAGAAAATTTCTGAAATCATCAGGATTATTCTCCCTGATCTCCCGCAACAAAGGCATGGGACAGAATTGGTGCCGCTGGAGCAACCAATTCTTGGTCCATGAACTCCTCCTGACCCTGCTCATGGCATGGAGTCGGGATACAGCATGAACCCCTGCACCAACTACAGCACGAACTCTACGACGAGTACGTAGCCGCAACATGGCTAGATAACGGTCGGCTGAACAGAACGAACTAGAAGAACGCACGGAAGAACAGCAAGGCCTATGAAGAACAAGCTGAAAAACACGAACGTGCAGAGCAGGCCGCACTGAATAAACAGATACGAACTGACTACAAGCAGTGCTAAACAGATACGAACCCACAGGCGCAATCTGAACTCCCGAAAACGATCTTCAAAGCACGAAGACTGAAAAGCGCGAATCGTCTCTCACCAAACTTTTACTAACACGCGGAAACACGGAATTAGCAAAAGCGTCCCAAAGGGTGGCGTCATTCGAACGGAACTTCCCCTTTATAGTGCCGTCGTACGTGTTGAACGTCACTGCGCTTTGCTTGATCGTTTTTTTTAATGATGGTGTGTACGCAAGGCAGGCTTGAGAGGAAACATGAAAAAAACGAGGAGAAAAACGTTGGTTTAAAAAATGACATTAAAAACGATCGTGTGTACGGGGCATAACAGTATGCCTGGCAAGAATGATCTTTTATAAACCCCTTGCTGGTTACTACTAATGATACTATTTTCATCAGCAAATTCTTGGATATGGTTCCTTATCATTCCTTTCAATAGTTTACAAAATATTGATGCAAGGCTAGCTAGACTGTAGTTTCCTGGTATGTATCTCAGCCCTTTTTTGAATATTGGCACCATGTTAGCTTTCTGCTAGTCCGCTGGTACCATTCAAGTCAGTAAGCTGTCCCTAAAAATTAGGAATAATGGTCTAGCAATGACCTGGCTAAGTTCTTTGGAACTCTTTGTGTAATCCATCTGGCCCTGGTGATTTGTTCACATTAAGTTTTTCAAATTGTTTTATGGTCATTGTTTATATAAAAAAAACAAAAAAAACAAAACATTCCAGCGATGAAATGCAGTGTCCCACGGCGATCCGATGTCCAGCGCTGTCCACATGAAATGTCATTGGCTGAGCCTGAGCGGACCTGATGGGGAACTTCCTCCACAGTGTACACTGGATTTCATCGCTGGAATGTTTTTTTATTATTTTTTTATTTTTAATAAAGGACTTTCCCAACGGTGTCTGTGTATTTTTTTTTAAAATTTTTTACACTTTCTTTGTGAAATGGTAGGGGTACAATGTACCCCATTACCAATTCACATAGGGGGGCCGGGATCTGGGGGTCCCCTTTGTTAAAGGGGTCTTCCAGATTCCGATAAGCCCCCTGCCCGCAGACCCCCACAACCACCGGGCAAGGGTTGTGGGGATGAGGCCCTTGTCCCCATCAACATGGGGACATCCTCCCCATGTTGAGTGCATGTGGCCTGGTACGGTTCAGGAGAGGGGGGGGGCGCTCTCTCGTCCCTCCCTCTTTTCCTGCGGCCTGCCAGGTTGCGTGCTCGGATAAAGGGTCTGGTCTGGATTTTTGGGGGTACTCCACGCCATTTTTTTTTACATTTGGGGTGGAGTTCCCCTTAAAATCCGTACCAGACCTGAAGGGCCTGGTATGGATATTTGGGGGAACCGCACGCATTTTTTTTTATTTGCGGCAGGGTTCCCCTAATATCCATACCAGACCTGAACCCCACACTTTTTATTTTATTTTTATCAATGACTTTTCTATGTTTTGCCAGGAGCCGACAATTCATTATAGCCGCGAGTGAGTTTTAAATTACTTTTTTTCCTTCAGAAATTACACTTTGTGCAGGGACAGTTCTAAGCACAGGAAACAAGCGCGAATAGTCCTCAGAAGTTCGGGTCCCCATTGACTTCAATGGGGATCGGGTTCGGGGTCAAGTTCGGGTCAAGTTCGGTCCCGAACTCGAACTTTTTTCCGAAGTTCGGCCAAACCCTTCGAACCCGAACATCCAGGTGTCCGCTCAACTCTATTCACTACCCATATCTTCAGGTAGTCTCAGCTCATCCGGATAGTCTCCCATTAGAGTGGATCCTAGCAGCCAGAGTGATGCTCGAATTAGGTTACACACAATCCCTGCACAACTCTGCCACAGACCTGGTGAACGTTGGTTCTGGTATTAGGCCTCTAACGGGAAGATGACATCCCTCCAGAGAGTTACCGGGCCCCTTCCTTCACTGTGATCTCTCACCAGTCCCTCGGAACGGTCCTCCCCCGGCCTCCTCTACCAGATACGAGTCTCCTCGCAAGGCAGCACCCTGGGATTCCTCCTCCCTCTGTGGGCTCCAGCCGAAGGTGCTGGACCCAAGGCCTTCAGTTGCAGCCCCAGGGCTAAAGGTGCCTGAGACTGATCCACCAGTGTACCAGACCAGGAACTCCACCCCAGGGATAAAGGGGCCTGGGGTGGCCACGAGCAGGACAACACACGCCCGGGGTTGGACCCCCGGGAACTCACCCCTACAGACAGGGTCTGCCCCTTTTATATCCCCTCCCGAGATGCACAGCAGGCCGACACGCCCACCATACCACCGCCGAGAGGGGACATTCAAGGCACAGCACTGTACCAGCGGTTCAACCCTGGCCTCCAATGGCAGCGCCATCAACAGGCCACAGGGAACTATACACCAGCATCCCACCTGCAGTAAAATAATGGTTTACAGAACCCTATCAAATAGTGTGTTTGAGTACAACTACCACTCAAACATTCCCTTAAATTTTAAAGCCCCGCTACATAAGATAAAATCAACACAACATAATTACCCGTTCCAAAACGGCTACTGGTCTGAATTGCTGGTTACCAGAATTTTTTGAATGGCTGCCGTGGCTTTCAAGATGGATACTCTTAAAGAGGAATTACTTCTTGCGACCTCCGAGTTCCAAAGCATAAGGTGTTCAGCAATCTTCATGAATGTATAAGTGTGAGTAGATGAATGGTGTATGTGTCTGCGTGTATGATTGATGGTAATCAGGTGTCTTGAGTCATCTTCCCCTGTCTTCCCCAAACATGTGTCTGTCTCCTGTTTTATGGTGCAAAAACTTGGATGGTTACCTCCATCACTTTATGTTGACCCTCTTGTGATTGGTTGGTTGCAAATATGGGAGGTAACTGCCCTGATTCTCACCCTGCCCATCTATGATCATGGCTAAGGTGTAATCAGAATATGATGTATAGTGTTATTATGAAATGTGTTTAACACATTTAATGTTAGTCTAATATGATAATTGTTTGCCTTTTTGTCCTGTCATGTGCTGCCCCCATCTCGTGTACTTTACTGGCTAAAGAAGTCTCTACCTAACCAAATATATTGAGATTGACAGAGTTTCAGGAAATTAAACAACATCACATTTTACCCATAACAGACTGGTGCCAAATCCTTATCAAATATATGGATGACTATGGTACACACTGATTCTTACAACATTGTAATTTAACCAGTTGCCGACCGCCGCACTAACATTTACGTTGGCAGAATGGCACGGACAGGCAAATGGGCGTATATATACGTCCCCTTTAAATTGCCGTCACGTGGTCACGCATGCGCTGCCACCGGCGCGCTCGCGACCCTGCTGCGAGCTCCGTGACCGTGCCCGCAGGACCCGCGAACTCGATGTCCGCCAGTGTCCCGTGGTCGTGTCACGGAGCTGAAGAATGGGGAGATGTTAGTGTAAACTCAACATCTCCCCGTTCTGCCTAGTGACATGTCACTGATCGTCTGTTCCCTGTCATCGGGAACAGCGATCAGTGATGTGTCACGCCAAGCCACGCCCCCTAACAGTTACAATCACTCCCTAGGTCACACTTAACCCCTTCAGCGCCCACTACAGGTTAACCCCTTCACTGCCAGTGTAATTTTTACAGTAATCAGTGCGTTTGTATAGCACTGATCGCTGTAAAAATAACAATGGTCCCAATATGGTGTCAGAAGTGTCCGATGTGTCCGCCATAATGTCACAGTCACGATAAAAATCGCAGATCGCCTCCATTACTAGTAAAAAAAAATATTAATAAAAATGCCATAAAACTATCTCCTATTTTGTAGACGCTATAACTTTTGCGCAAACCAATCAATAAACGCTTATTGCGATTTTTTTTTTTTACCAAAAATATGTAGAATAATACGTATCGGCCTCAATTGAGGAAAAAAATGTTTGTTTATATATGTTTTGGGGATATTTATTATAGCAAAAAGTTAAAAATATAGCATTTTTTTCAAAATTGTCGCTCTATTTTTGTTTATAACGCAAAAAAAAAAAATGTAGAGGTGATCAAATACCACCAAAAGAAAGCTATATTTGTGGGAAAAAAAGGACATCAATTATGTTTGGGAGCCACGTCGCAGGACCGCGCAATTGTCAGTTAAAGCGAAGCAGTGCCAAATCGCAAAAAGTGGCCTGGTCTTTGGCCAGCGAAATTGTCCAGGGCTTAAGTGGTTAACATATTATATGTCCATATCTATATAGATACATGTATTTGTCATTTTACTCTTGTTTCTGTTTTAAATCTGTGTCTGGTGTCCATTGGTTGTAGAATTAACTGGGCGTTAATGATACCATTGTCTTGGGAAAAGCTGAGTCAACATTGGGTGCTTTCTGAGAGACGATCTCACCCTTTGAAACAATGGGGTTGTTTGCTCTGGCTTTTCTTTAACACAGGCTTTGCAATCTGGATCTCAAAACACAAATTTGACCACTGTCAGACAAATTGGCACCATTGTTCAGACTACTCAACATCAGGTTTGTCTCTTGACCTCCACGCTCCTTAGAGGGTATGATTCAATCAACCTTTTTCTGATGACTCCTTGGCTGAGTTTCACGATTTATGTTTTTTTTTTTTTATGTATCCCAGCCATGACAGAAGGCATTGTTCTGTGTTTGACCATTTGTTTGTTTATGTACTTTAATTATCTCCTGGGACTTCTCCTTGTCATTACACATATCAGCCCTCCGATTCAAGCTATCGGACCAATCCCTGCTGACCCTGTTTTATTTTTTATTTTTATTTATTTTTATTCTTTATTTTCTTTTTTCAAGGTATAGAGGTACATCATTACATTTTAGAATACATCAAATAACTCATATTGTACTCATTATTCAAATTATATTCATTCTACCTACAGTATATAATTGGATCAAAGGTATTTCTTTAATCTATATATTTTGTTCCATTTTAATATCTTATGTTTACCTCTTCTCTCCATGGCCTCATTTTTCTCTCTCCCTGTTTCCCCTTCCTCCATTTCCCTATCCCTCCCCATTTCCCTACCCCTAAACCCTGACCTCTTCCTTTCCTTATCTCCGCTATTGCCAGGGGGGAATAAAAAAAAAGGACCAGTAGTCTCCCTAGGTTTGAACCTATCCGGGGTACTCTACCTTCATTCACTCCCTTCTAGACCTATGCTTCTCTTTGCTCTCCTAATAACCTTTTGCCTTCTTCTGATTGTACAAATAACTCCCATGGCGCCCATATTTCTTTAATTTGTTTTTTTTTTCCGTCTAGTGTCATGGGTAGAAGTTTTTCCATTATTCCCACTCTTCTAACTTTATTAAGCCACATCGAAATTGAAGGAGCTCTTGGATCCTTCCAATTTATCGCAATGCAGCTTTTTGCCGCATTTATCAAATGGCATAAAACTGAGTTCATGTATCTTTTAAGTGGAATTTGTGTATTATGTAGCAAAGAGAAGGCTGGTTCCTCCAAAATCTGGTATTCAGTGAATGTTTGAGTTATTCTATGTACTGTCTGCCAAAACTGTCTAATTACTGGGCATGACCAAAAGATGTGTATCATTGTCCCTTTTTCATCACATCCCCTCCAGCACCTATCCGAGACTTCTGGAAAAAAATTATTTAAGGCCAATGCCGTATAGCACCAGCGTGTTAAGATTTTATAGTTTGATTCCTGTGTTTTCGTGCATTTGGAGGATTTTAAGAACAAATCTATAATATTCTGGCATTTTCTGGAGAAAAGGTTTGGCCTATATCTCTCTCCCATTTGGCCAAGCATACCATTTTAAAGTTTTCTGGGGGTGCAGTCAGCATTGTATACATTTTAGAAACAGCGTGAGGGAGGGGTTCCCCTCCCTCACAGTATTCCTCAAACTTCGTTCGTGTTCGCCTGTTCCTCTCTGCGGGTCCCAGAGTTTCTAAGTAATGTCGTATCTGTCGGGCTTGCCATATGGGAATTTCATATTGCCCTCCTTGTTGTGTTAACATGCCGATTGTTGACCCCCCCTATCTCCTAAAAAATGTGAAGCTTGAAAGCAACCCTTTTCCCCAAGTTTCTTAAATATTTGTGATTCTATGCCAGGTGGGAACTCTGGGTTACCTAATATCGTAAACAGGGGTGAGTTTTTAGTAGAAAGTTTGAAATTCTGGATGGCATTATTACCTGTCCATAACGCCGGGCCTATCGTAGGGTGTGTTTTTAATAAAGGAGGTAAGGCCGTATAGCACCATATTGCCCTATTTAGTTGAACTTCACTCATTTGCTGCTCCATGGTGACCCATAGTTTATAATCCCCATGTCAACTCCAGTCCACTATCCTACAGAGTTGGGCGGCCAGATAGTATTTATACATATCTGGCGCCGATATTCCTCTTGCTCTCTTAGGTAGAGTCAGCAATATTCTACTTATCCTTGGCCGTCTACTGGCCCATATAAATTTAGTAAACACGGCACGGACTTGACTAAAGTAAGACATGGGGATTTTGATCGGCAATGCTTGGAAAAGATATAGAAATTTTGGCACTACACTCATTTTTAAAATATTACATCTCCCAAACCAAGAGTGCGTACCCCTGTTCCATCCTTCCAACAATGTTCTGACTGTCCTAAGTAATGGTATAAAGTTTAGTTCAAAGGTATCTATTAAATTGGGGGGCATTCGTGTTCCCAAGTAGTTTAATGCTTTAGTTGTCCACCTAAACTTAAAACTTTGTTCTAGTCCACTTTTTATGGAATCCAGAAGTGACACCGTCCCATATAATTCCACTTCTTTCATTAAATTAGGGAGTGATATTTGTGGTCTTGCTAGTGAGAAGAGCATATCATCAGCATATGCCGATATTTTGTACTCCCTTCCCCCCAGATCAATACCCACAATATCCGGGTTCTGTCTAATCTTATTTAGCAATGGCTCTAGTGTCAGAGCAAATAAGAGAGGCGACAGGGGGCATCCCTGCTGGGTCCCATTTGTGATCGTAAAAGGCCTAGAATACACCCTGACCCTGTTTTAAGTCCTCATTTGCATGACCAAGAGGACCTAAGTGAAGACTAGAGTGTACTGCACAATTGACCAATAGGAAAGTGGTTGTTTGGGCAGGGTGTTTAACCACTTGTCTACTGCCCACCGTCAAATGGCGGCGGGCGGAAGACTCTCTTGTTCTGACAGGACATTATATGACGTCCTGCCTTTAAAGGCAACTAGGGGGCGCCCCGCCACATCGCTGGGGACCCGATGCGCGTGCCCGGCGGCCGCGATGGGCGCCGGGCACCCGCGATTGCCGAGTAACCGAGCAGGACAGTGGATCTGTGTGTGTAAACACACAGATCCACGTCCTGTCAGGGAGAGGAGACCGATGGTGTGTCCCTTGTACATAGGGACAACCATCAGTCACCTCCCCCAGTCAGTCCCCTCCCCCCACAGTTATAACACATCTAGGAAACACATTTAACCCCTTCCTCGCCCCCTAGTGTTAACCCCTTCCCTGCCAGTCACATTTATACGGTAATCAATGCATTTTTATAGCAGGGATCGCTGTATAAATGTGAATGGTCCCAAAAATGTGTCAAAAGTGTCCGATGTGTCCGCCGCAATATCGCAGTCACAATAAAAATCACAGATCGCCGCCATTACTAGTAAAAAAAAAAATTGATATAAATCTATCCCCTATTTTGTAGACGCTATAACTTTTGCGCAAACCAATCAATATATGCATATTGCGATTTTTTTTTACTAAAAATATGTAGAAGAATACGTATCGGCATAAACTGAGGAAAATAAAAAAATAAATAAAAATGTATATTTATTATAGCAAAAAGTAAAAAATATTGTGCTTTTTTTCAAACTTGACTCTCTTCTTTTGTTTATAGCGAAAAAAATAAAAACCCCAGAGGTGATCAAACACCATCAAAATAAAGCTCTATTTGTGGGAAAAAAGGACGCAAATTTTGTTTGGGAGCCACGTCACACGACCGCGCAATTGTCATTTAAAGTGTGACAGCGCTGAAAGCTGAAAAATGGCTTGGGCAGGAAGGGGGTTTTCGTGCCCGGTAGGCAGGTGGTTAAACTGCCATGTATAAAAGTGTGTTGTGCGCATCCAATAAAGGTGAGATTCCTGTTTGAACTTACATACAGCTTGCCTGGTGTTTGTTCTGAGCTATAACAACTGGATTCAAACGGCACATAGCTGTAGTTTGAATCCCGAAGCATCAGACGACCAAACTATCAGACGTTGCGATCTGCAATCTGATCCAATAGCAGCAGAGGAGTGACTCCAGGCCTAATGAAGGAGCGCATGCTCCGCAAACACGTCGCCTATTGGTCGACGAGACAACCCGGAAGTAGTACCATCAGCCCAATCCACCACTAACCCGGAACCATCGTCCTCCTCCCGGCTCCCTGTGTGTCTGAGGTCCCGGAAACATCTGCAAACACCGGCGCAACCAGCTCCACTTCACCAGCGCAGAGCCAAATGGATGGACTCTCTTCCCGGACATATTGACAAATTTCTGTCAGACATGCCTAATACAATCCTACTCTTGTGAGTATGTACACCTATATTGCTCATTAAAATCTTTTAATTTACTACGCTTACAGTGGCGCCTTTGTGCTTTTCCCTTAACTCCTCTGGGGCAGGGGCTCGTTACACCGGCAATGGTTTTTTTTTTCATTCAGCTGTCAGCTGATGACTGATGCGTTGTTAAAGTGGATATAAACCCTCCATACACCCAGTGAAGTTAACAGCCTCAGATGATACACTGAGATGAACACTCCTTAACAATTGGCAGGAATTCACTGTGCACTCGGTGGGCAAACATCTTGCCAAGCGCCACGAAAAATTCCGTACTCTGATCGGTCATCTGCTATGTGTCACGTAGACTCAGGCAGTGAAAAATCGCATTGCTGTGTGGGCCTGCGGCCGCGCTGTAGTTGCTTCCTAACAGGATGCCATATGATGTCCAGTCAGGATGGGAAAGCCATCACCCAGCCAAAAATTGTCTATAGGCTGGGCGGGTTAACTTTCCTAAGCTGCCTCTCTGGAGTGGCTCGAGGTACACGCAGTGCAGTATTTCTGATAATACCGACCTGGAGGTCTTTTTCTTCAATATAGCTCCTGAGTTCTTTCAAAAACTTTGTGCAAGTGTATCTAGAAAAATTTAAGAATTAATGCTGTTTTGAAGGCAAAGGGTGGTCACACCAAATATTGATTTGATTTGGATTTCTCTTTTGATCATTTACTTTCCATTTTGTTAGTTGATAAAAAATTAACTATTCACACTTCTATTTATGAAAGCATTCTTAATTTACAATTTTTTTCCACACCTGCCCAAGACTTTTGGACATATTTTAATATATATATATATATATATATATATATATATATATATATATACACAGGGATTTTTATCAGCGGAAATGTGGGGGAGCGCAGCTGGCTCTGCTCCTCTTAAAGGTCTCCTTACAGCTGTGTCTTCCAACATCATCAGTTACCTCTGCTTCTATCCACTCTGAGTCCTAGAAAGGAAGCTAAGTCCTGCTCCTAAGCAGCTTGCAAATTGTGTACTGTACCAGGTTCTGGCCAGCCCAACTGGTGGTAGAGGTAGATCTCTTTAGAGAAAAGGGAATGTAGGCTAGCTCGAAAGCCTCGGTGGCCTTGGAAGTACTACATATGAACATCCAGGAAAGGTTGTAACTCAATCCCTAAATCAGTTACAAAGGAAAAAGTTTGGGACTTTAAATGAGGCATATAACAGACCATTGTAATAAATTTAAAATATATATTTATTGTCAAAAGTGTAAACCCGACACAATGGTTTGCATGCAGAACATGGGGGATTGGGCGGGTTGCTTACTACACATCAGCGTCACGCCTGATGCTTACGTGTGACGTCATCACTTGGCGCCATCACGTGGGCGCCTAGTACATCTCTTGGCTAACTTATGTGGGGAGGTATTTTGGCACAGCGTGTGGATGCCTCTCCTCTACTGTCATGCCAGTGTGACGCTGGGTGGGCCCTGCGTTCATTGGGCATGCATGTACATAAGTACTTCCCACTGTCACAGTCCTTTACTTGCACATCCATGCATGCTGCACACCACATGGCGGATTTTACTCTCTATTTATACAACAATACCAGGTAATTTTTCTTGGCTATGCTATGCCTCTTTGTGCACTTACTCTACTCTCTTTTCAACATATCCCTGCTTTTTATGGACATCAAGCATGTGGATTACTATATTACCCTGTACACCTCTGTTTTTCTGTTCACCAATAAGTGTGAGCCACATGCAATTCTCTTGGCTTTTATCTCAGCCTCACATTTCTTATCTTTCGTCACATCCTCTTATGGTGCAAGGTGATTATCCCCAACTATATTAGCACTACTACATAGATGTGAGACTCTCACTATTCATGTATTTTTCTACAGACACTGGTGGTACGCACTATCACTCTATATACTTGGAGATATATATTCTGTGGGATTATTTTGTGCACGTCTACGCTGCTTGCAGGTCTCTTACCTCAGCTCCTGGTAAAGAATACCCCACGGGTCCCTGGTTCGACTACACCGCCTGTTTTGCTTTTTAGCTCCATGTAAGTTATTAGGATTGGATACTTCTTCTTTCCCTTCTATGAAATTTTTTAAATATACTGTACATATTATCTCGGAGTTACATTATCAGATTTTATGGTATCTATGTCTTTTTCAGACATATTGACGCATTCACCCCTGAAGAGTGGTCTACACCACGAAACGCGTCAGCATACTTAGGATGCAGTCATGACCCCCACACATTATGACCTTTATATTTTTACAGTTTGATCTGTTACCATCTATTTTATCTTGCGGAGCTCTCTATTTCGTCAACTGGCATATGCTGTTTTACCATCTACGTGTGTATATATATGAAATGGATGTATGTTGTGTGTGTGTGTCTGTATATATATATATATATATATATATATATATGAATTTCTGCATGCATACTATTTATTCCAATGGTCTGTTATATGCCTCATTTAAAGTTCCAAACTTTTTTTTTTGCAACAGGAAACCCCCCCTACCCTCAGGAGTCCCCTCTGCCCCAGTCACCATACAAGGCAAACAAGGGCTGCATGTTTTGTATAAAATATTTACTCTTAAATAGGGATGATCCCAATGTTCGAGTCGAACGTAAGTTTGATTTGAATATCGGGTGTTCGTCTGTTCGCCGAATAGCGAACAATTTGCGATGTTCGCGGCAAATTCAAAAGCCGCGGAAAACCGTTTAAAAGTCTATGGGACACTAACTTGAAAAACCAAAAGTGCTAATTTTTTGTTTTCAAAAGATTTTTATTATGCAAAATAAAAACAAAGATTTACCATATACAGTACATTGACTTATGACACGGGTCAATTCAATAATTATCAATTAAAGATGACAAAGGGGAGACAAAAAGTTTCCAAGGAACAAAGCAGAACATTCGGAGGTATATAAGATCTCAGCCTTTGGTAAACATTAGGCGACATTATAAGCAGATCATGCAGGTAAACCATTAACAAAGCCCTACAAAATGGAAATAATAAAAGTAAAAAGAGAAATAAGAGAGAAAGAACAAAAAGTAAACGCACAACAAGCATAAATTCAGTCAGTCTTGAAGTCTAAACAAGAACCGAGGGTTCCACTTAGCATCAAATAAGGGAATAGAGTCGTGCAAGGTATGAAATATGTTTTCTGACAACATCATTTGGTCAACCCGTGTAATAACCAGAGCGAATGGAACTGATGTCTTTTTCCAATGCAATGCAATAGCCCACTGCATGGCAATGCAGATTGAATGGATCAATTTCATAAATGGTTTAGGGGTATCAGGCAAACTTTGAAATAAAAGACAGTGCTTGTGTGTCAGAGCCACGGGACCACCCGCCAATTTGTCTATCAGATCCAGGGTCTCCCTCCATGTAGGTAGCAACTTTTCACATTCCCAAAATAGGTGCAGGAAGGAGCCTTGATTGTCGCAACCCCTAAAGAAAGAGGGGGAGGCCTGTGGGTAAATTCTGCTTAGGCGTAGGGGCGTGTAATACCACCTAGTTAATAATTTAATGGCTGTTTCCAAAAGTGCTAATTTTAAAGGCTTATATGCATGGTATTGTCAAAAAATTGTTTGGCGACCTGGGTCCTGCCCCAGGGGACATGTATCAATGCAAAAAAAGTTTTAAAAACTGCCTTTTTTTCGGGAGCAGTGATTTTAATAATGCTTAAAGTGAAACAATAAAAGTGAAATATTCCTTTAACTTTCGTACCTGGGGGGTGTCTATAGTATTCCTGTAAAGTGGCACATTTTTCCCGTGTTTAGAACAGTCCCGCAGCAAAATTACATTTCTAAAGGAAAAAAAGTAATTTAAAACTACTCGCGGCTGTAATGAATTGTCGGGTCTCGGCAATACAGAAAAAAATTTATTGAAAAAAACGGCATGGGTTCCCCCCCAGTCCATTACCAGGCCCTTTGGGTCTGGTATGGATTTTAAGGGGAACCCTGCGCCAAAATAAAAAAAATGGCGTAGGGGTCCCCCCAAAAATCCATACCAGACCCTAATCCAAGCACGCAACCTGGCAGGCTGCAGGAAAAGAGGGAGCGCCCCCCCTTCTGAACCGTACCAGGCCACATGCCCTCAACATGGGGAGGATGCTTTGGGGGTCTGTATAAGTGACAGCTGTTATATAGCTGAGGGCGGGGCCACCCGGTGACATGTACGGTGACCCCGCCCCCTCTGACGCCATGGGGAAATGCAGCGGGGCCACCCGGTGACGTATACGGGTGACCCCGCCCCTCTGACACCACGGGGAAACCCCTGTGGCTTCATTGGGGCGGGGTCACCCGTACACATCACCAGGTGGCCCCGCCCTCAGCTATATAACGACTGTCACGCGGGAGTAGCGTCACTCGGCGGCCGCCTCCTATGGAGGCAGAACTGTTCCGGTTTTTTTTTCGGTCATCGGCGCGAGATGGATTTACATTACTGGAAATTATTTTTTTATTTTTTTATAAAGGACTTTTTTTGGGTGAAATGGTAGGTGTACAACGTACCCCGTTACCAATTCACATGGGGGGTGGGATCTGGGGGTCCACCCGCAGACCCCAACAACCACCGGCAAGGGTTGCGGGGATAAGGCCCTTGTCCCCATCAACATGGGGACAAGGTGCTTTGGGGGTCACAGACCATGTTGAGGGCATGTGGCCTGGTACGGTTCAGGAGGGGGGTGCTCTTTCATCCCCCCCTCTTTTCCTGCGGCCTGCCAGGTTGCGCGCTTTGGATAAGGGCCTGGTATGGATTTTTGGGGGGACCCTTATGACATTTTTATTTTATTTTGGCGCAGGGTTCACCTTAAAATCCATACCAGACCTGAAGGGTCTGGTATGGATTTTAAAGGGAGGACCCCTGCACCATTTTTTTTTAAAATGGCGCAGGGCTCCCCTTAAAATCTATACCAGACCTGAAGGGCCTGGTATGGAATTTGGGGGGACCCCACGCATTTTTTTTTATCTTGGTTCGGGCCTGGTAATGGACTGGGGGGAACCCATGCCATTTTTTTTTAATTACTTTTATCTAAAATCACTGCTCTCGAAAAAACGTCTGTTTTTAAAACTGGGCAGATTGATAGCAGCTGGAGCCATTGGCTCTCACTCCTGTCAATCTAATTCTATGATGAGGAAGAGGGTGCAGGGCCAAGTTATTAGACGCAGACAATGTGGCTTTGGAGCAAGCCCACATGAGTGCACCCATAGAAAGTGGCTTTCTATGGCTGAGAGGAGCTAGGAGTGCCAGAGAGGGACCCAAGAAGTGGAGGATCAGGGCTGCTCTGTGCAAGACCATTGCACAGAGCAGGTAAGTATAACATGTTTATTATTTCAATAAAAAGCATTAAAAAAACAGGTGGCTTTAATATCACTTTAATATTCAGCTCCTAGGAATCTTGTTACATGTGTAAATCCTACTCTATAGGAGCCAGCCCAGGTTATTAGTTTTACCAAACAGTTTTTTTAATGTGTCACTACTTTCTAGTTCCTTAGTATGTTAAGTAACATACAATATATTTTATGTATACACAAACAGAGGTAGTTTATCTTTAGAAATTTTCACATGAAGCATTGAACTACCTCCACCTACGGAAATTACATTTTTTATAAAAATTGTATTTGAGGATCACAAAGTATATCAAACCAGAAGATAGAGTCACTACTTACAGGTTTGAAATCCAGTTTATAAGTGAACAGAAAGAATTTCACCTACGGTGCGGAAGCTATAATGTATTCAGATAAGAATAAATTGCTAGACAACACATAATGTGCTCAATAAAAGCCACAGATCTGTATCACAACATCTCCAGATTGGTTTTGCCATACATTATTTCTCCAATTTGCAGAAGAGGGCTACTTGCTGCTTTAACCATGGTGCAATCTTTAAATTACAGTTATTATTGCAAAGTCTCCACTCTCTCATATATTTAATTATGATTCAGCCCTGGCTAAGAGCTAGCAAATGGTGAGGCATTTTATCCTGGAGTCTTTCACCAGCATCCCATATTTTGACATGAATAATAACGTTTGCTGTATAGGGTATGAACGAATGGGAAAGAAATCAAGACATGCCGATGGAATGTTTCCTTGAGACAATAAACTTTTGATCTTGCTGGGTAATTGTACAATATAAGCAGGAGGAGAACACATTAGGTGTATAAAATAGACTGATATAAAAGGCCATCTTGTGAAAAATCCACAAATTACTTGCATGGTGAACATAACCAAGGTCAGATATTGAAAGCATTTCTTTCTCAGCTCAAATAAAATGACTTCTTTTCATGTGTCCATTTATTTTTATAGAACTGATTTTACTAGGAATAGTTTCAGCTTGTTTAGCTGTAAATTTTTATATATGTTTAATGTATTCTTAGTCTATTACCAAAAGACAAACATTACAAATAGTAAAAAGTTTTCAGTGGACCCAAAAGCATTATCAATTCTAAAGCAACATTTTTTAGGAGTCATGATTTAGAGGCTCAGTTGATGTACTTCCACCCTTAATGTGTCAGATTAATGTGATGTTGCAAATGAGGATGTTAAAAATTTAGGTAAAGATGTGCAATTATATTTAAGTATTATGTAAGTATTTGTTTAACTGTTTCTATTTCAATGGTTTTGCTCCTATTTTAAAACAACCGGTGTCATAGGAAAAACTTTAGTAGAATTCCAGGATAATACTAACTAATCTTAAAAATTCTCCCTCCTAACACCTACAGTATTCTGACTAACCAATGTAAAAAAAAGATGGATATGCTATGTATTTTCATGCAGCTTCACTCTGGTCACGTAATCCGCTCCCCTGCTCTCAGCCAGCAATGGTTTCAGGGGAGAGGAAGGAATGCCGACAATGGATGGGCCATTGATGCCTATGGGTGATGTCACTGCTCTAGGCTTTACCAGACATTATCAGGAGCTCTCTCCTCTCCACTGCAGCCTCAAATTGGCTGACACAGGGAAGATCACATGACCAAACCAGAACTGCATGAAAATAGGTAGGCATAAGTGCCTCTCTTAGGACCGGTTCACACCAGAAAAAACACAGTCCAGATGTGTTCCAGGTGTGTTTCTGCATGCACATTTTTGATGCATTCCTGTGTGCTTTTTCTCTTTTATGTTTATTTTTTTTATCTTAAAGCGATTGTAACCCTAAAACAAAAAAAAAAATGATCCTGTTCCTCTAAAGCATGACTAACAGCATAGTGCTTGTGCTGTGTAATTTGTCCCTTTCTATCATCTAAAATACCTGGCTGATCCTGCCTGGTGCTGCCCTCCCCTCTGTAAACTGACCACGTATATCATGGTTGCTAATCCATGATACCGTGGTCAGTTTACGTGCCTCCGTCATCCCGCTGTCTCTCCTCGCTCTCCCTCTCTCCCTACCTCCCTGCCTGTCAGCTAGCCTCTGCCGATCTGCTCCCGGCCCCTCCACTCACTGCACAGAGCAGGTAAGTATAACATGTTTGTTTAAAAAAATTAATAAAATTAGACTTTAATATCACTTTAATATGCTGCTTTATACATAATTTCAGAGTGCCACTCAATTCCCACGTGACCACCCGCTGCTCTCCTCCTCTTCCTGGCTGACATCAGTGGGGGATTCTCAGCCCCTTCCGCTGTAGTTCTCAGATCGTGGGAGGTAAGCAGCGGGCAGTCACATGAGCGCAGAGTGTGGCTCTGAAATAAGGTATAAAGCAGCATAATTTTTATTAAGAACATACACTGGGGCACATAATTCTAACCCCAAGGATTATAGTAAGAACACAAAGTGGCTTTACAACCACTTCAAGGCTCAGGTCACCCATGCTATTTCCAGTGTGACCATGTAGTGCAAAAATGCAGCAAAACTCGTGACTGCGCTTCCATCCCCATAATGGTTTGCTAACAGTAATTAGGGTGTCAATAACTATTAGACTGCATTCACATCTGCACATTTCTCAATGCGTGGCAACCCGCACAAAAAGGCACACTTTGCTGTGCATTTTGGTAATGCATTGCAAATGTGCATCTCATAATGGCATGCTAACCCCGATTGGGGTGCCATTAACAACTAGGCTGCATTTACATCTGTATGCTTCCAAACGTGTGGCAAGCTGCATGGAAAAGATGTGCTTTGCCATGCATTTTGGAAATGCATTGCAAATCCGAATCGCAGTTGCTTTGCCATATTAGCAACTCAAGACATGCATTTTCTGTGGTTGGCACACGTTCGGAAATGCACAGATGTAAATGCAGCCAAATTGTAACTGACACATCAATCACAAAATTGCATCCTATTATCTAAGGCTAGGTCCACACCTATGCGTTTTTGCAGTGCCTTTGCAGATTTGCAGAAATGTACAACAGTCCACTTAACATTAGCTCCTATGGCTCATATTCATATCTATGCAGTTTCCACTAGTGTTTTTTTTTTTTGGAAAGGTGCAGGGCCTTTTTTACATGCAGTATAGACTCCATAGACTGCAATAGAATTGCATCAAAAACACATGTACATGCATGTCTGGTGCATTTTCTATCATGACAACAGACACCTCCTAGCAACATTAACACATCCTAAAAATGCAAAACACATCAAAACGCATTAAAACTTTGTAAAAAAAATGCAAACTATGCCGCAAATGCACACGGAAACCACTTAACCTGCAGTCTGCATAGGTGTGAACCTAGGCTAAGGCTGATGCGACTTCCATAAATTAACAGTAGTCTATGGGGCTGAAATCACAGGGCACCATTGAAAACAATGTGATTTCCCTTATCATGCAACTCTGTGTGACTCCAGGCGCATCAGTTATCGCACTAGTGTGAAGGCGGCTAATTTGTGACATGTGCATTCCGGTGCATTTTTGATGTGTTTAGGTGTGTTCTGGTGCGTTTGTGATGCTTTTCGTCATTATCGAATGCAGTTCCATGCAGAAAAAATGCAGCACGTTCTACTTTTGTTGACTGTACTGGAATGTACTGCAATGGTGAGAACTCTGCCATTGGAATTGATGTAATCTACTGTCCATGCGTTTTTCATGCATAAAAAGACGCTCTGGACTGCATGTGATGTGAACCAGCCCTTACACAGGTTAGTATTTTTAATATTAGTTAGTATTATCCTGGAATTCTACTTTAAGCATCACATACTTACCTTTCCCAAGTTCCTTAACTTCCCTGTTTATGTTCCCAGTCCATTTGAGATTCCTGTGTAAGTTTTAATATCCAATGTTTAAACATGAAACACTCAAACTAAATGCATCTATTACTTGTGACACCAATGCAATTATGACTAAAATTTATTTCATGACATGCATAATATTGCTATAATTCATATACTTGCTTTAATCTACAGCGCTAAAGAATACTAAACATATATAAACATAAAAATATTAAGTGCTCAACTCAAATGCATCCATTACTGCAATTATGATTAAAATTAACCACTTCCGGACCGCCGCACGACTATATACGTCAGCACTTTGAAGAGGGATATCTTGGTTATGGCAGCAGCTGCTGCCATAACCCAAGTATCCATCTCTTCAGGCGGCGGTCCGGTTTACGATAATGGTGGTCTCTGCAGCAGATTTGCCGTAAGGTCACCGTTATCAGCGGTGGGAGAGGGCCCCCCCTCCCGCCGCTCTCCCCCACCCTCCACCGCTTACCGAAGCCGTCAGTATCGGCGGAGGCGATCGGGTCCTATCCGTGGCCGGGTATGGAGACGAGTGAGGGTAAGATGGCCCCCACCCATCTCCATAACATAGCAGGACGAAAGCAACGTCAAAACGTCACTTCCGCCCATAGCTCTTAAAGGGCCATTTTTTTTTGTAATTTTTTCAAATGTAATTTTTTTTATTGCATTTTTGTCTAAATATGAGATCTGAGGTCTTTTTGACTCCAGATCTAATATTTAAGAGGACCTGTCATGCTTTATTCTATTACAAGTAGAGTTGAGCGGACACCTAGATGTTCGGGTTTGACGGGTTCGGCCGAACTTCGGAAAAATGTTCGAGTTCGGGACCGAACTTGACCCCGAACCCGAACCCCATTGAAGTCAATGGGGACCCGAACTTCTGAGGACTAAAAAGGCTCTAAAAAAGTAATGGAAAGGGCTAGAGGGCTGCAAATGGCAGCAAAATGTTGTTAAGAGCATGGAAAGTGCTCTGTAAACAAATGTGGATTGGGAAATAACTTAAAATAACATAAAAAAAATAAAAAAATTAAATAATATGCTGGAGGCCCCCTTTTCAGCAGAAGAGGTACAGGAAGTCATTAAGAACCTCAGAAACTCAATGGCACAATGCCACACATATGGTGGAAATGCCCCAGAATACGCCCTTTCTGTAAAAAATTATTAAATTTAATGGATAAGCTAGTGGGAAAATAAAATATTTGAAATAAAAATGTAGCGGGGTGCTAAATTTAAGGGAAGTGTTTGAGTGGTAAATAGGCTCAAACACCCTAATTCTGTAGGATTCATGGACTATTTTGTCCTCGGGGGAAAGTATTGGTGTGCAGTTCCCTGCGGCCTACAGGTGGCACTGCCATGGTAGGCTAGGGTTGAACCGCCGATACAGTGCTGTGCCTTTTGTGTCCCCTCTTGGCAGTAGTACAGCGGGGCCGGGAACCACAGTACCTAAACGCTGTATCTCACAGCCACAGAACTGCAGAAAATGCTATTAAAAAAAAAAATGTTTTTGTCCTACAATTATTTTTTTAGGATAGCACAGTAGAAGAAAAATATATAAATTGTTTATTTCACACACCTCCACATATGCAGAAAACACTGCAAAATATTTTTTGTGGCCCTAAATCTGTGTTTTTGGGAGAACACAACACACCCACAGTATGTAAACGCTGTATCTCACACCTACAGCAATACAGAAAATGCTATTAAAAAAAATATTTTTTGCCCTAAATTAATTTTTTTGGACCCACGGGGACAATCCTTTGCCATCCCTTGCTCGTCTTACCCCACTGGGCATAAAAAGTAACTTTACCCATACCTGGGCATCTCCTGCCGCAGCCCCAGCCAGTTTTTGCAGACTTTGCTTGATCGGACTCGTCCCGAGATTGCAGCTGGCTTGACGCTGCCGAGGCCTGCCACCATCTTGAGGCCTACAGAGCCTCCGGCGATCCCCGAGCTCGCCTGCTGAGACCCGCGAGGGCATCAGGCTCTCCATCCCTCTCCACCACACCTCCGGAGGCATACAGCGACTCTGATGGGGGACACTTACAGCGCTGATCCCCTGCAGGAAAGCTCCGTGATCCGGCGGACCCGACACCATTTTGAGGCCTTCAGACCCGGCTGCATCCTCCGCTCTCAGGTACTGTGATAGGCGCCCGTTGTTGCTGTGATACAGCCGGTACCTCCTGTGCTTGATCGCTGGCTGGGATCCGTCGCCTGTCCTTAGTGGGGAGGTTGTGGCCCAAACGGAGCGGAGCTCTTCCGGACGGCGGCCGTTCGTAGGAAAGTCCGGGGCTTCGGTCTAGTCCCGGAAGACGGCGGCCATCTTGCTACACCCGAAGCCCCAATACAGTTAAACACGGCCTGCTTTAACCCCTATGCCGCCCTGCTCTCCCTGCACAAGGCCCCTACCTCTTTCCTCTTCCCACAGCCACTGCAAGGGTCCCTTTTACTAATTACCAACTGTGCAACATAAGCACGCAGAGGCCATCTTACTATACCCTACAGCTCAACCACTGCCTCTGTCTCTCTCCACTGCTTGGCCTGCTCATCCCCGTATCATAAGAGCTCCCCAATCTGCACAGATCGTCACCCTGCTAAATAGATACCGGATACACGGCCCACCCTGGGCAGTTAGCTTACGCATGGCGCTAAGGAGATGCGCTTAAACTGAGCTCCGTCTTGCTTTCGGCCTAAAACAACCAGCAATGCCATCTAAAGGCTCTACCTCCCGTTTAGCTCTAGGTAAACGCTCAGCAAAATCCTCTTCTTTGCACCAAACCACGGTAGGGTCCATCAAACGTTTCCTAGCTGCGGAGCGGGAGAGTCCCAGCTCTCGGATTACCAAAACCAGAACCTCAAGATCGCTTATCTCTCCAGCTTCACACGCCGCCTCTGCCCGTGAAAGTTCTCCGGCCTCTTTCTGCGGTTCAGAGATAATGGAGGACCCCGGCTCCCCCGCTGGCTCAGACATGTCATCTTTGGTGAGTGAACTTAAAAAAGAAATGGCGGGCATGTTTCACAACATGGAAAAATCGATCAAAAAGGAAATTTCTGCTGTCAGGGCGGACATGGCCCATCTACTGGTCAGAGTAGAGGAAACTGAACAACACCAAGACTCGCATGAAGTGGCTATTAAAGAACTACAAGAATCTGTCACCCAATTAGCATATGCTCACAGGGCCTTGCTATACAAACTCGAGGACCTTGAAAATCGCAACCGCAGAAACAACCTACGTGTCCGCGGCCTGCCGGAAGCGACCAGAGACAATGATTTAGAACCCTCAATCCGAGGCATCTTTAATACCATATTGGGTAACCCGGTTACGGATCCTCTGCGATTTGACAGGGTTCATCGTGCCTTGAGGCCCCGCAATATCTCCTCTGACCAACCCAGAGATGTGATCTGTCGTCTCCATTATTTTGAAGATAAAAATACCATCATGACCAAGCTACGAAACACCCCTAGCATTGACTTTGATGAAGCTACCCTTAACATATTTCCAGATATAGCTAAGGAGACCCTTGACTGATGCCGGGCTTTAAAACCTCTCTTGGAACAACTGAGGGGTGATGGAATCAACTATCGATGGGGTTTTCCTGCGTGTTTGATAGCAACTAAGAATGGTCATTCCTACACTTTGCGGTTTCCTGAAGACCTTCCTGCCTTTCTTCAAGATCTACACCTTCCGCACATTGAGCTACCGGGTTGGCAGAACCCCGTACCTACTTTTTCGCCTCTAGACTCCTCCCAATGGCGGAAAACTCCAGCCAAACACAGGCGAGTTTCTACCCCTGGATCATCTCGGAAAAATGGGTGAGATATTTTGCCACGTGTATCCACCCCCATTGCTACCTTTTCTTCCTGTATGGTTGGTAGCCTGACCTCCACTTTCAGTTGTTCTCTCTTCCATGGCAAGAGTCTGTCTCATCTCACTGAACACTCTCTGGTACAATCTTGAAGTTCTGTTATGATCGTATTGAGTTCTCTTCTATTTTGTTTCTTATAATCCCTTAAGTTCCTGATCTTCTAACGTAGAGAGACAGCTTGATGTCTGGAGAGTGTTATATTCATGTTCTGTTAATTGCTTGGTCCTACAAATGTTCATTTAACTTTTTCACAGGCCGTTTGCTGACGGAGCCCCATGCTCTCTACTGATGCTCTTTCACAGGCGTTTGCTCCCTGCCCCTCTCCTCCTGGGGTTGATGGGACCTGGCGGTTTTTACATCCTCCTTCTTAATTGTTGTTTGGAACTCCTTCTGACTGCCTGCTTCCCTCATCCCTACTGGGACCACTGCAGATTTCTGCGTGACCCTTTTTTCAATCCCAATTGCTTTATAGTTTGCTATAATGCTCTTCTTGTGTATTTTTTCTCCTCTTCTTTTCTTTTCTCTTCTCTGATCTCTCCTCATCCCCTTCTTTTTGTCCCCTCCCCCCTCCCTAGTCTGTACTGCTGGCACATGTGGTTATGTAAATTACTGGTCCACTTTTCACTGATGACATGGCTACTCTAAAGATCCTCTCTTATAATGTAAGGGGCCTTGGCGTGGCTGCAAAGAGACACCAAGTGTTGCGAGAACTGAAAAGCTGCGCCTGTTCTATTGCTTTCCTCCAAGAAACCTACTTGACTCATACTACATCTGTAAAATTATACTCACAACACTTTCCACAATGGTACTATAGTTTATCTGACACTAATAAGGCCAAAGGAGTAGCCATTGGACTCAGTAAAAGTGCATCATTTCGTTTTATTGACATGTTAACGGATGATCATGGTTGCTTCCTTTTTGTCAAAGGATATATTGGGAATACTAGGTGTACTTTAGCTAATGTCTACTGCCCCAACCACAACCAACCCGCTTTCTTTTCTCAAATCCTTACAAAACTTTCACAATTTGCTGAGGGGATGATAGTTCTTGCGGGGGACATAAATATGCCTTTAGATCCCACTATCGATACCTCCCAAGGCCGCTCTAGTATCCCATTCAAAAGATTAGCACAAGTTAAAAAGAAACTCCTAGATCTTCAACTTATAGATGCTTGGCGTCTTCTACACCCTAGAGGAAAAGACTACTCTCACTACTCTAAAACACACAATTCTTACGCTAGAATAGACAATATTTTCCTGGATCATTTTCACCTTCCTCTCCTACATACAGCCTGCATTGGGACTGCTACGCTTTCTGACCATGCTCCTGTTTCTATATGCTTGACCATACCCGATTTGCCTCATCGCTCCAATAATTGGAAGCTCAATGACTCCCTTATTGCTAACTCTACGGAGGTTTCCATTTTATCTACTACTCTATCCCAATATTTTAAGGAAAACTCTACTTCAGACACTTCCCCCTCTGTCCTATGGGAAGCGCATAAGGCCTCAATGAGGGGTAATCTTATTGAATTGGGCGCAAGGAAAAAGAGAGAGCATGGTCAACAGCTCAAGCAGGGCCTACAACAAATTGCAGACTTAGATAGGAAACATAAACTTTCACTACATGTCTCACACCTCGAAGCTCTCACCCTTAAAAGAGAAGAACTCAAATCTCTCCTCACCCTTGAAACCAAGAGAAAATTTCACTACATTTCCCAAAAAATATACGAATGGGGTAACAAACCAGGTAAACAATTGGCCAGATCTCTCACAGCCAAAAAAAACCTATCCTTTATACCCAAAATAAAACTGCCATCAGGGGACTTAGTACATACTACCCCCCAAATTTCAAAAGCCTTCAGGGAATTCTACGCTGACTTATATAATGTGAAGGGTGGCATGGCTTCTTTATCGCCATCAGAAAAACGTGCACGTATTCTCACCTATCTTAAGGAAGCCAACCTCCCAAAATTGTCAAAGTCGGCCCTCACTGACCTGGAGGCCAACTTCTCCATTGAGGAATTTCGCAGCGCGCTAAAATCACCTCCCTCTGGTAAAGCCCCTGGTCCTGATGGTTTTACTGTCCTGTATTATAAAACCTTTAGTGACATTTTACTTCCCCATCTCACAGCTTACGCAAATTCAATATCCCACGAATCTGGCCTTCGCCCGGAATCCCTTTCTGCCCACATCACCGTTATTCCTAAACCTGACAAAGACCCTACCCTTTGCAGTAGCTATAGACCCATCTCCCTTCTTAATGTGGACACCAAACTTTATGCCAAGGTTATGGCAAATAGATTGCTCCCCCTTTTGCCCAAGTGGATTTCAGCTGATCAAACTGGTTTCATTCCCAATAGAGAGGCTAGAGATAACTCACTCCGCACTCTATCCTTAATCCACTATGTTCGCAGGTGCTCCCAGTCCACTCTTCTTCTTCTTTCCACTGATGCTGAAAAAGCGTTTGATAGGGTGGACTGGGACTACCTTAACACTACCCTTCGTTTTTTTGGTCTTGGCCCTAAAATGTTTCACCGTATTTCCTCACTCTACTCCAACCCCACCGCGCACATACGTATAAATGGCTCTTTAAGCGACCCCTTTACATTACATAAGGCACCAGACAGGGATGCCCCTTATCCCCCCTTTTGTTTGCTATTTCTCTCGAACCCTTTCTGGCCACAATTAGACAAAATAGGAATATCCACGGCATCCAAGTTGGTAGTAGACTCCATAAATATGCAGCCTACGCTGATGACATTTTGTTTTATATCCAACAACCACGCATTTCACTGCCAAACTTAATGTCTGAATTCTCTACCTTCCAAACGCTATTTAACTTTAAAATCAACTTGTCAAAGTCTAAAATTCTTAACATTACAGTTCCCCAATTGTTGGCTGATCAATTAAAGCCCTTATTCCCATTTCGCTGGGAAACCACACACATGAAATACCTTGGTATATACCTTACCCCTCACCTACATTCCCTCTTTAGACATAATTATATCCCTCTCCTAAATACCATCAGAGCAGATCTTCGGAAATGGTCTTCCCTCTCACATTCGTGGCTAGGTAAGGTTAACATTATTATCAAGATGAACATACTCCCCCGAATTCTCTTCATTTTACAAATGATCCCCTTACGAGTTCCCATAGGCTTCTTTACACTATTGCAGACCATGATCAACCGCTTTATATGGAGAGATGGTCATCCAAGGGTCTCCAGAGAAGTCCTCTTTAGAGCTAAATGCTCCGGGGGATTGTCCTTACCTAATTTTAAAGCCTATTATCTCGCCGTTATACTATCACGTATAGCCGATTGGAAGTATGCCATTGCCTCTAAATTATGGGTGCAACTGGAATACTCTCTATGTGACTCTGATCTCTCCACGATCCCTTGGATACCACGCTCGTCCAGAGACCTCTCCCACAATACCTCGCCTCTTACTATATCCTCCTTGGATGTTTGGGATGGACTTCATAAAAAATATACATGGGCTTATGACTCTCCGCTGACTCCCCTCCTACACCATAAATATTTCATGCCAGGTTCCATTGACCCGGGTTTCCAATCCTGGTCACCAGGAGGCCCTCTTCTCTTACATCATATCCTTTCCCCCAATGCTCTTAAACCCTTGTCTGAAATTATAGGCCATGGACCAATCACATTTATGGACAAATGGAGACATAACCAATTGAACTGTTTTCTTAAATCTCTCCCCCAACCACTGAGGGGACTCCAAGATCTCAATGGTATTGAACATATATTTCTTCATAAAGACGCCCCTATACACTGTATCTCCCAGTTTTACAAAGCGCTTATTGAATTGCAAAGCCCTAAATATCCAAACTATCTGACCAGATGGGAAACCGACCTGGGTGCTGTCATCACGGACAAAGAAAAAGATAAGGTTCTCCAACTCACTCATGTCTCCTCATTGGCCTCCTCCATGGCTGAATCCAACTTTAAACTCCTCACTAGATGGCACCATACGCCTGTCAAACTTCACCGCAAGTTCCCTGTTAATTCTCCGCTGTGCTGGAGAAACTGTGGGCAGGAAGCCACTCAGGCTCACATATGGTGGTTTTGTCCCCTCATTCGTCCTTACTGGTCCGAAGTGATAGACCTGATTCACCAGGTCACCGAAGTTAAATTACCTTTGGACCCGTGGATAGTCCTCTTTCACGCTACTTCAAGACCCGTGGGTAAATACAAGCGCTCGCTCATTCCACACCTTCTTAATACAGCTAAAGCTATCATCCCTACGCTCTGGGGGAAACCTACAACTCCAACCATAAAGTCCTGGCTACAAAAGGTTTCTGAAGTAAGTCTCATGGAAGAACTCACCCACATCGCAAGAGACACCACTAAACAATATACCTCAACCTGGGCCCCATGGTCCTCCTTTTTTTCTACACAATCTTACAAAGACATCCTTCTAACAACCACTACAGCTACCCTTGCTTCCTAGTTAATTTTGCTGCTACTCCCATTGTCTTACTTGTATTGTAGGGGGAGGATTTAACCTCCCTTTAAGGAGTCGTTCTCTTATGTGCCATAGCAATGTGTTCATTGATAGTGCCGAATGTGCCAGCCTCCCCACCTAATCACTTTTCCCCAAACCCTCCACCTCTTTCCACTCCTTTCCCTGTCTTTCTTTTCTCTCCCCCTTCTCCCCCTCTTTTCTATTTCGACTTTTAATTTGTTGTATACTTTACTAAACTTGGGTTGCTTAAAATGTCATCGCTGTGACCATGTTTGACTCTATTGATAAGCTAACCCAACAAACTATTGTTCTTGTATTTTACTTTATTGATGTATCTATATTTTTTCTTCAATAAAAATATATTAAACAAAAAAAAAATTATTTTTTTTGGAATAGCACAATACAAGAAAAATATCTAAATTGTAAATCTCACACTTGCATATATGCAGAAAACACTGGAATTTTTTTTTTTTTGCCCTAAATGGGTCTTTTTGCAAGAGCACAATACACCCACAGTATGGAAGCGGTGTATCTCACACCTACAGCAATACAGAAAATGCTATTAAAAAAAAGTTTTTGCCCTAAAATTTTTTTGGGGGAATAGTATGTACGGGGTGTATCTCTCAACGTAACATATGCAGTGCTAGTGCACTGAGCTTGCAGATAAAAGTAAAAATGTCTCTGACACTGGGCTCAAGGCAGTGTAAGAAGACTGTGCACTGCAACACAAACAGGTAAACCTATGCAGATCGCTGAGTTATAAGATCTCTGAATCTGGACTCCTATATAAATCTCTCTCCCTGAAAGCACCAACAGGAACCTTGCTCTAAACTGTCTCTCTATCTTTTCTCTCAGATTGCAGAATCAGGACTAACTCATAGTATTTCAATCTCTCCCTAATAAGCAACAGCAGCCAGGATCCTCTCCCTATCCTGTCTAAAGCAGAGTGATATGCTGTGCTGTGTGCCTCTAGCTTATATAGAAGCTGGGTCACAAGTTGCACTGGCCAATCACAGCCATGCCATTAGTAGGCATGGCTATGATGGCTTCTAAGGGCACACAAGTTAAACAAAAGGTGATTGGCTGCCCCCTGAAGCTTTTCTAAATGCGCCATTACATCGCCGAACACCGGATCCGAACCCGAACATACACACAATTGTTCGGGTTCGGGTCCGGTACCCAAAAACTCAAATGTTCGGTACGGACCCGAACTTTACAGTTCGGGTTCGCTCAACCCTAATTACAAGGGATGTTTACAGTAGGTGCCGCCGATATTGTGTCAATCTCGCCGCTTCTAGAGGCGAGATTGACACCCTACGAGCTCCATCGCGAGAGCCAGAGCCGAGCTGTCTCGTCATCGGGAAAGGAAAAATGTTCCTTTCACGATGAGCGACACGCATTGCCAGTAGACGGAGATCCGACGTGGATTCCCGCCAATACCAGGCACTGTGTTTGGTATGAATCCTGAGCGGGAACTCCACGCCAATTTTTAAATAAAAAACCGGCATGGGTTCCCCCTCCAGAAGCATACCAGGCCCTTGGGTCTGGTATGGATTTGAAGGGAACTCCCCTAAGCCAAAAAATCGGCGTGGGGGTCCCCCTCAAAATCCAAACCAGACCCTTATCTGAGCACGCAACCTGGCAGGCCGCAGGGGAAGAGGGGGGGCGAGAGAGCGCCCCCTCCCTCCTGAACCGTACCAGGCCGCATGCCCTCAACATGGGGGGTTTGGTGCTCTGGGGCAGGGCGGCGACCTGCGGCCCCCCCACCCCAAAGCACCCTGTCCCCATGTTGATGAGGACAGGGCCTCTTCCCGACAACCCTGGCTGTTGGTTGTCGGGGTCTGCGGGCGGGGGCTGATCGGAATCCGGGAGCCCCCTTTAATAAGGGGCCCCCCAGATGCCGGCCCACCACTCTATGTGAATGAGTAGGGGGTACATCGTACCCCTACCCATTCACCTGGTGGAAAAAAATGGCAATAAAAAAAACACACACAGCTTTTTAAAGTAATTTATTGCACAGCTCCGGGGGTCTTCTTCCGACTTCTGGGGTCTCCAGTGTCGTCGCCGCGCTCTCCAGTTCTTTCTTCCTTCTGCCGGGCCACCGCTATCTTCTTCCAGCTCTTTTGCTAGCGGGCCCGGTCTTCTCCGTCGCCTTCTTCCCTCTTCTTCCCTCCGGTTCTTTCTTCCTTCTGCCGGGTCACCGCTATCTTCTTCCAGCTCTTTTGCTAGCGGGCCCGGTCTTCTCCGTCGCCTTCTTCCCTCCGGTTCTTTCTTCCTTCTGCCGGGCCTCCGCTATCTTCTTCCAGCTCTTTTGCTAGCGGAGGCCCGGTCTTCCCCGTCGTCTCGTCCGGCTCTCCGTTGTCCTTCTGCCGGCCAATCCACTATCTTCTTCCAGCTCTTTTGCTAGTGGAGGGGCCGGTCTTCCGTCCTCGCCGTCGGCGTCTTCTTCTCTCTTCTCCTCCTCGATGTTGACTCGTCGCTTCCTCTTGCTGTAATGCTAAATCTTCGGTCCGCAGAGATTTATATAGGCTTCTCATGAAGTCACAGTCACATGTTCCCATGACGTCACAGTCACATGCTCCGGGGCCACCCTGAGCATGTGACTGTGACGTCATGGAAAGCCTATATAAATCTCTGCGGACCGAAGATTTAGCATTACAGCGAGAGGAAGCGACGAGTCAACATCGAGGAGGAGAAGAGAGAAGAAGACGGCGACGACGGGAAGACCGGCCCCTCCACTAGCAAAAGAGCTGTAAGAAGATAGTGGAGGGGCTGGCAGAAGGACAACGGAGAGCCGGACGAGATGACGGGGAAGACCGGGCCTCCACTAGCAAAAGAGCTGGAAGAAGATAGCGGTGGCCTGACAGAAGGAAGAAAGAACCGGAGAGCGCGGCGACGATACCGGAGACCCCCGAAGTCGGAAGAAGACCCCCGGAGCTGTGCAATAAATTACTTTAAAAAGCTGTGTGTGTTTTTTTTATTGCCATTTTTTTCCACCAGGTGAATGGGTAGGGGTACGATGTACCCCATACTCATTCACATAGGGTGGTGGGCCGGCATCTGGGGGTTCCCTTATTAAAGGGGGCTCCCGGATTTCGATCAGCCCCCGCCCGCAGACCCCGACAACCAACAGCCATGGTTGTCGGGAAGAGGCCCTGTCCTCATCAACATGGGGACAGGGTGCTCTGGGGTGGGGGGGCCGCAGGTCGCCGCCCTGCCCCAGAGCACCAAACCCCCCTCGGCCCCCCCTCTACCCCTGCGGCCTGCCAGGTTGCGTGCTGGGATAAGGGTCTGGTTTGGACTTTGAGGGGGACCCCCACGCTGATTTTTCGGCTTAGGGGAGTCCCCTTCAAATCCATACCAGACCCAAGGGCCTGGTATGCTCCTGGAGGGGGAACCCATGCCGTTTTTTTTATTTAAAAATTGCCGTGGAGTTCCCGCTCAGGATTCATACCAAACACAGTGCCTGGTATTGGCGGGAATCCACGTCGGATCCCCGTTCAATACAGTGCCGCGTCTCCTCGCTATTGCAGCGAGCGCAAGATATGTCGCCACCCTGTCGCCGAGATGTCGGCGACCCTGTCGCCGAGAATCTCCATGATAGGATCGCGATGAATATACAATGTCGGCGGCACCTACTGTACATTCCTTGTAATAGTGTAAAAATAAATAAAAGAAAGTAAAAGGAAAAAGAAAAAAAAGAAAACAAAGTTAAAGTGCCCACGTCCCGACGAGCGCGCGCGCAGAACGAACGCATACGTGAGCAGCGCCCGCATATAAAAAAGGTGTTCAAACCACACGTGTGAGGTATCGCCGCGATCGTTAGAGTGAGAGCAATATTTATAGCCCTAGACCTCCTCTGCAACTCAAAACATGTAACCTGTACAATTTTTTAAACGTCGCCTATAAAGATTTTTAAGGGTAAAAGTTTGATGCCATTCCACGAGCGGCGCAATTTTGAAGCGTGACTTGTTGGGTATCAATTTACTCGGTGTAAAATTATCTTTCACAATATAAAAAAAATTGGGCTAACTATATGGTTGTCCTATTTTTTTAATAAAAAAAAAAATATTTTTTCCCAAAAAAGTGCGCTTGTAAGACTGCCGCGCAAATACGGTGTGACAAAAAGTATTGCAATGACCGCCATTTTATTCTCTAGGGTGTTAGAAAAAAATATATAATGTTTGGGGGTTGTATATAATTTTCTAGCAAAAAAAATTGTTTTTAACTTGTAAACACCACATCTAAAAAAGAGGCTCGGTCCTTAGGTGGTTAATAGGTCAAGACATCACCAGGAGTGGTGTTCTGATGAGATCTTGAAGACAAAATGTGTTGGGCGGGTCTAGGCACTTGACATCACTCTGGACTGGGGAATGCACAATCGCACTAGAATAGGAAACATCATTACTGTGCAGCCCCGATATATGGTGGGATCCAATGTACCAGGTTGGGCATCATCTAATATGAGTGTGATATTTTATGTATGATTTTAACTAATAAATGTTTTTTCACATTGAGCTGTGCTCCTGTTTCTGCCTCTTTATTCCATGGGAAAAATGAAGTAAAAGAAAGCAATGGTCCTGGTTCTAAACAAACGCAATAGGCCCACTAATTGGTTTAGGGGCCTGGGCTTCTGGTGAGCTTAGTTAAGGAAAGCAGTGCAAGCACAATATAGAAGAAAAACATTGGGGTTGAATGCAGCAGATCTTCATTGTGTTAATTGACATTGCTATTGGACACTTGTTACACTGGTTGTTTATAATTAGTGGTTGTTGTGTGTCACCTATGTCACTTTGGAGGATGTGTTTCATTTACATAGAAGTGAATTGATACTGATAAGATTTATGGGTATTCACTAATGTTTTTATGTAAAGTTTATGAATTAAAGAGATCACAGGAGCACTTTATATGATGTTATGCATGTCATGATAATAATTTTAGTCATAATTGCAGTGGTGTCACAAGTAATAGTAATAGAGTTAGGAGAGATATAGATACTGATTGGCAGCACTGGTGAGACAGCACTGAAAATCAGGAAACACAGGGAGTGCACGGGCAGCACGATCACAGGAGGATGTCCATGTACCCCCTTCTTGGCAAAGGAAGCCCGTACTGTAGCCGTCATTCGGCTATAGCACGGGCAGCAAGTGGTTAAAAATAATTTTAAATTGCTGACAAATGACATTTCCATTCTGGCCTCTATGAAAAAAGGCACACAGGTCCATGTGTCTTTTTTTTTAAGCTAGCAATCAAATGTCATTTGCTGGCAATTTAAACTGTATAATTTTTTTTTGTAAATGTCACTTTTGCTGTAGCACATCCTACAGCTAGAATGAAAAATTGAAAAATTGCATAGAATCCACCAAAAATGCCTACCAAACCTTTTCCGTCTGGTATAAATTTTAAAGGAGTTTGCCATGCAATGCCATGAGTCTGGTATAGAACGTCAGGAAATCCATAGGGCCAATTTAAAGGTGATCTTTATGCAAAAAAGTGAGGTCCTGCTAAAAATCTGTACCAGGCCCTTAATCTGAACATGCAGCCTGGCTGGCCAATAAAGAGGGGGATACGCATGTGTATCCCTCCTCCTAAACCATGCAAGGCAATTGATGAGAATAAGGGCCTCTTCCTTACAACCGTGGCTGATGGTTGCAGGGGTCTGTGGGCAGAGGACTTATCAAGATCTGGAAGCCATTTTAAAAATAAGAGGGCCCCCAGATATGGCCCCCCCTATATGAATGAGTAAGGGGTAACCCCTAAATATCACTACTAATTCTAAACAAAATTGCAACCTTCAAATAAAGACACCAAAACATTTGACAAAATCCTTTTCATTGTTAATCATGATGACCACCAACTCGTCCAAATTATAAACACAACACAACTGATCCTGACATTACTGCTTACCGAATTACAGCTCACAGAGATGTCATAATCTATATAAGGGAAGGAGTGGGGATAGTAGTACCATCATTGACCAAAGATTGCCATGTCCATATTTGGTCAATGTCAAAGTAGTGTGCTGGTGACAGTGACAGTTGCTAGGGACACAGTGAGTGCTAGCACCAACTGCTTCTTTAGGAATCATTGACAGCAGGAAACTGTCATATATTGAAGCAGTAGAAACACTGCTTCTATATATGATGCTCGACTCTCTCAGAACAGGGGCTGAATTGGCAAAAGTTTGGACATTTATCCAAATGCTCAAAAAACAGCCAAAATTCAGATGAACAGTTGACCCATCCCTAGTGGCCAGTTTGCAGGAGTATTTCAACATTCATGGAGGAGGAGGAGGAAGATGCACATTAGCAATGCTGGCTATGTACTGGCTGCTTTGTGCCTTGAAACAGGCACAGGACAGATTGCAGGCTTGATGAGCCAATAATTGTCTCCTCTGTGTGATGTGGCCGGATTGGTTGGTCACTCTAGAAAAGTAAATGCAGTACCTACTTGTGGAATTTATCACTCCGTACTACCTCCAGATCCAGCACCACTGCCTCTGCTTCAAGGCCTGCCTGCCATTTTTTTTGTCAGCTCCTTGCCTAAATTTAATTTTAATTATGGGGAATGTGAGTGATAGTTTCAGGTGGCTTTGATGCTAGAGTACTGTGCAAACATTTAGTAATGTATGAAGAAATTATGTAAAGTAAGAATGCTTTGAAAAATATACATTTTAATTGTTCATTTTTATAATTTTACAAAATGCAAAGTGAGTAAGCAGAAGAAAAATCTAAATCAAATCAATATTTGGTGTGACTATTCTTTGGCTTCAAACCAGCATCAATTCTTACTTGCACACTTTCATAAAGTCAGGGATTTTGTAGGATTAACCAATTATACCAAATAGTTGCTAATGACCATTAATTTCATATGTAGGTTAAAACACAGTCATTAACTGAAACAGAAACTGCTGTTTAGGAGGCTTAAACCTGGATGAGAAACAGCCAAACTCTGCTACTAAGGTGAGGTTTTGGAAGGCACATTATGTCACAGGTCATACACCATGGCAAGGCTGGGATAGTTATACTGCATCAGCAAGGTCTCTTCCAAGCAAAGATTTCAAAGCAGCCTGGGGTTTCAAGATGTGCTCTTCAACCTATTTTGAAGAAGCACAAAGAAATGGGCAATGTTGAGGACTGCAGACACAGTGGGATTAATTTACTAAAGGCAAATAGACTATGCACTTTTGAATGTGCAGCTGCACTTTGCAAGTGCATCTGCTCCAGAGCTTAGTACATTAGGTAAAGCTTCACTTTACAAAGAACAACCAATCACATGCAAGGAAAAAAAAAAAAACGGCATTTTTTGCTTGCACATGATTGGATGATTGAAGCTAGCAGAGCTCTCCTTCATTTACTAAGCTCTGGAGGAACTTCACTTGCAGAGTGCAACTGCACTTCCAAAAGTGCACAGTAAATTTGACTTTAGTAAATCAACCCCAGTGTTCGGCCAAGGAAACCTAATGCAGCTTCCCTTCAACATTGGAAGATGTCCAGCAGTGCCATCAGCACAAAACTGGTGGAAACAATTGAGACCCAAGAACACTTATCTAATGTCTGGATAAGGAGAGATTTTTACCGCTCCAGGTGGATACACTCCAACAATCCGTGATGACAGGACTACCGTGGGTGCCAGCAATGCGTAGCATATGAAGAGGAAAAAATAAAAAATATGGACAGCCGCACTCCAAAAAACTTTGACGGTCGCCTTTATTGTAAAAAGATGGGAAAATACACCAAAATTCATCACAGCATAGCCAGGGTAACTGCTTACATGTTTCACACTGAAGGTCAGTGCTTAATCATAGCTAATTAGTTACAAACATCACACCTCTAATATAGAAAGAAAAGACACATACTCATGTGATCTGAGGCCTCAATTAGAAGCCAATTAAAAATCAATTAGTGTTGAAAAGTATTGTTAGTGAAAAACCCCATTGCATGTATATGGTTGACAATTATTATCTATGTGACACTTAAAAGGTAAGTAAAAAGAAAATAAATGAAATAAAACTTAAATGAAAGAGACAATCCCTCGGGAACCAAAAAAAGTAATCCAGAGAGAAAAAGAAAAGAAAAGAAAGAAAAAGAAAAACTGTGATGATGCGTTTATTGTGTAAACGAAGGTGTAATGTGAGAAAATTAACTGGTGCATGTAATGCATATAATATGTGTATAGTTAATAATGATAGTGATGATTAACAGTGGACTAATGAAATGTATGTGTGTGTGTTACCTTTATAACATTAAACATGAAAATAAAATAAAAAAATGAAATAAAAAACATGTATGACAATATAATATGTAAAGAAATATAATAAATTGGTGTATAAATGGGTGAATATGGTGAATGAAATAAGTGATAATGATGAGAGGTGTACTGATGTGAAAATAAATGATTAAAATTGAGAAGTGAAATATAAGGAATATAAAATAGTGAGAGAAAATGGAAAATTTATATCAAATACTTACCGTAATTTTCCTTTCCTGATGGACTCCATGGCAGCCTACGTGTGGGTAATCCCGCCCCTCATACCTCATAGGACCCTTCTCCCATAAATCTTTGCTCTGGGCCAGAGGCCATGTTCCATAATTTAGCCTACTCCAGCCACTGGGAGGGAACTCCTGCTGCCATGGAGTCCATCAGGAAAGGAAAATTATGGTAAGTATTTGATATAAATTTTCCGTTTTCCTGACAGACTCCATGGCAGCCTACGTGTGGGAAATAACTAGCCATACACACCCGGGTGGGCAGAGTGCTGGACAAAAGAAAAAAGGTTTAATTGGCACCATCAACAGACAAGATACGTAAACCACTACGCAGTAGTGTGCCATGAACATGTTAATTGAAGACCACAAGGCCACCTTGCAAATAACTTCTGGAGGCACGTGACGTGATGCCGCCCATGATGAAGACACTTCTAGTTGAGTGAGCAGTCACCGCTTCTGGAGGCGCCAAGCCCTTGGCTTTATAGGCCCACTGAATGGCCTGAACAATCCATGCTCCGATAGATCTGGAAGAGGCACGCATTCCCTTATACTTCCTGTGAAAAGAACGAGCAGGTGGTCGGTCTGACGGAAAGAAGTTGTAGCTTCAAGATACTGACTCAGAGCTTTTCCAACATCTAAGGGATAAACACTGGAATCCTCGGTAGATCTGAACGTTGGAAGAGCAATCTCCTGATTGTCATGAAACACAGATGCCACTTTGGGGTTTGAACCCAACATAGGAATTAAAAAGTTTAGAAATGGCCCCTTGCATCCCTGAGAGCTGATTTCAGAGACCCTCTTGGCCGATGTTATAGCCACCAAGAAGACAACTATTAGAGAGAGTCATTTGACAGAAGATTGATCTTCATGTTCCAACTCTCTACCTAAGAAAAAATCCAGGACAAGGAGAAGATCCCAATTAGAAAAACTTGGCTCTGAGGTCTGAGCCTTATTGCTCCTCTGAAAAACGACTGAGTAAGAGGGTGTCTAGCCCAGGAAACACCCGTAAAGGCAGAGATTACAGCGATTTGGACTCGCAGCGAGCTGACTGACAATGAGAGATCCAATCCTGATTGTAAGAAGCCCAGGATATCATGTATCTTTGGGTTATTGCAAGAACCTGCAGTGGAAGAGGTGTAGTCTGAAAACTTTTTCCAAATCCTCTGGTAGACCCTGTTGGTGCCTGTTCTTCTGGCATTTAATATTGTGGAGATGGCCCTACTTGGACAGCCTAGGGCCTCCAACCTTCCCCTCTCAAGAACCAGATCATCAGATGTAGATGGGTCGGGCATGGATGTAGAAATGCCCCTTGTGATAGGAGATCTGGTCTGGAGGGTAGAGGAACTGGGTCCCGGAAGCTGAGTTGCATCAGCAGTGGAAACCATGGCTTGTTTGGCCAGTACGGGACTATTGCCACTATCTCTGCTTCTTCCATCCTGAGCCTCGACAAAAAACAGAGAATGACAGGAACCGGGGGAAAGGCATAGGCCCTGTGGAACCGCCAATGGTCTGTCAGAGCATCTACCCAAAAGCCTGGGGATACCAAGACCTTGTGTAGTATCTCACTAGTCTGAAGTTGCATGGGGAGGCAAACAAGTCTACTTCCGGAATGACTCCCAGGGACAGGACCCACCTGAAGACTTCGGGGGGAAGTCCACTCGATGTCCAGAGAAACTCTCAACAGAAAATCTGCCTGAACATTCTGGACTCCAGGGAGATAGACAGCTGTCAGTTTGGCCAGGTTTTCCTGGGCCCAGATCATGATGGGCTCTATTTCCTTTGACAGGGAGAGACTGGGAGTACCCCCTGTCTCTTGATGTATGCGACTACCGTTGTGTTGTCCAGACTTAGGAGGTCTCCTGCTGTTAAGTGGTGAAAGGCCTGCAGAGCGCAGAACGCTGCCCGGAGTTCCAGAACATTGGAGACTATCCTGTGAGAGAGAAAATTCCATATGCCTTGGGCTACTTCTGTCAGCCCCTGTTGCTGGCATCTGTAGTGATGGTGACCCAAGACACAGGTGCGATGGAGTGACAATTGAGGAGGTTCCTCTGTTGTAGCCACCAAGGAAAGCTCTCCCGCATGGATGAGGTTATTTGGATAAAGTGATCCCGAAGCCCTGGATTATACTGCTGGAGGAAACCCTTCTGGAAGGGCCGCATTTTCCACTGAGCCCACTTTACCATGGGTGTTGTTGCCACCATGGTACCAATGATCTTTAGGCATTGAGAGGCTTGGAGATGAGGACGACATTGCAAGCCAGACTCTGTCCCGGATCACTGGGATTTTTCCAGGGGTAACAAGATGGTGCTCTTGATAGCGTTGAAGTGTGCCCCGAGGAATACCAGGGACTGCGTAGGATCCAGATGGCTCTTTTCCAGATTCAGAAGCCAACCAAACTCGAGTAGAGTGGACATGACCTGGGATCTGTGGATTAGCAACTGCTCCTTGTCCCGAGACAACAGCAGGTCGTCTAGATAGTGATACAGACGGACACCTCTGGTCCTGATCAGAGCCACGACAGCCAACAAGTTTTGAAAACACACGAGGCGATGTAAGCCCGAAGGGGAGACAGGTGAACTGCAGACGGATTTAATCGACAGCAAAGCGAAGGTATTTCTGGAATTCTGACGCTATCGGAACATGGAAGTAGGCGTCCTTCAGGTCTATAGAGACAAGCCAATCGCCTGGTTGGATTGCTTGACTGATCATGAGTAGTGTCTCCATCTTGAACTTCTCCTTCTAGATAAAATAATTCAAGTGGGTTAGGTCTATAACTGGCCTCCAGGAGACGTTTTTCTTCAACACCATGAAGAGGGGCGAGTAGACCCCTTAAAACCTTTTTGTCATCTGGAACTGGAATTGCAGCGCCCTGAGCCACAAGAGAGACAGGAGAATTCGCTTTTTCTCTTCCGAGAGAGGCAAGGATGCCGACTCGCTCTGTTTTAGGCAGGTGAAATATCATAAAGACTTAGGGGATTCTTGTCCACCGGAAGATGCCCCTTTTGAAAACTTCTGGCCTGAAGGCTGTTTTTTCTTCCAGGTCTTCTTGAACTCACGGCCAGGCCTATAGTAGCGAGCATTCCTTGCTCGATCTGAACTTTGCCTGGGCTGTGTTCTCTTCTGGTTTAGCAGACGGCGATCCTGGGAAAGGAACCCCGACTTGCCCCCTGTGGCACGGGTGATGGCACTGTCCGATATGTTCCCAAAGAGGGACGAACCCCCAAATGGAATCCTGCACCATGCCTGCTTGGAGGCAGGGTCAGCTACCCATGGGCGCAGCCACAAGGCACGCTTAGCCGTGACAGATGTCAGCATGATCCGAGCCACCAGGCGAATTATGTCTAGGGAAGCCCCACGAGAAAAGCCAACGTCAACCTTAGCCCATGAATAGGTGAGCTCCTGGCCAGTTCTTCCGAGATGCTCCTCAGAGAAGCATCTACGTCGTCTGTCCAGACTTCCATCGGTTTAGAAAGGGCTGCGAGAGCTAGAGCTGGTTTGCAGGTCATACCCACTGTAATGTAGATCCGCTTGAGGTCGGTATAAATTTTCCACTCCAGGCAATTCCTAAAGGAAACAGTATCCTCCAATGGGAGTGTGACGTGCCTCACCATCCTCATTAGGGCTGAGTCAATGAGAGGAGCCGACTCCAGGTGTTTTACATCCTTGCTTTTAAATGGGTACATTTTTGATACCTTCATTAACAGGCAATTCTTCCTTTCAACACCACCCCATTCGTCGGTAATTATTGCGCTGAGTTCACCCAAAAAGGAGAAATTAGGGTGTTCTTTTTTGAGGTGTTTAAAATATTTCCTCTGTTTGGAGGGTGCCTCCACTGGCTCTTCCATCTCAAAGCTTCTTTGACAGCTTTTGACCAGCTGTGGTACTAGGGCAAATTCAAAACCTGCACCAGGGTCATCTACCTCCACCTCACTGTCTGAGGCTTCAATTGAGGAATGGCTCGGCTGTGAAGGGCCTGGAGCCTTGAGATCATCCCTAATAGGGACTGACATAGTGTCGCCAGCAGGGTTGTGGGTATGACCAGAATCCCCTTTACTCAGGGACTCATGGACCACCTTTCTGACCAGTGCTTCCACTTGTTGGTCTCCACCCTCTCTTTCTTATGCGACTTTAGAAAAGCATCGCTCGCAGAGCGATTTGCCTTTAGGAACCTGGGCCCCGCATACCCAGCAGGCTTTCCTCACAGAGCGGCTGGAGTGGCGGTGAGAGTGACGCCCAGAGGTGGTTTTAGACTCCTATCTGTGGTACCTAGATCTAAAGGAAGATCTGACGTCTGGACCTTGAAGAGGAGTGACAACGTTGAGACCTAGGACGGTCTTTGCCGTGCTTTGGTGTTCAGACCTAGAAGAGCTGAGTGAAAAAGAAAGGGTTAAGAGCTCCAGAATGAGTGAACCCAAGCATCACAGGTAGAAAAGAAATAAATCCTACCTGCAGCGCAAGGGTTGGCCACAAGAGGGCGGTGACAGATCCATGGCAAGGCAGTTTGAAAGTGAAATGAATCATTAAAGCGTTATGAGAAACAGGAGTGACAACAGGCATGAGAGAGCACATAACAAAACATAGCCAGCACCCAGGGAGCCTGCAGCAAACAATTTACCTTGTAAACCAGAGCCCAGTGCCTGGGTAAACACTGCATAAGCCTGCAAGTCATCCCAAGTAATAGCTGCTTTGACAGCTATTTAAATCTGCCACCGTAAACGATGTCACCACCCCATAGCGGTTGCCATCCGGTGGCGGCCAATCGCATGCGCGACCGCCGCCGCCATTTTGGCGAAACTGCGCCTGCACGAACCAAGCACGGAATCTTTGTTTGCGGCTTGCGGATGCGCAGCGACTTCCTGAAACGGCGAGCTGGAACGCAGATGTGCTCCAGCCGCCGTGGCCACTCACTGGAGCTTGATAGAAAATAAGGAGACACACAAAACACAGAGATACGGCTGCCATATAAAAGGAATATATTTGTACATTACCACCACCACGGCACGATCCGGACCAGAACCTGGGACTGGGGAGCTGTTCGCTCGACCCACCGCACGATCGGGCGTTTACAAAGCCTCCCGCTAATAGCTGGGACGTTTGGCCATATTGCCGCTTGCCTGCCAATGGCCAGGTTAGTAAGCTCTTCAAGGTATCACATCATATCGCCCATGTCCACCTGCTAATAGCTAGGATTGCTGGACTGCAGAGAGGATCACCGCTAACCACCAACGTATCGCCGTGCACACCGCCAGGCCTGGATTACAGGAAACTTCATGAAAAGGTAAGACTATATCTTGGTCCTAGGAGGAGGACAAAAAAAGGAACACGGCCTCTGGCCCAGAGCAAAGATTTATGGGAGAAGTGTCCTATGAGGTATGAGGGGCGGGATTAACCCACACGTAGGCTGCCATGGAGTCTGTCAGGAAAAGGAAAGTAAATATAGAGAAAACAAGAGAAAAAAGAGAAAGAGGAAAGAAAACAAGGAAAAAAGGAAAAGGAAAAAGTGTCTCCATACATAAAAATATATATGTCCGCAAAATCAATGAGTGTGTCATATATACAGTTTGTGGTCTATTAATAAAAACCAACTAGTGTATAAATATATTGTGCAAGCTATTGGTAACATGTTTTACATATATATGTGTATATATGTATTTCTATAGTTTTTTAATGGTTATTGTCATGGTGTCCCCGGAACTGGATGTTATTAATTTGTTTTCTGTATACTAAAATTGTACTAGTGTGGCTAAAACAATTGTTGTACCCAATTACTAAGAAACCATAACCGATACCAATATTACACTGTATAAAAAACAGTTTCAACATACTATATTAGAGGTGTGATGTTTGTAACTAATTAGCTATGATTAACCACTTAAGGACCTTGCCTGTTTTTCAAATTTGGTGTTTACAAGTTTAAAACATTTTTTTTTGCTAGAAAATTACTTAGAACCCCCAAACATTATATATTTTTTTTTCTAACATACTAGAGAATATATTAGTGGTCATTGCAATACTTTTTGTCACATCGTATTTGCGCAGCGGTCTTACAAGCGCACTTTGTTTGGAAAAAAATCACTTTTTTAAATTAAAAAATAAGACAACAGTAAAGTTAGCCCAATTTTTTTTTATATTGTGAAAGATAATGTTATGCCGAGTAAATTGATACCCAACATGTCACACTTCAAAACTGCGCCCGCTCGTGGAATGGCGTCAAACTTTTACCCTTAAAAATCTCCATAGGCGACGTTTAAAAAATTCTACAGGTTGCATCTTTTGAGTTACAGAGGAGGTCTAGGGCTAGAATTATTGCTCTCGCTCTAACGATTGCGGGGATACCTCACATGTGTGGTTTGAACACCGTTTTCATATGCGGGCGCTACTCAAGTATGCGTTCGCTTCTGCGCGCGAGCTCGTCGGGATGGGGCGCTTTAAAAAAAAAATTTGTTTGTTTTCTTATTTATTTTACTGGATTCTATTTATTTTTACACTGTTTTAAAAAAATAAATAAAATGGATCACTTTTATTCCTATTAGGCCTCATGCCCACTGGCGTTTTTACAGCTGCGTTTTTGAGCGTTTTTTACAGCTTAAAAACGCCTGTCCATGTTATTGTAAATATTTTTATTTTTTTTTTTATTTTTTTTTGAAAAAAAAAAAAAAAAAAAAAAAAAAAAAAACGTCGGAGCTAAAAACGCGACCGCGCGTTAGTGCGCGTTTTTTGCGCGTTAGTGCGCGTTAGTGCGCGTTTTTGCGCGTTTTTTGACGCTCGCGTTTTTTCCTGCCAAATTCTGACGCTGAGGAACGCACTGGCCCTGGGTTTTTTTTACAGCTTACAAACGCCTATGCTCTTTACAGCTCAAAAACGCCTAGGTGGGCATGAAGCTATAGACTAACATGGACAGGCGTTTTTAAGCTGTAAAAAACGCTCAAAAACGCGGCTGAAAAAACGCCCGTGGGCATGAGGCCTTACAAGGAATGTAAACATCCCTTGTAATAGAAAAAAGCATGATAGGTCCTCTTAAATATGAGATCTGGGGTCAAAAAGACCTCAGATCTCATATTTACACTAAAATGCAATAAAATAAAAAAAAATGTCATTTGAAAAAATGACAAAAAAAAAATGTCCCTTTAAGACGTATGGGCGGAGCTGATGTTTTGACGTCAGCTCCGCCCTGCTATGGTATGGAGACGGGTGGGGGACATCTTGCCCTCACTCTTATCCATACCACAGAGGGAGAAGGACCCGATCGCCTCCGCCGCTACCGACGGCTCTGGTAAGCGGCGGAGGGCGTGGGAGAGTGGCGGGAGGGGGGGCCCTCTCCCGCCGCCGATAACGGTGATCTCGCGGCGAATCTGCCGTGGAGACCACCATTATCGTAAACACGACCGCTCACTGAAGAGATGGATTTCTCGGTTGTGGCAGCAGCTGCTGCCGTTACCAAGATATCCCTCTTCAAAAAAATGACGTATATATATATACAGTGAGTATTTTCCCATCTTTTTACAATAAAGGCGACTGTCAAAGGTTTTTTGGAGTGTGGCTGTCCATGTTTTTCATTTTTTCCTCTTCATAATGTCTGGATAAGTCTGGCCAGAAATGGTCTTCATGGAGGAATTACAGCCAAAAAGCCATACCTTAAATGTGGAAACAAGGCTAAGCGACTCCACTATGCACAAAAACATGTGCAGAAAAATGGCAGCAGGTGCTCTTAGCTGATGAGTCAAAATATGAAATATTTGGTTGTAGCAGGAGGCAGTTTGTTCGCTGAAGGACTGGGGAGTGGTACAATGATGGGTGTTTGCAGGAAAAAATTAAGCATGGTGGAGGTTCCTTGCAAGTTTGGGGTTGCATTTCTACAAATTAACGCACTGACGTCATCACCAAGGGACAGACGTCTGCAGGCCGGCCGGATTTTTTACTGAGATGTTTTATCATCTTTCTTGTAAGTGTATTCTATGCTTTTTTTAAATAAACCTTTTGTACGGTAATACACTATTGAGTGTTTTTACTTTCTGGGACCATTTGGGAGCTGGTTTAATTTCCTGGTTCCACCGCATTGGACTTCGTTCATCCATTGGAGAGCTTAGATTGTTGATGGGCTTGATATCCTCTTGCCTCTGGTACGCGGTACATTTAAATGGTGGTGGATCACGGGTGATTTGCATGAACATTTTGAGCATCATCCCTCAATATTTCTTCACCTTCTACCACAGATTTATTTTCATCATGGATTTTCTTTGAATTGGAGAGTTGGGACTGATTCATTGGTTTCATTATCATCATCCACCCTTTAAATTGGATGTGTTCACACTTCCTTTTTTTTCTCTTTTTTTACATACTTCTCGTATATGTGGTTCAAATACACTATTAATTATTCACTTACGGTCATATGATAAATGTTTACACATGCACTTGGTTTTATGATTGACTGATTGTAATATTGGTCTTTGATGTTGTAGCGCAGCTGTTTATTGTATTTCTACAAATGGAGTTGGGGATTTGGTCAGAATCAATGGTGTTATTAATGTTGAGGAGCACAGGCAGATATGTATCCATCATGCTATACTATCAGGGAGGCATGTGATTGGCCCCAAATTTATTCTGCAACAGGACGACAGCTTAAAGAAGAACAAGGAGTCCCGGGAATTGATGATTTGGCCCCCACAAAGCCCTGATTTCAACATTATTGAGTCTATCTGGCATTACATGAAGACATAGAAAGATTTGAGGCAGCCTATATCCACAGAAGTTCTGTGGTTAGTTCTCCAAAAAGTCTGGAAGAAACTACCTGCCGAGTTTCTTCAAAAACTGTGTGCCTAGAAAAATGTATGCTGTTTTTAAGACAAAGGGTGGCCACACCAAATATTTATCTAATTTGGATTTCTTTCCTAATCATTTATTTTATACGTTAGTAATTAATAAAAATAAACTATTAACACTTCTATTTCTGAAAGCATTCTTAATTTACAGCATTTTTTCACACCTGCCTAAAACTTTTACTTTTTTTTTCCCTTTCAAATGATACAGCAACCTGCTGCACACAAATGTAGCTACCAGAACAAAGTGTCAGCAAAATGAACTAATGCGTTTGGATCGACAAACTTAAAATAAAAATAAAAAATTGTATCAACGCAAATTAAAAACTACCCCACCCACCCTAAAATAAAAGCCTAAAAAATCACCACCAAAGCGTAAGCCTGTATTTGTTTTTTTTTATATTTATATTTTTTTGAATAAGATAATAATCATCATAATCCAGCCATGCTGTAGGTTTGCAACTTCCCCAAGAAAGGCCAGACCTTCTAGGCAAAAATAGTAGTGCAATATAAAAAAATACACAAAGCACAGTGAATTACAATGGCATAATGCATCATAGTGTAGTAGTAGAGTAGTACACAATAAAGGTGACGATTCCTAAGAATTTTTCATATATATTTTAGCTGTAATGGACTTTAGGTCCTGAAGAAGGTGGTGGAAACAGGAGTGAAATGTGAATTGAAATCAGGAGACTGAAATGCCCCTGTTGTCTGCGAACTATCCCATTGGTCATGAAATTTGGAAGCTGTGAGATGGGCTTTAGCCTATGAGAATTCCAGCAGGAGATGAATAACATCTTGTAGGTGAGGTGGTTGTGTGGTTTTCCATTGTCTTGCAACAGCTAGTCTGGCAGCAATGAGGGTATAAATTGTGAATGACTGTATACGATAAGACAAGGCCTAGATGCCTACTCTTAGGAGAGCCATGTACAGTGTGAAAGTCATCGGAGCATGAGTTGCTGATACAAGAAAAGTGTTGGCCATCGCCCAGAACCTGGTGATGATAGTGCAGGACCACCATATGTGGGGTAAAGTTCCTGGGTGATCAAAGTTGCGCCAGCATTTTGCCAAATAATCTGGGAATATGGAGGCGAGCCTGAAGGGAGTATAGTACCACCAATGAAATACAGTCATGCTCAAAATTGTTGGCACCCCAGAAATTTTTCCAGAAAATCTAGTATTTCTCACAGAAAAGTATTGCAGTAACACATGTTTTGCTATACACATGTTTATTCCCTTTGTGTGTATTGGAACAAATCAAAAAAAGGGAGGAAAAAAAGCAAATTGGACATAATGTCACACAAAACTTCAAAAATGGGCTGCTCAAAATTCTTGGCACCCTTTAAAAATTGTGGATAAATAAGATTGTTTCAAGCATATGATGCTCCTTTAAACTCACCTGGGGCAAGTAACAGGTGTGGGCAATATAAAAAAAACACCTGAAAGCAGATAAAAAGGAGAGAAGTTCACTTAGTCTTTGCATTGTGTGTCTGTGTGTGCCACACTAAGAATGGACAACAGAAAGAGAAAAAGAGAAGTGTCTGAGGACTTGAGAACCAAAATTGTGAAAAAATATCAACAATCTCAAGGTTACAAGTCCATCTCCAGAGATCTATATTTGCCCCTGTGTACACAGTGTGCAACATTATCAAGAAGTTTTCAACCAATGGCACTGTAGCTAATCTCTTTGGGCATGGACAGAAGAGAAAAAATTGATGAAAGGTTGCAACGCAGGATAGTCCGGATGGTGGATAAGCAGACCCAAACAAGTTCCAAAGAAGTTCAAGCTGTCCTGCAGGTTCAGGGAACATCAGTGTCAGCACGAACTATCCGTCGACATTTAAATGAAATGAAACGCTATGACAGGAGACCCAGGAGGACCCCACTACTGACACAGAGACATAAAAAAGCAAGACTACAGTTTGCCAAAATGTACTTGAGTAAGCCAAAATCCTTCTGGGAAAACGTCTTGTGGACAGATGAGACCAAGATAGAGCTTTTTGGTAAAGCACATCATTCTACTGTTTACCAAAAACGGAATGAGGCCTACAAAGAAAAGAACACAGTACCTACTGAGAAATATGGTGGAGGTTCATTGAAATTTTGGGGTTGTTTTGCTGACTCTGGCACTGGGTGCCTTGAATGTGTGCAAGGCATCATGAAATTTGAGGATTAATAAAGGATTTTGGGTCGCACTTTAGAGCCCAGTGTCAGAAAGCTGGGTTTGCGTCCGAGATCTTGGGTCTTCCAGCAGGAAAATGACCCCAAACATATGTCAAAAAGCACCCAGAAATGGATGGCAACAAAGCGATGGAGAGTTCTAAACTGGCCAGCAATGAGTCCAGATCTAAATCCCATTGAACACCTGTGGAGAGATCTTAAAATTGCTGTTGGGAAAAGGCGCCCTTCCAATAAGAGAGACCTGGAGCAGTTTGCAAAGGAAGAGTGGTCCAAAATTCCGGGTGAGAGGTGTAAGAAGCTTATTGATGGTTATAGGAAACGACTGATTTCAGTTATTTTTTCCAAAGGGTGTGCAACCAAATATTAAGTTAAGGGTGCCAAGAATTTTGAGCAGCCCATTTTTGAAGTTTTGTGTGACATTATGTCCAATTTGCTTTTTTTCCTCCCTTTTTTTGATTTGTTCCAATACACACAAAGGGAATAAACATGTGTATAGCAAAACATGTGTTACTGCAATACTTTTCTGTGAGAAATACTTGATTTTCTGGAAAAATTTCTGGGGTGCCAACAATTTCGAGCATGACTGTATCTTTTGCAAGGATTCCCAGTGTGAGAGGTATTTTACATTTTTTTAAATGTGGGGTATCATAGAGTGGTAGAGATGGTGAAGTTAAGGAGGTTATCACAGTATCATAGATATCAATTTATTTTGTAGGTCAGGTTGGAGGAGCAGATGGTAGATGAATGAGTTTCCCTTGCCTTAAAAGTCCAGTTTCGGGAGCACTAGACTTGAGATATTCCTGACTTGGAGGTATTTAAAGAAGTCCAAGTATTTTGAGCAGAGTTCGGAGAAAGTTACATAGTTACATAGTTACATAGTTACATAGTTAGTCAGGTTGAAAAAAGACAAAGTCCATCCAGTTCAACCATAAAAATAAAAAAAATATCGTGCAATCCCATATACCCAATTCTATACCCACAGTTGATCCAGAGGAAGGCAAAAAACCCCAGCAGAGCATGATCCAATTTGCTACAGCAGGGGAAAAAATTCCTTCCTGATCCCCCGAGAGGCAATCGGATTTACCCTGGATCAACTTTACCTAGAACTGTTAGTACTCAGTTATATTATGTACATTTAGGAAAGTATCCATGCCTTTCTTAAAGCAATCTACTGAGCTGGCCAGAACCACCTCTGCAGGGAGTCTGTTCCACATTTTCACAGCTCTTACTGTGAAGAAACCTTTCCGCATTTGGAGATGAAATCTTTTTTCTTCTAGACGTAAAGAGTGCCCCCTTGTTCTCTGTGTTGACCGTAAAGTGAATAACTCATCACCAAGATCAATATATGGACCCCTTATATATTTGTACATGTTAATCATATCCCCCCTTATTCCCCTCTTCTCAAGGGTGAATAAATTCAGCTCCTCTAATCTTTCTTCATAGCTGAGCTCCTCCATGCCTCTTATCAGTTTGGTTGCCCTTCTCTGCACTTTCTCCAGTTCCCCGATATGCTTTTTGAGAACTGGTGCCCAAAACTGAACTGCGTATTCCAGATGATGCATTTCTCCCCTATAAAGAGGTCTCCAACATGTCAGATACCTGCCATAACCCAATTTTTTAGTGATAGGTCAGTGGTGATGAATTCCATCAAAGCAAGTAGAAGTATTTAAAGAAGATGTTTCAGGCATACCTCTGCAGACGTGTGGGATGGCAGACCAGATTTTTATGGTTGCTGTAACAGAACTGAAATTTGAGCGCTTAGGTTCAGGATACAGGGGTAAGGTGAAAAAACACCAACTGTAGTGTTTGGAGCACCACTTGTTCAATTTGTAGTCAGGACTATAGTGTATCTCACTGTAGGACAGGACTCAGGGACTTTGGCAGAATGTCTGGGTGATTTTGGATGATTCACTGGGGTATTTTCAAGGTCCCAGTTGTGGAGCAACTTGAAACCCTCATTTGTGGAGAGCATAGGCACTAGTTGGTTCTGGCACATCACTAAAGATTTGGTAGGATAGCCCCAATGATAAGGAATGCCTCAATCTCATAAGATTGTGCTGATAGGTGAGCATTCCTTGTGTCTTTGAGCAGTGGCAAACGGTAGCTCTGCAAAGAGGGAGATCTGCAAATATGGCTTTAGCAGTGAGGGAGATGCTCTGGCAGATGCTATGATTTGTTCTTTAACATGGAAGAAATGTACATGGACTAAGATATCTCTGGGGATTGAAGACTGTAGATATTTGGGGTTTAACAATACTATGTGCTTGATTGATAGTAAGGTCAATCAGAGACAAGGAGGGGAAAAGTGTGGTAAAGAGCTGTTGCAGGTAAGGTGTTAAATCTGTGTTTTTAATTGACTCAGGAATACCACAAAACTTTAATTTGTTTCTCCTTAATCTGTCTTCCAGGCCAGAGATTTTAGATTTGACCTGCTGGAGCTCCTCAGTGTGGTAATGTTGTGAATCAACCAGTTCATTGTAAGAACTTGCATATGCCTCCATATGTCTTTCAATCTGATCAGCTTGTTCCTCCACACAATATGATCAGCTCATTCCTCCACATGATAAAGCCTGATCTGTATGTGTGAAATGGAGGAACGCAGTTCTCTTTGAAGATTTTTGTGCAGTGAAAACAGCATATATTTATTCCTGAGTCATGCAGAATTCCTGTTATTTATACCATCCCGAAGATTCACAAAGACAAAGTGAACCCACCAGGAAGACCCATCGTAAATGGGATAGATTCTTTTACTTTGAGAATGGGACAATATCTCGACCATTTCATTCAACTTGTGGTACAACAAACAAAGGCATATCTCAAGGACACAAAGCATGTACTTCAACTGTTGGAAAAAATCCCAGTATTAGAAGGAAGAATATTAGCAACGGCCGATGTATCATCTCTCTACACCATTGTGCAACACCATCAAGCATGTGAATCAACCAAATGGCTGCTAAGAGAACACAGCACACTGATATGTAAACAGAGAAGATACTTCAAATGATCAAATGTATAGAATTTTGCCTGAAGTATAACTACTTCTGGTATGATCAAGCCTATTACAAACAAACAAACCACTGGTATAGCCATGGGTGCAAAATTTGCGCCCAGTGTAGCTAATGCCTTTATGGTTCAGTGGGAAGAGGACTTTTTATAAAATATATATTGACAACCTGATAATTTTATGGAATGGAAGTAGAGATTCACTGGAATTTTTTTTATCCAAGTTAAATAACAACGATAAGAATATTAGGCTCACATGGAACATCGATGAGAAACATATACCGTACATTTTCTAGATCTAGACATCAGCCTCGAAGGGAAAAAATTGTTTACAAAAACCCATTTTAAGAATGTAGATCAGGTATATGCAATTAGCGGACCTCCAGCTGTTTCCAAACTACAAGTCCCATCATGCCTCTGCATCTGGGTGTCATGCTTGATGCTGTCAGAGTCTCGCTATGCCTCATGGGACTTGTAGTTTGGCAACAGCTGGAGGTCTGCTAATTGCATATCCCTGATGTAGATGCTAACAGCTATTTATCCATGAATAGCTGCCATTTTAAACCTTGGCTATACAGTATACCAAAGGGTCAACTAATAAGAATTAAAAGGAACTACACAAAAGATGAAGATTTTATGACTCAGGCAACACTCGTTGGAAACAGGTTTAAAGACAAAGGGTACACGGATGTATTTGTATAGAATCAAATTGACCTTGTGAGTAGAATGGCTAGAACATCTATGTTACAGATCAACAACAATAGAAACCAGTATAATTCCTAAGCTCCCTGTTTAATATTGGACTATAGTATCCATCATAAAGAAATAGAAAAATTAGTAAAACGACACTGGCACATACTGAAGAGTGATAGAGACATAAAGAGTATCCTTCCGGAAAAATCTAAAATTGAGAGCTCCAACACTCAGAGATATAATTGCAAAAAATGTAGTAGAACCACCTCCCACTAGGGAATATTCCTTCTTTCATGAAACCTCAAAAGAAACAAATGGAATTTGTAGCCACTAGTACTGGACAATCTTTTCCGATTAAGGATTTCATAAGTTGCCACACAGAGGGTGTGGTGTATGTCCTTCAATATAGTTGCAACCTACAATATGTGGGAAGAGCTAAAAGTACTTTGAAGATTAGAATTAAGGAGCATGTCCAAAACATTTTGAATGGTTTTCCTAAACATAATGTATCGAGGCACTTTGCACAAGTCCATAACAAAGACCCCACACACTTACAGTTTGGGGGATAGAAAAATATAACAAATCATGGAGGGGGGGGGACACAAGGTGAGGACTATAAATCAGAAAGAGTCTAAATGGATACATACTTTGAGGACCCTCTTGCCGGAGGGCCTCAATGTTGAATTCAACCTTTACTGCCTTTTAAGGCATGTATATTTAGATATATGTGATATTATGCCTGGCACTTCATTTCCGGCTACACCATCAGTCTCTTATAGTCTTTTGGGAAAACTTCCCAATTTATACATTAGGTAATTCATTACCAGATTTCATACGTGTTTATTTCCTTATTTCCACTATAGACCCAATATTGATCCATTTGATAATATATATTTTATATTTTATATTTCTCATTTACTTAATGGCCGTAATATTTGCAGGAATTTCTTAGTTTTATATCTATTCGCATATTACCTTTTTGTGCACAGACACTTTGGTACACTATTACAATGTCTGTTTACATATGGATCACAGAGCAGTGGTTAATTTTGTTGCTATTTTCTCTATTCCTTTTTTAAATGTAAGCATAGGGTTTTGATGGCTATTTAGACATTATCTTTAATTAAATAGCTGTCTAATAATATCTTGCCCTTATACATACACTTCTTTTTTTATTATTAATTTGTAACTCTAGTCTAACCTACAAAATGGCTACGATATTGTAGGAGAAATCACTTTTTAGGAAATGGCCGATAGTTAGCTACCTGTTTGAGATTGTGCCTCCATATATAAATCACGTGGTCTAGTACACATTTTACAAGTTTTATCTAACTAAGAAAATGGCCGCTCTCTTTGTGGAGTCATTGCCTTCAACAAAATGGTCATTCATCAATTTCCTGCTACTATACATAAATTTCCTGACATAACGCATACTTAACTATACGCGTTACGTCACGTCACGTTTTGCGTAGGACATGGTCAGAAGTAAGGAATGGACCGTAAGTGACGTGAGAGGCGTCTGTAACACAGCTGTTTTATTCAATGCGCTTTTTTAACCTTTTGTAAGCTTCCATTTGTCTTTCAATAAATCTTTGATTGTTTAAATATACTGCACTATGGGAGGCATTTATTTCGTTCCCACATGTCATCTGGAATCCTGAGGGAAATATCGAGAGCCAATAGCCAGGAGTCTGGAAGTGGAGGATCACCATCACCAGGGATATCCTTAAGGCTGATTCATCATTTTATGGAGGTGAAGCCTCGTACACACGGCCGAGATTCTCGTCGAAGAAAACATGTCGTTTTTTTCGACGAGATTCTTGGACAAGAAACTTGTCTCGGCCGAGTGTACAGACGCTCGATTCAAAGAACCCGCGGTTCTTTGAATGGAGCGTAAGCGGTGACGTCATCGACTACGACGAGCATGCGCTCGTCACATTCGATGTCGTCGCCGCCATCTTGGTATACCCTATCTATGCCTAGGAAGCTACCGCGCATGCGTCGAATTCATTTCGAACATGCGCGGGCTTCCCGGAGGACAGGTAAGTGTACACACACTCACTTTTCTCGTCGAGAAACATGCCGACGAGAATCTCGACGAGAAAATAGAGAGCAGGTTCTCTATTTTCTCATCGAGATTACTTGTCGGTTTTCTTGACGAGAAACCATACACACGAACAAATTTCTCGGCAAGACATCTCTGCCAGCAAGTTTCTTGCTGGTTCTTGCCGAGAAACTCGGTCGTGTGTACGAGGCCTGAGAGTTTTGTGAGCACTGAGCAGCTGTGTGAAGTTTCAGCATCACTCGTTTTAAGGGGATCGTTTTTGAAGGACTATTTATTTACTCACTCAATTTTGCATGATGTTTTTGGACTTTTTATTTTAACCACTTTGCACCTTGCACTTTATTAGTGGTGATAAAATTTAGTTTGTCACTTTTCAACATCATATGTTTATATATACATATTCATATTCACTTGCTGTTTATGTTGAGAAATTGCACTGAGCACTAGATACACATTTATTATTGTTTGTTCTTTGTGAACATTCTAGATTCAGCAGCAGTTTCATTTATCACATGTGGTAGTTTTATTGATTTTTACTCAATTAGTAGCGCGGGGGAACCACACCACTTAAGCATATATTTAAGTGTGTGTTAAGATACAGGAACCTCTGAGGCAGGCATGGTGGTTTGTGTTTCTGCTCCCTCACCCCCTGTGTAGTCAGCCTGTGTTTCTGTCCTGTGCTGTTTCTTTCTTACAGGTGCCTTGTTACAATCATAGGTAGAAGATGAGGCTTCCCTCTTCACTCTGATCTTAGGGTGAGAAGTGGAACAGGCAGAGGGTGTGGTAGAAGAACCCTCGATTGCAGACAAGATGTCAGCACGGTGTCTGAGAAGCTGTGCTGAGGTCATGGCTCTGACTGGCTCTCTGCATTAGTGCCATCTGGGAGTCCAATTCTGGCTTGTTGAAGAATTCAGTAAGCTGGTGGGGTCCAGGGGGCTTAGTTTTCTTTTAGACATATCCCTGGGTAACTCTGGCAGTTGTTGTCTCCAGCTGAATGCAGGTAAAACTTGTAGTATCACTGTGTGGCTCCTGAGAAAACATCTGGTAAAGAGCAGCCAAGCCAGGTAATGGTTGGCAAAGAACTAATAATCGAAACTGGATGTGGTGTATCTGGATTTTGCCAAAGCATTGGATACAGTTACCCATAAACGCTTAATTTACAAATTTACAAAGGTTTGTTGCCATGGACAATAATGTTTGTACCTGGATAAAGAACTGGTTAGAGGGACGGGTCCAAAGAGTTATGATAAACAGTTTGTACTCAGAATGGTCTGGAGTTGTGACCGGGGTACCTCAAGGCTCTGTCCTGGGACCAATTCTGTTTCATTTATTCATAAATGATTTAGAGGTTGATATAAATAACTAAATTTCAGTGTTTGCTGATGATGCAAATTTAAGCAGGGCAATAACTTCCCAGCAGGATACAGAAACTTTACAACAAGGGACATACAATAAAGGGATGGTCGACAACTTGTAAGACCGCTGCGCAAATACGGTGTGACAGAAAGTATTGCAACAACTGCCATTTTATTCTCTAGGGTGTTAGAAATATATATATATAATGTTTGGGGGTTCTACGTAATTTTCTAGCAAAAAAAAACAGTTTTTAACTTGTAAACAACAAATCTCAGAAAGAGGCTCGGTCCTTAAGTGATTAAAAGTACCATTTCAGTGTTTGCAGATGACACCAAGCTATGCAGTGGAATAACGTCCTTACAAGATCTCTCCAACTTACAAGCCAACCTCAATGCACTGTTAAATTGGGCAACTTTGTGGCTAATGAGGTTTAATGTTAATAAATGTAAAGATATGTACTTGGGGGGCTAAGAATATTCATGCATCATACATAATACATAGAAGGGGTATAAAACAGGGGGAATCAATGGTGGAGAAGGATCTGGGTGTTTTGGTAGATTATAAGCTCAATAATAGCATGCAAAGCCAAGCTGCGGTTTCCAAAGCGAGCATAATCCTTTCTTGTATTAAGAGAGGTTTGGACTCCAGAGAGTCATCTGGAATATGCAGTTCAGTTTTGGGCACTAGTTCTCAAAAAGGATATCGGGGAACTGGAGAAAGTGCAGAGAAGGGCAACCAAACTGATAAGAGGCATGGAGAAGCTCAGCTATGAGGAAAAATTGGAGGAACTTAATTTATTCTCTCTTGATTAAGGGGGGATATGATCAACATGTATAAATACATAAGGGGTCCATATCATGAACCTGGTGTTGAGTTATTCACTTTAAGGTCATCACAGAGGACAAGGGGGCATCTGGAGTAAAAGAGATTTAATCTCCAGATACAGAAAGGTTTCTTCACAGTAAGAGCTGTGAAAATGTGGAATATACTCCCTCAAGAGCTGCTTCTGGCTAGCTTAGTAGATTGCTTTAAAAAAGGACTGGATTTTTTCCTAAATGTACATAATATAACTGGATACTAAGATTTGTAGGTAAAGTTGATCTAGGGAATATCCGATGGCCTCTTGGGGGGGTCAGGAAATGTTTTTCCCCCTGCTGAAGCAAATTGGATCATGCTTTACTGTTTTTTTTTTGCCTTCCTCTAGATCAACTGTGGGTATAGAATTGTATGATATTTTTTGGGTTGAACTAGATGGACTTGTGTCTTGTTTTCAACCTGAGTAACTATGTAACTATATGTATGCGTTCACCTCTGCACGTTAGCAGAGGGGTCAGGGGCACTTTAATTTTTTTTATCCATTTTATAGAAAAAAATTATAATCTTATTAATTGATTACTTTTATTCCTATCTCAAGAAATGTAAACGCCCTTTGTGATAAAAATAAGACATGACATGTCCTCTTTATGGAGACATTTGCCCTAACCAGAAGTGACACAAATGCTCGTCGCTTCCAGAGAGGAACCGGAGGGCAGTGGGGGGAACCCCCTTCCGCCGCCTGTAAAAGCAATCTAGCTACTAGCCACTAGGATTGCTTTTACTTTGTAAGGCATCGCCAACTCTAAAAAAACAATACAGGGTTTATGGCTGACAGTTGCAGCCATAACCCCGGTATAACCACTTGCAATCAATTACGTACATGCATGTGATTTGGCAGCAAGTGGTTACTGACTTATAAGATTATAATTCTACCACTTTACAAAAGTCTGGTCAAGCCACATCTTGAGTATGCCATTCAGTTCTGGTCACCAGTTCTCAGGAAGGATCTGCTGGAACTGAAGAAAATCCGGAGAAGGACAATATAGCTAATGTAGCCACCCGGTCCCGCTCCCTTGGTTTTAAGGGACCGGACTGGTTTTTTTATTTTCTAGGGTCTGCAACGAGTTACCTCCCCCGAGTGTATCCTTTAGCTCTGTTGTCTAGGCAAACAATAATCTCCAGGAATAAGGCCATTGTCCACACTTGAGTAAAACCTAATCAGCAAGGCTTTATTCTTTTTGAGTCAACACGAACAGAGGAAGAGCAGAAGTTGAAAGAAGTAGGGGAAGGTTCAGGCACGCAACACTTAAGTTCAGTATCTACACTCGTCGTCACTCAAGCCTGAGTGGGTATTGCTCACCCGGATAGTCCCTATGAGAGCGGTCCTAGCAGCCGGGATAGAGCACAGACATCAGAGATGATGAATCCCGTCTAGGTAAGTCTCCAGGCCTCTCCCCGAGATAGCAGTACCGTCGCTAATCTCCGCCGGGACTAAACCTCCCCTGGACTCCTTTCCTAAAGATGGGCCCCCTTCAAGCGGGCAGCCTGGGATCCTTCTCTGAAGCGTAGGCTCTAGTCAGCGGAGCTGGGCCTATAATGCAGCAACAGGAACTCGGTCTGAAGGTGCCCGAGGCCTAAACACCTTCGCGCACCTCGTGCCATGCGGCTACGAGGCACACTCACTGGACCAGAGGTCCCCCTTGAACGCCTTGGGGTCCCCCTGGAATTGCCTCACGCCAAAAGGCGTCTGCCCCTTTTGTACCCTCTCCCAGCATGCACAGCGGGTAGACCAGGCCCACTGCACGGCAGCCGAGAGAGAACACCCAAGGTGCTGTGATAACCCCTGTAGTTTAACCTATGCCGGCAGTGACAGTGCCACCTGCAGGCAACGGAGAACACTACAGCCGGGCAGTATCACACCCAGAGCAGAACAACAATTGAATCATAATTGGTCTGAGCCCAATTATCGGCTCAGACTACCCTTAAATTTCCACATAGCTCCCCCAAATATTTTGGGGGGCGCTACACTAATAAGAAGACTTGAGGACCTCAATTACAGGGAATAAATACAAGCATTAACTTATTCTCCCTGGAGAAAAGATCCTTCAGAGGGGTTATCTCAATGGTGATTCAGTTTCAGGTTACTTAGGGGAAAAAAAAGATATTTGCCAGCACACCATGGATCGACAAAAAGTAGCATCCAAACAGGTAATTTATTGCATGATCACAACATAAGAAGAGTGCAACGTTTCGGAGTCACGCAGGACCACTTTTTGTCGATCCATGGTGTTCTGGTAAATATCTATTTTTTGACTTGAACCAGTATCCAGCTGGTTGTTGCTGCAGCACCAAAACTTTGGGAGCTTATCCAGGAAAGTGTGCGATTGGAATATGAAGTATTAGGTTACTTAAGGGAACACGTGGTCACTCAATGATCTTAGACAAGAAGCGGTTTAACCTTAAATTGCGAAGGAGGTTTTTTACCGTCAGAGCAGTAAGGGTGTGAAACTGCCTACCACAGTTGGTGGTGTCTGCGGGGAATGTTGACAATTTCAATAAACTCTAGATGAGCATCTAAGCAAATGTTATATACAGGGATATGGGAAATTATATTGGCATAAACACACATGAACCTGCACATCCACAACTACACAGGTTGAACTGGATGGACTGGTGTCTTTATTTAACCTTACCAACTATGATACTATGTAGCTATGTAAACTTATTGCTGACACTACTGTAGCAATTCACAGTAAAACTTTGCTCATTAATCATAATCTCTCCCTATCCTCTCCCTACAGAATATATGCTTATATCTATAAATAAAGATTGTTATAGCAAATAACTTAAGCATAATGCCGCGTACACTAGACCGTTTTTAATGTCATTGAAAAAAACAAAGTTTTTCTCGACATGATTCTTCTCAAGCCTGCCTTGCCTACACACTATCGTGAAAAAAAATGCTCAAGCAAAGCGCAGTGACGTACAACACATACGACGGCACTATAAAGGGGAAGTTCCATTCGAATGGCGCCACCCTTTGGGCTGCTTTTGCTGATCCTCGTGTTAGTAAATTTTGGTGAGAGACGATTCGCGCTTTTCAGCCTCGTGCTCTTCAGTCTGTTACAGCGTGACAAATGTGCTATCTCCATTACGAACGCTAGTTTTACCAGAACAAGCGCTCCCGTCTCATCACTTGCTTCTGAGCATGCGCGTTTTTTTCACGTCTTTAAAGCCTACGACGAGAAATTCCAAATTTTTAATGCCCATTTTTCACGTCGTGAAAACTGCTCTGGAGCCCACACATGATAGTTTTTAATGACCAAATAAAAAAATTGCATTTTTCTCGTCATGAAAAACGGTCGTGTGTACGCGCAGGGCCGGCCCTACCATGGGACCCGATGGGACCATTGTCCCAGGCAGCAGGTTCTGAGAGGCGGCACATTGACGCCCATAAATACAGTAATCCCGCCCAATCGGGCTCCGCTACGCCCACCCGCGCCGCTCTTCATCCCACTATGTGGATGGCCCAGCGCCGCTGCTATTAGAAGTATTGGCAGACCATTCGCTGCCATAACCGCACAGCTGGCCGCCCGCCCATCCTCTCCACGGCTCCCCCCCCATCCTCTCCACGGCTCCCCCTCTATGCTGCTGATGAAAAAGTCAGCTGACGAACAACAACGTAAAGGGGGAGGAGCTTTCGGCTGAGCAGAGACCCCATGATGGAAGAGGGATTGCTATAGGCGCGGCTGACACTGAGAGAAAGTAAGTGTCACTAATCCCATCTCCACCACCCCTGCCTGTGTCTAACCTCCCCTACCACCCCTGCCTGTGTCTAATCCTCCCTACCACCCCTGCCTGTGTCTAACCCCCCTACCACCCCTGCCTGTGTCTAATCTCCCTACCACCCCTGCCTGTGTCTAACCCCCCTACCACCCCTGCCTGTGTCTAATCTCCCTACCACCCCTGCCTGTGTCTAACCCCCCTATCACCCCTGCCTGTGTCTAATCCCCCTACCACCCCTGCCTGTGTCTAACCCCCCTACCACCCCTGCCTGTGTCTAACCCCCCTACCACCCCTGCCTGTGTCTAATCCCCCTACCACCCCTGCCTGTGTCTAATCCCCCTACCACCCCTGCCTGTGTCTAACCTCCCTACCACCCCTGCCTGTGTCTAATCCCCCTACCACCCCTGCCTGTGTCTAACCTCCCTACCACCCCTGCCTGTGTCTAATCCCCCTACCACCCCTGCCTGTGTCTAATCCCCCTACCACCCCTGCCTGTGTCTAATCCCCCTACCACCCCTGCCTGTGTCTAATCCCCCTACCACCCCTGCCTGTGTCTAATCCCCCTACCACCCCTGCCTGTGTCTAACCTCCCTACCACCCCTGCCTGTGTCTAACCCCCCTACCACCCCTGCCTGTGTCTAACCCCCCTACCACCCCTGCCTGTGTCTAATCCCCCTACCACCCCTGCCTGTGTCTAATCCCCCTACCACCCCTGCCTGTGTCTAATCTCCCTACCACCCCTGCCTGTGTCTAACCCCCCTACCACCCCTGCCTGTGTCTAATCATCCCTACCACCCCTGCCTGTGTCTAACCTCCCTACCACCCCTGCCTGTGTCTAACCCCCCTACCACCCCTGCCTGTGTCTAACCCCCCTACCACCCCTGCCTGTGTCTAACCCCCCTACCACCCCTGCCTGTGTCTAACCCCCCTACCACCCCTGCCTGTGTCTAATCCCCCTACCACCCCTGCCTGTGTCTAACCTCCCTACCACCCCTGCCTGTGTCTAATCCCCCCTACCACCCCTGCCTGTGTCTAATCCTCCCTACCACCCCTGCCTGTGCCTAACCTCCCTACCACCCCTGCCTGTGTCTAATCTCCCTACCACCCCTGCTTGTGTCTAACCTCCCCTACCACCCCTGCTTGTGTCTAACCTCCCTACCACCCCTACCTGTGCCTAACCTCCCTACCACCTCTGCCTGTGTCTAATCTCCTCTACCACCCCTGCCTGTGTCTAACCTCCCCTCCCCCCTCACCACAACCGCCGCTGCCTCTGTCTGAACCCCACCACCACTATTACGTGGAAATCTGACTTCCTAATAAATGTAATTTTGTTTTTTATTGTCATAATATAAAATAATAAATGTGGGGGCCTTTTGGTGGGCGTGATTATTATTATTATTTTTTTTTGGGGGGGGGCGGTAGGGAGGAGGGGGGCAGCATTTTGATCCTGGGCCCAGGCAGCACAATGTCTTGGGCTGGCCCTGTGTACGCGGCATAATAATTTTGTGAATTGACACCAAAGAGATATGTGGTTGGAAGCACAAATACATAATGTCCTTCATCTGCCTTAGAATTTACCTCTGTCAATACAGCTGTTGCCAAGAATCTTAACTGCATGATTGTCCGCAGATCAGACAAGTCTCCATGTAAGTAATCAAGAGGATCAAAAAACGAAAAATTGTCAGTTTTCCTGATTCATTGAACAATAATAATAAATATTCCAGTATGTACATATTCCTTTCACCATAAGTTTTATCTAATATTTTTCACAGACAAGAAGGGGAGTAAAAATTTTTTTTTTAAAATAACACGATTTGTCTTAGGTGCAAAAGAACACACAACTGTTTCATGTAGTAAAATAAGCGAGTATAACAAAACAAAAAATGAAGAAGAAATAAACGGATGTAAATCACAGCATCATGTACCCAAGGTACCCTGTAACATGTATATATATATTAATTTTGGGGAATTGTGGAATTTTAACCTTGTGATACTACTTGATACCAATGTTATTATGTTTAACTGTTTCAGAACTTGAGATTATGTTTGTATATACATGTATATGAACTAATAAACATCTTGTTATATTCACCAATCTATTCATTTGCAACCACGTGCTTCATATAAAGTCCCAACCCTTCTGCTCCTTTTATCATGTACCCAGGGTAGCCTTTAGTTATGCAGCATTCCTGCTGGGAATAAGACAACGAGGTTGAGAATTGAGAAAAAAGTAAGAGAAAGAACTAAGTACTGTATTTATCGGCGTATAACACGCACAGGCATATAACACGCACCTTAACTTTAGGAGGGAAGCTTCATGGAAAAAACTTTCCACTGCCCCCTGCATAGTACACAGCCCCCCGGCATAATACACAGACCCCTGCATAATACACAGCCCCCTGCATAGTACACAGCCCTCTGCACAACACACAGCCCCCTTTCATTATAAACCCCCCCTACACTCCAAGTCTCCTGGGACAGCGCTGCCTGCATACTCTAAAGTTGAGAAAACGTCACTGTCAGCCCCTTCTCATACACCTCTTCTCTTGTGTCACTCTCATTGTAAATCAAAGCTTCTAAATACCTCCATTAATGCAAGACCTGGTCATGTGACTGCTCTACTCTCTTTCATGGATGGACACGTGACTGTTCTCCTCATGAAATCAAAAGCTACACTCGAGGAGGAGGCACAGCGGGAGGAGGAGAGCGGCCACAACGAGCAGCGTTAATTGAAGGATTTAGAGGCTTAGATTTACATTGAGATTTACACAGACGGAGCGGTATATGACAAAGGGCTGGCAATAATAATCTGAACTTTAACTCCTTGAGGCCCGCGCTATAGCCAAATGACGGCTTCAGCGCGGACCTGAAAATCTGGGAGGCCGTCAATAGACGGCCTCCCCTTTCCTCGTTCCCGAGCGCGCAGCGGGGAAATTCAATGCTGCCCGTGACCCTTGGACACAACCAATTACAGATCGCAGTGAATGGCCAATCAGAGTGGCCATTTACTATGCGATCTGGAGGTCCAATGAGAGATGATCTCAATGTAAACATATGAGATCATCTCTCATTGCCGGCTCTCCCTCCTCACACAGAGACCACGTGTGAGGAGGAAGAGCGATCTGATACATTGTATTCACAGTGAGTGAATTTTCAAGTGTCCATACAGTGCCCATACAGTGCCCACTTGTGCCTATACAGTGCCCACCTGTGCCTATACAGTGCCCACCTGTGCCAGTCTGTTACCACCTGTGACGTCAGTGATCTGTGCAATCAGTGCCCACCTGTGCCACCTCATCAGTGCCTACCTGTGCCACCTCAGTGCCAATCAGTGCCCACCTGTGCTAATCAGTGCCCATCTGTGCAATCAGTCAGTGCACATCTGTGCCGCCTCATCAGTGCCCATCTGTTCCGCCTCATCATTGCCCATCTGTTCCACCTCATCAGTGCCCATATTATCCACCTCATCAGTGCACATCTGTGCCGCCTCATCAGTGCCCATCAGTGAAGGCTTAGCACACATCTGTGTAGTCACACCACCACCAGCAACCATGTCAAAAAGATTATTTTCCGCTGAGGAGGCATACCAAATCCTTTCCACGCCCGACGAGAGCAACGTGGAGCTCTCTCTTTCAGATTCCCTTTCCAATTCCAATTCTGAGTCGGACGTCAATTATGAGCCAGTCCTCAGTAGTGCAACACTGAGTGACTCAGAGGAGGAAGCTAGCCGGCCCGCCAAACGAAGGCGTTCTGGTGAAGAGGCAGTGCCATCCACCAGCACCGCAGTGCCATCCACCAGCACCGCAGTGCCTCGGCAAAAGAGGCAAGGACCCATGCCAGCCTTCCCTATGCCCTTCAGAACCCCTTGTGGCTTCCTCCTTATTCAGGAGAAGCCAACATTCCCCCTTTCACTGCCCAGACAGGAGTCCAGGTGGACAATTTTTCCCCAATCGATATTTTTGATCTTATTTTTACAGAGGACATGCTATCCAACATTGTGACCCAGTGCAATCTATATGCCCAACAATTTATTTTGAACAATCCTACAGCATATTATTCCCGTCCTTACGAGTGGAGAGACCTAACAGTGGAATAGTTGAAGATTTTTTAAGGCCTCACTTTTTGTATGGGACTCAACCCAAAAAACACTTTGCGTTCCTTTTGGTCAAAACGCCCCATCTACCATATGCCAATATTCTCCAACGTAATGCCCAGAACCAGATACTTCATGATAATGAGATTCCTACATTTTAACGATAACACCCAGTGCCTTGCCCGAAATCACCCAAATTTTGACAGGCTTTTCAAAATTCAACACTTACTGAATTATTTTTCCGAAAAATTCCCCCAGTTGTATACCCCGGACCAGCACATATGTGTGGATGAGTCCCTTATTAAATTTAGTGGCAGGCTTCAAATAAAACAATTCATTCCCAGCAAAAGGGCCCGCTATGGTGTGAAGGTGTACAAGCTATGTGACCGAGTCACAGGGTACACGTATGCCTTCTTAGTGTACGAAGGGAAGGACAGCCAGCTGAATCCCCCTAATTGCCCAGACTACTTGGGATCAAGTGGGAAAATAGTTTGGGACCTCATATACCCCCTACTGGAAAAAGGCTACCATCTGTATGTAGATAACTTCTACACATCCCTTCCCCTGTTCCATAACCTTCACCGGAAGCAGACGCCAGCATGTGGCACCATCAGAAAGAATCGGAAGGGCTTTCCTCATAGTCTTGTAAATAAGAAGTTGAGAAGAGGAGAATCGGCAAGTCTGAGAAACAAGGAGGTTCTGGCAGTGAAGTGGAGGGACAGAAGGGATGTATACATGTTATCTTCCATCCACAACGATACCTTCGTGGAAATCCCCAGAAGGAATGGCCCCATCCGAAAGCCCACATGCATCCAGGACTACAATTTGTTTATGGGGGGAGTCGACTTCAACGACCAGATGCTCGAACCCTACCTTGCCAGAAGACGGACATACCATTGGTACAAAAAAGTTGCAATTTATTTTTTTCAATTGGCCATATACAATCCGTACATCATATACCGCAACTCCACCCAAAACCCCAAACGCTTCCTTGGCTACCAGGAGGACCTTATCACTGCCCTTATATTCCCGATGGCCCACCCCAAAACATCCGATCTGAATCTTAGTCGACTTGCCGAACGTCACTTTCTCGATAAAATCCCTCCCACAGCAACAGGTCGACGACGTCAAAAAAAATGTAAGGTGTGTACCAGTGGAGGAGTCAGACGAGACACAGCTTATTATTGTGCTGAGTGTCCTTCCCAACCTGGCCTCTGTGTTATAGACTGTTTTCGCTGTTACCATACTTCACTAAATTATTAGTGAAGTATGGTAAACGTAATCCTCAGTTCCTGCCTTCACACACCTTCACACCCCTTATGCCACTGCCTGCTCTGTAACTGACCCTGGCTTGTTATTCGACCATGCTTCTGCCTAACGATTCTGTACTACCTCTACCTGACCTGGAACTGACCCTGGACTGTTATTCAACCATGCTTCTGCCTAACGATTCTGTAATACCTCTGTCTGATCTGGAACTGACCTTGGACTGTTTGACCATGTTTTTGCCTGCCTCATGGACTGATCTTGTACCCTGCTACTGGACTAGTGGGATTCAACACAGGGGTCTCACATATGTGAGGGGCTCCAGAAAAGTTTTTCTGGATGAAGAAAATATTTATTTTTGTTTTCTCATCCTAGATTAGGGTCTGGAGACTCGGAGGCTTCAAAGAGATTTGGGTGGGAGAAGCCTCTACCCCTGTCCCCATTCTGTCCTGAACGAGGTCCTACTTCTGCCTACTGCCTGTAGGATTTATGCCATCATGCCTCTGCCTGTCGCATGAACTGACCACACCACATGGACCTGCCTACTACCAGGACCAATATTTTTGGCACTGCTGACAAGGCAATATCTCTGCCTGAACTGACCCTGGACTGTATATGGACAGTATCCCTGCCTGCTGCCTGGACAATTGTGTATGCTGTTGCTGACCAAGTCCCTGCCTGCTTCCTGGACCAGTGCTATCCTGCTGTGTAGAACTGTGCTACTTAAATCACAGGTAATCTTTTGTTTACCCTTTGCTAAGCATAATGTATTTTGGGGTGTAATTCTTTCTATGAAAGAAGGGTGATGGTGGCTGCGCTGTGATTATAACTAGTGAAGGGAGTGTGGGGGAGGAGGTCTGGAAAAGGAAACTACCTAATGCTAACCAAACTAAATCTAATATTTGCCAACCAGATGCAGTAACATGTTGCCAACCAATGTGTAACATAAATAGTATGTGCATAAACTAAATAAGTCACACCTGTGCGCATAGAAGGTATATAACCAGCAGTGGAAACGTAATGATGTGTGCCAAAACGTGTATCACTCTGAATGATAAACCTGTGCATATAGTATATAACCAAACACTATAACTCTATGTTATCAACAGTGAAATAAAATACTAATATGTAATAAAGGTGTATGACACACAACTGGAAGCGGTGAAAAAAAAAAAAATATATATATATAATGACAGTATATGATGGGGTGTATAAACACAAAACTATAACAGTGAAATCCTCCAGGAGATGATATCAAAAGTCCATTGTATAGCAAGTCCCGTCACCCATACAGTGCTTGAAAGAAAAAACTGCAGTGCAAATCCACCCAGTGTTCACTAGCAGCTTACCTCCCTGCTGGGAAGAGACAGCATGCACTGGGACTTCAAATGTGGACAGCGATGCAACAATCTTGCATGGATGTATGCTCTCACTCACATGGATGCATAGGAATATACAAACAAAAAAAAGGAAATTTATAGCGTAACTCTGTGGGTCCAGCAAACAAGTAACCAAAAGATATAATCTCACACTCACATGAAACTAGTGAGCATGGACATCAATCCTACGAACGCCGAGCTCGTATATATTGCAGGATATGGTGATTCCAATCATGCGGTCCTTAAGCTTGCAGCAACCCCAGAGTGGCAGTAGAACATGTATAAAAAACATGTATAAAGAACATGTATAAAAAAATGTGTATGCTATGTGTCCCTGGAACACTTGACGGTGTTCCTTGCATGTTGGAACTCTGTATGTGGCCAGGCTGTGTAGAAGTCTCACACATGTGGTATCGCTATACTCAGGAGGAGTAGCAGAATGTATTTTGGGGTGTCATTTTTGCTATGTAAATGCTATGTGTTGGAGATATCTTATAAACTGACAACTTTGTGTAAACAAAATGCGTTTTCATTTTTTTTTCCACATTTTTCAAAAACTTCTGGAAAAAAATGAACCGTTCAAAAGACACATTATGCCTCATTGATTATACGTTGGGGTGTTAGATTTGCAAAATGGGGTCATTTTGTGGGTGTTTCCATTGTCCTGGTGCTCCAGGCTAGGGATGAGCTCGGTGTTCAAGTCGAACATAAGTTTGACTCGAACATCGGCTGTTCGACCGTTCGAGTGACGCGAACGGCCCACAATACACTGTGCCATCGCAGTGCAATCCCGGTGCTGTGATTGGCCAAGCATGCACTGTGACCCCGCATGCTTGGCCAATCACAGCGCCGGCAGCTAGGAGAGCCATAATTGGCCACAGGCAGGTTGCCTGTGGCCAATTATAGCTCAGTGGGTTTAGCACACGCCCCACACTATAAAAGGCCGCCAGTGCAGCGGCCTTGTGTAGTGTGTTCCGGCGCAGGGAAAGAGTTACATAGGCAGGGACAGTGTCAGTGCTATTTGTACCTCAAACTTGTGTGTAGGGAGAGAGAAGGATAGGCAGGGAGAGTGTCAGTGTCATATTCTTTGCTAAACCTTGTGTGCAGGGAGAGAGAGGGATTGGCAGGGGACAGTGTCAGTGTCACATTCTTTGCTAAACCTTGTGTGCAGGGAGAGAGAAGAATAGGCAGGGAGAGTGTCAGTGTCATATACTTTGATAAACCTTGTGTGCAGGGAGAAAGAAGGATAGGCAGGGGACAGTGTCAGTGTCATATTCTTTGCTAAACCTTGTGTGCAGGGAGAGAGAAGGATAGGCAGGGGACAGTGTCAGTGTCACATTCTTTGCTAAACCTTGTGTGCAGGGAGAGAGAAGGATAGGCAGGGAGAGTGTCAGTGTCATATACTTTGATAAACCTTGTGTGCAGGGAGAGAGAAGGATAGGCAGGGGACAGTGTCAGTGTCATATTCTTTGCTAAACCTTGTGTGCAGGGAGAGAGAAGGATAGGCAGGGGACAGTGTCAGTGTCACATTCTTTGCTAAACCTTGTGTGCAGGGAGAGAGAAGGATAGGCAGGAAGAGTGTCAGTGTCATATACTTTGATAAACCTTGTGTGCAGGGAGAGAAAAGGATAGGCAGGGGACAGTGTCAGTGTCATATTCTTTGCTAAACCTTGTGTGCGGGGAGAGAGAAGGATAGGCAGGGAGAGTGTCAGTGTCATATACTTTGATAAACCTTGTGTGCAGGGAGAGAGAAGGATAGGCAGGGGACAGTGTCAGTGTCATATTCTTTGCTAAACCTTGTGTGCAGGGAGAGAGAAGGATAGACAGGGAGAGTGTCAGTGTCATATACTTTGATAAACCTTGTGTGCAGGGAGAGAGAAGGATAGGCAGGGGACAGTGTCAGTGTCATTGTTGCTAAGCCTCCTGCACATTATACACCTGAAGTTAGCCCGTATTGCTGCTTTTTCCTGGTGTGTTACACCAACAGGCATTTGCAGCACTTACAGCAGGCGGAGTGTGCCTCCTGATCATATTACACCTGAAGTTAGCCTGTATTGCTGCTTTTTCCTGGTGTGTTACACCAACAGGCATTTGCAGCACTTACAGCAGGCGGAGTGTGCCTCCTGATCATATTACACCTGAAGTTAGCCTGTATTGCTGCTTTTTCCTGGTGTGTTACACCAACAGGCATTTGCGGCACTTACAGCGGGCGGAGTGTGCCTCCTGATCATATTACACCTGAAGTTAGCCTGTATTGCTGCTTTTTCCTGGTGTGTTACACCAACAGGCATTTGCAGCACTTACAGCGGGTGGAGTGTGCCTCCTGATCATATTACACCTGAAGTTAGCCTGTATTGCTGCTTTTTCCTGGTGTGTTACACCAACAGGCATTTGCAGCACTTACAGCAGGCGGAGTGTGCCTCCTGATCATATTACACCTGAAGTTAGCCTGTATTGCTGCTTTTTCCTGGTGTGTTACACCAACAGGCATTTGCGGCACTTACAGCGGGCGGAGTGTGCCTCCTGATCATATTACACCTGAAGTTAGCCTGTATTGCTGCTTTTTCCTGGTGTGTTACACCAACAGGCATTTGCAGCACTTACAGCGGGCGGAGTGTGCCTCCTGATCATATTACACCTGAAGTTAGCCTGTATTGCTGCTTTTCCTGGTGTGTTACACCAACAGGCATTTGTAGCACCTACAGCAGGCGTAGTGTGATTCCTGCAAAATATACTCCTGAAGCTAGGCCTTATTGCTGGTTTTCCCATTTCCCTGCAGGCCATTAGAATGTCTGGAAGGCAAACAAGGAGAGGCAGACAGTCAGGAGCCAATAAAAGAGGGCAAGCAGGCTCTGTGTCTAGAGACAACAGTGCTGGTCGTGGACGCGGTGCATCGCCATCAGCACGTGGCCATGGGACACGCTTGTACTTCTTTTCGGCAGCTGGACGTGTTGAGCCGCATCATGCCGAAGACTTGGTAGAGTGGATGACCAAGCCCTCCTCATCCTCCTCATCCTCTCTCACCCAGGCTCAGGGTACTGGCAAAGCAGCTGCCAAAGCGTCCTCTTCCCTGGTATCAATGTCATCATCAGTCACTCCTTCCCTAGACCAACCATGTCCTCCCGAGGAGTCCCCCGAACTGTTTGAGCACAGTGTTGGGTACATGCTCCAGGAGGATGCCCAGCGTTTCGAAGGGTCTGATGATGATACCCAGCTAGAGGAAGGCAGTAGCGTGAGAGTAGAGAGAGGGGATGCTCAAGAAGGACACCAATCTGGCAGTCATGTTCCAGCAGCTGCAGCATTCTGCCAGATTGGCTCCAGTGATGAGGAGGGAGGGGATGATGAGGTCACTGACTCCACGTGGGTGCCTAATAGGAGAGAGGAGGAGGAGGAGGATGAGGAGGAGGCACATCTCCAACGAGGCAGGATGCCCTCGGGGGGCCAGCGTAAGGGCAGCACACCGACGGAATCACACCGCAGAGCTCCACCTGTGCAGGGCGCTGCCTCTGCCCGTTATTCAAAAAGTTCTTTGGTGTGGGCCTTTTTTGAGTCGAGTGCATCAGATCGCACAGCTGCTGTTTGCAACATATGTCTCAAGCGTATATCGCGTGGCCAAAACATCACACGCTTGGGCACCACATGCTTGACCAGACATATGTTGACCTGCCATGCAGCTCGTTGGCAAGCCTACCTTAAAGACCCACACCAAAGAACAAAGCGGACCTCTCTTTGCACCGCATCAGCTGGGATCTCAAACCCCACTATACCTTCAGTCCTCTCTGAAACCTGCACTGAGAGGAATAAAGGTGTAGAATTAGGTGTGTCACAGCCAAGTACTTGCGGGCACTCTGCTAGCAGTACACCGATGTCCGATTCTAGCATTCAAATTTCCCTGCCCCAGCTGCTGGACCGTCGAAAGAAGTTCACTCCCAGCCATCCACATGCCCAGCGGTTGAATGCTAGCTTGGCTAAATTGCTAGCGCTTCAACTGCTGCCTTTTCAGTTGGTAGACTCGGCCCCCTTCCGTGAGTTTGTGCAATGTGCGGTTCCTCAGTGGCAGGTTCCCAAACGCCACTTTTTCTCACGGAAGGCGATTCCGGCTCTCTACCGGCATGTGGAAGGCAATGTCTTGGCCTCGCTGGACAGGGCGGTCAGCGGTAAGGTGCATATTACCGCTGACTCATGGTCCAGCAGGCATGGACAGGGACGTTACCTTTCTTTCACGGCCCATTGGGTCACTCTTTTGGCAGCTGGGAAGGATGCAGGACAAGGTGCAGTAGTGTTGGAGGTTGTTCCACCGCCACGCCTCCAAAATGCTACTACTGGTTGTGACACACCTCTGTCCTCCACCCCCTCCTCTTCTTCTTCCTCCATGGCCTCTTCCTGTGCTTTGTCCTCCGAACCAGCGGTGCTCCGTAGGCGTTCAAGGGGCTACGCAAGTACGCAGGCAAAAAGATGCCATGCCGTGCTTGCGCTGGTGTGTTTGGGGGACAGGATCCACACTGGGGCAGAGGTTCTGTCTGCTCTGCAGGGGCAGGCCGAGAGGTGGTTGACGCCACGCCAGTTTAAGCCAGGAATGGTAGTTTGCGACAATGGCACCAACCTCCTCTCCGCTCTCCGACAGGGACAACTGACCCATGTGCCCTGTGTGGCTCACGTCCTTAACCTGGTGGTGCAGCGGTTCTTGGGCAGGTACCCGGGCTTACAGGATGTCCTAAGGCAGGCCAGGAAAGTCTGTGTGCATTTCCGCAGATCTTATAATGCCAGTGCTCGCCTGGCTGAGCTGCAAAAGGAGTTGAACCTGCCCAAGAACCGCCTTATATGTGACATGCCCACCAGGTGGAACTCAACGTGTGCCATGCTGCAGCGGCTGCACACGCAGCAGAGGGCCATCAATGAGTACCTGTGCGACTACGGCACCAGGACAGGGTCAGGGGAGCTCCGGTTTTTTTCACCACGCCAGTGGGGCATGATCAGGGATGCATGCACTGTCCTGGCACCATTTGAGGAGGCCACGAGGATGGTGAGCAGTGACAGTGCATGCATCAGTGACACTGTACCTCTTGTCCACCTGTTGGAACAGACGCTGCGTGGAATAATGGACAGGGCACTTGAGGCAGAACAGAGGCAGGAAGAGGAGGACTTCCTTGCCTCTCAAGGCCCCCTTTACCCAGACAGTGTTCCTTCTGTCCCACCCATCACACAGGAAGAAGAGGAGGAGGAGGAGGATTGTGTCAGCATGGAGGTGGAGCCTGGCACTCAGCATCATCAGCAGCAGTCTTTTAGGGATGATTTACAGTCCCAAGAAACCAGTGGACTTGTACGTGGCTGGGAGGAGGTGGCTGCGGATCATGTCGTCCTTAGTGACCCAGAGGACTCCGGACCGAATGCCTCAGCTAACCTACGCTGCATGGCCTCCCTGATCCTGCAAAGTCTGCGGAAGGATCCTCGTATTCTTCGGATCAAGGAGAGGGACCATTACTGGCTGGCCACTCTCCTTGATCCATGGTACAAGGGTAAGGTTGCGGACCTTATCTTACCATCGCAGAGGGAGCAGAGGATGAGACAACTCCGGGAGGCCTTGCAGAAAGGTCTGTGCAACGCGTTCCCAGAGACTGGGAGGTTACAAACTCCTGGTCCTGGACAACGAGTTTCTGAGGCTTCGGTCAGTCAAAGAAGGAGCGGTGGGGAAGGTGGCCATCTGACCGATGCGTTCAGACAATTCTTTAGTCCGCAGCCCGAAGGTATGATCAGTTCCAGCAACCATCGCCAGCGTCTGATATACATGGTGCAGGAATACCTAGGGGCAAGGTCAGACTTGGACACCTTCTCCACCGAAAATCCTCTGGCTTACTGGGTCTTGAGGATGGATCACTGGCCAGAGCTTGCACAGTATGCAATTGAGCTACTGGCCTGTCCTGCATCCAGCGTTCTTTCAGAACGCACATTCAGTGCTGCTGGAGGAGTTGTCACGGATCACAGGGTGCGCCTGTCCACCGACTCTGTTGATCAACTGACCTTCATAAAGATGAACCAGTCTTGGATCACCACCAGCTACCAAACACCTGAAGCTGATATAACAGACTAATTTATTTTCAAATGTCACATCCCTTCAAGACTGATGCTGATGCTGAGAGACTGTCCTGTTATGTTGACTGACTATCCACCTCCTCCTCAATGATCCGATTGATGATGATAGCTTGGAAGAACATTTTTGTTTCTGGGTGCCGCCACCAGTGGCTAAGGCCCAATTTTTCAGCCCCTGTTTAACAGGGGCGTGTTATTACAATTTTTTATGCAATGCTTTGCAGCAGGGCTCATTCCTGCACTCCAACTAGAGTATCTGGGAGAGGTTGCAGTGTCGTGGCACCAGCACCAGTGGCTAAGGCCCAATTTTTCAGCCCCTGTTTAACAGGGGCGTGTAATTAAAATTTTTGATGCAATACTTTGCAACAGGGCTCATTGCTGTGCTCCAAGTACAGTATCTGTGAGGGGTTGCAGTGTTGTGGCACCAGTGCCTAAGGCCCAATTTTTCTGCCCCTGTTTAACAGGGGCATGTAATTACAATTCTTGATCTAATAATTCACAGCAGGGCCCATTCCTGCGCCCACCAAGAGTAACTGTGAGGCCTTACAGTGTTGTGTCAACACCACCACCACCACCACCAAAGGCCCAATTTTTCAGCCCCTGTTCAACAGGGGCATGCAATTACAATTCTTGATCTAATAATTCACAGCAGGGCCCATTCCTGCGCCCACCAAGAGTAACTGTGAGGCCTTACAGTGTTGTGTCAACACCACCACCACCACCACCACCAAAGGCCCAATTTTTCAGCCCCTGTTCAACATGGGCATGCAATTACAATTCTTGATCTAATAATTCACAGCAGGGCCCAATCATGCACCCACCAAGAGTAACTGTGAGGGCTCACAGTGTTGTAGCAACACCAACATGTAAGGGGCAAATTTCAGCTGAATATATACGGCAGGCCCCTACTTTCAAACATCCAACTTACAAACGACTCCTCCTTGCAAACGGAAGGATACAACAGGAAGTGAGAGGAAATCTACCCCTAGGAAGGCAAATTCTCTCCTGTAAGAGTTAATATGGGAAAAAAAGTGTCTCCTCTCCACTGATGCTTTATCACCAATTCTTGTTTCAATAAAAACCCCAAATTTTCAAAAAACATTTGTCATTAGGACGGAAAGTGAGGTGAACTGTTCTGAACAGGTGCACACTGCACAGACAGCAAAACAAATGTTACAGGGGTGATAACCCTTCCCTATGTTTTCCAAAAAGCTTAAAAATAGATTTTTTGGCTGGAGCTACACTTAAACAATGTACCTGTTCAAAATTACAAACAGATTCTACATAAGAACAAACCTACAGTCCCTGTCTTGTATGCACCGCCTGTATACGGCTGTTCAGAGTATATAGGGCCTTTTTTATTTTGTGTGCGGGGTTCCCCTTAATATCCATACAAGACCCAAAGGGGCTGGTAATGGGCTGGGGTGGGGGGGGGGGCTGTGATGGGGTAGCTATGCCATTTTTCTTAAAGATTTTCATCCATATTACCGGGACTAAAGCCGCAAGCAGTTTTAAATGGCTTTTTTTCCTTTAGAAATGTAATTTTGTGCAGGGACAGTTCTAAACACGGGAAACACGTGGCACTTCACAGGCATACTTTAGACACCCCCCAGGTACGATATTTAAAGGAATATTTGACTCTTTTTTTTTCACTTTATGCATCATTAAAATGACTGCTCCCGAAAAACTGCCGTTTTTAAAACGGTTTTTTGGATTGATACATGTCCCCTGGTGCAGAACCCGGGTTCCCAAACCCTTTTTAGGACAATAACATGCATAATAGTCGTTATAATTAGCAATTTAGATTTCGAACGTTCGCATCCATTGTATTTAATAGGGTTCTAAAGTTCGTGCGAACTTTCGGTCCGTTCGCGGGTTCTGGTGCGAACCGAACCCGGGGGTGTTCGGCTCATCACTACTCCAGGGCCTTCAAAAGTGTAATAGGTGATTGAGAAATGAGATGTGTAATTTATGCTCCTAGAACGCCTGAAGGTGCTACTTCAATGTAGGTCCTCTGTATGTGGACAGGCTGTATAAAGTCCCACACATTTGGTCATTTTTTCTATGTACATGCTATGTGTTAGAAATATCTTATAAATGGACAACTTTGCGTAAAAAAAATGTGTTGGAGGGGCATGCTGGGAGCTCACTGTGACAGACATGTCCTGCTGAGGCTCCCCTTTTCTCGGGACTTCACGGCCAGCATACACACCCGAATGGAAGGGTAATTATTTCAAAAGCTTACCCTGGTCTTCCTCAGTGCCCTGGGAACGTTTTAAGATGGTTAAAGGAGCTGTCCAGGGAAAAAATAAGGTGAAACCCCTCAGAGATAATTCATCTAGAGGCCTCAGTAAAATGGAACAGGCTAAATCACCTCACACAATCTCACCTCATGCTGCCAGGCAGCAGCAGCAGTTACCTCATGAACTATATGATACAGACTGTGAGGACAGCGCCATCTGCCAGCCACAACAGACAGGCTCTTTACACCCAAATGTTTTAATTTAAATAGAAAAAATGCTACAGAAGGCATTAAAGCAGACCATATTACTGAGAAATTAACAAAAGAAATCCGTGACTTAGGTCAGCGCATGGCTGAATTAGAAAACAGAGTGGATGATATAGTAACTAATGTAATGACTCATGAAACTGAATTGGACACACTTAAAGATGAAAATTTCTCGCTGCAAACTCGTTTAGAAGATTTTGAAAATCGCGCACGTCGTTCAAACCTCCGCATTAGAGATATACCGGAGTCTATTATTGATCTACAATCGACAATTACTGCCCTATTTCAAGAGTTATCACCGTCAATTCCAATTGAGAGACTGGAAATAGACAGAATACATCGAGCATTAGCACCACGCAAATCTGAAGGTCCCCCCCCGCGACATAATTGCGAAATTCCATTTCTTTCGCACCAAAGAGCAGCTCATGGTCGCTGCAAGGAACAAAGAATCCCTCATCTTCCAAGGCCACCCATATCAGATCTTTGCTGACCTTTCCCCAATAACAGTCGCTAAACGGCGCTCGATGAAACCCTTATTACAAAACCTACAACAACATCAGGTCCCATACCAATGGGGGTTCCCTTTTTCACTTCGCTTCACATATCAAGGCACCAAGTACTCATGCAAAACCCCTGATGAACTACAGAACACCCTACAAAAACTTCATCTCTGCGAAAGTCCTTCAGCTGGCCCTCGCCGACGAACAGCATCCAGTTCTCCACAAAATGTATCCAAAATCAAAAATGACAGAACCAGACAAAGCCCATCGAAGAGGGGTCGATTCAACTCTCCAAACCAAGTTACTCCAGACTCAATGGACTGAATGCATTTTGCATATCAAATTGAAATTCACTCAATATTTTTGATCTTTCATCCACTTTTTGGATGCTAAACACTTAATGTCATTTAACCATCCTGAATTTACTTCCCTTAAGCAGGTTATGGTCTAATTTTATATATTTTTTATTTTAATTTTTTATTATTATTATTTTTTTTATTATTATATATATTTTTTTTTTAATACTTTTTTTTTTTTCAATTTTTATCCCCTTTTTGGTCTAGGATAATTGACGTTTTAAATTATCCCGCAAAAAATTATATTCTCATAACACCCTTCCCTCCTCATCCTATCCTTCCTCACCTCACCCCCCTCTATCCCCTCTATCCCTTCTACTTCCCACATTTTACCCCCTCCTACCCGCCCCTTTCCCCTAATCCTTTCCTACCCACAACAAGGGTTCTATATTATCTTTGTACAAAATTGTTTACTGAATAGAAGTAAATATTACTAATATATTAGTAATAATTGATATTTTATTTATTTTTCATCCTAATTAATAAGGACATTACTGCCTCTCCTACAACTGGCAACCCAGAGGTAACCTGTATAATTCAACAAAATTTATAATCTAACACTCTCCCCGTGAAACCATAAAACACAATTGTTAGATTAAAATTTTACATGTACTAATGTTGAACATATAATATTTTCTTATATTTGATTCATTTTTGCTTACTTCCGCCCAGTTTGGGTGTCATAATATATTTTTCTTCTCTAGATATATTTTTGGTCGTGAGGGACCCGAGAAACTGTCACTGCTCCCTCCATTTTTCTGTCTTTGGACTCTCCCCACACCTTTTTGTGTGAGGAGCCTCCCTGGTCAGACTCTGTGCCTCCGAGCTTGCACTTTTGCATGCTCAGAACGCCAACGTTTTACCTTCTTGCATTCTAAACGTTTTTTGTTAATTATTTGTTTAATAATGACTCTCATTTTCTCTTTCTTTCTCAACATTCTGTCTCCACTCTCCCTTTTCTCTTTGCTCCTCCCCGGGGTAAGTATGGATTTTCAATTGTTTTTAGATATGTCTTATAATATTTTCTATAAAATTTCATGATGGCTCCTTTAAATATTCTTACCTTAAATGTCCAAGGTCTAAATGTTCCACAAAAACGAACCAAAGTTTTTAGATCATTATCTTCTTCAAAGGCGCATATAATTTGCCTCCAAGAAACCCATTTCACTGAAACCTCGACACCTAAATATTTTGGTACAGCTTATCCGCAAGTTTTTACTGCTTCAGCTAAAACTAAATGAAGGGGAGTGCTAATTGCATTTCATAGAGCTACACCCTTCTCTCTTCTGACAGAAACCAAAGACCCAGAAGGTCGCTATCTCATTATTACAGGGCATCTATGTGATATGCTAATCACAGTAGTATCCTATTATGCTCCTAATAAAAATCTGACAGCATTCCTCTCCCATTTGTTCCAGGTAATAGAGACTCATAAAATGGGCACACTTTTGATCTGTGGAGATTCGAACCAAGTTCTATACCCTTATTTAGATAAGTCCCCAATTCCTATCACTTCCAATTCTCAATCTCGTAGGTTCCAAAGACTTCTACAACAACATTCCTTGCTAGATTCCTGGCGAGAAATCAATCCCACGAAACATCAATATTCCTTCTATTCCCATCCACATAAGTCTTTTTCCCGTATCGACCATATACTAATCTCTATTAGTATGTCCCTGGAAATGCTCACATCATCTGTAATACCCTTTACATGGACTGATCATTGTGCAATACTTTCTACTTTCACTTCCCTCATACCCAACCATCAAGACCCCACATGGTACATAAATGATTCAACCCTATCCCATCCATCACACTCTACTGACTTAGAAATAGCCATAAAAGACTATCTGAAAAATAATAAAACCCCTGATATTTCTCCATTAACATTATGGGAGGCACACAAACCCGTCCTTCGAGGAATCTGCTTACGCCAAGCATCATATCTTAAAAAAGAAAAAAAGAAGCTACAACTAATATTAGAAACAAAATTTAACACTTGCCACGCAAATTTTCAAGCGAATCCTACCCCTGTGACAAAAAATCAACTAGATGAAGCTAGCCTAAATCTTGATCTTTTCCTATCTGAATCCGCAGATAAAACCATACGCAAATCCAAGCATAAATTTTATATTAAAGCTAACAAGCCTGGCACTCTTCTCGCTCGAGCACTTAAAAAATTAAAAAATTAAACAACCCATACAAACTGATTCGATTAAAATTACCTCATAATACTTACACCAGTAATCCAGAAAAAATCCTACAAACCTTCCACAAACACCTTACATCTTTATACAACAATCAGGGATTTTTTGACCGATCCGCTGCAGAATTATTTTTTTCACAAACCAAACTTCCAAAGATTCCTTTAACTCAACATGAACATCTTGAAAGTCCCATTACAACTGCAGAGGTTGAATTAGCCATTAAATCCCTTAAACCCTTGCGCCATTAATGACAGATGCTTTCAATTCACTTCTGAACAACCAATCCTTTCGTCCTGAAACCTTAACAGCAATAATCACAATGATCCCCAAACCTCATTCAGATGATTCATCTTGTGCTAATTACAGGCCCATATCCCTGCTTAATCTTGATATCAAACTACTAGCGAAAATTCTAGCAACTCGTTTGAACAATATTATTGGTTCATTAATAAATAAAGACCAAGTTGGTTTTATTCCTTTTCGCCAAGCAGCTGATAACGTACTCAGGGCAACTTTATTAATCCAAGCAGCTAAAACACGGCGAATACCTATGTGTCTTCTGTCGTTAGATATTAAAAAAGCATTCGACACAGTATCATGGCCCTATCTACATTTTGCTTTACAAAAATGGGGGTTCGGTCCTCACTTTCTTAACTGGGTTTCATCACTATATAATAATCCCAAAGCCTATATTAAATATGCTGGATATAAATCTGGTTGCTTTAACATAAATAGAGGTACACGCCAGGGTTGTCCACTCTCCCCACTTTTATTTGCCCTACTTATTGAACCCCTAGCTCAGGCTATACGATCTGACCCTTCAATCAAAGGGATAGACTTAGCTGGTCATCAGCACAAATTATGTTTGTTTGCTGACGATATACTAATATTTATGTCTTCCCCTCATATTTCTGCTCCCAACCATATAAGTAAGCTAGATCATTTTGCACAGATATCTGGACTAATTATCAACTCTCAAAAATCTACAGCCTTAACCACTTAACGACTGCCCACTGTAAATATACGTCGGCAGAATGGCACCGACAGGCAGAATCACGTATATGTACGTGATTGCCTTTGTATAGTTGGGGGGTCCGATCGGACCCCCCTTCTTTACAGTGAGCGGTCGTTTTACCTTCGGGAGCGATCCGGCATGAGGGGACGGCCGTTCGATTCCGGCCACCCCCTCTCGATCGCTCCCGGCGAATGAGAGCTTCCCCTGCCTGTGTGCTTGTTTACACAGGCTGGAGGAAGTGATGTCATCTCTCCTGCGGCACTCACATATACCGAGCGCCGTACAGGAGAAGATGCAGGTTAGTGCACACAACACTACACTGACACCAGGACACATAGGTACATAAATCGCCCCCCCAGGCCCCCCCAGACACCCCCAGATCACCCCCCAGTTCACCCCCAGCCCCCAGTCACAGTGTCACTGATTGCAGTGACCATTTATTTAGTGATCACTGCAATCAGTGACATTTGTGACTGTAAAAGTGTCACTACATTTAGTTTTAGGTCCAGTGTAGCCCCCTAACCCCCCCTAATAAAGGTTTAACCCCCTGATCACCCCCCAGATAACCCTTTCACCCCCTAGCACCGCCGTCGCTATGCGATCATTTTTCTGATCGATGTCTTAGCGTCGGTGATGCTGATCGGTAGCCAGTAATTTGTTTTAGGTTCGCCGCAGGTTTTTATAGCGTCGGGTACCCCCATATATTACCTAATAAAGGTTTAACCCCCTTGATCGCCCCCCAGGTAACCCTTTCACCCCCTATCACCACGGTCACTCAGCGATAATTTTTCTGATCGATGTTTTAGCGTCGGCGATGCTGATCGGTAGCCAGTAATTTTTTTTAGGTTCGCCGCAGGTTTTTATAGCGTCGGGTACCCCCATAAATTATCTAATAAAGGTTTAACCCCCTTGATCACCCCCCAGGTAACCCTTTCACCCCCTAGCACCGCCGTCACTAAGCAATCATTTTTCTGATCGATGTCTTAGTGTCGGTGATGCTGATCGGTAGCCAGTAATTTTGTTTAGGTTCGCCGCAGGTTTTTATAGCGTCGGGTACCCCCATATATTACCTAATAAAGGTTTAACCCCCTTGATCGCCCCCCAGGTAACCCTTTCACCCCCTATCACCACTGTCACTAAGCGATAATTTTTCTGATCGATGTCTTAGCTTCGGCGATACTGATTGGTAGCCAGTAATTTTTTTTAGGTTCGCCGCAGGTTTTTATAGCGTCGGGTACCCCCATATATTACCTAATAAAGGTTTAACCCCCTTGATCACCCCCCAGGTAACCCTTTCACCCCCTAGCACCGCCGTCGCTATGCGATCATTTTTCTGATCTATGTCTTAGCGTCGGTGATGCTGATCGGTAGCCAGTAATTTTTTTTAGGTTCGCCGCAGGTTTTTATAGCGTCAGGTACCCCAATAAATTACCTAATAAAGGTTTAACCCCCTTGATCGCCCCCCAGGTAACCCTTTCACCCCCTATCACCACGGTCACTAAGCGATAATTTTTCTGATCGATGTCTTAGTGTCGGTGATGCCGATAGGTAGCCAGTAATTTTTTTTTAGGTTCGCCGTCAGGTTTTTATATAGCGTCAGGTACCCCCATATATTACCTAATAAAGGTTTTAACCCCCTAATTGCCCCTAGTTAACCCTTTCACCAGTGATCATCATATAAGTGTTACGGGTGACGCTGGTTAGTTAGTTTGCTTTTTATAGTGTCAGGGCACCCGCCGTATATAACCCAATAAAGGTTTAACCCCCTGATCGCCCGGCGGGTGATATCAATTAGGTTTTAGCGTCAGAGAGGGTCTGCGTCACACCCCAGGCAGCGTCAGGTTAGTGCCAGTAGCGCTAACACCCACGCGTGAAGCATACACCCCCTTAGTGGTATAGTATCTGATCAGCTCAATATCTGATCTGATCAGATCTATACTAGCGTCCCCAGCAGTTTAGGGTTCCCAAAAACGCAGAGTTAGCGGGATCAGCCCAGATACATGCTAGCACCTGCGTTTTGCCCCTCCGTCCAGCCCAGGCCACCCAAGTGCAGTATCGATCGATCACTGTCACTTGCAAAACACAACACACATAACTGCAGCGTTCGCAGAGACAGGCCTGATCCCTGTGACTCCAGTGATGTATGAGGTGATTTCACCACCACAGTTAAAAAAAAAAGCATATATGCAGAAGCATTGGGGCAGCAGGAGCGGAGGAGCGATTTTGCTCCTAATGCCGCGTACATACGGTCGAAATTCCGACGGAGGCTTGCCCGTGGAAAAGTCTGACCATGTGTACGCGGCATAACTTTTGCGAGAAGATGCCCCCATGCTTCGGCATATATAAATGGTGCATATATGCCCATCATTAGAAGTGGGTGGATGAAGGGCGGTATTCTAATGGTGGGCATACCCACCGATCAATCTTTTTTTTTCGTTCAGCCAACAGGCTGCATGAAAAAAAAGATTACAATACATGTCCAACAAGGACCAGCAACGTACTGGTATGTTGCTGGACTTTGAATGTTTATACCAGAATGATGCCTGCGGGTTTAGGTATCATCTTGGTATCATTCTTTTCAGCCAGCGGCCGGCTTTCATGTAAAAGCAATCCTAGTGGCTAATTAGCCTCTGGACTGCTTTTACAAGCAGTGGGAGGGAATGTCCCCCCCGGATATAAAAAGCGCCATTGGGAAATTGGGAAAGCATTTTATCACACCGATCTTGGTGTGGTCAGATGCTTTGAGGGCGGAGGAAAGATCTAGGGTTCAATAGACCCCAGTTTTTTCAAAAAAGAGTACCTGTCATTACCTATTGCTATCATAGGGGATATTTACATTCCCTGAGATAACAATAAAAGTGCTAAAAAAAAAAAAATATGGAAGCAACAGTTTAAAAATAAAATAAAAAAGCAAAATTAATAATAAAAAAAAAAAAAAAGCACCCCTGTCCTGCCCTGCTCTTGCCCAATGGCGAACGCAAGCGTCGGTCTGGCGTCATATGTAAACAGCAATTGCACCATGCATGTGAGGTATCACCGCGAAGGTCAGATCGAGGGCAGTAATTTTAGCAGTAGACTTCCTCTGTAAATCTAACGGGGTAACCTGTAGATGCTTTTAAAGGCTTTTAAAAATGTATGTAGTTTGTCGCCAATGCGCGTTTGTGCGAAATTTTAAAGCATGTCGTGTTTGGTATCTATGTACTCGGCCTAAGATAATCTTTTTTATTTCATCAAACATTTGGGCAATATAGTGTGTTTTAGTGCATTAAAATAAAAAAAAGTGTATTTTTTCCCCAAAAAATGCGTTTGAAAAATCGCTGCGCAAATACTGTGTAGAAAAAAAAATGCAACACCCACCATTTTATTCTGTAGGGCCTTTTCTTTAAAAATATATATAATGTTTGGGGGTTCAACATAATTTTCTTGCAAAAAAAAATATGTTTTCATGTAAACAAAAAGTGTCAAAAAGGGCTTTGTCTTCAAGTGGTTAGAAGAGTGGATGTAAGCTTCCTAATGTTGTGTATAAAATGCCAGAACAGTTCAAAACCCCCCCAAATGACCCCATTTTGGAAAGTAGACACCCCAAGCTATATACTGAGAGGCATGTCGAGTCCATGGAATATTTTATATGTTGACACAAGTTTTTTTTTTGCACAAAGTTGTCACTAAATGATATATTGCTCAAACATGCCATGGGCATATGTGGAATTACACCCCAAAATACATTCTGTTGCTTCTCCTGAGTACGGGGATACCACATGTGTGAGACTTTTTGGGAGCCTAGCCGCGTACGGGACCCCAAAAACCAAGCACCGCCTTCAGGCTTTCTAAGGGTGTCAATTTTTGATTTCACTTCTCACTGCCTATCACAGTTTCGGAGGCCATGGAATGCCCAGATGGCACAAAACCCCCCCAAATGACCCCATTTTGGAAAGTAGACACCCCAAGCTATTTGCTGAGAGGTATTGTGAGTATTTTGCAGATCTCGCTTTTTGTCACAAAGTTTTGAAAATTGAAAAAAAAAAAGAAAAAAAAAATGTTCTTTCTTCATTTTCAAAAACAAATGAGAGCTGTAAAATACTCACCATGCCTCTCAGCAAACAGCTTGGGGTGTCTACTTTCCAAAATGGGGTCATTTGGGGGGTTTTGTGCTATTTTGGCATTTTATGGCCTTCGAAACTGTGATAGGTAGTGAGGAGTGAAATCAAAAATTTGCGCCCTTAGAAATCCTGAAGGCGGTGCTTGGTTTCCGGGGTCCCGTACGTGGCTAGGCTCCTAAAAAGTCCCACACATGTGGTATCCCCGTACTCAGGAGAAGCAGCAGAATGTATTTTGGGGTGCAATTCCACATATAACTATGGCATGTGTGAGCAATATATCATTTAGTGACAACTTTTTGTAATTTTTTTTTTTTGTCATTATTCAATCACTTGGGACAAAAAAAAATATTCAATGGGCTCAACAGGCCTCTCAGCAATTTCCTTGGGGTGTCTACTTTCTAAAATGGGGTCATTTGGGGGGGTTTTGTGCTATTTTGGCATTTTATGGCCTTCAAAACTGTGATAGGTAGTGAGGAGTGAAATCAAAAATTTGCGCCCTTAGAAATCCTGAAGGCGGTGCTTGGTTTCCGGGGTCCCGTACGTGGCTAGGCTCCTAAAAAGTCCCACACATGTGGTATCCCCGTACTCAGGAGAAGCAGCAGAATGTATTTTGGGGTGCAATTCCACATATAACCATGGCATGTGTGAGCAATATATCATTTAGTGACAACTTTTTGTAATTTTTATTATTTTTTTTTGTCATTATTCAATCACTTGGGACAAAAAAAAAATATTCAATGGGCTCAACATGCCTCTCAGAAATTTCCTTGGGGTGTCTACTTTCTAAAATGGGGTCATTTGGGGGGGTTTTGTACTGCCCTGCCATTTTAGCACCTCAAGAAATGAGATAGGCAGTCATAAATTTAAAGCTGTGTAAATTCCAGAAAATGTACCCTAGTTTGTAAACGCTATAACTTTTGCGCAAACCAATAAATATACGCTTATTGACATTTTTTTTACTAAAGACATGTGGCTGAATACATTTTGGCCTAAATGTATGACTAAAATTGAGTTTATTCGATTTTTCTTATAACAAAAAGTAGAAAATATCATTTTTTTTCAAAATTTTCGGTCTTTTTCCGTTTATATCGCAAAAAAGAAAAATTGCAGAGGCAATCAAATACCATTAAAAGAAAGCTCTATTTGTGGGAAGAAAAGGACGCAAATTTCGTTTGGGTACAACATTGCATGTCCACACAATTTACAGTTAAAGCAGCGCAGTGCAAAATTCTGAATTCACCTCTGGTCCTTTAGCTACCAAATGGTCCGGGGCTTAAGTGGTTAAATATCTCCTTACCTCCCCATACTTTACAACAAGCACAAACTTCCCTCCCATTCTCCTGGTCTACATCGCACCTGACCTACCTAGGAATTACTCTTACTCCCAATTTAACTGAATTCTTCTCAGCTAACTTTCCGCCATTACTAAAGCAAATTACCAATCTCCTTAAACAATGGTCTTCTTTACCAATCTCATGGATTGGTAAAATAAACGTAATAAAGATGACTATTTTACCCAAGATACTATATCTATTTCGGGTTTTGCCCATTCCAGTTCCAGCATACTTTCTTAGAAATCTTCAATGCAAAACACTAGCGTTCATCTGGGGCTCTTTAAAACATCGTTTATCTAAACACACACTCTACCTTCCCAAACTTAAAGGTGGACTAGGATTCCCCAATTTCGCCTCTTACTACCATGCAGCTCAAATAGCATGCATCCCCAAATATCACGCAAAATACGAAACCCCACTCTGGGTTGCAATTGAAGCAATTGACTGTGATCCATTTTCTATAACAAATTTAATTTGGTCCAAACCCTCAGATCATAAAAATATAAAAAATAAGATTACCAAACACACAGTTACTATCTGGGATAAATTTTAACTTATCAAAGGACTACAATCTCCTCATGTTCCCCTTCTATCATTTATTAGAAACCCACTATTCTACCCAGCCTGCACATTCCCTAATTCATTTAAAAAATGGATCTCCTCTGACATAACGCAACTCTGTGATTTATCGACATCTACCTCACTTATAACATTTCCTGAACTATGTGATAGGCATCAACTCCCCCAATCAGAACTTTTCCGATATCTGCAGATCAAAAAAAATTTCATGCCATATATACAAAATATGAGTAAGCTCAACGAACTCACACAATTTGAATGTATATGTAAACGCTCTAAGGGTCTCATATCAATAATATATAAACACCTTATTACTTTGCCTACTGCAGACCCACCATCATACGTGGCAAAATGGGAGAGAGACCTTGGACTTCAGTTGGAACCATCCGATTGGGATAAAATTTGGACCACAACAAAATCATCTTCACAAAATATAATAGCTCTAGAGACAAATTATAAAGTACTTTTGCGCTGGTATTTGGTTCCTGTCAGAATCGCAAAATATATTCCGCAATACTCCCCACTCTGCTTCCGTGGCTGTGGTGAACTAGGATCACACATACACATATTTTGGGATTGTCCCGTTACAAAATGTTTTTGGAAAGAGGTTTTTCTTATCCTCTCTACCTTATTCAAAAAAACAATCAAACCTGACCCTTCAATTGCACTACTAAATCTAAAACCGACTTCTATTTCCCACACTCAATTCAAACTCCTTCTACAAATCACTACTGCAGCAAAGCAGACAATCGCCAAAGCGTGGAAAACCCCAATATCAATGATCTCAGAAACCAAAACCAGAATAAACCAAGCCATGACCCACTCAAAAACGGAAGCCATTACCAATGATAATATTGGAAAATTTGAAAAAATCTGGAATCCTTGGGTGACTAATTTTTTCCCTCCCAACTTTGATATTACATTATTAAGACCTTGTTAATATAACTACTAATAGCTATTTAATATACTAATATTATCAGACCAACATTATGAGATACCCCGGGGACCTTTTCGACCTTTTCTATCTTTTCTACCTACTATCTTTATTTTTTTTCTCTTCTTCTTCTTACCCTTCCCTCTCTTCTATCTTCGCTATTTAGCTCTTTTTTTGTTGTTTTTTCTTTCTTAGCATATATTGTTATTATATGCAAAAATGGTAGCAACATTTTTTTTTTATGTTTTTTATTTATCAGTATATTTCAGCTTTAGAGCTCCTTTGAAACAATACAAACCTTATATATTACAATAACATTATATGAGGTCTAGAAATTATGACCCTTCATTTTTTCTTTATAAATCCTTATATTACCTTACATGTTATATATTATTACTAAATCTGGTTTGTAATTACTAAATTCAACACTAAGCATATATTTTAGCAAGTCTCCAGATAATGGTCAACATATGTTAAACTTAAATTACTGTTTTTTTTCTCCTCTTCTGTTGTTGTTGCCTTCAAAAATCACTGGAGCTTGACATAAATATCTAATTTGTGTTCTCCTTAAAAAAAAAAAAAAATGTGTTTTCATTTTTTTTCCACATTTTCCAAAAACTTCTGGAAAAAAATGAACCATTCAAAAGAGTCATTATGCCTCATAGATTATACGTTGGGGTGTTAGCTTTCCAAAATTGGGTCATTTTGTGGGTGTTTCCATTGTCCTGGTGCTCCAGGGCCTTCAAAATTGTAATAGGTGGTTGAGAAATGAGATGTGTAATTTATGCTCCTAGAACGCCTGAAGGTGCTACTTCAATGTAGGTCCTCTGTATGTGGACAGGCTGTGTAAAAGTCCCACACATTTGGTATTGCCATACTCAGGAGGAGTAGCAGAATGTATTTTGGGGTGTAATTTCTGCTATGTACATGCTATGTGTTGGAAATATCTTATAAATGGACAACTTTGCGTAAAAAAAATGCGTTTTCATTTTTTTTCCACATTTTCCAAAAACTTCTGGAAAAAAATGAACCGTTAAAAAGAGTCATTATGCCTCATAGATTATACGTTGGGGTGTTAGCGTTCCAAAATGGGGTCATTTTGTGGGGGTTTCCATTGTCCTGGTGCTCCAGGGCCTTCAAAATTGTAATAGGTAGTCAACTAGTTAGATGTGTAATTTATGCTTCTAGAACACCTAATGGTGCTCCCTGCATGTTGGGCCTCTGTATGTGGCCAGGCAGTAAAAAAGTCCGACACATGTGGTATCGTAATACTCAGGAGGAGTAGCAGAATGTATTTTGGGCGTCATTTGAGGTATGCACATGCCATGTGAGAGAAATAAGCTATTACAATGACAATTTTGAGTAAAAATTTAAACAAAAAATAAAAATCTTAATTTTGCAAAGAATCGTGGGAAAAAATTACAACTTCAAATAACTCACCATGCCTCTTTCTAAATACCTTGGAATGTCTACTTTCCAAAAATGGGTTACTTGGGGGGCATTTGTACTTTCCTGGCTTGTTAGGGTCTCAAGAAATGAGATAGGCCGCCAGTACATCAGATGTGATACATTTTTTATGATTTGCACTATAGCTTGTAGACTCTAAAACTTTCACACAGACCAAATAATTTCCCAACATTTTGGGTTATTTTTATCAAAGATATGTAGCAGTATAAATTTTGGCCAAAATTTATGAAGAAAAATTAATAATTTGCTACATTTTATCACAGAAACTAAGAAATTTTTTTTTTTTTTTTTAAAAACGTTCTTTTTTCATTTATAGCGCAAAAAATAAAAAACCCAGAGGTGATAAAATACCAAAATAAAGCTCTATTTGTATGAAAAAAAGGACAAAAAAATCATTTGGGTACAGTGTTGCATGACTGAGTAATTGTCATTCAAAGTGTGACAGCACTGAAAGCTGAAAATTGGTCTGGGCAGGAGGGGTCTATAAGTGCCCAGTAAGCAAGTGGTTAAAGTATACTGGCAGCGCTGTCCCATGGGCAGGAAAGGTGGGGCGGCTGGCCTGACATCCTCCCAATGGATGGCCCCCCATTGGTAAAAAAAAAACAGATATCAGCGAATAACATGCAGGTACGGTTTACCCTCTATTTACCCTCTAATTTCAAGGTAAAAAAGTGCGTGTTATACGCCGATAAATACGGTAATCATTAGAGGGTAGTAGGGATGAGCTTTGTGTTCGAGTCGAACATACGTTCGACTCGAACATCGGCTGTTCGATCGTTCGACGAAGAACGAACGATTTGGGCCGTTCGCGCCAAATTCGAGTGACGCGAACGGCCCACAATGCACTACGCCATCGCAGTGTCATCCAGGCGCTGTGATTGGCCAAGCATGCACTGTGACCCCGCATGCTTGGCCAATCACAGCGCCGGCAGCGAGGAGAGCAATGATTGGCCACAGGCAGGATGTCTGTGGGCAATTTTTGCTGAGGGGGTTTAGTACACGCCCCACACTATATAAGGCCGCCAGCGCGGCGGCCTTGTGTAGTGTATTCCGGAGCAGGGAAAGAGAAGCATAGGCAGGGACAGTGTCATTTTTTTTCCTTTACTAATCCTGGATTTCTTGTGTTTAGGGACAAATAAGGATAGGTAGGGAGAGTGTCAGTGTGTTATTCTGTGCTAAACCTTGTTTGTAGGGACAGAGAGGTACAGTGAGGGAAAGTGTCAGTGTGCTATTCTGTTCTAAACCAATCTTGCTGAACCATATTTGAAATCCTTGAGTTTAGGGACAGAGAGGTACAGTGAGGGAAACTGTCAGTGTGCTATTCTGTTCTAAACCAATCTTGCTGAACCATATTTGAAATCCTTGAGTTTAGGGACAGAGAGGTACAGTGAGGGAAAGTGTCAGTGTGCTATTCTGTTCTAAACCAATCTTGCTGAACCATCTTTGAAATCCTTGAGTTTAGGGACAGAGAAGGACACTCGTGGAAACTATCAGTGTGCTATTCTGTGCTAAATCTTGTTTGTAGGGACAGAGAAGGACAGTGAGGGAAACTGTCAGTGTGCTATTCTGTTCTAAACCAATCTTGCTGAACCATATCTGAAATCCTTGAGTTTAGGGACAGAGAGGTACAGTGAGGGAAAGTGTCAGTGTGCTATTCTGTTCTAAACCATCTTGCTGAACCATCTTTGAAATCCTTGAGTTTAGGGACAGAGAAGGACACTCGTGGAAACTATCAGTGTGCTATTCTGTGCTAAATCTTGTTTGTAGGGACAGAGAAGGACAGTGAGGGAAACTGTCAGTGTGCTATTCTGTTCTAAACCAATCTTGCTGAACCATATTTGAAATCCTTGAGTTTAGGGACAGAGAGGTACAGTGAGGGAAAGTGTCAGTGTGCTATTCTGTTCTAAACCAATCTTGCTGAACCATCTTTGAAATCCTTGAGTTTAGGGACAGAGAAGGACACTCGTGGAAACTATCAGTGTGCTATTCTGTGCTAAATCTTGTTTGTAGGGACAGAGAAGGACAGTGAGGGAAACTGTCAGTGTGCTATTCTGTTCTAAACCAATCTTGCTGAACCATATTTGAAATCCTTTTGTTTAGGGACAGAGAAGGATAGGCAGGGGACAGTGTCAGTGTCATTGTTGCTAAGCCTCCTGCACAGTATACACCTGAAGGTAGCCCTTATTGCTGTTTTTCCCATCTCCCTGCAGGCCATCCATTAAAATGTCTGGAAGGCAAACAAGGAGAGGCAGACAGTCAGGATGCAAAAAAAGAGGGCAAGCAGGCTCTGTGTCTGGGGGCAACAGTGCTGGTCGTGGACGCGGTGCATTGTCATCAGCACATGGCCATGGGACACGCTTGTCCTTCTTTTCGACAGCTGGACATGTTGAGCCACATCATGCCGAAGACTTGGTAGAGTGGATGACCAAGCCCACCTCATCCTCCTCATCCTCTCTCACCCAGGCTCAGGGTACTGGCAAAGCAGCTGCCAAAGCGCCCTCTTCTCTGGTATCATTATCTTCATTAGTCAATCCTTCCCTAGACCCACCATGTCCTCCTCCTGAGGAGTCCCCCGAACTGTTTGAGCACAGTGTTGGGTACATGCTCCAGGAGGATGCCCAGCGTTTCGAAGGATCTGATGATGATACCCAGATAGAGGAAGGCAGTAGCGTGAGCGCAGAGACAGGGGATGCTCAAGAAGGACACCAATCTGGCAGTCATGCTCCAGCAGCTGCAGCATACTGCCAGATTGGCTCCAGTGATGAGGAGGGAGGGGATGATGAGGTCACTGACTCCACGTGGGTGCCTAATAGGAGAGAGGAGGAGGAGGAGGATGAGGAGGAGGCACATCTCCAACGAGGCAGGATGCCCTTGGGTGGCCAGCGTATGGGCAGCACACCGACGGAATCACACCGCAGAGCTCCGCCTGTGCAGGGCGCTGCCTCTGCCCGTCATTCAAAAAGTTCTTTGGTGTGGGCCTTTTTTGAGGCGAGTGCATCAGATCGCACAGCTGCTGTTTGCAACATATGTCTCAAGCGTATATCGCGTGGCCAAAACATCAGCCGCTTGGGCACCACATGCTTGATCAGACATATGTTGACCTGCCATGCAGCTCGTTGGCAAGCCTACCTTAAAGACCCACACCAAAGAACAAAGCGGACCTCTCCTTGCACCGCATCAGCTGGGATCTCCAACCCCACTATACCTTCAGTCCTCTCTGAAACCTGCACTGAGAGGAATGAAGGTGTAGAATTAGGTGTGTCACAGCCAAGTACTTGCGGCCACTCTGCTAGCAGTACACCGATGTCCGATTCTAGCAGGCAAATTTCCCTGCCCCAGCTGCTGGACCGTCGAAAGAAGTTCACTCCCAGCCATCCACATGCCCAGCGGTTGAATGCTAGCTTGGCTAAATTGCTAGCGCTTCAACTGCTGCCTTTTCAGTTGGTAGACTCGGCCCCCTTCCGTGAGTTTGTGCAATGTGCGGTTCCTCAGTGGCAGGTTCCCAAACGCCACTTTTTCTCACGGAAGGCGATTCCGGCTCTCTACAGGCATGTGGAAGGCAATGTCTTGGCCTCGCTGGACAGGGCGGTCAGTGGTAAGGTGCATATTACCGCTGACTCATGGTCCAGCAGGCATGGACAGGGACGTTACCTTTCTTTCACGGCCCATTGGGTCACTCTTTTGGCAGCTGGGAAGGATGCAGGACAAGGTGCAGTAGTGTTGGAGGTTGTTCCACCTCCACGCCTCCAAAATGCTACTACTGGTTGTGACACACCTCTCTCCTCCACCCCCTCCTCTTCTTCTTCCTCCATGGCCTCTTCCTGTGGTTTGTCCTCGGAACCAGCGGTGCTCCGTAGGCGTTCAAGGGGCTACGCAAGTACGCAGGCAAAAAGATGCCATGCCGTGCTTGCGCTGGTGTGTTTGGGGGACAGGAGCCACACTGGGGCAGAGGTCCTGTGCTCTGCAGGGGCAGGCCGAGAGGTGGTTGACGCCACGCCAGCTTAAGCCAGGAATGGTGGTTTGCGACAATGGCACCAACCTCCTCTCCGCCCTCCGACAGGGACAACTGACCCATGTGCCCTGTGTGGCTCACGTCCTTAACCTGGTGGTGCAGCGGTTCTTGGGCAGGTACCCGGGCTTACAGGATGTCCTGAGGCAGGCCAGGAAAGTCTGTGTGCATTTCCGCAGATCTTATAATGCCAGTGCTCGCCTGGCTGAGCTGCAAAAGGAGTTGAACCTGCCCAAGAACCGCCTTATATGTGACATGCCCACCAGGTGGAACTCAACGTTGGCCATGCTGCAGCGGCTGCACACGCAGCAGAGGGCCATCAATGAGTACCTGTGCGACTACGGCACCAGGACAGGGTCAGGGGAGCTCGGGTTTTTTTCACCACGCCAGTGGGGCATGATCAGGGATGCATGCACTGTCCTGGCACCATTTGAGGAGGCCACGAGGATGGTGAGCAGAGACAGTGCATGCATCAGTGACACTGTACCTCTTGTCCACCTGTTGGAGCACACCCTGCGTGGAATAATGGACAGGGCACTTGAGGCAGAACAGAGGCAGGAAGAGGAGGACTTCCTTGCCTCTCAAGGCCCCCTTTACCCAGACAGTGTTCCTTCTGTCCCACCCATCGCACAGGAGGAGGAGGAGGAGGAGGAGGAGGATTGTGTCAGCATAGAGGTGGAGGCTGGCACTCAGCATCATCAGCAGCAGTCTTTTAGGGATGATTTACAGTCCCAAGAAACCAGTGGACTTGTACGTGGCTGGGAGGAGGTGGCTGCGGATCATGTCGTCCTTAGTGACCCAGAGGACTCCGGACTGAATGCCTCAGCTAACCTCTCCCTGATCCTGCAAAGTCTGCGGAAGGATCCTCGTATTCTTCGGATCAAGGAGAGGGACCATTAATGGCTGGCCACTCTCCTTGATCCACGGTACAAGGGTAAGGTTGCGGACCTTATGTTACCGTCGCAGAGGGAGCAGAGGATGAGACAACTCCGGGAGGCCTTGCAGAAAGGTCTGTGCAACGCGTTCCCAGAGACTGGGAGGTTACAAACTCCTGGTCCTGGACAACGAGTTGCTGAGGCTTCGGGCAGTCAAAGAAGGAGCGGTGGGGAAGGTGGCCGTCTGACCGATGCATTCAGACAATTCTTTAGTCCGCAGCCCCAAAGTATGATCGGTTCCAGCAACCATCGCCAGCGTCTGATATACATGGTGCAGGAATACCTAGGGGCAAGGTCAGACTTGGACACCTTCCCCACCGAAAATCCTCTGGCTTACTGGGTCTTGAGGATGGATCACTGGCCAGAGCTTGCACAATATGCAATTGAGCTACTGACCTGTCCTGCATCCAGCGTTCTTTCAGAACGCACATTCAGTGCTGCTGGAGGATTTGTCACGGATCACAGGGTGCGCCTGTCCACCGACTCGGTTGATCGACTGACTTTCATCAAGATGAACCAGTCTTGGATCATCACCAGCTACCACACACCTGATGCTGATATAACAGACTAATTGATTTTAAAATGTCACATCCCTTCAAGACTGATGCTGATGCTGAGTGCCTGTGCTGTGATGTTGACTGGCTATCCTCCTCCTCCTCCTCAATGATCCGATTAATGATGATAGCTTGGAAGATCATTTTGGTTTATGGGTGCCGCCACCAGTGGCTAAGGCCCAATTTTTCAGCCCCTGTTTAACAGGCGCGTGTAATTACAATTTTTGATGCAATACTTTGCAACAGGCCTCATTGCTGTGCTCCAAGTACAATATCTGTGAGGGGTTACAGTGTTGTGCCACCAGTGCCTAAGGCCCAATTTTTCAGCCCCTGTTCAACAGGGGCATGCAATTATAATTATTGATCTAATAATTCACAGCAGGGCCCATTGCTGCGCCCACCAAGAGTAACTGTCAGGCCTTACAGTGTTGTGTCAACACCACCACCACCACCACCACCACCAAAGGCCCAATTTTTCAGCCCCTGTTCAACAGGGGCATGCAATTATAATTATTGATCTAATAATTCACAGCAGGGCCCATTGCTGCGCCCACCAAGAGTAACTGTCAGGCCTTACAGTGTTGTGGCACCAGCACCACCATCAAAGGCCCAATTTTTACTACCACTGTTCAACAATTATATGTTATTACAATTCCTGATATAATAGTTGACAGCAGGGTGTTTCAGCACCCACCAAGAGTAACTGTGAGTGCTTACAGTGTTGTGCCAACACCAACACCTAAGGGGCCAATTTCTGCAGAGTATATACGGCAGGTCCCTACTTTCAAACATCCAACTTACAAACGACTACTACTTGCAAACGGAAGAAGACAACAGGAAGTGAGAGGAAATCTACCCCTTGGAAGGAAAATTCTCTCCTGTAATAATTAATATGGGAGAAAGGTGTCTCCTCTCTACTGATGCTTTATCACCAATCCTTGTTTCGATAAAAACACCACATTTTAAAAACAGTTGTCATTGGGACGCAAAGTGAGGTGAAATGTTCTGAACAGGGGCACAGACAGCAAAACAAATGTTACAGGGGTGATAACCCTTCCCTATGTTTTCCAAAAAGCTTAAAAATAGGTATTTGGGCTGGAGCTACACTTAAACAATGTACCTGTTCAAAATTACAAACAGATTCTACATAAGAACAAACCTACAGTCCCTGTCTTGTATGCACCGCCTGTATACGGCTGTTCAGAGTATATAGGGCCTTTTTTATTTTGTGTGCGGGGTTCCCCTTAATATCCATACAAGACCCAAAGGGGCTGATAATGGGCTGGGGTAGGGGGGGGGGGGGTTGATGGGGTAGCTATGCCATTTTTCTTAAAGATTTTCATCCATATTACCGGGACCAGACATTACATTAAAGCCGCAAGCAGTTTTAAATGGCTTTTTTTTCCTTTAGAAATGTAATTTTGTGCAGGGACAGTTCTAAACACGGGAAACACGTGGCACTTCACAGGCATACTTTAGACACCCCCCAGGTACAATATTTAAAGGAATATTTGACTTTTTTTTTCACTTTATGCATCATTAACCACTTCAATACCATGCACTTATGCACCTTCCCGCCCAGACCAATTTTCAGCTTTCAGTACTCTCACACTTTGAATGACAATTACTTAGTCATGCTACACTGTATCCAAACAAAATTTTTATCATTTTCTTCTCACAAATAGAGCTTTCTTTTGGTGGTATTTAATTGCCACTGGGTTTTTTATTTTTTGCGATATAAGCAAAAAAACAGCAGTTTTTTGTAAAAAAAAACACTTTTTTTTAGTTTCTATTGTAAAATTTTGCAAATAAGTAATTTTTCTTCATAAATTTGTGCCAAAATGTATACTGCTACATATCTTTGGTAAAATAAACCCAAATTAGTGTATATTATTTGGTCTTTGTGAAAGTTATAGAGTCTACAACCTATGGTGGCAATCACTGAAAATTTTTCACATCTGATCACGCCTGATGTACTGAAGGCCTATCTCATTTCTTGAGACACTAACATGCCAGGAAAGTACAAATACCCCAAAATTACCCCTTTTTGGAAAGTAGACAGTCCAAGGTATTTACTAAGAGGCGTGGTGAGTCTTTTGAAGTTGTATTTTTTTCCCACAATTCTTGGGAAAATTTTAATTTTTTTTTTTATTTTTTTTTTACACAAACTGGTCATATTAACAGTTTTTTTTCTCTCACACAGCATATGCATAATTGCAACTACACCCCAAAATACATTCTGCTACTCCTCCTGAGTGTAGCGATACCACATGTGTGAGACTTTTACACAGCCTGGCCACATACAGAGGCCCAACATTGAAGTAGCACTTTCAGGCGTTCTACAAGCATAAATCGCACATATCCTTTCTCAACCACCTATTACACTTTTGAAGGCCCTGGAGCACCAGGACAATGGAATTTTCCACAAAATGACCCCATTTTGGAAAGCACACACCCCAACGTATAATCGTTGAAGCATTATGAGTCTTTTGAACGGTTCATTTTTTTCCAGAAGGTTTTGGAAAATGTGGAGAAAAAATGAAAATGCATTTTTTTTACACAAAGTTGTCCATTTATAAGATATTTCTAACGCATAGCATATACATAGCAAAAATGACATCCCAAAATGCATTCTGCTACTCCTCCTGAGTATAGCGATACCACATGTGTGAGACTTTTACACAGCCTGGCCATATACAGAGGCCCAACATTGAAGTAGCACTTTCAGGCGTTCTACAAGCATAAATCGCACATATCCTTTCTCAACCACCTATTACAATTTTGAAGGCCCTGGAGCACCAGGACAATAGAATTTTCCACAAAATGACCCCATTTTGGAAAGCACACACCCCAACGTATAATCTATGAAGCATTATGAGTCTTTTGAACGGTTAATTTTTTTCCAGAAGGTTTTGGAAAATGTGGAGAAAAAATGAAAATGCATTTTTTTTACACAAAGTTGTCCATTTATAAGATATTTCTAACGCATAGCATATACATAGCAAAAATAACACCCCAAAATGCATTCTGCTACTCCTCCTGAGTATAGCGATACCACATGTGTGAGACTTTTACACAGCCTGGCCATATACAGAGGCCCAACATTGAAGTAGCACTTTCAGGCGTTCTACAAGCATAAATCGCACATATCCTTTCTCAACCACCTATTACAATTTTGAAGGCCCTGGAGCACCAGGACAATAGAATTTTCCACAAAATGACCCCATTTTGGAAAGCACACACCCCAACGTATAATCTATGAAGCATTATGAGTCTTTTGAACGGTTCATTTTTTTCCAGAAGGTTTTGGAAAATGTGGAGAAAAAATGAAAATGCATTTTTTTTACACAAAGTTGTCCATTTATAAGATATTTCTAATGCATAGCATATACATAGCAAAAATAACACCCCAAAATGCATTCTGCTACTCCTCCTGAGTATAGCGATACCACATGTGTGAGACTTTTACACAGCCTGGCCATATACAGAGGCCCAACATTGAAGTAGCACTTTCAGGCGTTCTACAAGCATAAATCGCACATATCCTTTCTCAACCACCTATTACAATTTTGAAGGCCCTGGAGCACCAGGACAATAGAATTTTCCACAAAATGACCCCATTTTGGAAAGCACACACCCCAACGTATAATCTATGAGGCATTATGAGTCTTTTGAACGGTTCATTTTTTTCCAGAAGGTTTTGGAAAATGTGGAGAAAAAATTAAAATGCATTTTTTTTACACAAAGTTGTCAATTTATAAGATATTTCTAACACATAATATGTACATAGCAAAAATTAAACCCCAAAATGCATTCTGCTACTCCTCCTGAGTATGGCGATACCATATGTTTGAGACTTTTACACAGCCTGGCCACATACAGAGGCCCAACATCCAAGTAGCACCTCCAGGCATTCTAGCAGCATTAATTGCACATATCATTTTCTGACTACCGATCACATTTTTGAAGGCCCTTCATATATCTAACACATAGCAGGTACATACCAAATAACAAAAGATTACCTGTGGTTTTAGAAGTGCAGTGGTCCACAGAGGAGAGCATCGGTCCAGGCAGCAGGCAGGGATGAGGTCAGCGACAGCAAAAGCAATCATCCAGGCAGCAGGCAGGAATACTGTCCATAGTTCGCACAGGCAGAGATACTGTCAGCACAGCCAGAGCACAGCCAAAGCACAGGTCCAGGTAGCAGGCAGAGGTGTCCCGGCAGAAATGCTGTCCAAAGTCAGTAGAGGCAGCAGGCAGATATATGGTCAACACAGCCAAAGTATTGGTCCAAGCAGCAGGAAGAAACATGGTCCATAATGTCATGGGTCATTACAGGCAGTAATATGGTCAGCACAGCCAAATTATTGGTCCAGGCAGCAGGAAGGACCATCAAGCTTAGGGCCCTCACATATGTGAGACCCCTGTGTACTAAAAGTAGATGGCCAAAAGATCAGTCCAAGTGGCAGGCAAAAACATGGTCGATTAACAGGCCAAGGTCGGTACACGTGGAAGTCAGAAACGTGGTTTAAATCGGCAGGCAGAGGCATCGTCGGTAAACAGGCTGAGGTTGGTGCACGTGGAGGTCAGAAACGTGGTTTAAATCGGCAAGCAAAGACATCGTCGGTAAACAGGCCAGGGTCAGTTAATTAACATGGAAGGTAGTTAGTAACATGGTAGCAGGCAAATAGGGAAATGGCAGTCTGTTAATAATAAGGGGAACTAATGGATGTATGATAATTTTTGGAGCAATTTCCGATGCACAGGCCAGGTTGGGAGGGACAATCGGAACAATAATAGCTGGTGTCTCTTCTTACTCCTCCTCTGCTGCATACACAGCATTTCTTTTGGCGTCTTCTTCCAGATTCTGTGGGGGGGATGCTAAAGGGATAATGTCGCTCGTGAAGCCGACTCACACTATCAGAGCGAATGCTTCCTGGGGCGGGATCTTGTTGGTAAATGAGGGCATCGATGATATCTTCGATATATTGGAGGTAGTGGAGTCGGTGATTTTGAGTTGCTTTTTGGTAGCAAACAAACAAATTAAAAAGGGCCATGTGAAACAGGTGAAACGCAACTTTTTTGTGCCAATAACGGGACTTTCTGGTTGATAAGTAGGGCTGTAGCATCTGGTCATTTAAATCCACCCCCCCCCATGTACAAATTGTAGTCGTGGACACATTCGGGCTTTACAATGGAGCCGCGTCTTCTTGGGATCTCCACCATGGTGTCATTGTGGATCGTAGAGAGGATGTGGACATCTTTCTTGTCCCTCCACTTCATGGCCAACACCTCCTCGTTCCTCATGGATGCCGATTCTCCAGGTCGCAATTTTTTTGTCAATAAATTTTGTGGGAATCCCTTCCGGTTTTTTTTGAAGGTACCGCAGGCCGGGGTTTGTTTACTGTAAAGGTGGCGAAAAAGGGGCAGGCTGGTATAATAATTATCAACATATAAATGGTAACCTTTTCCGAACAGGGGGTATGCCAACTCCCAGACAATTTTCCCACTGGTTCCAATATATGTGGGGCAATCACGGGGCTGGAGCTGGGAGTCTTTGCCTTCGTAGATCCTGAATTTGCAGACGTATCCAGTGGCTCGATCACATAATTTATTTAATTTTAACCCATACCTGGCTCTCTTGCTTGGTATGTACTGCTTGAACTGCAGTCGGCCGGTGAAATGTACGAGGGACTCGTCCACACAAATTTTTTGGTCTGGGATGAAAACTTCTTCAAATCGCTGGGAAAAGGCATTGATTAGGGGGCGTATCTTGTACAATTTGTCGTAGTTGGGATGATCCCGGGGAGGGCACTGTGAATTGTCATTGAAGTGGAGAAAGCGCATAATCATGTCGTATCTTTTCCTGGACATGACAGCGGAATATATGGGCATGTGTTGGATGGGGCGTTTGGACCAATATGAATGGACTTCGTTCTTTTTTGTAAGCCCCATATTGAACATAAGGCCCAAAAATAATTAAAATTCCTCCAATGTTAGACGCCGCCACTGGAACATGCGGGCGTAGGAAGAATCGGGGTTGGCAGCAATAAATTGGGATGCATACAGATTCGTTTGATCCACTATATTCTGCAGCAAATCTTGTGGGAAAAATAAACAAAAATAATCAAATTTAGAAAAATTTGTAGTGTCGGGCTGCACACCTGGCTGTGCGGTGAAAGGAGGGATGATAGCGGATCCTGAGTTGGCAGGCAACCATAAGGGGTTTGCCAGGGCATCGGGAAGGTAGGATTGGGGCTGGATTCTTCGGGTTGGGCGTGCATTTCCATTGCTTGTACTGGGCTCCTCTTCCTGGGGTATGGCGCTGCTGGTGGTGGGCAGTTCTCCTGATCTTGGTGCTGATCTTGGTGCTGATCTTGGTGCCGATCGTATTCTTTTGGGAGGGACGGTTTCCTCCGGGGACTCGGACTCTGAGCCACTATCCTCCACTGGCTCGTATTCCGAACCAGAATCGGATAATGGGAGCTCCCCGCTGCTCTCATCATCCGACATGGCAAGAATGGCATATGCCTCCTCAGGTGTGTAAACCCTTTGGGACATTATGGCAGTGCTTATTGGTGGGCCTGTGTAATGGTACTGCTGGTGGTAGTGGTGGCGGTCTGTGTGGTAGTACCGATGGAGGTATTAGTGGTGGGCCTGTGTGGTGGTACCGATGGCGGTATGGGTGGTGGTGGTACCAATGGTGGTACAGGTGGTGGTGGTACCGATGGCGGTATGGGTGGTGGTGGTGGCGGCGGTACCGATGGCGGTACAGGTGGCGGTACGGGTGGTGGTGGTAGCGATGGCGGTATGGGTGGTGGTGGTACCGATGGCGGTACAGGTGGTGGTGGTACCGATGGCGGTACAGGTGGTGGTGGTACCAATGGCGGTACGGGTGGTGATGGTACCGATGGCGGTACAGGTGGTGGTACAGGTGGTGGTGGCACTACCGACGGTGGTACGGGTGGTGGTACTGGTGGTGGTACCGATGGCGGCACTAGTGGTGATACTGGTAGCGGGCCTGTGTGGCAGTATAGATGCTGGGCCTGGTGGCGGTACTGGTGGTGGTACTGGTACCGATGGCGGTACTGGTAGCCTGTGTGGCGGTGCCAATGGCGGTACCGATGGAGGTGGGCCTGTGACAGATGATTGACAGATGGGCTGATTGATTGACAGATGGGCTGATAGATTGACAGATGGGCTGATTGATTGACAGATGGGGTGATTGATTGACAGGTGGGGTGATTGATTGACAGATCGGCTGATTGATTGACAGATGGGCTGATTGATTGACAGATGGGCTGATTGATTGACAGATGGGCTGATTGACAGATGGGCTGATTGACAGATGGGCTGATTGGCTGGGCTGATTGATGTGCTGGGCTGTGTGACAGGTCCTCTTTATGGGGGGGGGCGTGTTGTGCACTGTAAACTTATGTAGACAAACTACACTGAGCTAACTTACTGATCTCTTCTCTCTCCTCACAGATCGGTGTGTGAGGAGAGAGCAGGGATCAGGTAGTAACTCCTGTGGAGTTTGGAGTGTGGAGTTTGTTTACATTTGTGACCGGCTGTGATTGGACACAGCCGGTCACGTGGTAAACAGCCAATTCATTGGCTGTTTACTCTGATCGGGGACGCGCTGTGTCCAAGGGACACTCGCCTTCCCCGATCCCCGCTCTGCAAGCCTGTGGCGGCGCGCACGGAGCGCGCCGCAGAGTTTGTTTTGACAGGTGATCGGCTGTGACTTTGACACAACCGATCACATGGTAAACGGCCAATGAAATTGGCTGTTTACCGTGATCGGGGAAGCGCTGTGTCAGAGGGACACATGCCGTCCCCGATCACCGCGCTGCGCGCCCCCGCAGGCGCGCGCAAGGCATTATCCTGCAGGACGTCATATGACGTCCAGTATCAATAATGCAACCACTTCACTATTGACTGGGCGGGAAGTGGTTAAAATGACTGCTCCCGAAAAACGGCCGTTTTTGCATTGATACATGTCCCCTGGTGCAGAACCCGGGTTCCCAAACTCTGTTTAGGACAATAACATGGATAATAGTCGTTATAATTAGCACTTTAGAATTCGAACGTTCGCATCCATTGTATTTAATAGGGTTCTAATGTTCGTGCGAACTTTCGGTCCGTTCGCGGGTTCTGGTGCGAACCGAACCCGGGGGTGTTCGGCTCATCACTAGAGGGTAGTAGACCTGTGATTCTTAAGCCAGCATGCCCATTGATCATAACATTTGGGGGTAGTAAGATGTGCTTTAGAAAACATAAACTCTAAAAAAAAAGAGATTGTTGAGAATATTAATCACTTAGTAGTAGTTGGAGAAGTGTCGTTCTTCTACTTTCAGGCAGTATGCACCTACAGTATTTCTATTTAAACAAACCCCTTACATTTACTTTTATTTTTGCCCAGCTCTCATCCCCAACCCACCATCTGCTTGGTGGGCGGAGCCTGACCTCGGCACATCGGCGTCATGTGAGCATGTCCCGCCCTTGGCGCTGTATGATGTCCTGGGACGGGAACGTGCTATATACATCCCGCGCTGTGGCGGAGGTAGGCGGGCGTCCACCGGTGTTGTTAACATCACCTGTGGAGGCTCACTGCTCCTCCCCTCTTGCCACCACACGGTATATTTGATGCTGGCGGGGATAGGTAGCCAGAACCGGGGGGGTTATCAGCCTGGAGCGGACCAACGTCTCACTATACCAATATCCCTTACGAGGATAAGACCTCCCATGTTCAACCGCTTCTAAATCCAGGTAACCCAGGATTGCTCCACCTCCTCTCTCCTCCTTCCTCTTCCCTCACAAACTGTCACACATGCATACACACAGATACACATACACAAACACACATACACCCATACCTTTTCACACACTGACGCTAACACACTCATACACATTCACACACACCATATATTCACATACACCAACACACATCTACCTTTATACATTTAATCCACTTACCTCACATTTAATCTATTTATTATATTTGTATTAACCACACCTATTTTTAGGTGTGTGTATAAGTTTATTTATTTAAAAACAAAATCTTTTTGAACTCACATACCCACACAGGCATGCTATTCTTGACTCCCCAACACAAAAAAACTTTCAGTATTCTTACCATCACCATACATACATGTAGCACTTACCCCCCTCTCTGAGATCGGGCTGCTGGTTTTGTTGGGCCTTGCAAACTACCTCCAAGACTTCCGTTGTCAGGGTATAGAAAGTCTCCAGAAAGACCAATGTCCACACAAATGTAAAACCCAAACAATCAGGCTTTATTTACTTTGCTGAGGGAACTTAAGAGGAAAGTAGGAAACGAGAGAAGAACAGGGGAAGGTTCAGGCATGCAGCACTAAAGGCACAATGTCGCGACTCAAGCCTGAGTGGGTATTGCTCACCAAGATAGTCCCTTTCACTGGTCCTAGCAGCCGGGATGATGCACGGATCAACATTATCTGAGAACTTAAGAATGCGATCAGGAATCCTCTGCCACAGGATTATCAAAGTCCCGAACCTCCCGGCCAAGCAATATAGAGAGACCCTTTATGCCAGATCGGCATATTGCAAGGCTTGAAATAATGGATCCCTCCTTGGGTGAGTTTCCAGGCCTCCTCCTGAGACAGCAGTACTGTCGCTGGTCTCCTCTGAGGCATATCCTCCCCTGGTCTCCATTCCTAAGAGCAGGCTCCCCGCAGGTTGGTGGCTTGGGATCCCTTCCGAAGGTATAGGCCCCAGCCAGCAGACCAGGGCTTACCAGGTAGCGATGTAGCCTCGGGCTGAAGGTGCCCGAGGCTAGAACACACACGCACCCCGTGCCATGCAGGCCACGAGGCGCGCACACAGGAACCCCCCGATTAATGGCGTCTGCCCCTTATGTACCCTCTCCCAGCATGCACAGCGGGTTAACCACACCCACTGCACGGCTGCCGAGAAAGGACACCCAAGGTGTTGTGATACCCCTGTAGTTCAACCTAGGCCATTGGTGGCAGTGCCACCTACAGGCGAACAGGGAACACTACTGCCAGGCAGTATCACACCCAGAGCAGAAGCAATTTTGAACAATCAACTGATCTGAGCCCAACTACGGCTCACACATACCCCTAAATTTACACATAGCGTCCCAACCATTTGGGAAGGGTGCTACATACACATTTCTCATTTTTCATTTTTTTCACATTTTCCTTTTTCCCATTCATTTAATTTCCCTTTGTTTATTCATTTTTTCCCTCTTTCCTTCTGCCACATAGTATCCAGCAGGTGCCATATCAGTGCACAACATGTATCACACATCTCCATACAGTGACCGTCGGCCTGTCCCCATGGCTGTCTCCCTGCCTTGGTCTTCATCTGGCTACTCCCTGCCTCAGTCCCGGGGGAGACCACTCACACCAGACCACCGCTTAATCCCACACTTGGAGCTGGTTTCAACTTATGGACTACATTGTAAGTAGTAAAGAGATTATCCCTAATTTTCATCTTTAGGATAGAACACACAGTTAGCTATGAAATTCACTAAATTATTCTATTACTTTATAGTTCATCCCATGCATCCAACTCCTGATGATTAGCATAAGGCCATGAAACACGTTGAGTGTTACATCTAGGGATGCCAAGCTACGCTTGCTCCAATAACTCTAACCAATCATGTTTTTTATCTGCATTTATCATATGAATTGTGTATATATTCTATATTGTTTACTTGTATTTATTTGTCTTTTATAATGTAATCTAATGTTTGTCACAAATTATGTTTAGTAATCAATTACTTATTAATAAAGGAATTTTGTATTGTCATAGTGTCACCCAGTGTTAGTACTTCCGCAACCCGCTCTAAAAGAGCTGATTGGGGTAGTCTGAGGCTGGTTGAATCCCGTCTGATAGGGGAAAATGTTTTGAGGTTGGAGTGTGATGTTTGCAGGGTGCGGATATGTCCGCCAACGGGGGCCCTCTGTGCATTAGCATGGACGATCGTTAAGGAGGGGATATGCTCGCTCTGCAACAACATCATTGGTTATGAGCAGATGCGTACTCTTGTCTCTGCTGTGTCTGATCAACATTGGTTGGAGTTCGTAGTGCGCATCTGCAGATAGCCTCCCTCCCCCATTCAATAATAGTATAATCTTAATATGCGTTATTCTATGGAATAGCGCAGAATAAGAATTCCTATCAACGGTAACTTTAGCCATCCTACGTTATTGTATTCATGTATGACATCTCCTGTTGGAAGGAATGTCCAGGTATTGTCATTCTCATGTGGAAGGAACATCCTGTGATGTTCCCGCCCATGGGGGGAGGTGACTGGTTGCTGCAACCAATCACCTCCTGTCTTGAGATCTTTTGAGTTTAATAAAAGCCTATGATTAGGCGTCGGCTGAACAGTCTTTGCTGGAATGGCCTGATAAGAAGATAAGCTTTTGTGGTGCTGCCTTTCTTGAATGAATGATGGAATGAACGGTGAGTGGATTTTAGCAAACTTAGGCTACAGATAGCATTATTGCAAAAAGATGAAATCTGATGTGTGCTTAGATAGCACAGGAATTATAGGCTGTGTGCTCTGTAAACAGCAGCCTGGAATTCCACAACAGTAATGGCGGGCCAGGATTTTTGGGAATAGATGGAGTCCCTTTGGACATCGGATCGAGATGGGGGAAGAGTGGATCTACGTTCCGATGTGGGGGGCTCTACTCCTTAAAATAAATTTTTTTTTGTCTTTTTGAAATAATGCTTTAAGTTTGCAGCGTGTGTATGTGTGCGTGTGTATGTCTGCGAATCGTATGTGTGTGTGTGATTTTGTCATGGATCGTATGCCTGTGAATTTGATTGTGTGTGGGTATGCCTGCATGTGCCTGTGTGATTAGATTGTTTGGCTGCCATGTGCTTGAATGGGGGAAGGGCTTGCCCACTGCTTTGTGTTGCAGAGGTTGTGCCCTAAGGGAAGGACAATGGTGCTGGAAGGGAAACGCCCTGAGAGATGATCTGATGTTACAAGCAACAATATACTGTATGTGTGTGGTGTTTGTGATTTCTATGAAAAATAGAAATGGTTAGATTGTGATTTTTGCCTTTATAGGGGACAAAGACACATGTCCCCATAAGTGTAAAAATATTTTAACGAAAGTGTTTGGTTTTAAAGTTGAAAATTCCTGCCGCATATTCAAGTGGCCAGGCATTGTTGGAAGCCAGACAATAGTAGCTGTTTGTTGAAAGGAATACGCCCTTTGAATGTTTGCAGGCTGTTTTGGATGCTAGCATTGAGGAGGTATGTCTCTGCAATGGCTTTGTTATGGAAGCTGAGGCCACTGTGTGTGAACTTTAGGTAGAGAAAAGTGGTGAATATCTCAGAGTATATGAACTTAGAGAAATGAATATGTTTTTAATATTGTCATGTAACTCACATTTATTGAATGTGCTGTTTAGTTGGCAAAAGGTAGGCTAAGTTTGTAAGTGTACATGTGGTCCTTGTAGAGTGTAGCTGACACATTTTTTAGTGGACTTTGATGATAATTTAGAAAAGTTTCAATGGTGTAGTCAGTCTTTGTGGAGAAAAACATTTTTGATTTTCTTTTAAAGAGATGCCGGTTTTGCGGGAAAAAGTAATGGCGCCATTCTTGGCTTTTGTTAGCCTTGCAGGTTTGTCTGCCATTTTGAGGCACAGTTTTTCCTTAGCCTGTGGGTATCCTATAAGGGAAGGTGCAGCCACCTTTCCTTTGGGTATGATATCATGTGACCATGCTGTGGCATTCATCAGCTATGTTGCTGATAGAATTTCTCAGTTTTTGATGTTTAGTGCGAATTGGGTAGTGCGGCCTTTTTAACCTGCTGGAGGCCATTTGTGTTTGTCTTTGTGTGGGGGAACCCATGTGGTGTTCATTGTGACGTCCCATGCTGGTTTTGGCAGGAAAAATTGCATGCGTCAATGGCGCAATTCTTGTTGTCCATGAGGTGCTGTGGTGGGTCATCCACCATTTTGTAGTCCTGGCTTGTCGGCCATTTTGAGAGACGTTTACAGTTTGAGATAGGAAGTTCCAGTTTAGCAAACACAACTCCTGAATATGCTGTATTGGCATTTGTTGATCGGCGCAGTTTTCTTATGTTTTATGTGTTTACAGTTTGACCTGTGCACTGCTGGGAAGAGTAGTGAGACACCAGGGGGACATACTGAGAGACTGGTTTTTGTTTAATGAATTCGCTGGTTTAAATTGTTTTTCTAAGCATCGCCTTTTGAGCAATGATGTGTTTTTATGTTTAAATATTTGGGAGTTTCCCAGAGAGCAATTCATTTTTTTGGAACTTGTACTGTATAGCCATCTTTTGGCAGGAGTTTGTATTTTGAGTCCCAACTTATGGTCTGACTTCCAGGGAATGTGGGTCAGGGGGAATTCCCTCCCATTTGCAAAGGGGGGTTTTACTCCATCATTTCCTTGACAAGGTTTTAAATGGTTGAAATATATAATGTGTAGCCATGGATTTTTTTGGGAGTCTTGATAGACAAGGCTAAGGCCTCCCCTCCCCCTCCCTCTTCCTGAACAATTGATATGTAAATAAACCAGTTTGGTTTTTTTAAGTAGCTGAGCATGTAACCGGAAGTTTCTTTTCAGCATTTATACACCAGCATAAAGTTGGTGGGAGGAGCTTGGGGTTGTCTGAATGAGATTTGTGCTTGGAAGGAAAATGGAAAGCATTTTGGCGTTTAAAAGTGTTTTATATTTCGTTCCAGTTTTGTGAAGTTTTGTACTGTAATACAGTTTTGAGTAGAGAGCAAACAGTCGGCATCACCATTATTTTATCATCTAGATACAGAGAGAAGCCACATTGTTCTGCAGGTGGTAAACTGGCGTAAGTGTTCTGTGTGGTTTAGTCTGACAACGCAGTGTATGGGTGTATAGCGGAAAATGCTTGTGTATGCATGCACTGTGAGGGGTAGAGGCCTAATTCGGGGGTTGATCTGTGGTTGTTGCTGTAGTTCCAAAAGTGTTGGGACAACAAGCCATAGAGTTGACGCCTCGGTTAGGGTTTCTAGTTGGAGGACTTGACCATATAGTGGTTGTAGTTCTGCAATTCACCGTATAAGAAGACACCGGGCGGTGATCTCCGAAAATGGGTGCAACGGTTTAACCTGGACGCAGGTTTAAGACGATAAGCCGATTCGAATCGCCATGGACACAAGGAGGTCTGTGCAAAGGGAAGGAATGGAGGCTTCCCATAGTCAGACGGTCACACAGTGCACGAAGCCTAGTTTTGGGGCAAAGGCCTTTGAACCCCAAAAAGATTAACATAGGTGGTCCAAGGATACTATTTTGGGTATCCCTCTGGAATGGATGTAGTTGAGCTGCAGCTTCAGAAATCTGTAATGATGAGGAAAGGTGGCTCATGCCCGTTTGTTTGAACCTTGTATGGCTGGTACATGGAAGGTTCTCGAGCTGCTCTCATGGTTGTCCCATTGTATTTTTTTTTCTATTGCTGAAAGAGTGAAGAGAGAATTCTGGCTGTTTGTTTTTTAATTTTTGGTTTTGGAAACTATGAAGTATCTCCCCCACGTTTGTATCTGAGTGTTTATATGTAGTAACGTGAATATGTTCGAACTTACCGCGGCGATCCTTCGATGCGTCGCGGCTGTTGTATTTTTGTAGGAATGGGAAAAGTAAGGGTTACAGAGGGTTTTGTTTGAATCGGTTTTGAAAGAATGTCATTGACAATTTACCAATGTACAGGAATGTCATTATTATTTTACCATTCTTTGCAGGTTAAATATGAAGGATAGAGTAATGATTTTGCTTATAAGTATTTTTCAGGTCCAAGGAGTTTGTACACAGAGAACAGGTGTATGTAGACAGCTGTACATATGGATAAATCTAAGGGAGGTAAAAGTATCACAGGCTATTTCATTGTTTCTTTTTTCCTGCACCACGCATTTCTTCCTTCAGTCTGTAATGAGGAAGAAAAGGGGGGAGAATGATACATGTAAGAGTGACAGTTTTTTTTTTTGTCAAACTAATAATAACCTCTGTAATTCTAACCAAGTTTGTGCCAAGACTATCTTTCTTTAATAGAATTTGAATCGGCAAGCAGCAGTCTGGTGAAGTAGGTTCCCATCCCAGAGGCTAAGAACCTTTTGTCAGTGGTTTCAGGTATTGTAAGCCACGCACAGGTTATGCAGTGACCACAGTCCCGATGTCTGGGTTATTGTCATATGAGGGTTGTTTGGAGGTCAGTCAAAACCAGGGTCGTACTCTCCTCATTAGCTGTCACTTATATTCTCGGCTGATGGGGGAGGTGCGATCGTTGTGACATGAACTTCAAAATGTCCACCAAAAGGTTTTCACGAGTCCCTCCTGGACCCGACTCAATAATCAGTTTACATTCTTTCCAACCAGGTGACTGGGTCGTTGTAAAGAAGCTTGAGGGATGAGACCACGCCAGCCACTGCAAGAAGCGGCTCAACCACACCAAAGAATGAGGAGTATCTTTGTTTATTTATATTTTTGTTGTTTAGTAAATTTTAGCGAGGGTAACGGTGAAAAGCATCCCAAGTTATTATTTAAAGTGTATGTCCTGACTAGCTCAGAAAGCGAACAGGACCGATGGTCTGTTCTGAGTCTTCACCGAGTTTTAGTCCCCAGCGATGACAGCGGTACATGCCATTTATGATGTTATTATGGGTATGAGGAGTTTTAGTCCCCAGCGATGACAGCGGTACATGTCATTTATGATGTTATTATGGGTATGAGGAGTTTTTGACAAACTAGTGAAGACTCCAGACAGACACTTGTCAATGGAACCTAACGATGTATTTTTAGAGGGTAAAATTGGTTTTAGTTTTAATGGCTCTGTCTCGTCGGTTTGGGTATCTAGGCAGCCCACAAGTGTGTTTGAACTTTAGTTTGGTGTTTATGTGGATCTGCAGCTTATAAAGGTAATTCCCCCAAAGCAAGAGGTTCATGCGCGATGGTGAAGCTGTCCCAACATTTTAGGTCGCGGCCGATCGCGAGGATCTGATGGCGCAGGAAATTAAGAATGGCAGGGACAGCTAGAAGGGATTTGTTCACCAATCCCGACCAGGTCTGGGCATGGGGTCCTACATGTACAAGGTGGGGGGGGGGCTCGGGCTTGGGATACGATTGAACAATTCTCATCCGTTAAGGATAGGGTTCTTCATGTAATTGTTGAAGCCAGAGCTGTAGCTAAGTGAAGGTTGGGAGTCCTTTTTAAGGGTCTGGGAATCTTTGGGGATCTAGTTTTTTATTTTACAGCGGATCGTGGTTAAAGGAAGTGGGAATATATATACTCATGTCGTTTTTATTTCTATTCTTTCTATGTCGTGACGAGAGGCTCCTGTTGCCTGATTTGACGCGTGACCAGAGTTTCCTTGATGAGACGCCCCGAAGCCGGACCCACATACAAGACAGAGAATCACAGACGGATCGGCGATTACTACAGCTCACCATGTCGTGTCCTCCTTTATAAGTCATGCCCCTGAAGAGTAGAGTCTACATGTCAAGCCGTGTTTTCCTTTTTATGGACTAAGAACTGATTCATTTCCAGGTGTAAGAAGCATATCAACTCTCATCGAGGGACACATGGGGTGCATATGACAAAAAAGGGAGGACTGTTGTGGAGATTTTTATGGAGATGTATTTAATATGTATTGTCATAGTGTCACCCAGTGTTAGTACTTCCGCAACCCGCTCTAAAAGAGCTGATTGGGGTAGTCTGAGGCTGGTTGAATCCCGTCTGATAGGGGAAAACGTTTTGAGGTTGGAGTGTGATGTTTGCAGGGTGCGGATATGTCCGCCAACGGGGGCCCTCTGTGCATTAGCATGGACGATCGTTAAGGAGGGGATATGCTAGCTCTGCAACAACATCATTGGTTATGAGCAGATGCGTACTCTTGTCTCTGCTGTGTCTGATCAACATTGGTTGGAGTTCGTAGTGCGCATCTGCAGATAGCCTCCCTCCCCCATTCAATAATAGTATAATCTTAATATGCGTTATTCTATGGAATAGCGCAGAATAAGAATTCCTATCAACGGTAACTTTAGCCATTCTACGTTATTGTATTCATGTATGACATCTCCTGTTGGAAGGAATGTCCAGGTATTGTCATTCTCATGTGGAAGGAACATCCTGTGATGTTCCCGCCCATGGGGGGAGGTGACTGGTTGCTGCAACCAATCACCTCCTGTCTTGAGATCTTTTGAGTTTAATAAAAGCCTATGATTAGGCGTCGGCTGAACAGTCTTTGCTGGAATGGCCTGATAAGAAGATAAGCTTTTGTGGTGCTGCCTTTCTTGAATGAATGATGGAATGAACGGTGAGTGGATTTTAGCAAACTTAGGCTACAGATAGCATTATTGCAAAAAGATGAAATCTGATGTATGCTTAGATAGCACAGGAATTATAGGCTGTGTGCTCTGTAAACAGCATCCTGGAATTCCACAACACAACCCTACCCCTCTTTCTTTATACTTTATTTTCCATTAATAAGATCTATGGTCCCTGGGTCTGTACATCTGCTGTAACAATGGTCTCCATTCTCCTGTTGGGTTTACTATCCAGAGTTTGACTCAGCCCACATAGCTCCATTCAAAACAAAAGTATCACTTTTGAGTGGTATGACCCTTTAACCTGGGTTTAAAGAAGCATTTTTTTAGTTATGGATAGACTGGGAAAGGATTAGAACTGGTAGACTTTATTGCTGTTGCAGACTCCGTTGGAGAGATGTCTTCACTTCCTGTCTGGTAAAACAGTTATCTTCAGATATATCAGATACAGCAAAACAGGCAGATGTAAAATGCTTTTCTTAAAGTTACATAGTGAGATGCTAAAACCTTTGTCAGTTTTTTTATTGCCATCTTTTAACCTGTTGTAGATTTTCCCTCACTTCCTGTCTGGTAAAAGGTTGTTCTCAGAAAAAGTAAGGGGAAATTTCTTTAACAAAGTCTCAGGCAGCAGTAAAACCTGACAGGGAATATATATACAACCTTTCCTCATTCTATCCAAAACTATAAAAAAACGTTTTGGGTATCGATACACTTTAAATGGAAAATTTGTTCTAGTAACCACAGTAAGTTGAAAATACGTATTAGCTTACAGTAATTTGATCATAATTTACTATGTGTTCATGTTTTCTTTTTTAAGTGTGGTCAGCATTAGCAGGTGTGAAGAATAAAATCTGGAAACATGTAAACCAGGAGGAAAGAGGAAAATAAAAATTGAGAGATGGCAAATGTAAGAACTGATGGCAGGATCCCAATTAATTAAACCAGCACTAACACCCTCATTCTGCCAGCTGCAGATAAAACATAAGTTGAAATAAACCGATCAAGGCTAATAAACTTTGATGGCGTGTTCAAATGGATAACCCTTTGATAGTATGTTCAAATGATGCCTCTGCAAGTGATGCAGTCAAACAGTGAGCAAAAACAATATGTATGGAAATGCATGGAAGAAAATATTTTTCCCTGGGTTTTGAAATAGAAATGAAACATGAAATGAACTGCTGTATCTAATAAAATGAATACATTTATGGTAATAACTGATTATGAAAGGAAAACATTGAGCTTAGCTTTGTGTGAGATATGTACCATTTTATAAGAAAGGATTAAAAAAAAAACTTTCATCAAATTAACAAAACATTTTTTAAAGAAATGTCTATTGGCTTAACATATTTACTGTTCAAGCAGATTGCAACAATTCTAAAGGACCAGCTAATCGCTGACAACATTACACCAACTTTTAAAATATTTCCAAGTTACTGTTTCCTTTAAGTACAGCTCTTTTCCTGAGAGTCATCAAGTTTGAACAGTGTGTGCTTTCCTCTAGGTACTGGGAAACCCAGTGGTCATGGTACACATTGGAACAAATTAAAGACTTTAATGGATCATGTAAGGTCCACAGAAATTATGTTTTGAAAGGAGCAAAGGAGCTGGGCATAATTTAAAGAAAGTAAAATGGTGTGGGTATTCCTCCCTTATTCATATAAGATCATTAATGTCTGGTATTAATTTTAACCGCTTCAGCCCCGGACCATTTTTTTGGTCAAAGACCAGGCCACTTTTTGCGATTCGGCACTGCGACGCTTTAACTGACAATTGCGAGGTCGTGCAACATGACTCACAAACAAAATTGACATCTTTTTTTTACCACAAATAGAGCTTTCTTTGGTGGTATTTGATCACCTCTGCGGTTTTTATTTTTTGCGCTATAAACAAAAATAGAGCGACAATTTAGAAAAAAATTCAATATTTTTTTACTTTTTGCTATAATAAATATCCCCAAAAAATATATGAAAAGAATATATTTTTTCCTCAGTTTAGGCCGATACGTATTCTTCTACATATTTTTGGTAAAAAAAAAAATGCAAAAGGCGTTTATGGATTGGTTTGCGCAAAAGTTATAGCATCTACAAAATAGGGGGTCGTTTTATGGCATTTTAATTAATATTTTTTTTTTACTAGTAATGGTGGCGATCAGCGATTTTTATTGTGACTGCGACTTTATAGCGGACACATCGAACACTTTTGACACATTTTTGGGACCATTGTCATTTTTACAGCGATCAGTGCTATAAACATGCATTGATTACTGTAAAAATGACACTGGCAGTGAAGGGGTTAACCACTAGGTGGCGCTGCATGGGTTAATTCAGTACTAGGGAGTGATTCTTACTGTTAGGGGGCGTAGCTACACATGACACATCACTAATGACCATTCCCGATCACGGGGAACAGCCATCAGTGACAGTGTCACTAGGCAGAATAGGGGTATGCCTTGTTTACAAGGGCATCCCCTTGTTCTGCCTTTGCCATCCGCAATCACGGGCCGCCCGGGAATATCGAGTTCCCAGGACCCGCTAGCACACTCACGAGGCATGCAGGTACGCCCATTTGTCTGCCTGTGCCATTCTGTACATCTGTGTGCGGCGGTCGGCAAGTGGTTAAGGGGGACCCCTTAACCCTGGCCAGTTGTAGTGTCTGCTGGCAGGAGTCTTATCAGAATCTGGAAGCCCCCTTTAACAATGAAGTAGCCCCTAGATACCAGCCCCCCCCCTCATGAGAATGAGTAAGGGGTACACAGTACTCACTCACAAAAAAATGCACAATCCACTATGATCATACATTGTCAATCACACAGTCCAGCAATGTACTGTAGATCCACATCAAACATGATGCCCAACAACTGCTTACCCGCAAAATAAAATAAAAAAACGCTGTCCACTGACACATTCCTACCCTATTGGCTGTTCACCCATTTCTGACAACTTCGGTAGGTAATATAAATAAAGGGGAAGGATCTCTCAGGTGACCTCTCTGACCATATTGAAACTTGGCCATATTGGGTCAATGATGTCACAGTGACATCTATACCAGACCCCTAGTTTGACTGTAAATAACAATTATACATTTTATTGTATATTTTGCCCCATTTAAAATGACACTAAAGCGATGTTTCTTTTACAATGTATGGCAAAATTACTTATGCCCTGTACACACGGTCGTTTTTTCCGAAGAAAAAAGTCAGATGGACTTTTTTCATCGGAAAAAACGATCGTGTGTGGGCCCCATCGGACTTTTTTCCATCGGTGTTAAAAAATAGAACATGTTTTAAATTTTTCAGATGGAAAAAAAACAATAGGAAATTCTGATAGTCTGTGTGGAACTGCAACGGAGAAAAAACCCACGCATGCTCAGAATCAAGTCGACGCATGCTCAGAAGCATTGAACTTCATTTTTCTCGGCTCGTCGGAGTGTTTTCCGTCACTGCGTTTTGGACGGTCGGAATTCTGTCTGATGGTGTGTAGGCAAGACTGATGAAAGTCAGATTCATCAGAATTCCGACGGAAAATTCCATCGGAAATCCGATCGTTTGTACAGGGCATTAAACATGAAAAAAAAATGGCTTTTTTTTTCAGTTTTGCATATTTTTCTATGTGACAGTCAAATACAATAATTAATTAATGGATTTTTTTTTTTAAATACTAATGATAAAAAATAGAAATAAAAGAATATCAGCCAAAAAGGAATGAGTTAATTAAGGAATGTGAATGAAACCATAATAACAACAATACGCTGGGGTTGATTTACTAAAGGCAAATTCACTCTGCACTACATGTGCACTGCAAGGGCACTTGAAAGTGCCCTGAAAGTGCACTTGGAAGTGCAGTCACTGTATATCTCAGGGAAAGATCTGAAATGAGGGGAAGCTCTGCTGATATTATCATCCAATCATGTGCAAGCTAAAATGCTGTTTTTTTATTTTCCTTGCATGTCCCCCTCAGATCTGCAGCGACTGCACTTCCAAGTGCACTTGCAGTGCACTTTTAAGTGCACTTGTAGTGCAAAGTGTATTTACCGTTAGCAAATAATCCCCAAAGTATTATTCACTGACAATGACACTTATAGGCTATCTGCAAGTGTCATTTTATTCAGGTGGAGCTTCATATTAAAATCCACTCCTGCTATTCAAAACATAACAATTCTCATATAAATTGCTAGCAATAGTGATGGGGCAGAGATGGCAGGGAAAGAGAGGATGAACATAGGAGATACTGGGGTTGATTTACTAAAGGTAAATCTACTCTGCACTACAAGTGCAGTCACTGTAGATTGCTGAAGATCTGAGGGGAAGCTCTGAAATTAGGGGAAGCTCTGCTGATTTTATCATCCAATCACATGCAATCAAAAATGCTGTTTTTTATTTTACTTGCATGTCCCCCTCAGATCCTTTCATAAATAACCCCCACTGTACATTCTGGAAACTTTGAGGGATATTTCAATAAGGAAAGTGGGCGCTCCTCTTTTCTTATTGAAATATCCCTTCTACTGACGCAACATCATGGTTGAACCAGTTTAGGTTGCAGCCCAGATTTATAGACCTCCATTTATTCAAGGAACTACTTAATACATAATAAAATAACCCGATTTTTCAAGTGTGGTCTCTATCTCATACCAACCAGGTTTTTGTTAAGGAATATATCCTAAATCTAGAATCCTTAATCGGTTAACGAAAGATGTTGGAGAAGATATTAAATATCAAAGAATAGAAGTCACACAGAGAAATGTCTGCCTTCTGGGTAGAAATTCATGACAGGAGTGACTTGAGCTGTGACTTGTGCTATTCAAAGTTTCAATTGTACATTTTATTTTCTAAGCACAAGACAGAAAAGGGAAACGACAAGTCAGAAAGGTTTTGAAAAGTCGAAATGGAAAAAATAAATGAAATCCTAAGGTTGTAAACATTTGCTTTGTCATTGCGGGGCAAAATAACAGGTTTGCTTTACATCCCTCTACTCCCACACATCCAGTAAGACATGTCATAAAATTGATTCTTCTTAAACGTTTCAACTGTCTAATTATATCAAAGTAATCTGTATTTCTTTAAACATGGCATTAAAACTGTATTTCTTAACAATGTTTCAGTGGTGGAAAGTTAGCTTTTATGCAAGTGTAAAAATGAATTAGCATTGTACATTTAACTGACTGTTTTGGAAACAAAATGCAGCAATTCACAGCACTGTGTCAAATTGTTTATTTCCATGGCACTTGTATTTAATGGGGCTTGAAGTTAATATTTTGATTGCGCTATAATCAATTTGCATAAAACCAAGGCTATTGCCTTTTACAGGGGAAGTTCAAAAGCATGTTATCCACATACTGTATAACAATATGACAATGCTTAATTCACTTTATTATGTGGAATTACAGGACCATATGATGCTTATAAGAGCTTTGATATTCATTTTTATTGTATTTACGTCATCTTTAAAAAATGCTAAAAATTCATACACACCACCTATGGTATTTACAGTCACATTTGTCTTTTTCGAAAGCCCTGATGACAGTCTTGTCCTGGTTGATATCTTTGATATCTTAAAGGGCTTGTAAAGGTTCGTATTTTTTCACCTTAATGCATCCTATGCATTAAGGGGAAAAAACACCTCGCTGTCACGGGCCCCTCAGCCCCCCATTTTACTTACCTGAGCCCGATCACCTGCTGTGCGTGTCCCCCGGTGTGCTCTTCTCCATTGCTTCTCGGCGTTGATTGGATAGATTGATAGCAGCGCAGCCATTGGCTCCCGTTGCTGTCAATCAAATCCAATGACGCGGCCGCCGGGGGGCGGGACCGATTCATACACTCTGTGTCTATGGACGCATAGTGTATGACAGGGAGCGCGGCCGCAAGCTAACCCCCTCGAGAGAGAGTTTCCCAGAGGTGGTTAGATATTGTGGGGAGGAGCCAAGACAGCCACAGAGGGACCCCAAAACCAGAGGATCGGGGCCACTCTGTGCAAAACTAACTGCACAGTGGAGGTAAGTATGACATGTTTGTTATTTAAAAAAAAAATTAAACCTTTACAATCACTTTAAGTTACAGAAGATGTCAATATGCTGTACATTAAAACCATTCAGTATACTACATAAATATAAAACACAGTTCTACATATGATATGTGCCCAGCATTCACAATACTGTCAACAAGTATTGATGTTTGAGGCCACAGTGGACATTAATGATGCTTATACCTGACTCAAGCACAAACTAGTAGAAGTAAAGTTAGCCAATACTAGAAAAATAAGGCCTCTTTGGTTGTGTGTATAGTAGACTCATATCCAAATACCTTCAAAAATCCTTAGCATTTCCTTGTGTTTACCGGAACACAATCTCACTCTCAGGGTTGCTGTAAAATATTAAAACCCAGACGATGCCTTTGGATGCGAAACGCATAGGGAGACCCTACTGTTGCCATTTGATCATTTGATAAAGCGCTGTTACATTCTTCTAAATGTAAGTGTTCCTACCTACATTAAATACCCTTTTTATACAGTATTACACTATGTGCCTTTACTTTCCTTTTACTTTCTGGCATATATCTGATATCACCACCTGGCCCTGACCGGGCACTACCTGCAAGTGTCATCACCATCTGGATACAAGACACTTCTCCCTACCTTCTGTATTTGATTGAAGTTTGAGGTTCCTGTGTGAATCGCAGCTGGAGATTCGCTGTTCACAGCAGCTTACCCATGTCTGGTTGACCCTCTGAATGTATGTTTTTGGGGTCCACTCTCTCTGGTAAGCCTTTTCTACTATCGATTGGTGGTGGTCACTTTAGGTGCACTCGCTTCACGTCAAGTTCATTTAGGAGCACCATTATTTTGATTCTCACCAGCATCTATCAATTTTGTTTTTATTAATGAACTCAGTATTTTCTGCTGACTTTTATGTTACACAACTCATATCACTGAGGACTATTTGAATATTTTCATTTATTCATTTATCACTTCTTGAATGTTACGTTGTTTATTTTGACTGTTTATCACTGTTACATACTGCACTTCATTCCAGTGCAGTTCTCATTTAGTTTAGCGCTACACTTTTTTGTCTTGTTCGTATTCCACCATTTTTCAATTGGTTGTGTGAGCTGCTATACAATCAGGCAGCGCAGAATTTTTTGTTAAAATATTAAAGGACAACTATTATTAACCACTTGCTGACTGGCTCACGCCGATATACGTCGGCAGAATGGCACTTCTGCGCATACTGACGTACCCATACATCAGTCCACAAAAGCAGGATAGCGGGAGTGTGCTTGCTGGTCCTGTGGATTCAATGATTGCGGAGAGAAGAGGCAGAATGGGGAAGTGCCTATGTAAACAAGGCATTTCCCTGTTTTGCCTAGTAACATGACAGGGATCTACTGCTCCATGTCTTCAGGAGCAGTGATCTCTGTCATGTCAGTGGTAGCCCACCCCCCTACAGTTAGAACACACTCAGGGAACACACTTAACCCCTTTATCGCCCCCTAGTGTTTAACCCCTTCCCTGCCAGTGACATTTACACAGTAATCAGTGGCTATTTTTAGCTCTGATCGCTGTATAAATGTCAATGGTCCCAAAATAGTGTCAAAAGTGTCCGACCTGTCTGTCGCAATGTCGCAGTCATGATAAAAATCGCAGATCACCACCATTACTAATAAAAAAAAATAATAATAATAAAAATGCCATAACTCTATCCCCTATTTTGTAGATGCTATAACTTTTGCGCAAACCAATCAATATACGCTTATTGCATTTTTTTTGTTTTACTAAAATATGTAAAAGAATACATATCTGCCTAAAATGAGGAAGAAATGAATTTTTTTATATATTTTTTGGGGATATTTATTATCAATTATCATTTTATTTTAAAATTGTCAGTCTTTTTTTGTTTATAGCGCAAAAAATAAAAACCGAACAGGTGATCAAATACCACCAAAAGAAAGCTGTTTTTGTGGGGAAAAAAATAATGTCAATTTTGTTTGGGTACAGCATCAGGCGACCGCGCAATTGTCAGTTAAAGCGGCGCAGTGCCGTATCACAAAAAAAGTCATCAAGGGGGTAAAATCTTTTGGGGCTGAAGTGGTTAAACACATTTTTTAATTGACTCTAAACTCAATTTTGACATCAATCGTTAAACATTCTAAAATATCAAATATATCATACATGTGTGTTTTCTCTTTTTGTTTGTTTAAAAAGTCTTGTATTATTGTTTCCAGGCTTTCTTCATCCTGTGCACACTCCTTATCCTCCACGAATGCACCTCATCACTACTGGTGTAGACCGAGCAGTGTAATTTTTTTCTGCTCACGTGATCCACTCTATTTGTACTACAATTTCTATACAGCTAAATGTGCTTGTTATAGCCCCTTAGGTGGTGAGAAACGGCCCTATAAAAACAATTGATGATTGATGTTGAGTGAACGATGTATAATTGCTGGTCAGTTATTAGCTACACTGATACAATTTGGGAAAAGTGAAACAAGACATTATTATACTACTCCAAACTGTACTTAATAAAATTAATAAATATATGTCCACCATATTCTTAATATTCTAGTAGCTGATGGCAGGGCTATTTTTCAGCTTGAACTTGGTGGAACTCAGTTCCATCACCTCTGGCTCAGGCCCTCTGCTCCCTGCTGACCACTATTAGGGATGAGCTCGGTGTTCGAGTCGAACATAAGTTCGACTCGAACATCGGCTGTTCGACCGTTCGGTGAACATCGAACGATTTGGGCCGTTCGCGCCAAATTCGAGTGACGCGAACGGCCCACAATACACTGCGCCATCGCAGTGCAATCCCGGCGCTGTGATTGGCCAAGCATGCACTGTGACCCCGCATGCTTGGCCAATCACAGCGCCGGCAGGTAGGAGAGCCATAATTGGCCACAGGCAGGTTGCCTGTGGCCAATTATAGCTCAGGGGGTTTAGCACACGCCCCACACTATAAAAGGCCGCCAGCGCGGCAGCCTTGTGTAGTGTGTTCCGGCGCAGGGAAAGAGTTACATAGGCAGGGACAGTGTCAGTGCTATTTGTACCTCAAACTTGTGTGTAGGGAGAGAGAAGGATAGGCAGGGAGAGTGTCAGTGTCATATTCTTTGCTAAACCTTGTGTGCAGGGAGAGAGAAGGATAGGCAGGGGACAGTGTCAGTGTCACATTCTTTGCTAAACCTTGTGTGCAGGGAGAGAGAAGGATAGGCAGGGAGAGTGTCAGTGTCATATTCTTTGATAAACCTTGTGTGCAGGGAGAGAGAAGGATAGGCAGGGGACAGTGTCAGTGTCATATTCTTTGCTAAACCTTGTGTGCAGGGAGAGAGAAGGATAGGCAGGGAGAGTGTCAGTGTCATATACTTTGATAAACCTGGTGTGCAGGGAGAGAGAAGGATAGGCAGGGGACAGTGTCAGTGTCATTGTTGCTAAGCCTCCTGCACATTATACACCTGAAGTTAGCCCGTATTGCTGCTTTTTCCTGGTGTGTTACACCAACAGGCATTTGCAGCACTTACAGCGGGCGGAGTGTGCCTCCTGATCATATTACACCTGAAGTTAGCCTGTATTGCTGCTTTTTCCTGGTGTGTTACACCAACAGGCATTTGCAGCACTTACAGCGGGCGGAGTGTGCCTCCTGATCATATTACACCTGAAGTTAGCCTGTATTGCTGCTTTTTCCTGGTGTGTTACACCAACAGGCATTTGCAGCACTTACAGCGGGCGGAGTGTGCCTCCTGATCATATTACACCTGAAGTTAGCCTGTATTGCTGCTTTTTCCTGGTGTGTTACACCAACAGGCATTTGCAGCACTTACAGCGGTCGGAGTGTGCCTCCTGATCATATTACACCTGAAGTTAGCCTGTATTGCTGCTTTTTCCTGGTGTGTTATACCAACAGGCATTTGCAGCACTTACAGCGGGCGGAGTGTGCCTCCTGATCGTATTACACCTGAAGTTAGCCTGTATTACTGCTTTTTCCTGGTGTGTTACACCAACAGGCATTTGCAGCACTTACAGCGGTCGGAGTGTGCCTCCTGATCATATTACACCTGAAGTTAGCCTGTATTGCTGCTTTTTCCTGGTGTGTTACACCAACAGGCATTTGCAGCACTTACAGCGGGCGGAGTGTGCCTCCTGATCATATTACACCTGAAGTTAGCCTGTATTGCTGCTTTTTCCTGGTGTGTTACACCAACAGGCATTTGCAGCACCTACAGCAGGCGTAGTGTGATTCCTGCAAAATATACTCCTGAAGCTAGGCCCTATTGCTGGTTTTCCCATTTCCCTGCAGGCCATTAGAATGTCTGGAAGGCAAACAAGGAGAGGCAGACAGTCAGGAGCCAATAAAAGAGGGCAAGCAGGCTCTGTGTCTAGAGACAACAGTGCTGGTCGTGGACACGGTCCATCGCCATCAGCACGTGGCCATGGGACACGCTTGTCCTTCTTTTCGGCATGCTGGACGTGTTGAGCCGCATCATGCCGAAGACTTGGTAGAGTGGATGACCAAGCCCTCCTCATCCTCCTCATCCTCTCTCACCCAGGCTCAGGGTACTGGCAAAGCAGCTGCCAAAGCGTCCTCTTCCCTGGTATCAATGTCATCATCAGTCACTCCTTCCCTAGACCAACCATGTCCTCCTGAGGAGTCCCCCAAACTGTTTGAGCACAGTGTTGGGTACATGCTCCAGGAGGATGCCCAGCGTTTCGAAGGGTCTGATGATGATACCCAGCTAGAGGAAGGCAGTAGCGTGAGAGTAGAGAGAGGGGATGCTCTAGAAGGACACCAATCTGGCAGTCATGTTCCAGCAGCTGCAGCATACTGCCAGATTGGCTCCAGTGATGAGGAGGGAGGGAATGATGAGGTCACTGACTCCACGTGGGTGCCTAATAGGAGAGAGGAGGAGGAGGAGGAGGATGAGGAGGACACACATCTCCAACGAGGCAGGATGCCCTTGGGGGGCTAGCGTAAGGGTAGCACACTGACGGAATCACACCACAGAGCTCCGCCTGTGCAGGGCGCTGCCTCTGCCCGTTATTCAAAAAGTTCTTTGGTGTGGGCCTTTTTTGAGTCGAGTGCATCAGATCGCACAGCTGCTGTTTGCAACATATGTCTCAAGCGTATATCGCTTGGCCAAATCATCACCCGCTTGGGCACCACATGCTTGACCAGACATATGTTGACCTGCCAAGCAGCTCGTTGGCAAGCCTACCTTAAAGACCCACACCAAAGAACAAAGCGGACCTCTCCTTGCACCACATCAGCTGGGATCTCCAACCCCACTATACCTTCAGTCCTCTCTGAAACCTGCACTGAGAGGAATGAAGGTGTAGAATTAGGTGTGTCACAGCCAAGTACTTGCGGGCACTCTGCTAGCAGTACACCGACGTTCGATTCTAGCAGGCAAATTTCCCTGCCCCAGCTGCTGGACCGTCGAAAGAAGTTCACTCCCAGCCATCCACATGCCCAGCGGTTGAATGCTAGCTTAGCTAAATTGCTAGCGCTTCAATTGCTGCCTTTTCAGTTGGTAGACTCGGCCCCCTTCCGTGAGTTTGTGCAATGTGCGGTTCCTCAGTGGCAGGTTCCCAAACGCCACTTTTTCTCACGGAAGGCGATTCCGGCTCTCTACCGGCATGTGGAAGGCAATGTCTTGGCCTCGCTGGACAGGGCGGTCAGCAGTAAGGTGCATATTACCGCTGACTCATGGTCCAGCAGGCATGGACAGGGATGTTACCTTTCTTTCACGGCCCATTGGGTCACTCTTTTGGCAGCTGGGAAGGATGCAGGACAAGGTGCAGTAGTGTTGGAGGTTGTTCCACCGCCACGCCTCCAAAATGCTACTACTGGTTGTGACACACCTCTCTCCTCCACCCCCTCCTCTTCTTATTCCTCCATGGCCTCTTCCTGTGCGTTGTCCTCTGAACCAGCGGTGCTCCGTAGGCGTTCAAGGGGCTACGCAAGTACGCAGGCAAAAAGATGCCATGCCGTGCTTGCGCTGGTGTGTTTGGGGGACAGGAGCCACATGGGGGCAGAGGTTCTGTCTGCTCTGCAGGGGCAGGCCGAGAGGTGGTTGACGCCACGCCAGCTTAAGCCAGGAATGGTAGTTTGCGACAATGGCACCAACCTCCTCTCTGCTCTCCGACAGGGGCAACTGACCCATGTGCCCTGTGTGGCTCACGTCCTTAACCTGGTGGTGCAGCGGTTCTTGGGCAGGTACCCGGGCTTACAGGATGTCCTGAGGCAGGCCAGGAAAGTCTGTGTGCATTTCTGCAGATCTTATAATGCCAGTGCTCGCCTGGCTGAGCTGCAAAAGGAGTTGAACCTGCCCAAGAACCGCCTTATATGTGACATGCCCACCAGGTGGAACTCAACGTGTGCCATGCTGCAGCGGCTGCACACGCAGCAGACGGCCATCAATGAGTACCTGTGCGACTACGGCACCAGGACAGGGTCAGGGGAGCTCGTTTTTTTTCACCACGCCAGTGGGGCATGATCAGGGATGCATGCACTGTCCTGGCACCATTTGAGGAGGCCACGAGGATGGTGAGCAGTGACAGTGCATGCATCAGTGACACTGTACCTCTTGTCCACCTGTTGGAACACGCTGCGTGGAATAATGGACAGGGCACTTGAGGCAGAACAGAGGCAGGAAGAGGAGGACTTCCTTGCCTCTCAAGGCCCCCTTTACCCAGACAGTGTTCCTTCTGTCCCACCCATCGCACAGGAAGAAAAGGAGGAGGAGGATTGTGTCAGCATGGAGGTGGAGCCTGGCACTCAGCATCATCAGCAGCAGTCTTTTAGGGATGATTTACAGTCCCAAGAAACCAGTGGACTTGTACGTGGCTGGGAGGAGGTGGCTGCGGATCATGTCGTCCTTAGTGACCCAGAGGACTCCGGACCGAATGCCTCAGCTAACCTACGCTGCATGGCCTCCCTGATCCTGCAAAGTCTGCGGAAGGATCCTCGTATTCTTCGGATCAAGGAGAGGGACCATTACTGGCTGGCCACTCTCCTTGATCCACGGTACAAGGGTAAGGTTGCGGACCTTATCTTACCGTCGCAGAGGGAGCAGAGGATGAGACAACTCCGGGAGGCCTTGCAGAAAGGTCTGTGCAACGCGTTCCCAGAGACTGGGAGGTTACAAACTCCTGGTCCTCGACAACGAGTTGCTGAGGCTTCAGTCAGTCAAAGAAGGAGCGGTGGGGAAGGTGGCCGTCTGACCGATGCATTCAGACAATTCTTTAGTCCGCAGCCCGAAGGTATGATCGGTTCCAGCAAACATCGCCAGCGTCTGATATACATGGTGCAGGAATACCTAGGGGCAAGGTCAGACTTGGACACCTTCCCCACCGAAAATCCTCTGGCTTACTGGGTCTTGAGGATGGATCACTGGCCAGAGCTTGCACAGTATTCAATTGAGCTACTGGCCTGTCCTGCATCCAGCGTTCTTTCAGAACGCACATTCAGTGCTGCTGGAGGATTTGTCACGGATCACAGGGTGCGCCTGTCCACCGACTCTGTTGATCGACTGACCTTCATAAAGATGAACCAGTCTTGGATCACCACCAGCTACCAAACACCTGAAGCTGATATAACAGACTAATTTATTTTCAAATGTCACATCCCTTCAAGACTGATGCTGATGCTGAGAGACTGTCCTGTTATGTTGACTGACTATCCTCCTCCTCCTCAATGATCCGATTGATGATGAAAGCTTGGAAGAACATTTTTGTTTCTGGGTGCCGCCACCAGTGGCTAAGGCCCAATTTTTCAGCCCCTGTTTAACAGGGGCATGTAATTACAATTTTTTATGCAATGCTTTCCAGCAGGGCTCATTCCTGCACTCCAACTAGAGTATCTGGGAGAGGTTGCAGTGTCGTGGCACCAGCACCAGTGGCTAAGGCCCAATTTTTCAGCCCCTGTTTAACAGGGGCGTGTTATTAAAAAATGTTATGCAATGCTTTGCAGCAGGGCTCATTCCTGCACTCCAACTAGAGTATCTGGGAGAGGTTGCAGTGTCGTGGCACCAGCACCAGTGGCTAAGGCCCAATTTTTCAGCCCCTGTTTAACAGGGGCGTGTAATTACAATTTTTGATGCAATACTTTGCAGCAGGGCTCATTGCTGTGCTCCAAGTACAGTATCTGTGAGGGGTTGCAGTGTTGTGGCACCAGTGCCTAAGGCCCAATTTTTCTGCCCCTGTTTAACAGGGGCATGTAATTACAATTCTTGATCTAATAATTCACAGCAGGGCCCATTCCTGCGCCCACCAAGATTAACTGTGAGGCCTTACAGTGTTGTGTCAACACCACCACCACCACCACCAAAGGCCCAATTTTTCAGCCCCTGTTCAACAGGGGCATGCAATTACAATTCTTGATCTAATAATTCACAACAGGGCCCATTCCTGCGCCCACCAAGAGTAACTGTGAGGCCTTACAGTGTTGTGTCAACACCACCACCACAACCACCAAAGGCCCAATTTTTCAGCCCCTGTTCAACATGGGCATGCAATTACAATTCTTGATCTAATAATTCACAGCAGGGCCCAATCATGCGCCCACCAAGAGTAACTGTGAGGGCTCACAGTGTTGTGGCAACACCAACATGTAAGGGGCAAATTTCAGCTGAGTATATACGGCAGGCCCCTGCTTTCAAACATCCAACTTACAAATGACTCCTCCTTGCAAACGGAAGGATACAACAGGAAGTGAGAGGAAATCTACCCCTAGGAAGGCAAATTCTCTCCTGTAAGAGTTAATATGGGAAAAAAGTGTCTCCTCTCCACTGATGCTTTATCACCAATTCTTGTTTCAATAAAAAAAACAAATTTTCAAAAAACATTTGTCATTAGGACGGAAAGTGAGGTGAACTGTTCTGAACAGGTGCACACTGCACAGACAGCAAAACACATGTTACAGGGGTGATAACCCTTCCCTATGTTTTCCAAAAAGCTTAAAAATAGATTTTTTGGCTGGAGCTACACTTAAACAATGTACCTGTTCAAAATTACAAACAGATTCTACATAAGAACAAACCTACAGTCCCTGTCTTGTATGCACCGCCTGTATACGGCTGTTCAGAGTATATAGGGCCTTTTTTATTTTGTGTGCGGGGTTCCCCTTAACCACTTAACCACTGGGCACTTAAACCCCCTTAATAACCAGACCAATTTTCAGCTTTCGGTGCTCTCACATTTTGAATGACAATTACTCAGTCATACAACACTGTACCCATATGAATTTTTTGTCCTTTTTTTCACACAAATAGAGCTTTCTTTTGGTGGTATTTAATCACTGTTGGGTTTTTTATTTTTTGCGCTGTAAGAGAAAAAAGACTGAAAATTCTGTAAAAAAATTGGGTTTTTTTTGTTTCCGTTATAAAATTTTGCAAATTACTATTTTTTCTTCATAAATTTTGGCCAAAATTTATACTGCTACATATCTTTGGTAAAAATAAGTACAAATTGGTGCATATTATTTGGTCTTTGTGAAAGTTATAGAGTCCACAAGCTATGGTGCCAGTATCTGAAAATTGTTCACACCTGAAGTACTGACGGCCTATCTCATTTCTTGAGACCCCAACATGCCAGAAAAGTACAAATACCCCCCAAATGACCCCTTTTTGGAAAGAAGACATTCCAAGGTATTCAGAAAGAGGCATTGTGAGTTTTTTGAAGTTGTCATTTTTTCCCACAATTCTTTGCAAAATCAAGATTTTTTTTTTCTCTTTTTTTTTCACAAAATTTTCATATTAGCAGGTTATTTCTCACACACAGCATATGCATACCACAAATTACACCCCAAAACACATTCTGCTATTCCTCCCGAGTATGGCGATACCACATGTGTGAGACTTTTACACAGCGTGGCCACATACAGAGGCCCAACATGCAGGGAGCCCCTTCAGGCGTTCTGGAGCACCGAGGCCAATTCTGACATTTCTCTCCTACATGTAAAAATCATCATTTATTTGCTATAAAATTACATAGAACCCCAAAACATTATATATGTTTTTTTAGCAAAGACCTTAGAGAATATAATGGTGGTTGTTGCAACTTTTTATCTCGCACAATATTTGCGCAGCAATTTTTTTAACGCGTTTTTTACGGAAAAAGTAGGATTTTTAAAACAGCTTACCTGTAAAATCCTTTTCTTGGAGTACATCACGGGACACAGAGCAGCATAGTCATTACTATGTGGGTTATATAGATTACCTTCAGGTGCTGGCACTGGCAACTTCCAAAACAGGAAGTACCCTCCCCTATATAAGCCCCTCCCATCCGGGAGTACCTCAGTTTTGTAGCAAAGCAATACGTGTCCCCAAAAGAGGGGTGGGAGCTCTGTGTCCCGTGATGTACTCCAAGAAAAGGATTTTACAGGTAAGCTGTTTTAAAAATCCTACTTTCTTGTTCATACATCACGGGACACAGAGCAGCATAGTCATTACTATGTGGGACGTCCCAAAGCAATGCCACATGAGGGGGGGGATACACCATACATAAGCTGGGCGCCATCAGGCATGAGGATCTTTTGCGGCCTGCAACACACTGCGCCCAAAGGCGACATCCTCCTGACTTCTAACGTCCACCTGGTAGAACCTAGTAAACGTGTGTACTGAAGACCATGTTGCGGCCTTACAAATTTGCGCCAGGGAGGCCTGGTGATGCACTGCCCATGAAGTTCCAACTGCTCTCGTGGAGTGCGCCCTAACTTTGAACGGAGGCGGTCTACTTCTCAAGCCATAGGCTTGTATTATGACCTGTCGAATCCACTTGGCTAAAGTAGATTTTGATGCTGCCTGACCCTTTCTGGGGCCTTCCGGCAGAACAAACAAAGAATCCGTTCTACGAATCTGAGCAGTGGCTTCTAGATAAGCTTTAACTGCTCTTACTACATCCAAAGAATGCAATAACTTTTCCTCTACCGAGCTTGGTTTGGGGAAAAAAGAAGGAAGAACCACATCCTGGTTCAAGTGAAACCTCGATACCACCTTAGGAAGAAAGGCTGGGTGAGGACGTAATACTACTCTGTCCTTATGGATAACCAGATATGGCTCTTTACAGGACATGGCGGCTAATTCCGACACTCTTCTAGCCGAGCATATGGCTACTAAAAATATCAATTTCCTGGTGAGTAGAACCAAGGAAATGTGCCGCAAAGGTTCAAATGGCTGCTTCTGCAGAACCGACAGAACCAAATTTAGATCCCATGGGCATATGGGAGCCTTAATCGGTGGAATAATACGAGTCACACCTTGCATAAAGGATTTGACAAGTGAATGCATAGCCAGGGGCCTTTGAAATAGTATTGACAAGGCCGAAACCTGGCCCTTGATAGTACTTAAGGCAAACTTCCTGTCTACAGCCAACTGCAGGAAGTCCAGAATTCTGCCTATAACGTACTTACGTGGATGCCATTTTCTGGCCTCGCACCAAGTGATGTACGCCTTCCAAACTCTATAGTAGATCTGCCTGGATACAGGCTTCCTGGCATTGATTATAGTTGATACCACAGAGTTAGAGAGACCTCTCTTCTTTAGGATGTGGGATTCAATAGCCAGGCCGTTAAACTTAGAGTTAGTAAGGAAGGGTGGTATATCGGTCCTTGCGAAAGCAGGTCCGGACGACGTGGAAGGGTCCAAGGACTCCCCACAGACATTTTGATGATCTCCGCGTACCAGGCCCTTCGGGGCCACGCTGGAGCCACCAGGATCACCGGCTTCTTCTCCAACCTGACTCTGCGAAGGAGTCGAGGCAACAATTGTAGCGGAGGGAATGCATATATCAGTCTGAACTGATCCCAAGGGAACACCAGAGCATCCGAGCCGCAAGCGAGGGGATCCCTTGTCCGGGAGACAAATCTGTCCACCTTTGCGTTGAATCTGGATGCTAGCAGATCTACATCCGGTGTTCCCCACCGCTGACATATTGCTCGGAAGACCTCGGGATGAAGGGACCATTCCCCTGGGCATAACTGTTGGCGACTCAGAAAGTCCGCCTTCCAATTCTCCACCCCTGGAATGAAGACAGCTGATATACATGGGACATGCTTTTCTGCCCATTCCAGGATGTGACTTACTTCCCTCTGGGCTGCACGACTCCTGGTGCCTCCCTGATGATTGATATATGCCACTGCTGTGGCATTGTCTGATTGAATTCTGACAGGGGACCCTTGGAGTCTGGATGTCCAGGCTACTAGGGCGTACCGGGCTGCTCGTATCTCTAAGAGATTGATGGGCAGGGTTTTTACTACATTTGACCATCTGCCCTGAAGAGACCATTGCTCCAGTACTGCCCCCCAGCCTATAAGGCTGGCATCTGTAGTGACCACCTTCCAAGATATCGGGCTGAAGGGTTTTCCCTTCTGGAGATTCTGGGGGATCAACCACCAGCAGAGACTCTTCCGAACGGAAGGGGACAAAGCCATCGGGAAGTCTAGAGCCTGAACTTTTCCGTTCCAGGCTGACAATATGGCCCTTTGTAAATTCCTTGAGTGGAATTGGGCGTATGGTACAGCTTCGAATGATGCTACCATCTTTCCTAGCAGCCTCATGCACAGGCGTATGGACGGCTGTCTTTTTGCACAAAGCAGACGGACCAAGGCCCTCAAAGAGGATACCTTGTCTAGAGGTAAGAAAATCTTCCTCTGGTCTGAATCCAGCCGTAGCCCTAGATATACCAGGTTTTTCACTGGCTGTAGGGCTGACTTGTCCAGGTTGATGACCCAACCGTGAGACTCTAGATACTTGATTGTATCGACAATTACCACTTCTAGCTTGGCAACTGAGTGGTCCATCAACAACAGGTCGTCTAGGTATGCCATTATCGTTACACCCCGTGTTCTTAGATCGGCCAACAGTGGGGCCAGAATTTTTGTGAACACTCGTGGTGCTGTGGCCAGACCAAATGGTAAGGCTCCGAACTGAAAATGGCGCCCTTCTACTGCAAAGCGTAGGAACTTTTGATGACCTGGAAAGATGGGAACATGCAAGTAAGCATCTTTGATGTCGATCGAGGCTAACCATTCCTCCCCTTGTAGGGCAGCGGTGACCGATCGGATCGACTCCATCCGGAAAGACCGGACGTTTAGAAATTTGTTTAGACTCTTTAGGTCCAATATGGGTCTTATGTCCCCGTTTGGCTTCGGGACTGTGAAAAGGTTTGAGTAGAAACCCAACCCCCACTCTTCCATAGGAACCTCCATAATTACTCCTTGGAGCAATAGTTGTTCTAACGCCAATAGGAGAGACCCTCTTTTTAGAAGGTCTCTTGGCATGCCTGACCACATAAAATGGGACGGAGGAGACTCTTTTAACTCCAACTTGTATCCCAGAGTTACTGCGGAGAGCACCCATCTGTCTTTGATCGTCTCCCGCCAGGTCTCTGCGAACAACTGAAGTCTTCCCCCCACCCGTTTGAGTGGGGGCAGCCCTTCATAGGCTTGACTTGGAGGCTGGTTTAGTACCTCTTCGGATCCAGGGCTTTTTATTACCCTGTGGCTGTCCCTGATTTTTACCTCCTGAGTTTGACCGAGGAGGCCGTCGGAACTGCTTAGTAGCAGACGTCGCAGGGATAGGAGAGGTAGTCCTCTTAAAAGATGGACCCCTAGACCTCTTTTTACTCGGTAAGAGAGTACTTTTACCACTGGAAATCTTCTGGATATACTTATCCAGGTCTTCGCCAAAAAGGCGTTCCCCATGAAATGGGAAGCTAACTAAGAGCTTCTTACAGGGAGCTTCAGCAGACCAGTTTTTGAGCCACAGAAGCCTACGCATATGTACCAAAGACAGCGTGAGGCGGGAGGCCTGATGGATAGAATCCTTGATGGCGTCAACCGCAAAGCATAATGCTCTAGGCAGATCAGCCAGAGCCTGGGCCTGCTGGTCTGGCAAATCCCTCAGGACCATTTTCATTTGATCCTTTAAAGCTTGGCAGATCCCAATAGCTGCCACTGCTGGCTGTGTAACAGCCCCTGCTATGGAAAAAGCAGATTTTAATAAAGATTCCAATTTTTTATCCACTGGATCTTTGAACATTTGAACATTATCTACTGGACATGTCAGTGATTTGTTCACAGAAGAGATGGCTGCATCCACCGTAGGAACATTCCATCTCTGGGTGAACTTTTCCTCCATGGGATAGATCACCGGAAACCTTTTAGGCGGAACAAATAGTTTATCAGGATGTTCCCAATCCTGGTATATAAGTCCTTCCAATAATGGATGTATTGGAAAGGAGCAATTAACCTGGGGAGCTTTTAGCGACCCCAATGAGGAGACAGCAGTAGTTGATGGTTCAACAAGAGGCATTTTAAATGCAGATCGAACCATGTCAGTTAGGGTCTGGACCCACAATCTTTCAGTCTGCGATGCTGAAAATGGTTCATCTACTGTCGATTCCTCAAAAACAGAGCTAACCTCCTCCTGATCCCCTTCAGGTAGGTCGGTCCCTTCCTGGGACTGTTGCTCTGCCAACAGGCACTCTAATGGAGGTGATGGAGATCTGGCGCGCTTTCTTTCCTGTAGAGAAGAAGCGATCAATGCTGCCAATCTCTGCTCCAATCCCTCCAGAGTTGAGGAAAAAACCTCCTCTGTTATATATGCAGGAGCAGGTGGACTGAGGACAACCGCAGTACCTGGCACTCCCGGGGGTTCCTTATGGGTATTAACCTCTGATTTCTCAGGGGAGGAGGGTGCAGATGACTGCTCCAGATCCTCAGAGCCCGATGGAGACCCCCTACACTTCCTGAGAGGTATATCTCGGAGTTTTTTAGGCGGCATATTCCTTAGTTCAAAGCTGAGGTATTCCAGCCGCAATACACCCCTTACTGAAATAGTCTAATGCAATTTGCTGCTATGTACATCAGTGGGTGTCTACTAATGCGTCTTTCTGGGGATGCCTGTATCAACCGCCCGCTGTAAGCCCCTATACCATGCTACCAGCTCCTTTTCATGCTCTGTGTCCATAGCAAGCAGCGTGGACTGAGTCCTTTTATCTTGCTGGGACGCCCGCACATGCGCAGAAGCGCTGGGCGCACAGAGCGCGTCATCCGCCAGGCTCCGCCCCCTTTTTTTAAGCTAAACCTTATAAAAGGAAAGCATGTGTGCGCGCGCGCGCGCGTGCACGTGTGCGCTCTTGGCGCCATGTAGGGAGAGGAGCCAGGGTCCCTGTTTCACCAGGACTCGGGGATGGAAGGAAACTACTTGGCAGCATGACAGAGGAATGCAGCTTCCCTGATAGAGAGCTCACTCATCTGCCTGGACTTTCACCATGGAAGGAATAGTCCCAAGAAAAAAGACGTTCCACAGCGGCCTCTAGTGGACAAACACAGGTACCGCACCTTTGTCTTTTTTTTTTTTTTTTTTTTTAAACCTCCTTTATGAAAAAACATTTCCAGGTTTACAGTTTTTTTAAAACTTCCCTTATGAAAAAACATTTCTAGGATTTCTTAGGCATATACAGCTATTAGCGGGAATACCCTTTAGGTAACAGGCAGAAAGACATATTAGGCTTGGGGGTCCCCTCAATAGAACCAAGTTCCTGAGGGGCCCCCACTTACCTTTTCCCCGCCGCAGGACTTTGTTTGGTCCACAGAAGCCCAAACTTCACCTCTCACGGCAGGCATTGTACTAGACCTTCAGGGACCGGGTTCCCAAGGATTCCACTCCCCTGGACCTGTATAGCACCCTGCACAGATAGCCTCTTGGTTTTGGGTATGACCAGAGCTCTGGATCCCAGGGTCCAGCCCTTCTAAGAGAGGCATTACAGGCAAAACCCTGCTCTTCTCTGCAAGGCCCGGGTACCGACCGTTTAGCTATGAAGCTTTTTTGGTCGGATCCGGAATAGCTTGCTAAGGCCCAGAGAACCTGTACACAAGCCCAGATGAATACATGTTAACCTTGGCCAACACCTTGGACACTGGCAAAAAACTGAGGTACTCCCGGATGGGAGGGGCTTATATAGGGGAGGGTACTTCCTGTTTTGGAAGTTGCCAGTGCCAGCACCTGAAGGTAATCTATATAACCCACATAGTAATGACTATGCTGCTCTGTGTCCCGTGATGTATGAACAAGAAAAAATGTTTTGTGCTTAAAAAAAAAAAAAAACAGTAAAGTTAGCCCAATGTTTTTGCATAATGTGAAAGATGAAGTTACGCAGAGTAAATAGAAACCTAACATGTCACCCTTAAAAATTGCACACGCTTGTGGAATGGCGCCAAACTTCGCTACTTAAAAATCCCCATAGGCGACGCTTTAAATATTTTTACTGGTTACATGTTTTGAGTTACAGAGGAGGTCTAGGGCCAAAATGATTGCTCTCACTCTAACGTTCGCAGAGATACCTGCGTTTTCATATGTGGGCGGGACTTACGTATGCGTTTGCTTCTGTATGCGAGCTCACGGGGACAGGGGCGCTTTAAAAAAATATATATTTTATTGTTCATTTTACTTTATTTATTTTAGTTTGACATGTTTTTCCGCCCCAAATTTTTTTTTGATCACTTTTATACCTATTACAAGGAACGTAAACATCCCTTCTAATAGGAATATGGCATGACAGGTCCTCTTTACAGTGAGATATGGGGTCAATAAGACCCCACATCTCACCTCTAGGCTGGGAAGCCTGAAAAAAAACAAAAAAAAAAAAAACAATCCTGGCTTTGATCGTAGCGGTGAGTCGGTAGAAGCACCAGAGGGGGACATCCCCTCTCGCCTCCCGTAAGAATGATCAAGCGGCGGAACAGCCACTATGATTGTTGTTATGGTGTAGGGAATCGCCGGCTGAAAAAGCTAATATCTGAATGATGCCTGTAGCTGCAGGCATCATTCAGATATCCCCGCACAAAGTCAAGGACGTCATATGACGGCCGGCGGGCGGGAAGTGGTTATTGCAGAGTATTGCCGGGCATTGCGGAGTATGGCAGGGCATTGCGGAGTATGGCAGGGCATTGCGGAGTATGGCAGGGCATTGCAGAGTATGGCAGGGTATTGCGGAGTATGGCAGGGTATTGCATGGGGTATTGCACAGGGGGTATTGCACAGGGTATTGCAGAGTATTGCGCAGGGTATTGCAGAGTATTGCACAGGGTGTATTGTGCAGGGTATTGCAGAGTATTGTGCAGGGTATTGCAGAGTATTGCGCAGGGTATTGCAGAGTATTGCGCAGGGTATTGCAGAATATTTTGCAGAGTATTTTGCAGAGTATTTTGCAGAGTATTGTGCAGGGTATTGCAGAGTATTGCAGAGTATTGTGCAGGGTATTGCGCAGGGTATTGCAGAGTATTGTGCAGGGTATTGCAGAGTATTGCGCAGGGTATTGCAGAGTATTTTGCAGAGTATTGCGCAGGGTATTGCAGGGTATTGCAGAGTATTGCGCAGGGTATTGCAGAGTATTTTGCAGGGTATTGCGCAAGGTATTGCAGAGTATTGCGCAGGGTATTGCAGAGTATTGCGCAGGGTATTGCAGAGTATTGCGCAGGGTATTGCAGAGTATTGCACCAGGGTATTGCAGAGTATTGCACCAGGGTATTGCAGGGTATTGTGCAGGGTATTGCAGAGTATTGCAGAGTATTGCACCAGGGTATTGCAGAGTATTGCACCAGGGTATTGCAGAGTATTGCACCAGGGTAATGCAGAGTATTGCACCAGGGTATTGCAGGGTATTTTGCAGAGTATTGTGCAGGGTATTTTGCAGAGTATTGGCAGGGTGTATTGCAGAGTATTGGCAGGGTATTGCACAGGGATGGCTGAGCAGGGATGGATGGATGGCTGGATCTGTGACTGCAATTGTCACAGATCCAGCCCACAGTGCTGCTGCTTCCATCCGCTCTCTCCCCCTCCCCTCTCACACTGTACCGATCGGTACAGAGAGGGGAGAGAGGAACCGGCGTCATCACATGACGCCGGTCTGTTTACAAGTGATTGCTCCGTCATTTGACGGAGCGATCACGTGGTAAACGGCCGCTATCAGCAATTTCCCGTGTGCGCGCCCCAGGGGGCGCGCGGGAGCGCGATTCTGGGAGGACGTTATATAACGTCCTCCCAGAGTTAAGCAACCACCTTGTCGACGTTATTTGTCGGCAGGTGGTTGTTAACTGGTTAATATCCATACAAGACCCAAAGGGGCTGGTAGTGGGCTGGGGTGGGGGGGGCTGTGATGGGGTAGCTATGCCATTTTTCTTAAAGATTTTCATCCATATTACCGGGACCAGACATTACATTAAAGCCGCAAGCAGTTTTAAATGTTTTTTTTTCCTTTAGAAATGTAATTTTGTGCAGGGACAGTTCTAAACACGGGAAACACGTGGCACTTCACAGGCATACTTTAGACACCCCCCAGGTACGATATTTAAAGGAATATTTGACTTTTTTTTTTTCACTTTATGCATCATTAAAATGACTGCTCCCGAAAAACGGCAGTTTTTAAAACTTTTTTTTGGATTGATACATGTCCCCTGGTGCAGAACCCGGGTTCCCAAACCCTTTTTAGGACAATAACATGCATAATAGTCGTTATAATTAGCACTTTAGATTTCGAACGTTCGCATCCATTGTATTTATTAGGGTTCTAAAGTTCGTGCAAACTTTCGGTCCGTTCGCGGGTTCTGGTGCGAACCGAACCCGGGGGTGTTCGGCTCATCACTAACCACTATTACTTGAAAACACAAAAGTCTGGCTTCCATACTTATGAGCGACAGCTTGTTCCCCAACAGCTCCCACAGATCATATCTCCTGAGTGGCCCCCAATGAGTGAAGGATGGGAACAAGAGATATGCAGGTACACAGGGGGCAGTGCAAATGCCAACATCACCACTGGATGATCTCCCTGCAAGTGAGAGAGGTGGAGCCAACTACAGTATGCAGGGAGGTACTAGAGCTGGCTGGGTGCTTCAGTTTAATACTAGGGATGAGCCCAATGTTTGAGTCGAACGTAGTTTGAGTCGAACATCGGGTGTTCGCCTGTTCGCTGAATAGCGAACAATTTGCGGTGTTCGCAGCAAATTTCGAAAGCCGTGGAACACCCTTTAAGAGTCTATGGGAGAAATCAAAAGTGCAAATATTAAAGGCTTATATGCATGGTATTGTCATAAAAAGTGTTTGGGGACCTGGGTCCTGCCCCAGGGGACATGTATCAATGCAAAAAAAAGTCAGTTTTCTCGGGAGCAGTGATATTAAGCACTTAATGACCGCCCACTGTATATATACGTCGGCAAAATGGCACGTACAGGCACAATCACGTACATGTACGTGACAGCCTTCGTATGGGTGGGGGGTCCGATCGGACCCCCCTCCGGTACAGTGAGCGGTCGGGAGCGATTCGTGATGAGGGGGCGGCCATTGGTTTCTGGCCACCCCCTCGCGATCGCTCCCGGCGAATGGGATGCGATGTGATGTCATCTCTCCCTGCGGCGCTCACACATACCGGAGCGCCGTGGAGAGAAGATGTCAGGTTAGTGCACAAACACTACACTGACACCAGGACACATAGGCACACGATCGCCCCCCAGTCACCCCCAGATGACCCCCAGCCCCCAGTCACAGTGTCACTGATTGCAGTGATCATTTATTTAATGATCACTGCAAACAGTGACATTTGTAACTGTAAAAGTCTCAGGGCAGTTAGTGTAGGTCCCTTTAGGTCCAGGGTAGCCCCCTAACCCCCCCTAATAAAGGTTTAACCCCTTGATCGCCCCCCAGGTAACCTTTTCACCCCCTAGCACCACTGTCACTAAGCAATCGTTTTTCTGATCGCTGTATTAGTGTCTGTGATGCCGCTAGGCAGTCAGTTATTTTTTTAGGTTCGCCGCCAGGTTTTTATAGCGTCAGGTACCCCCATATATTACCTAATAAAGGTTTAACCCCTTGATCGCCCCCCAGGTAACCCTTTCACCCCCTTTTGCCAGTGTCACTAAGTGATCGTTTTTCTGATCGCTGTATTGGTTATGCTGGTGCCGCTAAGTAGTCAGTTATTTTTTTAGGTTCGCCGCCAGATTTTTATAGCGTCAGGTACCCCCATATATTACTTAATAAAGGTTTATATTACCTAATAAAGGTTTAACCCCTTGATCGCCCCCCAGGTAACCCTTTCTCCCCCTTTTGCCAGTGTCACTAAGCAATAGTTTTTCTGATCGCTGTATTAGGTATGCTGGTGCCGCTAGGTAGTCTGTTATTTTTTTAGGTTCGCCACCAGGTTTTTATAGCGTCAGCTACCCCCATATATTATCTAATAAAGGTTTTAACCCCCTGATTGCCCCTAGAGTTAACCCTTTCACCAGTGATCACCGTATAAGTGTCACTGGTGACACTGGTTAGCCAGTTAGTTATTTCGTTATTTAGGTTCCCCGTCAGGTTTTTATATAGCGTCAGGTACCCCCATATATTACCTAATAAAAGTTTTAACCCCCTGATTGCCCCTAGTTAACCCTTTCACCAGTGATCACCGTATAAGTGTTACGGGTGACGCTGGTTAATTAGTTTGCTTTTTATAGTGTCAGGGCACCCGCCGTATATAACCCAATAAAGGTTTAACCCCCTGATCGCCCAGCAGGTGATATCAATTAGGTTTTAGGGTCAGAGAGGGTCTGCGTCGCCCAAGGCAGCGTCAGGTTAGTGCCAGTAGCGCTAACACCCACGCATGAAGCATACACCTCCCTTAGTGGTATAGTATCTGAACAGATCAATATCTAATCTGATCAGATCTATACTAGCGTCCCCAGCAGTTTAGGGTTCCCGAAAACGCAGTGTTAGCGGGATCATCCCAGATACCTGCTAGCACCTGCGTTTTGCCCCTCCGTCCAGCCCAGGCCACCCAAGTGCAGTATCGAACGATCACTGTCACTTACAAAACACAACAAACATAACTGCAGCGTTCGCAGAGACAGGCCTGATCCCTGCAACTCCAGTGCTGTAGGAGGTGATTTCACCACCACAGTTAAAAAAAAGAGCATATATGCCGAAGCATGGGGGCAGCAGGGGCGGAGGAGCGATTTTGCTCCTAATGCCTCGTACATATGGTCGAAATTCCGACAGAGGCTTGCCCGTGGAAAAGTCCAACCGTGTGTACGCGGCATAACTTTTGCGGGAGGATGCCCCCATGCTTCGGCATATATAAATGGTGCATGTATGCCCATCATTAGAAGTGGGTGAATGAAGGGAGGTATTCTAATGGTGGGCATACCCACCGATCAATCTCTTTTTTTCATTCATGCCTGCGGGTTTAGGTATCATCTTGGTATCATTCTTTTCAGCCAGCGGCCAGCTTTCATGTAAAAGCAATCCTAGCGGCTAATTGAGTGAGTGAGTGAGAACTTGTATAGCGCTGCAATTGCGAACTAAATCGCCTCAAGGCGCTTGGCATCCAGTGTCGTTGAGATCCTTAGAAGAGATGGGTCTTTAGTTTTTTCCGGAAGGCCCGATGGTTTTCTTCCACGCGGATGTTTGTGGGTAGCACATTCCATAGCCTTGGTCCTTGGACAGCAAACCTTCGTTCTCCCTTGGCTTTGTAGCGCGTCTTGGGGATATGAAGGAGGTTTTGGTTGGTTGATCGAAGGTCGCGAGTAGTGGTGTAGTGTTTTATTTTCTCGCATACATATTGAGGTGCCTTTCCTTGTGCACATTTGTGGGTGAGGCAAAGGGTCTTGAATGTGACCCGATCCTTTATGGATAGCCAGTGGAGGCTTCTCAGGGACGGTGTGATCGATTCCCAGGGTTTTTTCCCTGTTACCAGTCTGGCCGCTGTGTTTTGGATGACTTGGCCTCTGGACTGCTTTTACAAGCAGTGGGAGGAAATGTCCGCCCCCCCGGATATAAAAAGCGCCATTGCGAAATTGGGAAAGCATTTTATCACACCGATATGGTATGGTCAGATGATTTGAGGACAGAGGAAAGATCTAGGGTCTAATAGACCCCAGTTTTTTTAAAAAAAGAGTACCTCTCACAACCTATTGCTATCATAGGGGATATTTACATTCCCTGAGATAACAATAAAAATGATTAAAAAAAAATATGGAAGGAACAGTTTAAAAATAAAAGAAAAAAGCAATATTAATAATTAAAAAAAAAAAAAAGCACCCCTGTCCCGCCCTGCTCTTGCGCGAAGGCGAACGCAAGCGTCGGTCTGGCGTCATATGTAAACAGCAATTGCATCATGCATGCGAGGTATCACCGCGAAGGTCAGATCGAGTGCAGTAATTTTAGCAGTAGACCTCCTCTGTAAATCTAATGTGGTAACCTGTAAAGGCTTTTAAAGGCTTTTAAAAATGTATGTAGTTTGTCGCCACTGCGTGATTGTGCGAAATTTTAAAGCATGTCGTGTTTGGTATCTATGTACTCGGCCTAAGATCATCTTTTTTATTTCATCAAACATTTGGGCAATATAGTGTGTTTTAGTGCATTAAAATTTAAAAAAATATATTTTTTCCCCAAAAAATGCGTTTGAAAAATCGCTGCGCAAATACTGTGTGGAAAAAAAAATGCAACACCCACCATTTTAATCTGTAGGGCCTTTGTTTTAAAAAATATATAATGTTTGGGGGTTCAACTTAATTTTCTTGCAAAAAAAAAAATGTTTTCATGTAAACAAAAAGTGTCAGAAAGGGCTTTGTCTTCAAGTGGTTAGAAGAGTGGATGATGTGTGACATAAGCTTCCTAATGTTGTGTATAAAATGCCAGGACAGTTCAAAACCCCCCCAAATTACCCCATTCTGGAAAGTAGACACCCCAAGCTATTTGCTGAGAGGCATGTCGAGTCCATGGAATATTTTATATGTTGACACAAGTTTTTATTTTTATTTTTCTTGCACAAAGTTTTCACTAAATGATATATTGCTCAAACATGCCATGGGCGTATGTGGAATTACACCCCAAAATACATTCTGTTGCTTCTCCTGAGTACGGGTATACCACATGTGTGAGACTTTTTGGGAGCCTAGCCGCGTACAGGACCCCAAAAACCAAGCACCGCCTTCAGGCTTTCTAAGGGTGTAAATTTTTGATTTCACTCCTCACTGCCTATCACAGTTTCGGTGGCCATGGAATGCCCAGATGGCACAAAACCCCCCCAAATGACCCCATTTTGGAAAGTAGGCACCCCAAGCTATTTGTTGAGAGGTATGGTGAGTATTTTGCAGATCTCGCTTTTTGTCACAAAGTTTTGAAAATTGAAAAAAGAAAAAAATATATATTTTCTTTCTTCATTTTCAAAAACAAATGAGAGCTGTAAAATACTCACCATGCCTCTCAGCAAATAGCTTGGGGTGTCTACTTTCCAAAATGGGGTCATTTGCGGGGTTTTGTGCTATTTTGGCATTTTATGGCCTTCGAAACTGTGATAGGTAGTGAGGAGTGAAATCAAAAATTTGCGCCCTTAGAAATCCTGAAGGCGGTGCTTGGTTTTCGGAGTCCCGTACGCAGCTAGGCTCCTAAAAAGTCCCACACATGTGGTATCCCCATACTCAGGAGAAGCAGCAAAATGTATTTTGGGGTGCAATTCCACATATAACCATGGCATGTGTGAACAATATATCATTTAGTGACAACTTTTTTTTTTTTTTGTCATTATTCAATCACTTGGGACAAAAAAAAACATTCAATGGGCTCAACATGCTTCTCAGCAATTTCCTTGGGGTGTCTACTTTCCAAAATGGGGTCATTTGGGGGGGTTTTGTACTGCCCTGCCATTTTAGCACCTCAAGAAATGAGATAGGCAGCCATAAATTAAAATCTGTGTAAATTCCAGAAAATGTACCCTAGTTTGTAGACGCTATAACTTTTGCGCAAACCAATAAATATTAGGGATGAGCTTCGCGTTCGACTCGAACATCGGCCGTTCGATCGTTCGACGAAGAACGAACTTTATGGTCTGTTCGCGCTAAATTCGTGCTGCGCGACACGGCCCATAATTCACTGCAGCTTCGCAGTGCATTGCTGGCTGATGATTGGCCAAGCATGCACTATGACCCGCATGCTTGGCCAATCACAGCGCGGAAAATACGGAGAGCCGTAATTGGCCAAAGCCACGCAATTTCTTTTTTTCAATTTTGATTCGGGGTTCCCCTTAAAATTTAAAACCAGACCCAAAGGGGCTGGTAATGGACTGGGGGCGAACCCATGCCGTTTTTTTCAATGATTTTTATCTCTATTGCCGGAACCCGACAATTCATTACAGCCGCGATCAGTTTTAAATTACTTTTTTTCCTTTAGAAATGTAATTTTGCTGCTGGGACTGTTATAAACACGGGAAAAATGCGCCATTTTACAGGAATACTATAGACACCCCCCAGGTACAAAATTTAAAGGAATATTTTATTGTTTCACTTTAAGCATTATTAAAACTGCTCCCGAAAAAACTGCCATTTTTAAAACTTTTTTTTGCATTGATACATGTCTCCTGTGGCAGGACCAGGTCCTCAAACACTTTTTATGGCAATATCATGCATATAAGCCTTTAAAATGAGCACTTTTGATTTGGTTCGGTTCGGCTCATCCTTACTTAATACAGCAACAAAAATAAGACTTGTGGAAAATGGTGGAGCTTTTAAGGAGATGGGGAGAAGATGGGGGCAGTAGAGGGGGGTTGCATGCAGAGGTCAGAGCTGAAGAGGGGTAAATGTGAGATGTGGATTGAGCATGCAGAGGTAAGCAGCTGTGGAGGAAGGCTGAATTATGCACTCTGTGTATCGCACCGCTAAACTCTGCACTCTGTATGCAACACACCCCTGAACTCTGCAGTCTGTACATAATGCACTCCTGGTATTTAACCACTTGCCGACCGGCTAACGCCGATATACGTTGGGAGAATGGCACGGCTGCACAAAGCAACATACAGGTTGCTCGCTCCGTGACCGTGGGATCCGCGGACTCGATGTCCGCCGGTGTCCCGCGATCGTGTCATGGAGCTGCAGAACATGGAGATGTCTATGTAAACAAGGCATTTCCCTGTTCTGCCTAGTGACAGGACAGTGATCTACTGCTCCCTGTCACGGGATCAGTGATCACTGTCATGTCTCTTGTAGCCCAGCCCCCCCACAGTTAGAATCACTCCCTAGGACACACTTAACCCCTTCATCGCCCCCTAGTGTTTAACCCCTTCCTTGCCAGTGTCATTTACACAGTAATCAGTGCATTTTTATAGCACTGATCGCTGTATAAATGACAATGGTCAAAAGTGTCCGATGTATCCGCCATAATGTCGCAGTCATGATAATAATTGCAGATCATCGCCATTACTCATAAAAAAAATAATAATAAAAATGCCATAAAACTATCCCCTATTTTGTAGACGCTATAACTTTTGCGCAAACCAATCAATATACACATTTACCAAAAATATGTAGAAGAATACATATCGGCCTAAGCTGAGAAAGAAATAGATTTTTTATTTATATTATATTTATTAAGTTAAAAATATTGCTTTTTTTCAAAATTGTCGCTCTTTTTTGGTTTATAGCGCAAAAAATAAAAACCGCAGAGGTGATCTAATACCACCAAAAGAAAGCTCCATTTGTGGGAAAAAAAGGTTGTCAATTTTGTTTTGGTTGAACGTTGCACGACTGCGCAATTGTCAGTTAAAGCGACGCACTGCCTAATTGCAAAAAGTGCTCTGGTCAGGAAGGGGGTAAATTCTTCCGGGGTTGAAGTGGTTAATGACCCTGTTAAAAAGAGGGGGGGAGGTCGGGACTTTGAATGAAGTGTGCGTGGTGGGACCAATCAACTTCACATAAGTCCAAACATATGTATGTTTATTGAGACAAATGATCGACAAAGCATAAAAACGATGTTGCATATGCTATGCTGGCTTGGCCGTGGAAGGTGTTGGACATGGAGGGGTGGAGTGCGGACCCATCAGAACAGGCACTGTTCCCCCCCAGCACCACGCTGGTACAGACAAAACAGAGACATCCCGCCAGAACGCCAGAGTGACTTCTCACGCGTCTGACCACGGTGTTATACATCAGCGCGCGTGCGACAACCGCCCATTGCGGCGTCACACGCACAGCATGGGAGGCGTGGTGCCGACGCGCGGTGGGAACACCCCCCCGGTCCCCCCGACCAATGGAAGCAGAAGGAAGGGAAAAGGGGAGGGGCCACAGCGCGCGTCGCAGCTCCCGTAAAAACAGACACAAGCCAGCTCTCCGGCCGCAGATCAGATGGACACAGCCAGGCTGCAGTGAAACAAGATTGAAAGAGTAACAAAAAAGGGACAAGTCAATGCAAGCTACGTTCTGTGTCTAACATGTTGAATTGGGGCCTGATCCATTGAAGGTCAGCCCTAAGAAGACGATGGGTCCCAAACCACAACACACCTCCATCCCTAATATATGAAAACAAATGGGGGGGAATGGCGAACCTAGGACTTTAAATGGGATGTGAGGAAAAGTTCACGCCCCCATCCTTGATATGCGTAAAAAGAGGGGGGGAGGTCAGGACTTTGAATGAGGTGTGCGTGGTGGGACCAATCAACTTCACATAAGTCCAAACATATGTATGTTTATTGAGACAAATGATCGACAAAGCATAAAAACGATGTTGCATATAAATTATAACACCATGGTCAGACGCGTGAGAAGTCACTCTGGCGTTCTGCCGGGATGTCTCTCTTTTGTCTGTACCAGTGTGGTGCTGGGGGGAACAGTGCCTGTTCTGATGGGTCCGCACTCCACCCCTCCATGTCCAACACCTTCCACCGCCAAGCCAGCATAGCGGCTGTACATCCAGACTCCTGTTCTATCTTCACTTGGCCTTCCATCTCAATTGGATCAACCAAGGTAACCTCATAGTACCCATTTCCATCTGGGTCACTGGCCTATATCTGACTACTCCCCTGACCCACAATGTCATAGAGACTTATACACCATTTTCAATTTGTATACTTTAGAGGTCCCAGTTTCCCTTGGTGGATGGCGTGCGTGTCCCTGATCTGCTGTCATGTCTTTCACCCCCTCAGTTCCCGGGCCAGGCTCAATTGATCGGCCTCCGATCTGTGGTTCTGCATGGTTCACACTGGGGTGTTATGTGAGTACAATTTTGGCATGGCCAATTATTTTATACCTACTACACAAATTATTTTCTCTCTGTTCCCACAAGGGTATACTAATTAGACCACTTGGGTCATATTTTTTGTTCATAGAACAAAGATCAAAGATGCATCTGGCTCCTGATGAATGGATACCACTCCATGAAACGTGTCAAGCCCTCCTGGATGCATCCAATATATACTGACCGGTTTTAGATGGTTTTACCGCCTCTTTTTTCCCCTTGTGCAATGGTGTACCCCGACATATGGAGTAGTGGGATGTACTTTTTCACCTTTATATTTGTTTCATGCCATGTTGTCATATATGCTACCCGTTGTATACTCTTATTTACTTGTCATAATTTATATGCAACATCGTTTTTATGCTTTGTCGATCATTTGTCTCAATAAACATACATATGTTTGGACTTATGTGAAGTTGATTGGTCCCACCACGCACACCTCATTCCATGTCCCGACCTCCCCCCCTTTTTTTACGCATATCAAGGATGGGGGCGTGAACTTTTCCTCACGTCCCATTTAAAGTCCCAGGTTCGCCTTTCCCCCCGTTTGTTTTCATATATTAGGGATGGAGGTGTGTTGTGGTTTGGGACCCATCGTCTTCTTAGGGCTGACCTTCAATGGATCAGACCCCAATTCAACATGTTAGACACAGAACGTAGCTTGCATTGACTTGTCCCTTTTTTGTTACTCTTTCAATCTTGTTTCACTGCAGCCTGGCTGTGTCCATCTGATCTGCGGCCGGAGAGCTGGCTTGTGTCTGTTTTTCCGGGAGCTGCAACGTGCGCTGTGGCCCCTCCCCCTTTCCCTCCCTTCTGCTTCCATCCATTGGTCGGGGGACCGGGGGGGTGTCCCCACTGTGCGTCGGCACCACGCCTCCCATGCTGTGCGTGTGACGCCGCAATGGGCAGTTGTCGCACGTGCGCTGGTGTATAACACCATGGTCAGACACGTGAGAAGTCACTCTGGCGTTCTGCCGGGATGTCTCTCTTTTGTCTGTACCAGCGTGGTGCTGGGGGGGAACAGTGCCTGTTCTGATGGGTCCGCACTCCACCCCTCCATGTCCAACACCTTCCACCGCCAAGCCAGCATAGCGGCTGTACATCCAGACTCCTGTTCTATCTTCACTTGGCCTTCCATCTCAATTGGATCAACCAAGGTAACCTCATAGTACCCATTTCCATCTGGGTCACTGGCCTATATCTGACTACTCCCCTGACCCACAATGTCATAGAGACTTACCGTATTTTCCGCTCTATAAGACGCACCTGACCATAAGACGCACCCAGGTTTTAGAGGAGGAAAACAAGAAAAAAAACATTTTTAACCAAATGGTATACTAAAATATTTACCAGTGCCCATGAAATGCAGCCTGACCATTGCCAAAGAAATGCAGCCTGACCATTGCCAAAGAAATGCAGCCTGACCATTGCCAAAGAAATGCAGCCCGACCATTGCCAAAGAAATGCAGACCGATCATTGCCAAAGAAATGCAGCCCGACCATTGCCAAAGAAATGCAGCCCGATCATTGCCAAAGAAATGCAGCCCGACCATTACCAAAGAAATGCAGCCTGATCATTGCCAAAGAAATGCAGCCCGATCATTGCCAAAGAAATGCAGTCCGACCATTGCCAAAGAAATGCAGCCCGACCATTGTAGCGCTCCTCTTACCTTAACTAGGGGTACTGTAGCTGTGGCTGGCTGGCTCCCGCGTCCTCTGTGGCTGGCTCCTGTGACTGGCTGGCACCCTGGCCCTGCGGTGGATGGGTCACTGTGGCTGGATGGCTCCATGCTGTGGTTGGGTCACCATGGCTGACTGGCTCCTGTGTCTGGCTGGCTGGTTTCCTGGTGTGGATGGGTCACCCTGGGTTGCTGGCTGGCACCCTGACCCTGCTGTGGGTATGTCACTCTAGGTGGCTGGCTGGCACCCTGCTGCGGGTTGCTGGCCTGGCTCCCTGCTGCGGGTCAGTGGGAGGCTGCTGCGGGTCAGTGGATGGCTGGCATAGTGCACCCTGCTGTGGGTGGCTGGCTGGCCTTGCTCCATGCTGTGAGTCAGGTGGGTGGCACGGTGCACCCTGCTGCGGGTGGCTGGCCTGGCTCCCTACTGTGAGTCAGTGAGTGGGTGGCTAGCACAATGCACCCTGCTGTGGCTGACAGAGGGGTGGGCTAAGAGAGGTGGGCTGACAGAGGTGGGGTGACTGACAGGGGGGGTGGCTGACAGAGAGGGAGTAGCTGACAGAGAGGTGGGCTGGCTGACAGAGGGGGAGGGGGGCTGACAGAGCAGAGGGGACGCTGATAGAGAGGGGGGCTGACAAAGGTAGGCTGACTGACAGAGGGGGAGGGAGCGCTGACAGAGAGGGGGGCTGACTGACAGAGGGGGAGGGGGCGCTGATAGAGAGGGGGCTGATAGAGAGGGGGCTGACAAAGGTGGGCTGACTGACAGAGAGGGAGGGGGCGCTGACAGAGATGGGGGCTGATAGAGAGGGGGGCTGACTGACAGTGAGGGAGGGGGCGCTGACAGGGAGGGGTGGGCTGATAGAGAGGGGTGCTTACAGAGGGGGAGGAGGCACAGACAGAGGGGGGAGGCCACTGACAGAGAGGAGGGGCACTGACAGAGAGGGGTGGGCTAATAAAGAGAGGTGGTCTGACTGACAGAGGGGGAGGGGGTGCTGATAGAGAGGGGGCCGACAGGGGGCTGACTGACAGAGGGGGGGGGCGATGACAGAGAAGGGGTGCTGACAGAGAGGGGGGCTGATAGAGAGAGGTGGGCTGACTGACAGAGGGGGAGGGGGGCTGACAGATAGAGGGGCGCTGATAGAGAGTGGGGGCTGATAGAGAGTGGGGGCTGACTGACAGAGGGATAGGGGGGTTGATAGAGGGGGGGGCTGACAGAGGTGGGCTGACTGACAGAGGGGGAGGGGCGCTGATAGAGAGGGGGGCTGACAGAGGTGGGCTGACTGACAGAGGGGTGGGCTGATAGACAGAGGGGGAGGGGGGCTGACAGAGTGATCAGAGGGAGACCTCAGGAGACACACAGAGTGCCAGGCAGAGAGGCGGGACTCACACGTGCAGCTGTTCCAGTCACTATATCTGACGGAACACCACGGTCACTCACAGACCAGTCCCGCCTCCACATCCACCACCGGGGCCAATCGCAGACACCCATGTCGGAAGCCCGCACATGACCCCATTCGGCCAATAACAGGGCGCTCGTCGCCCATCGCTAAGCAGCGTTCAGTGTGTGAAATGTGAAACAGCGCAGGTGTTCTGTCGATTCCGGTCAGTCCGCCCCTGCAAGTGCCGCTGCATTTGTGCGGGAGGCGGCCACGGGAAGACGGGTGGGGGGCTTGGCTTTTTTTCATGCCTAGGTCAAAACACAGCACTGAGAGGGGGCGTTGCCGGCAGTGGCGGGGGTCGTTGCCGGCAGTGGCGGGGGGCGTTGCCGCCGGCGGCGGGGGGCGATGCCTGATGCACATTCGCTCCATAAGACGCAGAGACATTTTCCCCCATATTTTTGGGGGAAAAAAGTGCGTCTTATGGTCCGAAAAATACGGTATACACCATTTTCAATTTGTATACTTTAGAGGTCCCAGTTTCCCTTGGTGGATGGTGTGCGTGTCCCTGATCTGCTGTCATGTCTTTCCCCCCCTCAGTTCCCGGGCCAGGCTCAATTGATCTGCCTCCGATCTGTGGTTCTGCATGGTTCACACTGGGGTGTTATGTGAGTACAATTTTGGCATGGCCAATTATTTTATACCTACTACACAAATTCTTTTCTCTCTGTTCCCACAAGGGTATACTAATTAGACCACTTGGGTCATATTTTTTGTTCATAGAACATAGATGCATCTGGCTCCTGATGAATGGGTACCACTCCATGAAACGCGTTGAGCCCTCCTGGATGCATCCAATATATACTGACCGGTTTTAGATGGTTTTACCGCCTCTTTTTCCCCTTGTGCAATGGTGTACCCCGAAATATGGAGTAGTGGGATGTACTTTTCACCTTTATATTTGTTTCATGCCATGTTGTCATATATGCTACCCGTTGTATACTCTTATTTACTTGTCATAATTTATATGCAACATCGTTTTTATGCTTTGTCGATCATTTGTCTCAATAAACATACATATGTTTGGACTTATGTGAAGTTGATTGGTCCCACCACACACACCTCATTCAAAGTCCCGACCTCCCCCCCTCTTTTTACGCATATCAAGGACGGGGGCATGAACTTTTCCTCACGTCCCACTTAAAGTCCCAGGTTCGCCTTTCCCCCCGTTTGTTTTCAATGACCCTGTTAAGACCCTCCCAATGTTAGTGAAATTTGACCACACCCACTATTTAATGCGGTTTGGAGGGTGTGTGTAAGGGACAGGGGGGTCGTGATTGAGTTCCTGTACCAATTTTCCCCTGACACATACACTGACCCCCTGACACCTACACTGACCCCCCTGACACATACACTGTCCCCCCTGACACCTACACTGACCCCCGACACATAAACTGACCCCCCTGACACATACACTGATCCCCCTGACACATACACTGACCCCCCCTGACACATACACTGACCCCCCTGACACATACACCGATCCCCCTGACACATACACTGATCCCCCTGACACATACACTGATCCCCCTGACACATACACTGACCCCCCCTGACACCTACACTGACCCCCCTGTGACAGGTGACCTCTTGACACTCCTGCAGCTCAGCCTTATCTGTGTAGTGTAGCCAATCTCATTCATGACCACTCTGAGACAGCAGGCTGCACGCACCAGGGAAAGAGAACCAGGATAGGAGAGTCGCTACGCTGGCTGCCCATTTACACAGAGTGAACGGGGATCTCCCATTGCCCAACACGGCTGCAGTGTCATTCCCGGCCTCCTCCTGGACCCGTCGGCGCCTATGATGGACGTCACATGTCCCGCGGTCTCGGCATTGGACCAGCGGGACGTGCATCATAGGAGCCGGGTATTTTTGTACGTCACTGGGCCGCGCTGGATAAGCGGGAGATTGTTCCCTGTTGCCTGTGCAAACGGCTCGGGGCTGATAATGAATTTAGGAATATTGAGACCCGGTGCTTTTCGGGGGCACACTCGGGGCTCCAGCCCCCATCAGCTCCCCCCCCTCTCGACGCCACTGGGTAAGAGGTATAAAAAAGAAAGGCTAAAAGAACAATCCCCTCATCTTGACTACCTTATGATTCCCAAAAACTTGTGCTATTCATGCCTTACTGACAGATTAGAATGCAGGGAGAATTGACATCCTCCTATTAGTGTCATTCCTTCTACATAGATCATGTGATGACACCAGTATGGGAAGATCAGCTAAGGTTTCATTCATTCTTGTGTGCTGCAAGCAATTAGCTGATCCAGCTGCAGAGGTCCTTGGAGCAAAGTAGGGACAAGTTTGGCCATAAAACAGCAAAAAAAATGTCTTCCTGTTCATCTTAACAATCCAGTATACTGAACTGTACAATATATAAAAATGACAAAGAAAATGACACATATAAGTGTTTTAAAATTATCATATGCGGCGCTCCTGTCAATATTTCAAATTGATTCAGCTACCAGATGTCCATAAGACAAAAGTGTTAGGGTACACACAATGGGTGAAAGTTATCCTTAAAATAGAGTCCAAATTAACACATGCAAAGTATTCGCAATGTTGTCTGTGGAATGTGCACCTTCCTCCAGATCACTTCAAATTAGTGTTTCAAAAAAACTCCCCCGTAGGGATTGCACTCACCAGAAATCAGAAGGTAATGAGCCTCTCATGAAATCCGGATGGATAATATCACCTGTGGGTGTCCTTTGGTCAAGATCCTTCCAGCGTGATTTACCAGGGATTACCACATGGGGAGAGAGAAAGACTCCAGATAGTATAGTCCCGTTTAAAAAAGGCTTTATTGTAAAAGAATCTCTTTAAAACATATTCCCATAAAAAGACTGTTTCATACGTCTTTATCATACAGAAGCCTGGTTCCTTTTCTGATCAGATAACCTGATGTTTCAAAGTTAAGGTCAGTGTCTTACTGGGGAATAGATGGTCAGTCCCGTAATGTGTTTGAAGAGCGCACCGCTCATCAGCTCACAGAGCTACACTTCTCCGGTTTCTCCACACAGTAACTTGGAACGCAAGGCGTCGGTGTGTCACTTCCGGTTGCCATAAGATCACGCGTTTCGTCATCACGAATTTGTCAAAGGGCGTGGTCTTACGGCACAGCAAGTCCGGATTTATCATACAGTCAATCTAATGATTAACTCATTCGATGCTTAACCACCAAAAGTTGATACATCTCGTGATACACACAGGTGGAATAGAATGTGGTATTTAGAAGGAAATATATCCATGTTGAGTCGACTGACGTTAACCAACATCAAATTATGATCATTACAATCTTAAAATTTCACTATACCAACAAACTTTTAAATCTTTTTAAAATTTAAAGTGAAAACACACATTAAAATAGTACATACTACCGGACAGCATGGACAAAATATGCTACTAAGCGGACAAAGTAGTTCTCAAATCACCGCTATCACCAAAAAACATTTTTTTCCTTTTCTAAACAATTATACTGCCATGATATGGAGAACTTCCCTTAATAGACAATAAATTTACTCATTAGTCTAATGCCCCATACACACGATCGTTTTTCATGGCGTTAAAAATGCCATTTAAAAAAATGGCCATTAAAAATGATCGTGTGTATGCTCCAGAGCATTTTTAACGACGTAAAAAACGGCCATTAATGCCCCATACACACGATCATTTTTCATGCCGTTAAAAATGCCAGTTTTAAAAATGGCCATTAAAAATGATCGTGTGTATGCTCCAGAGCATTTTTAACGACGTGAAAAACGGCCATTAAAAATTTCGAACATGCTCTCTTTTTTCACGTCGTTTTTCATGTCGTTTTTTTTAACGACGTGAAAAACGATAGTGTGTATGCTTTAACGACGTGAAAAAAAATGCGCATGCTCAGAATCAAGTATGAGACGGGAGCGCTCGTTCTGGTAAAACTAGCATTCGTAATGGAGATAGCACATTCGTCACGCAGTAACGGACTGAAAAGCACGAGGCTGAAAAGCGCGAATCGTTGCTCAACAAACTTTACTAACATGAAGGGTGGCGCCATTCGAGCGGAACTTCCCCTTTATAGTGCCGTCGTACGTGGTATACGTCACTGCGCTTTGCTTGATCGTTTTTTAAAATGATCGTGTGTACGCAAGACAGGCTTGAGAGGAAACATGAAAAAAAAACGACGTGAAAAACGGCAAGAAAAAAAATGGCTAGAAAAACGATCGTGTGTATGGGGCATAAAAATTTCGAACATGCTCTCTTTTTTCACGTCGTTTTTCATGTCGTTTTTTTTAACGACGTGAAAAACGATAGTGTGTATGCTTTCACGAAGTGAAAAAAACACGCATGCTCAGAAGCAACTATGAGACGGGAGCGCTCGTTTTGGTAAAGCTAGCGTTGGAAATGGAGATGGCACATTCGTCACGGTGGAATTAATAGCATCGTTTTAATGCTGCACATTCCGTTCTGCTTTTGATAATGCTTATACAATTACGTTCTTTTGCTAATGACATTGAGAGTTATGCCAAACTTGTTTCTAAAGTAATTCCTAATTGATTTAATGATAGCAACATTTTATTTTTAATTCATGAATAAATGTAAATATCCCTTTTTTTTTAAGTATATATTTATATATTTTTTTTTGTGGCCTTTTTTTTTTGGCTTAAATTATTCTTGTGTAAAGTTACCACACCAACCTTCAAAATTTGTCTCATTTTGCCTCATGGAGGTTTGTGTCCCTTGTTAATAACAATAATATTATTTGAGATGTCCCTGCCTGCTCCCTAGCAAACTGTCTTTTGAAATACAAATCACATAGTCAAGTATTTTAAGGCAAAATCAAAAAACCTTTATTTAGGAACATAACAAATTAAACGGAAAGGCAGCACTGGAGAGCCTGCTTGCATTTGTGCATCCTTTTGACCCCACAACAACCATCGAAGATGTGAAAACCAAACTATAGATTAGATCAAAAACAAAAAGGAGCCCAATCTTGGCTTGAACTCCCAGAGGTCAGGAGCCACAGCAGATAAGTCATATATGTCCCCAGTCTGTGGTACTACAGCAGGCATTATTTTTTCCTCTTCCTTGTAGCCTTCTCTCCAGCCTTCTCTGCAGCCTTGGTTGGTTTCTTCCTCGGAGGCTGGGGATCAGGAGGAGAGGTTGTGGCAGGAGGAGTAGTAGTAGTAGGAGGAGGAGGTTGAGGAGTAGGGACAACCTCTGTGATGTCAGTGTACTTGGTGAGCTCCCCCAGCAATCCCTTGTTGATGACTTTTAAAAGAAGGCTCTCGCTGTAGAGCTTTTGCCGCAAGTCCATTTGGCCTAGCTTCTGCGCGAGGACTGCGGCAAAGCCCTCCTCAGCAGAGGGTGCCTCCCTGAGGGCTGCTGTTGCCTCTCTGATGAAGTCTCTTGTTTCCTCCTCCACCTGCCTACCTCTCCTTGGCCCTCGTGGTTTAACTATCAGTGGAGGCATCTGGGCTCTTGTGCTGGGCCCAGCCTCCTCCTGGGTGCCACTGGGCCCTGCCTCCTCCTGATCCCCAACATCACCCTCTTCCTGGCTCTGCTCTGGCTGTAAAAAAAGAAAGGCACATTATGTATTTTTTCACACCATCAATCACACACATTGTTCACCTCTAGACATTGTTGAATTGAATGTGAAAATTTATGTAATTTTCCTTGATTCCGCATCCTGATTTTGTTGCCTTGTCCACATTAAATTAGACCACTACTGTATCTTGCTCTTTAACTATTTATTTTGTAGTACATTAAATACCTAACAATACTAACATCAATTTTAATTCATCAATTTTGTAAGATATAAATGTAGATATCAATACTTTACCTGGCTCCATATATCCAAATCTGCCTCCTCAAGGACCTCATCTTGATCCTCAGAGGAAGCCAGAGCAGGGTTGCCAGGAAGGCTGGAGGGCTGGCTGCAGGGAAGGCTGGAGGGTTGGCTACAAGGAAGGCTGGATTGACCTCTGGGGGGAAGGGTGGAGAGAGATTCCCGCACTTCCAGCTGGTCATCCAGAAAAGAAAGCTTGCTGTAGTACCACAGACTGGGTTTATAAACCTTATCTGCTGCAGCACCTGACCTCTGGGACCTCAGGACCATAGTTCTCTGGGTCCTGTATGTCCCTCTGATGGTCGCAATTTTGGTTTTCACATCTTGGAGAGTTGTTGTGGGTATCTTGGTTTGCACAAATGCAAGCAGGCTCTCCAGTGCTGCTGTCCTGGCCACTTTATTTTTATTTCCGCCACTTTTTGTTTGCCATAGGATAGGTAGTTCTTTCCATTTATCAATGAACTCCCCCATGAACTCCGGGTTCTTAAATGAATTCATTCTCTCTGTAAAATCAAGAAACAACAAAATACATATGTTTCAGGCAACATTCATCAAATCTGCATTTTCGACATATTTAGAAGCCCCAAATCTCCTCTGATGAAACTCAAATCCTTAAATTGTTATGTACCTTCGTCAACACGTTCGTTGCTAACTCCCTCTCCCGCCAAATGAACGTTTTTGCGACACATGGTTCTTCACTTGATATATACTGCGCATGCGTGAAACTACGCAAGCTTTGCCTGCCCCTGACGTTCAATATTGTACTTTCCCCACCCCTTCTCACTCGTCGTAGTGCTTATCAACATGGCGGAGCCACAGGTGACAGAGATTACCTCGACAGAGGATGAAATTCCTGAGGAGCCCAAATCCCGACCCAGGAGATATAAGGCATCCAACATGTCATTCGAGGAAATGGTGGAGATGGTCGCCATTTTGAAGAGGGAGGATTATGATGCCAAGCATGGTCCTTATGAAAGGCCTAATCTGGTCAAGACAAAAATTATGGGCAAAGTGGTCAAAACTCTTCAGAAGAAATTCGGGGTGTGCAGAACGAAGGAACAGCTCAGAAAACGTTGGTCTGATCTAAAGTTGCGGGAGCCCGACCAATACAAAAGAATCAAGAAAGTTTTAGGAAAAAGTAAAGTATTTATTTTCTATTTTCCCTGCTAAAGATTATTACTTGTATTATGTCGTGTATTATTGTCTTTGATATAGTACAGTGAAAGATACCATCTTTCTGGTTCGTCCGCACAGTAAATGGACGTATTAAACCTCTTTCTCCGTACAGTTCATAAAACGATGTTTTGGGTTCATCCAGTGTGAGCACACATGTATTTAATTTTATTTGGGGGAGCAAATTTGGTGACCATTTTATTTTTTGGATCAAATCCAAAGGACAATTTTTTTGAAAAAATAAGGATATGCATGGTAATGTTTAGGGGTGTGAATGCTCAGCAGCTGATTAAACAACAGAACGCAGTAGTACAAGTGTGGGCCAAAAGCCAAAAACCTTGAGGGTGTCACACACAGGTGATCGTGTGTATATACTTTGGGGTGTTACAATGTGTCAATTTTTTTTTTTAAAGGATATGCTATGTTTTTGGCTATGTATCCAATCATGTGTTCCGGTTGTCACTGGGGGTACATTTAAAAATGGAACACACTTCAAAATTTTGTTTACCAATTATTTTATCATGCTTTAAATTTCACTCAAATATATTCACTACTAATGAAACTATACCTTTTCGTGCAATCTCCATAGGGATTCAAAAAGCTACGTCAGATGTGTCCAAAATGCCAACACCTTCAACAATACCCCCAGAACCACATGATGGAGAGGAACGTGAGGTTGTGGAAGTGGAAAGTGGCACCACAACAGGTCAGTGTCAAACCAGACAGATGCAGGTTAATAGATGTAGGCCTACATATTCTATACTACATGTTTTTTTTTTTGATTTAGGTGCAGTTCTGGCCGGAGACCCCGAAAAGTTGACACATCATAGTGCCCAGATCCTGATCCAATACCTCATGGTCTGCTGTCGTGACCTCCAAAAAATAAAGGGAGACTTGACAGAGATCAGGCAAAATACAAAGCGGGTGGAGGAAAGGCTACAAAAGATCATGGCTGTGCTTGGGCGTGTTTAATTTTTTTAAACAAAAGAAGGTTGAAGTTGCTGTGTTTTGGCAGGTTTGTTTTTGTTTTCACCTTTAAAGGACTAGTGTATGTTTATTTTTATTCAATATTTGTTAAGATATTTTGTTTATGCATGGCTGGTCATGCGTTTTAAAAACCAAAAAATTAAGGGGACATCTACATTTCAAAGGAAGTTTCCCCCAAAAATAAACAATAAAGGTATTTTGATCCTCTAAAAATGTGGCTTCATTATGTAAATGTTGTGCTAAGTGAACTACTCAATGTTTTGTGTTTACACTGACAATGAAGGCAAATTAAGAATGCTAAATACACATGGCAATACAAGTGCACTAGGTAAACGTACGAGAAACATAAAACATTAGTAAATTAAAACACCAAACCAATCTTTAATCCAAACAAATATTTATTTTACTAAATGATAAGGTTAAAATTGTTCAGGCATTTCAATGGCCCCCCTACCCACAAAATAATCAACATATTTGTCACGGACCTCACGTCCGGTTTGGGGGGCCAAGCCTGGACGGCCAGGTTCCAGGGCCACTAAAGTTTCATTATTCAATAAAGAGGCCTCAGGCCCACTCAAAGCCAGATAACTGGTGGAATGCACCCGTAGGAAATTATGGAGCACACAGCAAGTCATTACCACATGGTTCCATTTGTATGGGGCAAGGTGGATGGAGGTCAGGAAGAGGCGGAATCAGCTGGCCATGATGCCAAAGGCATTTTCCACCACCCTTCTGGCTCTGGCCAGCCGATAGTTGAACACCCTCCTCTCAGGGTTGAGGGTGCGTTGCGGGAATGGCCTCATCAAATGGGGTCCCAGGCCAAACGCCTCATCCGCCACAAACACAAACGGAAGTCCCTCCACATTCTGCTCCGCTGGTGGCAAGGCCAGCAGATCCAAAAGGAGCCGTTCCCCATACTCCGTCTGGGCAAATACTCCTCCATCAGACATCCTGCCATTCTTGCCAACGTCCACATAGAGGAACTCGTAGGTGGCCGACACCACTGCCATCATCACGATGCTGTGGAACCCCTTATAGTTATAATAAAAGGATCCCGAATGGGGTGGTGGGATGACCCGAACATGTTTGCCGTCGATGGCTCCTCCACAGTTCGGAAAGTTCCATCGGTGGGCAAACTCGGAAGCCACATTCTGCCATTCATGTGGCGAAGCAGGGAACTGTGGAATAAAAGCAAAAATAAATTAATAATTTGAGAAAGAAACATTGAAAGCAGATTTCATTAAAACATTCAGGGCCAGCATTGGTAGAAAAAGAAAAAACAAAATATTAGTAAGCAACAACAAACCAAGAACAAACCCTTAAAAAAAAGTGTGGGGGGGGGGGTTGAAGATGATTTGGGGATATCACAAATGAAGGCTGTAGCACTCTGTATGAAGTAAACCAAAAAAAACATTCCTAGCCCAAATTTTGGGTGCGTTTTGGGTAAAGCACTACGATGGAGCATAGAATAAAATACATGGAAATTACTAGGCAAGGTAGGTATGGCTCCGGGATAGCATGCTGGAGAGGTTAAGTAAGGCACATTTAAAAGGTAGGCCTCAAACCACACACTTTTACAATAAATACATGGGGAGAAAGGGGACATTCCATGCAGCTAAGAATCATGTGAATTAGGGACTGATAATTAAGCCAAAAATAAAGTATACAACACCCAAAAAAAAAAAAAATGTGAGCTTTTTAAGAAGAACACTTACCTTAATATAGTCCTCCTGCAAAACTTGAAGGATGGCAGAACAAGTCTCTGGTATAATGATACCCAGAGCCTGGGGGGATATGCCTGTGGAGAACTTAAGGTCCTGCAGGCTTCTCCCAGTCGCCAGGTATCGCAACGTGGCGATGAGCCTCTGCTCAGCACTGATGGCTTCCCGCATAACGGTGTCCTGCCTGGTAATGTAGGGGGACACCAAAGCCAACAGATGCTGAAATACGGGGTCAGACATCCTGAGAAAATTCCTGAAATCATCAGGATTATTCTCCCTGATCTCCCGCAACAAAGGCATGTGACAGAATTGGTGCCGCTGGAGCAACCAATTCTTGGTCCATGAACTCCTCCTGACCCTGCTCATGGCATTGGGCCGGGATACAGCATGAACCCCTGCACCAACTACAGCACGAACTCTACGACGAGTACGTAGCCGCAACATGGCTAGATAACGGTCAGCTGAACAGAACGAACTAGAAGAACGCACGGAAGAACAGCAAGGCCAATGAAGAACAAGCTGAAAAACAGGAACGAGCAGAGCAGACCGCACTGAATAAACAGATACGAACTGACTACAAACACTGCAAAACAGATACGAACCCACAGGCACAAACTGAACTCCACAAAACGATCTTCAAAGCACGAAGACTGAAAAGCGCGAATCGTCTCTCTTCAAACTTTTACTAACACGCGGTAACACGGAATTAGCAAAAGCGTCCCAAAGGGTGGCGTCATTAGAACGGAACTTCCCCTTTATAGTGCCGTTGTACGTGTTGTACATCACTGCGCTTTGCTTGATCGTTTTTTAAAATGATCGTGTGTACGCAAGACAGGCTTGAGAGGAAACATGAAAAAAAACTACGTGAAAAACGGCAAGAAAAAAAATGGCAAGAAAATCGATCGTGTGTAAGACATTAGGAAAGAGGAGAAATCCCCCAACAAGGCTGAAACTGGAACTAAAAAACTGCAACAATGACAGATATCCATAGGTGGCCTTATCAAACAAACAGACACATTTCTCTCTTAGGATAATCCTATTATATAACAGTGCATTCTGTATATATATTACAATATACTTCAGATATATATCCGAAAACATGATGTCAATAAAGGAACATTTATTCCATAAGCACCAAGTAACTTAATGAGCAAGCTGGAAAATTTCTGATATGTACCGTATCTGAGCAAACAGATTCAATAATACACAGAAGTGATCATAATCTCTTAAAGCGGTTGTAAAGTCATTTTTTTAACTTTTACCTACAGGTAAGCCTATAATAAGGCTTACCTGTAGGTAAAAAAAATATCTCCTAAACCTTTACGGTTTAGGAGATATTCCCCTTGCAATGCGCCGCTGACAGCAGCGGCGCATGCGCACAGGGGATTCTCGGGCTGAAGGCTCGGCAGACGCCAGACCTCGCCGCAACGAAGTCTCCCGCGTGCATGCGCGGGAGTGAGACATCGCGGCTCCAGCCACTCACAGCGCTGGAGCCGCGATACCCTGAAGACACGCCGAGGCAACATGTCATCTCCCTCAGCGTGGACCAGGTGAGTTAACGATATCTCGTTCTAAGGTAAGTATTTCATAATGAGCTAGCATGCGGTGCATACTAGCTCATTATGCCCTTCCCTTGCAGGTGACAAAAAAAAAAAAAGTTTGTGACTTTACAACCGCTTTAATACTTAGCTGGTATGGTTTTGTTGATTTAGTGGTCGCTTATGAAACAATTGATATCTAGTTCTATTTTTAACCCCTTCGGGGAGAGAGTGTCAATTAAAGAGATTCACTGGGTCTCTCTTTTGGAGAGTTTGCGTACCATATTAGAACCCCTCCAGGATGGCTTAATGTGGTAAATTCCCCAGAAAATCAAACCTGAAGGGTCCTGATTGTGGAACAACTTAAAATGAAGGGATAAATTGTGGTCCTTATAGCCAATGAGGATATTGTTAATATGTTCTGCTATCCTAATGCGCAGCAACCTCTTGGTTCTCCCAATATACATTTACCCGCAAGGGCACTGTAAAGCGTACACTACATAAGTAGTATTGCAGGTGATGAATTCCCTAATCATAAATTCATTGTTATTAGTTGTAGATGTAAATCTGTCTATACCTCTCATTAGACAAGAGACTTCTTTACAGGGTTTACATTTTCTGCAGGAAAAAAATCCATCTCTGTCCCAAAAAGTCGCAGGACGGCTAGGAGGATCCAACACTTTTTTAACTATAATGCCCCCAAAATTCTGGGCTTTCCTATAAATGAATCTCGGATTAGATGGAAGTTCCTTTTGAAGGATTTTGTCCAGACAGAGTACATGCCAATGATTTTTAAACACTGACTCAACCTCTTTGAACTGAGAGTGGAAATCAGAAATTAACCCCCATTCATGGTTAATATTTTTTCCAACTTACAAGGTTTTTTCTTTCAGACAATCTTCCCTGGGGATTGCTGCCACTTCTTGCACTATCCTATCCAGATGTTGAGGCTTATAGCCTTTTTCCAAACATCTGTTTTTTAATATAAGGGACTGATCCAGAAAATTTTCCACAGAAGAACAATTACGTTACACCCTCATAATTTGGCCTTTCGGCACATTTTTTAACCACAATGGGTGATCTCCACTATGTATGGGTAAGAAACTATTTCTATCTGTGATTTAAAAAAATACTTTTGTTTGCAGAGTGTCATTGACTCTATAGATGGTCACATCCAAAAAATTCATCTGTTCCGTGCTAACTTGGCTCATCAGTTTGATGTTATTGCTATTATTATTATTAAGATGCAATAGAAATAGTTCCAAAGACACTTTTGATCCTGCCCAAATAAGGAACAGATTGTCTATATAGCGTCTATAGAACAACAATTCTACCCTATTTTGATCAAACACGGTTTTATCCTCCCACTCACCCAAAAAGAGGTTCTCTATACTGAGCGTAAATTTTGCGCCCATAGCAATCACCCTCATTTGGGTGTAGAAGGAGCTGCCATACCAAAAAATAGTTATGGCTGAGACAGAAGTCCAGAGCGTTCCGTAAAAAGACTTTCTGTCTATGTGGTAAGTCTTCTCGTTTACTTAATGCCAAATTAAGGGCCAAAAGAGCATAGTCATGTTGAATGACAGTATAAAGGGACACTCTGAGGTGACTGTCAAACTAACTTCCTGTAGTAGATGTAAGAGGCTTTTCGTGCCTCTGAGATAGATTTTCAACTGTATAATAATTTGGCTTCCAGAATCGCCCCACACCAATAGTACACATTGCAGCCCACAGCAGGTTCCAAAGTAAAATACCATACGCGAAAAAAAAGCATGCCTTTTTAAATTTCTTTCTTATTTCTGTGTGTATTTTATAAAGAGAAAGACAATTCCTGTCAGAAACACTGAAGAGTTTGTGTGGCCTTTCAGCCAAAACACCCTCAGTGAGCGTGCCCCAAATCCCTTTGTGCTTTCCTCCTCTATTCAATCTCCCTTCCAGCTATCTTTTGCATAAGGGCACCACCTGTTTCTTGTCAGCAGCACTACAGGCATCTTCATCTTAAAGCTGAATAAATAGCATTAGCATTTTCTTCAAAAGTTTGTATGGAAATTCTTAAAAACATTTATCAGAGCAATGTTACATGCCATCATTGAGTCAAATCATTTGTTTGAAAGCCCCTATAATTTCATCCAGACCAACTATATGAATGGAATCCCAAGTATATTGAACAGGTTTCTTTTGTGCCTAGAAAATGCATTTTACAATATGTACAATTTTTTTCCTGAATAGAAATCACATTTACAGATAGAATTAATTTTGTTTGAGAAAAAACTTCCATTCTGCTCCTTCACATTTTCTCATCACTACAAATCAAAAAAAAATGTTGATTTGACCCAACTAACAATTCGGAAATTGCATGTATTAGAAATGGTATTTACTCAAGAGATAAAACTATAATTTGGCCACATCTTGACTATGCCATCCAGTTCTGGTCAGCAATCCTCAGGAACAATGTCCATGAACTGGACAGAATCCGGAGAAGGGCAAGAAATCTAATTAGGGGGCTGGAGGACCTCAGTTATGAGGAATGACTACAAACATTAAACATATTCCCTCTCTGGAGAAGCAGCTCTTAAGAGGTAATATAATATCTACCGGTATATACAAATATTTAAATGTGGATTCTAGCATTGGGAGGAAACTTTTTCATCTTAAGTCTCTAAAAAAAATGTGGTCCTATAATGAAGTAATAAAACTGGGTTAGGGGTTCTTTACTGCTAGGGCGGTAAGTATGTAGAACTCCTTCCATAGCTGGGGCTACCCACCTGGGGGTGTCAGCAGAGAGCAGAGAGTGTAGAGAGAGTGTAGATAAGTTAATTTAGCACTACCCCTGTAGGAGCTGCTGGTTTAAGTTTTGGGCCTGTACTCTGCTTATCAACCCCGGTAATTTGGCTTGATTCCCCTTGACACAACTGGACAATAATAACAATAATGTGATTGTGGGCCCCTAAAGGCTATAGAGGGCCACAATGATATCACGCAACAATAAATGTAATTAAATGTTGTTACCTTGTTGTGGTTTGCCTGCCACACAGCTGCAAAAGACAGAGTCCCACACAAGAAGTAGTTCAACCAAGAGGTGATATATTTACTTGGTAAAGAAATTGAGATTACACATGTGATATTTGACTCAAATAGATCCCTGTGAGAGTTAACTGACATACATATACACAACAGTTCCAGGGTTTCACTTATAAGCTAAGAGACCCAAATTTACCCAACTTAGGGTCAGACCAGAGGAAGTGCACGGTGGAGGAATCTCCCACTGTAATGATATCCGCAGTGGGATACTTCTCCACCAAGTCCAACCCAGCTCACTAAAACAGCACAATGACAATAAAATAAATGCAAACAGTTGATTTACACATGCAAGTTCAACAAGCTATCTAGCTCCCCCTGGTGGGCAGCTTTACTGGTGCGTGTCCCGCTGTATCAACCTAGGCAGTGAGCTGAACTGATGATTGTTCCTAAAAGTTTTCAGTAATCTTTGGCTAGCTTTTGTTGGTGCACTTGAGTATTTGTAATCCAACAAACAAGGTGAAGAAGGATTGAACACTTAACATGTGTGGTGTAAGGGCAAGTGGAATGCTGATCCTCCCCAAAGCGCTAAATCACTCCTGAATATAGCGTGTCTCCACTTAAGGCCAGCAAGTAATAGTAAACTATATAAGTCACCTTCCTGCGAACCAGTAAGTTATGTTGATGGGCAGGTGCCCTCTCACCACATGAGGCCTCGCCTCGCCAGTGTGCTCCGTCCGGACCCTCTTGGTTCTCAGCCTCTGGACAGGTCGTGGTCCCTGGTCCTCCATTCAGCCACTCACGAGGTGTCTGTGGATAGGTAACTCTGGATGCTGTGGGGTGTAGAGTGGTCCCTCTCCCTGGTCTGATCAGCAGGGCTGTTGCAGGAATCCCTCCGACAGGCGATCCGGTCTCCTTCACTTTAGGCCCAGGTTTTTCCGGCCTAAGCACCCTCGCTGCAGGCCTCTTGCCTGTTGCAAAATGGCGTCCCAAGAGACGGAATACAAGCCCCACCTTGTCTTAAATAAGTTCTCCCAGCAGGCTGTGCGTGGCGCCACGCACCCTAGCAGCACAGTGGTGTTGTGGGCCTTGTAGTCTTTCTTTTTCGTACATCACGGGACACAGAGCGACTTAGTCATTACTAATGGGTTATATAGTTTACCTTCAGGTGTTGGCACTGGCCAATTCCAAACCGGAAGTACCCTCCCCTATATAAGCCCCTCCCACCCGGGAGCACCTCAGTTTTTTGCCAGTGTCTAAGGTGTTGGCCAAAGAGTAACATGTGTTTTCACTGGGCTTGCGTACAGGTTCTTTTGGGCCTTAGTAAGCTGTTCCGGATCCCACCAAAAAAGCTTCATAGCTAAACGGTCGGTACCCGGGCCTTGCAGCAGAAGAGCAAGGTTTTGCCTGTAATGCTTCTCTTAGGAGGGCTGGACCCTGGGATCCAGAGCTCTGGTCATACCCACGACCAAGACGCTGTCTGTGCAGGGTGCTATACAGGTCCAGGGGAGTGGAATCCTTGGGAACCCGGTCCCTGAAGGTTTAATTACAATGCCTGCCGTGATAGGTGAAGTTTGGACTTTTGTGGACCAAACAAAGTCCTGCGGCGGGGATCAGGTAAGTGGGGGCCCTCAGGAACTTGGTTCTATTGGGGGACCCCCAAGCCTAATTTGTCTTTCTGTCTGTTACCTAACGGTATTCCCGCTAAATATCTGTGTTTGCCTATAACTACTGAAAATGTAAAATTTTAATAGTAGTCAAGAAAAAAAAAAAAAAACACAGGGACCGCGGTACCTGTGTTAAACCACTAGAGGCCGCTGTAGTCCATTTTTCTTGTAAATGTGGATCTTTGGTTTTCTCAACTCAAAAGATCCAGGCAGCTGGTAAGTTTCTCTGAGGGAATCCACTTCCTCTGCCCTGTTGCTGCGTTCATCCACCGCACAGGCCCTCCGGCAAAAAGGGCCCTGGCTCCTAGTCCTCTGTTGGTTTTCGAAAAGGGCGCCATTGGCGCACGGGCGCGCGCGCGGGCGCGTGCACGCGCCTCCTATGAAAAAAAAGGGGCGGGGCGGGTGGATGACGCTCGATGCGCGCCGCGGCGCTTCTGCGCATGTGCGGGCGTCCCAGCATGGTTAAAAGACACAGTACAAGTGTCAGCTGCATGCAAACAGAGCTAGCAACAAACAGTGGCACACAGAGGCGGTTGATGCAGGCATCCCCATAGAAAGGCACTTTAGTGGACACCAGCTGGTATATAGCAGCACCTGTGTTAGACTATTACCAGCAAAAATTGGTGTATGACGACGGGAATACCTCAGCTTTGTGCTTAAAGGATATGTCGTCCAGACGCTCCGGAAATAGATCTTCCAGGAAGCCAAAGGGGTCTCCATCGGGCTCTGAGGATATTGGGCATGCTTGCACTGCACCAATCTCCCCTGAGAATGCAGAGGTCAGTAGCCGTAGAAACCCCGCAGGAATGCCTGGTGCTGCGGCTGTCCCCAGTCCACCTGCTCCTGTATATATAACAGAGGAGGTTTTATCCTCAACTCTGGGAGGATTGGAAGAGAGATTAACAGCATTGATCGCTGCTTCCCTGTCACAGGAAAAGCGCGTCCGATCTCCGTCTCCTCCTTCAGAGTGCCTGTTAGTGGAGGAACAGCCCCACACAGAGATCGACCTACCTGAAGGGGATCAGGATGAGGTTGATTCACTTATAGAGGAATCAACAGTGGAAGAACCTTTCTCAGCTTCTCAGGCTGAAAGATTATGGGTTCAGTCTCTGACTAACATGGTCCGATCAGCATTTAAAATGCCTCTGGCGGAACCACCATCCACTACGGTTTCCTCGCTGGGGTCGCTAAAAGCTCCCCAGGCGGTCTGTTCCTTCCCAATCCACCCTTTATTAGAAGGGCTTATTTACCAGGATTGGGAGCATCCTGATAAAATATTTGCTCCCCCCAAGAGATTTCCGGTGATCTATCCCATGGAGGATAAGTTCATAAGAAAATGGAGGGTCCCTATAGTGGACGCAGCCATCTCTTCTGTTAACAAATCACTGACATGTCCAGTAGATAATGTTCCAATGTTCAAAGACCCAATAGATAAAAAATTGGAGTCTTTACTAAAATCTGCTTTCTCTACAGCAAGTATGGTGACACAACCTGCGGTAGCAGCGATTGGAGTCTGCCAAGCAGTGAAAGATCAGTTGAAACAAGTCTTAAGGGACTTACCAGATCAGCAGGCTCATGCCCTAGCTGACCTGCCTAGAGCCTTGTGTTTTGCGGTGGACGCCATAAAGGATACAATCCAACAGGCCTCCCGCTTTACGCTGTCTATAGTACATATGCGTAGGCTTCTGTGGCTCAAAAACTGGTCTGCTGAAGCTCCCTGTAAAAAACTGCTGGTTAGCTTCCCATTTCATGGAGAACGCTTATTTGGAGAAGATCTGGACAAATATATCCAGAAAATTTCTGCCGGTAAAAGTTCACTCTTACCGGTTAAGAACAAGGGTAGAAGTCCTTCTTTTAAGAGGCCTACCTCTCCAGTCCCGGGCACATCGGCTGTGAAGCAGTTCCGACGGCCTCCGCGGTCAAATTCAGGGGGCAGAAATCAGGGACAATCACAGGGTAACAAGAAGCCCTGGATCAAGAGAGGTACAAAACCTCCCCCTAAGGCATGAAGTATTGCCCCCGCTCAATCGGGTGGGGGGAAGACTTCAGTTGTTCACAGAGACCTGGCGGGACACCATCAGAGACAGATGGGTGCTCTCCGCAGTAAGTCTGGGATACAAGCTGGAGTTAAAAGGCACTCCTCCTGCCCAATTTATGAGGTCAAACGTGCCAAGAGATCCCCAAAAGAGAGGATCCCTCCTTCTGGCACTAGAACAACTATTGCTCCAAGGGGTAATCATGAAGGTTCCCCTGGAAGAAAGCGGATTCGGGTTTTACTCGAACCTTTTCACAGTCCCCAAACCAAATGGGGACGTGAGGCCCATATTAAATCTAAAAGGGCTAAACAAGTTCCTAAATATCAGGACCTTTCGGATGGAGTCGATCCGATCAGTGGCCACCGCCCTACAAGGGCAGGAATGGCTAGCCTCGATCGACATAAGGGATGCTTATCTGCATATTCCCATCTTTCCGGCCCATCAGAAATTTCTACGCTTTGCAGTAGAAGGGCGCCATTTTCAGTTCAGAGCCTTACCTTTCGGTCTGGCCACAGCACCACGAGTGTTCACAAAAATTCTGGCCCCATTATTGGCCAATCTAAGAACACAGGGTGTAACGATAATGGCATATCTAGACGACCTGCTACTAATAGACCACTCAGTGGAAAAGCTGGAAGTAGCTATTCACAAGACAATCGAGTATCTGGAATATCACGGTTGGATTATCAACCGGGACAAGTCAGCTCTAAGACCAGTCAAAAGTCTGGAATACTTAGGGCTAAGGCTGGATTCAAATCAGAGAAAGATTTTCTTACCTCCAGAGAAGGTGTCGTCTTTAAGAAATTTGACCCACTTAGTGGGTACAAAAAGAAAACCATCCATACGTCTCTGCATGAGGCTGCTGGGAAAGATGGTGGCTTCATTCGAAGCGGTACCCTACGGTCAATTCCATTCAAGGAATTTGCAAAGGGCCATACTGTCAGCCTGGAACAAAAAAGTTCAGGCTTTAGACTTACCAATGTCCCTGTCCCCTTCCGTTCGCAAGAGCCTCCATTGGTGGTTGGTGCCCCAGAATCTGGAAAGAGGGAAACCCTTCAGTCCGGTTTCTTGGAAGGTGGTCACTACAGATGCCAGCCTCATCGGCTGGGGGGCAGTGCTGGAGCAATGGTCTCTCCAGGGCAGGTGGTCAGAAGCAGAAAAGGCCCTGCCCATCAATCTCTTAGAGATACGAGCAGCCCGGTATGCCCTAGTAGCATGGACATCCAAACTCCAGGGGTCCCCTGTCAGAATTCAATCAGACAATGCCACGGCAGTGGCATATATCAATCATCAGGGTGGCACCAAAAGTCGTGCAGCCCAGAAGGAAGCAAATTGCATCCTGGAGTGGGCAGAAAGATATGTCCCAGCCATATCCGCGGTTTTCATCCCAGGAGTGGAAAATTGGAGAGCGGACTTTCTAAGTCGCCAACAATTATGCCCGGGGGAATGGTCTCTTCACCCCGAGGTTTTCCAGGCAATATGCCAGCGGTGGGGAACACCGGATGTAGATCTGCTAGCATCCAGATTCAACGCAAAGGTGGACAGGTTTGTGTCTCGCACAAGGGATCCCCTAGCTTGCGGCTCGGATGCCCTAGTGTTCCCTTGGGATCGGTTCAAGCTGATATATGCATTCCCACCGCCACAATTGTTACCGCGATTACTCCGCAGAATCAGGGTAGAAAAGAAACCAGTGATTCTGGTGGCTCCAGCGTGGCCCCGAAGGGCATGGTACGCGGAGATGGTAAAAATGTCAGTGAGGAGTCCTTGGACCCTCCCACTTCGTCCGGACCTGCTGTCGCAAGGACCGATATACCACCCTTCCTTACCAGCCCTAGGTTTGACGGCCTGGCTATTGAAGCCCACATTCTGAAAAAGAGAGGGCTCTCTAATTCTGTGGTATCTACCATGATCAATGCCAGGAAACCGGTATCCAGGCAGATCTATTATAGGATCTGGAAAGCGTACATTACGTGGTGTGAGACCAAGAAATGGCATCCACGTAAGTACATGATAGGGAGGATTCTGGACTTCCTACAGTGGGCTGTAGATAGGAAGCTGGCCTTGAGTACTATCAAGGGTCAGATTTCGGCCTTGTCAATATTTTTTCAAAGGCCCTTGGCTTCGCATTCACTAGTCAAAGCCTTTATACAAGGAGTGATGCGTATTAGCCCTCCGGTTAGTATTCCCATATGTCCTTGGGACTTAAACCTGGTTCTGTCGGTTCTACAGAAACAACCGTTTGAACCATTACAACACATTTCCTTGGTTCTTCTCACCAGGAAATTGGTTTTCTTAGTAGCCATTTGTTCGGCTAAAAGAGTGTCGGAATTAGCAGCTATGTCCTGTAAGGAGCCATATCTGGTTGTCCATAAGGACAGAGTAGTATTACGTCCTCATCCAGCCTTTCTTCCTAAGGTGGTATCGAGGTTTCATTTGAACCAAGATGTGGTTCTTCCTTCTTTTTTCCCCAAACCTATCTCAGTAGAGGAAAAGTTATTACATTCTTTGGACGTGGTAAGAGCAGTTAAAGCTTATCTAAAAGCCACTGCTCAGATTCGCAGAACGGATTCTTTGTTTGTTCTGCCGGAAGGCCCCAGAAGGGGTCAGGCAGCATCAAAATCTACTTTAGCCAAGTGGATTCGACAGGTCATAATACAAGCCTATGGCTTGAGAAAGAGACCGCCTCCGTTCAAAGTTAGGGCGCACTCCACAAGAGCGGTTGGAACTTCATGGGCAGTGCATCACCAGGCCTCCCTGGCTCAAGTATGTAAGGCCGCAACATGGTCTTCGGTACACACGTTTACTAGATTCTATCAGGTAGACGTTAGAAGTCAGGAGGATGTCGCCTTTGGGCGCAGTGTGTTGCAGGCCGCAAAAGATCCTCATGCCTGATGGCGCCCAGCTTATGTACCCCCCCCCTCATTTGGCATTGCTTTGGGACGTCCCATTAGTAATGACTAAGTCGCTCTGTGTCCCGTGATGTACGAAAAAGAAAAAGGGATTTTTATAACAGCTTACCTGTAAAATCCTTTTCTTGGAGTACATCACGGGACACAGAGCTCCCACCCCTCTTTTTGGGACACTTATTGCTTGGCTACAAAACTGAGGTGCTCCCGGGTGGGAGGGGCTTATATAGGGGAGGGTACTTCCGGTTTGGAATTGGCCAGTGCCAACACCTGAAGGTAAACTATATAACCCATTAGTAATGACTAAGTCGCTCTGTGTCCCGTGATGTACTCCAAGAAAAGGATTTTACAGGTAAGCTGTTATAAAAATCCCTTTATTTCTGACCCACAAAAATAGAGTCGCTGTCTCTCCGCACCACAAGGTCCGTCATGCATTGTTCTTATCATAGCTGAACCAAACAAATTGCAGCAGTATGATACAAGCGGACAACAAAAGGAGCTAAGTTCTTTTTAGGCACAAACTGTAGTCCATAAGCTACGTGCAAAAGTGACACCTTGCTACATTAAAAAAAATATATATTTTTTAGATAGAGATGGAAAACACTGACACACACTCTCAGGTTGAATGGAATAGACTGATGTCTTTATTCAACCTTACCTTACAGAGCACATGCATCAGACACGTACAGTAAGGGTAGACACACACAGTCATAGAAGAGAAGCACAGTCATAGCACATGTGCATTTATAGCAGCAAATGTAATCAAGGCTTTATATGCAGTCAGAGCAGATACACACCTTCAGGGTATGTGCACATTCAGAGCAGGCATAAAGCCAGAGCAAACAGAGAGAGAACATACTCAGTACAGTACCAGCACACACACAATCAAAACAGGCATGTGCAGGCAGAAAAAAAAAAAAAACACTCTCTGAACAGATATTCACTCAGTGATTGCATACACAGTCAGGGGAGACACATAAATTGCATACATATATAGTAGCAGTAAACACACACAGAAAAAAAATAGAATGAGGACATTTTAGCCTATGTAAATATAAAGCCTGTTAGCATGGGTCACACAATAGAGTTAGATGAAAATAGTTGTGCTGTCTCTTTAAATGTCAACCAAAAAAGATTGTAAGTGATTGAACCACCATAAAACATTATTCAACATGCAAAAATATGTGAAATTATAATCTTGACCAATAATTACAATTAAGCCTCGTACACACGACCGAGTTTCTCGTCCAAAACCGGCAAGAAAAGTGCCGCGAGAGCTTTTTTGTCGAGAAAAACGTTCGTGTGTATGGTTTTATGACGAGAAAACTGCCGTGAATCTCGACGAGAAAATAGAGAACCTGCTCTCTATTTTCTCGTCAGGATTCCAGATTTCCTCGTCGTGTTTCTCGTCGGCCTGTTTTGTGACGAGAAAATGGTTCGTGTGTATGCTTTTACGACTCTTCCAAAAGCGTGCATGCTCACAAGCAACTATGAGACGGGAGCGCATCTTCTGGTAAAACAAGCCTTCGTAATGGAGATAGCACATTCGTCACGCTCAAAATTTTTGCATCGTTTAAATGTTGTGCATTGAAATCTTCGTTAGAATGTGACATTAATCCAAACGAATGAACTTCTTTTGCTGCTGATATTCACACAGAGTTATGACTATCTTTTTTTAACCTTTTTCATGCTGCTCTTAAGAAGATTTATGTGTATTATATCGTGCAAGTTTTTAGGAATATTTAAAAATTAGTTATTTTTCTAACTGATGTTAATTGTAATTTCGCAATGTTTTGGTAGTGATCTCCCATTGAATCTTTTAATATATATGATTTAAATTTACACACTTTTTTGGGAAACACGATTTAGTTATTTTTTGGGGGGGTTGTTATCTGTCCCTTTTTTTGTCAGTCAAATGTATCTGCTTACTCCAAAGCTAGATTTTACATTTTTACAAATACACATAGTCAAGTATGAACTTAAACAAAAATAACATTTATTTATGTTTCAAATAAAATAAAGAGAAGGCAGCGCTGGAGAACCTGCTGCCATTTGTGCATCCCAGGGACCCCAGAGCAGACAGCAACCCTGTGTGGACACTAAAATTGGGAGCTTGAGAAGGCCAACATTTATGAACACAATCTGATGCTGGCCTCCCAGAGGTCAGGAACAGCAGCAGGTGATATATATGTCCCAAGTGTGTGGTACTACAACAGGCTGCCTTCTGTCCAACCACAATGAAGCAAGGCCATCACTTCCTCGTCTTCCTGGCAACCTTCCCTGCAACCTTTCCTGAAGCCTTCCCTGCAGCCTTCCTTCTTCGTTTGGCTGGAGGCTGGGCCACTGGAGGGGTACTCCTGTCAGGAGAAGGAGGAGGTGGAGGAGAAGGGGGTGGCGCAGAAGAACAAGGTGGAGGTGGAGGAGAAGGGGGTGGGGCGGAAGAACAAGGTGGAGGTGGAGGAGAAGGGGGTGGGGCGGAAGAAGAATGTGGAGGTGGAGGAGAAGGGGGTGGGGCGGAAGAACAAGGTGGAGGTGGAGGAGAAGGGGGTGGGGCGGAAGAAGAATGTGGAGGTGGAGGAGGAGGTTGAGGTTGGGGCAGTTGTGCCACCTCACAAATGGCGGTATTGGGGGTAATTTTTTCCATCACCCCCTTGTTGAGCAAGGTGATGAGCAGGGGCTCGCATAGGAGGCGTTGCTCCATGCTCATCACCTTGAACTTTGCCTCCACTAGGCTGGCAATGGCCTCTTCAGGGGATGTGGGCTCTTTGAGGGTGGCATGGGCCTCTTTAATAAGGGCCATTGCTGCCTTACTGGTGGTCCTGTCCCTCCTGCCTCTTTTGGGAAGCCGGATGGGAGGCACCTGGGATCTGGTGCTTCTCCTTTGCCCTGCCACCTCCTGTCTGCCACTGGGCCCTGACACCTCCTGGCTGCCACTGGGCCCTGCCACCTCCTGGTTGCCACTGGGCCCTGCCACCTCCTGGCTGCCACTGGGCCCTGCCACCTCCTGGCTGCCACTGGGCCCTTCCTCCTCCTGCCTGACAGTTTCCAGGCCCTCCTCCTGGCTGATTTCATCCTGTGTATGAAAAAGGGACATAGTTTAATATGTTGTTTTAATCTTTGCATCAAACTTTATAAACATGATTGAAGCAATTAGAATGTAAATCCAGAAATCATTTTTTATAATTTACACCTACATCAGATTGACTATTTAGCACCCAATTAAGTGCAGACTAATGTCTCGAGATCTTGATTTCACTTGTGGAACCCAAAATATTGTATGTTTCTCATCTTTACATATTTGTCAAACATTAATTTTATCCCAATACATTTTCATTTAATACTATACCTGGCTCCAGATGGCCAAATCAGGATCATCCAGGATGGCTGCCTCCTCTTGCTCCAGAGAAGGCTCAGGTTGGCTGCAGGGAAGTCTGGTGGGAAGAGTGGAGAGTGATGGCCTTGCCTCAATGTGGTCATCCAGGAAGGACATCCTGCTGTAGTACCACAAAATCGGGACATACACATCATCTGCTGCTGCTCCTGACCTCTGAGAAGCCAGGACCTTAGAGCGTTCAGTCCTGTAGGTGCCTCTCAAGCTCCCAATTTTAGTGTCCACTTGTTTTGCTGTGGCTGTGGGCACCTTGGTCTGCACAAATGGGAGCAGCTTCTCCAGCGCTGCTTTTCTCACCCCTCTTTTTTTATGGATGGGGTTTTTCGTCTCCCACAGAGCGGGCAGCTCCCTTACCCAGTCAATAAATTCCGCCAGGAACTCTTTGTCGCTAATAAAGACATTCATATTGTATCTGCAAGTTTAAGAAATAATATATAACTAATGTGAGGCAAACAGTCTAACCTCCTTAACATCGTAGTCACCATATATATCCTACAACATTCTCAAAACAGTATAGGCCAACAATTTGTACAAGTCACAAAATCACATACCTTCGTTCGCACGTCCGTCACTTGAACTCCTCTCTCCGCACACCGAACGTACTATAGTCACATGTGTGTTTGCTATATACACACCACGCATGCGTCAAAATTCGAACACGTCGCTCCGCACACGTCGCCCGCCCATGACGTTCTAACTAACATCTTTTCCCCGCCCCTTCTCTTTCGGCGCGCAGACAGATATGGCGGAGTTACAGCAGGTGTCTGATAATTCCGCAACTAACGAGGAGGAGACAACCCCGGAGACTGAGGAAATGTCACGATCAAGGAGGAGATTCAAGGCATCGAATATGTCTTTTGCGGAGATGGCGGAGATGGTGGACATCTTGCTCAAGTCTGATTATGACGCAAAGCATGGGCCGTATAGCAAACCAAATAGAAGGAAGGCCAAAATCCTCACTAAAGTCGTGAAGAGTCTGAAGACGAATTTCGGGGTGAAACGCTCAAATGAGCAGCTCAGAAAGAGGTGGTCAGACCTCAAACTGAGGGAGCCAGAGCAGTTAAGGAGCATTAAGAGAATGCTCGCTAAAAGTAAGTAAAATGTACTCTTTTATGCTATTAATCCTTTTCTAAACTGACATGTTGCTGTTTTTTTTTTGTTTTTCTTAGTGGACTCCCTTTCAAAATGTTATATTTTGAACTTGGTTGGGCACAGTAATCGTTCGTAACGTTACAGACACTTCGTTCGGCCACTATCCGCTGTTTTGGATTATTTTACAGCCACAAAAGTAATTAGACATCTGCCATTTTTTGTGAAATTTGGGGCACAAAGTTTAAGGCTAGATGATGTGTTTGTAAAGAGAATGAAATGCAAACTTTTGTCAGTGTAAAGGAGAGGACACTCAGCAGCTGCTTCCACATCTGTACTTTGGAGCACTATAGTGTGGGCCAACAGACCCGCCTTTTTTGGGTGTCCCACACAGGTGCTTCAGAGAATTTTTGTGTTGCCTACATGTCTAAAAAATTACAGACAAAGGTGAATACTAAGCATATTCTTGGTCAAAAATAATGCATTCATCTTTAACTTCCGCCCAAACACACACTTGTACCCCACTTCCAAGCAATTTAGCCTGTTTTTTTTTTTATCATAGAGAATTTCTGTGTGATAACTCTACCTTTTGTTTGATTCTCATAGGGGAAAGAGGACTGGGAGGAGGACACTCCAGGGAGCACAAGAACCCCACAGCTTCACAACAACCCCAAACTCCCAAAGACCAACAACTTAAAGATGTGGAGGAAGTTGAGGTGGAGGAAGGAGAAGTGCAGGAAGGAGAGGTGGATGACGTTGTGGAACTGGTCACCACAACAGGTCAGTATCTGTCACCACAGCTTCAGGTAAGAGAGGTAGGCCTGCAGAGTTATAATACCTTTTTATTTTGTTTTTAGGGGATGTGAATGTTGGGGTGAAGGATAGTACAGGTTTCTCTGCTGACAGTGCCCTCCGCCTCATCCAGCAAGTGATGGAATGTAGCACGGAACTGGACAAAATTAAAGAAAGAATACATGTGTTGGATCAAACATTTAAAGACATTCTCGATGTATTGGGGAGAATTCAATAAGGCATCCCAACCCCCTTTTTTCTCATGTTTGTTTTTCAACTTTTAAAAAACTTTTTGACAATCAAACCAGCCAAAAATTGAATCTGCACACAGTGTGTCAACATGTGCTATCTGCCATCAGGGGATATCCATGTACGTCTTTTGGGGGTGCAACCCCTTCCTCGTATCTAAGGTAGCTGAACTGAGGAAGGGGTTGCACCCCCAAAACACGTCCATTGATCACCCCTGATGGCAGATAGCACATGTTGACAATAGGGATCAGGATTCTAAAATCCCTATAGGAAAATTATCCCAATTGTGTGCATATTCAATTTTTGGCTGGGCAAGGGGTGGCAGGACCCCATATTAGGACGGGCACATAGAGACATATAGTTTGTGTAAGTGAATGTCTCAGATTGCTCCGAGGTATCCAATTTTGTAATTTTTGGAATGCAACTGTTGTTTTTGTATTTTCCTAAGAAAACAATTGCAGGTTTGTGGCCAGGCAAACAAAAAATGTAAAATTAAAAAAAAAAGTGTGTGAATTTGCACATAGTAAAAAATTTGAACACAAACAACGTGTAGCTTCTTTTTCTAATATGCTCTAACCTTATTTCGTAAATTTTTAAAGGTTAATAGTGAAATGGTTGGTATTTACTAAAGGAAAATACACTTGGCACTACAAATGCACTAAGACAAACTAGGAGACAGGAAACCAACAAAAGTTAGAAGTTTAAACAAGATTTTTATTTGGATCGTTAGACAGCAATCTTTAGACATAGCCTGGCATAGGAATTGCCCCCCTACCCGTGAAATAGTCCATGTATTTGTCCCGAACCTCACGGGCATTTTGGAGGGGGCAAGCCAGCACGGGCAGATTCCAGGCCCGGCAGGGGATTATCAGGGGAAAGTCCAGCCTCTGGCAAAACTGAGGCCATATATGAATTCGATTTGCGGCAAAGAAAATTGTGTAGCACACAGCAGCATAACACTACATAGTTTATTTTGTAGTCCGCCAAGTGGATGGAAGTCATAAAAAGGCGGAACCAGCTGGCCATTATGCCGAAGGCATTTTCAACGACTCTTCGGCCCCTGGCCAGCCGGTAATTGAACACCCTCTTCTCTGGGGTCAGGGTCCTCTGAGGAAATGGCCTCATAAGATGTGGTCCGAGCCCGAAGGCTTCATCAGCCAAAAAAATAAAGGGGAGTCCTTCAATATTCCCTGCATCCGGTGGCAATGCAAGGTCGTCACTCTGGATGAAGGATCCCCCATCGGACATCCGGCCATTCTTCCCTACATCAACATAGAGGAATTCATACCGTGCTGACACCACCGCCATCAGCACAATGCTATGAAACCCCTTGTAGTTGTAGTAGTAGGACCCAGAACGGGGTGGCGGCACGATGCGGACGTGCTTCCCGTCTATAGCACCACCGCAGTTGGGGAAGTCCCACCGCGTGGCAAACTCCAATGCCACAGTCTGCCATTCCTGTGGCGTGGAAGGAAGCTGTGGAGTCAAACAAGATGAAAAAATATTAGAATACACAAATCAAACATTACAAGTATATTCTACGAAAATACATTAGAGGCCAACATCAAGCAAAGTCTACGTTTATTAAGGTGTTTTAAATAAGTATAATGGAAGGCTCATGTATCATATTCATGACCCCCTATGATGGTCCATTAATAAATTCTAATGGGGAGGGGGGGGGGAGATGTGTTTGGCCACAGGATAGCATTGCAGTGGCGGTGCGTCCAGAGTGGGCGCTGGAGCACTGCTCCCTCTCTCCTGTGCCCGTCACTCAGAACAATACATAGGTTTATGCCTTGCATTAACCTATGTATTGTCTATGCCGCCCACTATTCAGGTGGATGGCCCCCTGTTAAGCGACCGACATACGAAGAACTGCAGCATTTATGGGCTTAAAATTGCATATCAGAAACAGTATGGAAAATTGTCTTGCACATTACAGCCTGAGGGATGTAATTGGCTTCAGAAAAGTTAAATAGGGGACGCAGGGGGAGGGCATTCCTTGGGTAAACACTGACAGGCTGCTCTGCCAATCATGTTCACCAAGTCTGTTTAATAGTAACATGATTGGCTGATGCAACATCAAGGGAAGGAGAAGACATCAAGGACAGAAGAAGGATGGCGCTGACCACAAGAAGGTAAGTGCAGGGCTGGGGGGGGAACTGGCTGCATTGGAGGGAACAAAATGGCTGCATTGGAGGGAACAAAATGGCTGCATTGGAGGGGACAAAATGGCTGCATTGGAGGGGACAAATGGGGGCGTTTAATAGGCACCAGAGCAAAAAAGGAGGAAGTTTATTTCCTAAATTGGGGTTTGAACCCCCAAACATTTGGAGCAACAGGCGCCCCTGCTGGAAAGGTTAGTGAAGGGAAATATGCATGGAGGAGAAAAAAGGGGCAATCTAAAGCTTCCAGCATGCATGGGGACAAAGGGGACATTCTCAGCATATTACAATCATGGTAATTAGGGAAGGATGAAAGAAATACAATACATTAGCATACATGTAATACATAAAATGTGATGTTAATGGAGAAAACTTACCCTAATATAGTCCTCCTGCAGGACTTGTATAATGGCAGAACAGGTGTCTGGGATTATGAGGCCCAGAGCCTGGGGGGAGATGCCTGTCGTGAACTTCAAGTCCTGAAGACTTCTCCCTGTCGCCAGGTACCGTAAGGTGGCGATGAGCCTCTGCTCAGCACTGATGGCTTCCCGCATAACGGTGTCCTTCCTGGTAATATAGGGGGACACCAAAGCCAACAGTTCCTGAAAAACGGGGTCAGACATCCGCAGAAAATTCCTGTAGTCCTCAGGATTATTCTCGACGATCTCCCGCAGCAGAGGCATGTGGCAGAATTGGTCCCGCTGGAGCAACCAATTCTTGGTCCATGAACTCCTCCTCACACCATTCATGGACTGGTCTTGGTCCAAAACAAGCAGACCAACACCAAGCGCACGCACAGCACGAACTCGACGACGAGAACGTCCAGGCGACATGGCTAGGAAACGGTCGTCTTATCAGAATGTACAGAACAGAACGCACTTTAGAACAGCAAGGCCTATGAATAACGAACTGAAAATCAGAAACGAACAGGCAAGAACGCACTGTAAAACAGATACGACCTGCCTAGACGCCCTGAAAGTCAAGATACGAACCCACAAGCACAAACTGAACCGCAGAAAATGATCTGAAAAGTACGAAGACTGAAAAGCGCGAATCGTCTCTTCCCAAACTTTTACTTCACACGCGGTAACACGAGATCAGCAAAAGCAGCCCAAGGGGTGGCGCCAAGAAAAAAGATCTTCCCCTTTATAGTGCCGTCGTACGTGATGGACGTGACCGCGGAGAACAACGAGGAAATTGGGAAATGTCAGTGTGTATGCATGGAAAGCTTAACAAGAATCTCGTCGAAAAAAACGACGTGTTTTTTACGACGAGAAACTCGGTCGTGTGTACGAGGCTTTACTCGTCCTTGTATAATCTCCATGTAACACGGTATATGTATATCAACATAACACAAATAGAAAAAAAGTGCAACCACTAAGGACTCTTTCACACATGCTTGTCCATTTTCATGGACTTCGCTTGCTCAGCAGGGATTGCTCTGTTGATCCCCGCTGAGCCATCGGATGACAAGTCCGTCTCTGCTCACTGCGCAGAGACAGACCTGTCAGAGCCCCGTTCTTCTCTATGGGGAATCGGGTGAAAACGGATCCACCTGTACGTTTTCATCCGATTCGCCAGACAGATGAAAAATAGGGTTTCCATCCGTCTGGATTTAGCAGTGCTGATCGGATGTCAGTGGACATGTCACTGCTGACATCCGTCGCTCCATAGAGGTATAAGAGGTATAAGAGGCATCCATTCATGGCCGCTTGAAAAAATTACAGGCAAAAAGGAACAGTCTGCATGTGTGAAAGGACCCTAAAGAATTCACATATCATGTGACTAAAAAACAATCACAGATCTCTTTTAACAATAGAGATATCTTTGTAATAGTAAATATTACATATACAAAAACTACAGTAATGAAAATGCAGTAAACTTAATATCTGAAACATTAAAAAAAAACATAGGGGGCCTGGCCCAGCACCAGAGGAAGATGGCAGCTTGATTTGAGAGCTCCGCCGCCTAGTGCTCCTGTTTGCCTTTCATCAGCAGGACAATCCTTCCATCTGCCTGCAGAGATGACCTGAAGGAGCTCGTCGACCACCCGGTCACAACAGGACCCAGCCACACAGCTCAGCCGCAATATACCGGCGATGTTCCGGACACAACATGGGGACACGCAGGCCGCATCTCAAGCCTCGGACCGGCCTGAGGCAAGCTACGCCGCTACCGCTGACACGGCAGAATCCATGGGCACATCGATCCCCTCTGCAAGTAAATCTGCCCGACACGCCGCTCTCCCGCTGTGCATGTCAGACCTCCAGCTCGTGGCACAGGACATTAAAAACTCCCTATTTGCTGCAGTGACTGAACTTAAGACTGAAATTAGAGCTGTAGCATCACGGCTGGAGCACGTGGAGGCTGTCGCCATGACACACGGGACAGCCATCCAGCAAGTTCAACAGGTTGTCAGTGTACATGGCCAGCACCTAATTAATATGCACAGGCATATGGAGAACTTAGACAACAGGGGTCGCAGGCACAACTTACGGGTGAGAGGCATTTCAGAAGCGGTGGAAGGGCCCCAGTTACAATCCGTGGTCTGGGGCATCTTTAATACCCTCCTCGGACGGCCACCTGATGCCCCTGTAGAGATGGAGAGATGCCACAGAGCCCTTAGACCTAGAGGTAGAGACACTGATCCCCCCAGAGATGTGGTGTGTTGTCTGGTCAGTTTCACATAGAAAGAGGAAATACTGCACTTAACTCGTCAACACGAGTGACTGGAACATGATGGTGCACGCATACAGCTATTCCAAGATCTATCCGCAATCACCCTGTAGCATAGGAGAGATCTGCGTCCCCTCCTGCATGTTCTGCGCGATAGACACATTGCTTATAGATGGAAATTCCCCTTCTGCCTACAGGCAACCGCTAGAAATCGTACGGCGCAGCTGAGAACCCCAGCTGACTTACGCCCTTTCTGTGATGCCCTTGGAATCCCGCTAACAGATGTCCCGGACTGGTATAGCGCATTCATGCAACCAGACCCCTGGATTCCTGCACAACCCGATGACACTCCAAAGTCGCAAAGACACAGACAGAGGCGCCACAGAACGTCTGTTGACTCCCTGTCAAGGTATCATGGGGACATGGAAACAGAAGCAAGCCTTCGAGCCTCGCCCTCGTCCGTTCGGCGCAGAATGGACCACTAGCTGGGCATCTGATGGTTGGGTGAGCTGTTAATAACACCTTTACTTGTCTGACTATAACTCCGGGGCCTTAGCATTGCTCTCTTTATTGCTGTACAGGCAGTGGGCCATACTCACAAAGGGACCCCGCAGTTCCCTTGTGCCGGGCTATGAGCACCGTTAACATGATGTACCCCACAAGGTCGAGTGATTCACATCCCCTGCAGCCAAGTTCCTTGGGTAGTCTTCTGAGACAGGGAAGCAGTTGTTGTTGTTCTTCCCCGAACAGTTCCCCGTTAACTCCTGGAATCCCAGTAAGCAGACTGACCACCTAGCCCAAACAATGGGTGATTGATAGGAGGGGAGGCTTGTCCCTCCTACATGTGCGGGCCACAAGTACTCCGCCGCTGAGGTTCCAAAGGGCAGCATGTGGGCCAAGTGTACAGTTATTTCCCTGGGATCAGTCAGCAGATGGGCTCTCTCCAGTCCCTCCAGACCCTTCGGATTCACTCCGGTGTTTCCGTACGGTCTGAGCGACTGGAGTGATCCTATGGATTCTCCCCCCCTCCCCTTTTTTCCACCTATCAGCGCGGCGGCCAGCAGGCGGACTCCCTATATAAAGCACATTTTTATAGCCTCCCCTTAGCAGTGCACCTCTCTGCATGAGAGGGACCACGAGAAGAGAAGCTCTTTCTAAACATTCAAGGTATGTAAGTGAAGTTAACTATCTTCACTATCACAGCTCTGTATAGTTATCTCTTTTTTATCTGTTTGATTTTATCACTCATTTGTCCTCATGATATGCCCATACCTAGGTTCCCCTTGATGTGGATCTGGGTTTATGTTCACAACCCTCGACCCTTCCAAGGATTGGTTCCCCTATGTGTACACACTGACACTGTGTGCCTATTATATATATTGGTGAGACGGTATACCTCACCTCTTTCATTTTGACTCTTATACACACACTGTATTTTAGTCCCAGCCGGTATATTTATCGGGTAAGTGACTAAATATACACTATTATGTTTCTCATTTGCACTTACCCCATTTCTTCACACCCAGCACATTTATTTTTTCCCCTCCCTTAATTATTTCTCTCCCATCCCTTGTCCCTCTTTGCTTTTCCGTTTTATTTCCTCTTTTTCCCCTTCTTCCCTCCCCCCTCCGTTCCTCCTTCCTTTTCTTCTCCTCTTTTTTCCCCGACTTTTTCTCCCCCTTCCTTTCTTTTTCTTTTCCCCGACTTTTTCCCTCCCCCCATCTCCTCCCCCCTTTCCCCCCTCCTTCCCATTTCCCCCTTCCCTTCCCCTCTTTTTTCTTTCCTTTCCTCCCTATGGCCCCCCCTTCTCTCCCCTCCCCTTTCTTTCCTTCTTTCTAGCTATTCCTTCATTCCCCCCTCTTCTCCCTCTCCCCCCCTATTCCTTCTTCTGCCTTTTTCCCTTTTCCCCATTTTTCTCTTTTTTTCCCCCCTTTACCACACACCCGTTCCCATCTCCACACAAACCCCTTTCCCTTACCTCTTTTCTTTCACGGTTGTTTGTCACAACATCACCACTCCGACCCTTTGTTATACTCATTTCTAATAGTGCCACCATTTTAACATATCTAGGGATCCGCCCTTGCCAATCCGCGCAGACTCAGCCAGGGGGGAACTATCCTCACAGCCACGTAAGCCTTAACCGTCCGCCGCACTGTAGCTATGCATTTACAGTTTTTTGGTAAGTGTATCTACCTACAGATATTTGATATATACTATACACATGTAATGATGTTAACACATTTAAATCATGTGAACTGTAGAAGTCCTTTTACATCTTTCCAGTACGTGGGACATCGCTGCGCATGCACACAGTCACATACATAATAGAAAGTACTTTCCTCTGTAAACATCCAACTTGTATTAATGTTTAACGATGAATGTGAATGTATTTCTTGTGAACTCATGGGGGGCACAATAAGATGCACTCCTATGTGTTCACCAATACCTTTTATTTAGATTTATTTTCTGTACATTGTTGATTTTTATATGTTTTTGTCCTTTACATGTATTGGTTGTGATATGTATACATATATCTCATCAACCCTTTGTTTATTTCTAGAATCTCTATAATATCTTACTGTGCTACGTTCAAAGGTCCTGACGAAGCGGAAATCCACGAAACGCGTAGGCCCTTATTTTCTTCTTGAGTGGGAATTGCACACCCCGATATTTGATTGTTTGAACTGTAATGTGATTTTACCTCATATTTTGTAAGATAATATTTTTTATACCACTGCCACATAGCAGGAAAATAAAAGTTGTTTATTTTTCTATATATTCTGGTATTTCTACATTTATTTACTCCACTGAGGCACACACAAAGTCCCACCCCGCTCAACCTTTTTCTTGACACATAGTCGCATATTCTTAAGGGATGGTGCCTCGGTAGGAGTTATATGGTATCTCGCATACACCCCAACCCCCACACATATTTCCCTCGGAGTTGCATGTGCTCCCACAACAGAACCTCTGAGATGCAAGTTGGCCACTGACCATTGACTGTGCCCTCTCCTCCAGCACCGTTTCTTGTGGCCCACCATGCTGGGTTGGTAACTGTAGCTGAGTCACTGATCCTTCCCCCTGTATATTTGTTTGCCTTCCCCCCCTTTTTTTTGTTTTCTTTTGTTTTTTTGTTTTTTTTGTTTTTTGTTGTCCCCTCTTTTTCGGGCAATGATGGTACCTATGGCTCAAGATGGACACTGCTATGCTGATCCCTGCGGTTTTGTGAGAATGTATTGTCACTTAAGTTGGACCTCCCCCTTCCCTCCCTGGTCATCCCATAGCAGAGGGGTCCTTGTATGTGAGGGTCTCCCCTCCCCCTCCCTCTTGGGGGGGAGGAGCATTAATGGAGGGTGGGGGAGGGAAAGCAAGATTGGAAAACTGAGTACAGGTAATGGGGTTGCCGCCTCGTCCCTTTGGACCCGAGCACATGTTGATTGCATGGGTTCTGGGCTGATTTAATGCAGATAAGGCACCAAGTGAGTTTAATTACCACCTTAATCAGCCACGGGGTCTGTGTGGTTGGTGTGTGTTCGGTTTTGAAGGGATGAGGTGGCGGCCCTAACAGGTAACATGTATGGCCTCGGCCCAGTATCTCCATTATCTTTGCAAAACTGTTTGTATTGGTGTATCTTGATATTCTGCTATTTACTTAAATGTTCAGACTGTTTCTTTTCAATGTGCGGTTGTGACAGGTGGGCGTTCTGCTCTCCTGATGGAGAGTTGGACATCATCCTCAGTCAGGGTGATACCCTGAATCTTGGAAGATTCCATCACCTCAGATTTGCGGCTCTCGCCGCGGCCTGGGTTCTGGAAGCTTCGGGGGGTGGGGGGGTCTGGGTCTGGGTTTTGTTGTTGTTATTATAAAACGTTTTAAGTGATTTTGGATGCCTTTTGGTTTCCATCATAGATTACAGACGTGTTCTCTCCTTTGGGTTGTAGAAAGTTACATCAGATGGCTTACTTCTTCCCCTGCGTAGGCACTGAAAATGCAATAGAGAAAAAGGGGGGCCCCTAGATAGGAACAGGGTCATCCAGCTTAGACGGGCCTGACTAGGAATTCAACGGGTCCTTAGTTAGCTTGGGATTGTCCCATAGTTGTAAAAAAGGAGGCAGGTTCCCCATTGAAAGTTACCGGTTTTCCCTATCCCTATACCCCTTGATTCTTTCTGAATAGGTGGGGTAGCTGGACTACACTCACCCCCGGTATATCTCACACTACACCTGAGTTGGTGGTACACACCATACACAGGTAAAGATTTCCATCCCTTTTTGGAAACATCTGCAGGGCTTACATAGTCGTAAGTCGCACCCCTTCTTTCTTTCCTTTCTGTCCTTCTCTGAATTTTTTTTTTCATTTCTGTTTCTTCCTCCCTTCCCTGTGAATCCCTTCCGTCTACATCTATTGAGTGCGATCCACGCACGCTAGCATCAGCCCCACATGTCTTCTGCAGTGCACATGTCAGCTCCTTTGTCGCTTAAAGTGTATTCTTTGAACGCTAAGGGCCTCAATGTACCAGAAAAGCATAGCAGTGTCTTAGCGGAAGCTCATCGTTGTAGAGCACAAATTATTTTCCTCCAGGAGACTCATTTTAAAACGTTTCCCTGATGCATATCATGCGACCTGTGCCGACTCCAAAATGAAGGGGGTCTCCATTTTGATGGCCAAGTCACTCATTTTTCACCTTACAGATCAGATGCTAGACCCTGAGGGCAGGTTTCTCTTTCTAAAGGGCACTTGGAGAGACAAACCGGTAACTCTAGCGAATGTATACTGTCCCAATTCCAAGAGGGTGTCCTTTCTGAGAGAGGTCCTTCCGTAACTCACTTCCTTTCACAGGGGCCTATTGATCTTGGGAGGGGACTTTAACATGGTGCTGGACCCGCTGTTAGATACCTCTACTGGCACCTCCTCTTTCCCCTTTTCGGTACTGAGACAGGTGAAGCTTCAACTAGCTTTGCTCACACTACACGACGCATGGCGTACCCTCAACCCCCGCGAGAGGGATTACACATTCTTTTCATCACCTCACAATCACTATTCGAGGCTGGACTATCTGTTCATCCGTCAACCGGACTTGACATATCTAGCAGATGCGACCATTGAAAATATGGTCCTCTCCGATCACCACCCGATCACCTTAACATTACGATTCCCACAGAAAACGGAATCCTTTAAGACCTGGAGACTAGACGGTTCCACTCTTGCTGATCCTACGGATCTAGAGAGTGTCAGACAGGTGTCATGGATATGCATTAATGTCTGTCTGCCATCTTACCTTTCCTCCTCATGTGTTCATCTTAGAGGCCAGAACCCTTTCACCTGGCTTCATTTATAATCTCCTCCCAGCCTGACTCCACCCCAGGCCCTATCACAGAACACTATATTAACCTGTGCACTGCAAGCCTGCTTTGCTGATCAACGTGTTTGTTAGGCATTGTGTGTTTGGGTTCCTGCCTGCCGTGTGCTACGTCTGTCTCTCTGTTACGTTATTGGCTTGTCCCCGACTATCCCTGTCTGCTCGTGACCCTTGACCTTCGGCTTGTCTTTCGTTATCCTTGTCTGCTTGTGGCCCTTGACCTTCAGCTTGTTATTCGTTACTCTTATATCTTGTGCTGCTGCTTCCCCTCTTGTCCCCTTATCCTACGGGGCGTGAGCTAGGAGACTCTAGGGCCGCGACCTGGACCCAGCCTGCAGCATAACATCCTCACCACTAGAGGCTCTGGAGAAGACCTGCTGGGTCTTAGACTCTGCGCCCTGGGGAATCTTGGCTCTAGCTTCCTATAGGATCCCGGTTGTGCTCCTCTGGTCCCGCTTTCCACAACCACCCAGTTTCCTATCCGCAGCAGTCAGCCATAGGGTTCACTACCTTGCGGTGCACTCCTGTCCCCCTACGGTGTGCATCTGTCACCTGGCCGTAGGTGACCTGACAGTTTGATCAGCCATGAACCCGGCTGACATGCCGCTCCCTGCGGATGATCCATTGCAGGGCATAGTTTGCAGACTTGAAACCCAGGAATCGAATCAGACTCAGGTGATGCGATTCCTCCAGGATCTGGCTTCTCGATTCGAGCAGCTTCAGGCCTCCTTGGGAACCCCGAATCCGCAACCTCAAGTACAACCAGCGGTTGTACCTATCGCACCAGTCGCAGCCACACACTCACTAACACTGCCAGCTCCGTTCCGTTTCTCTGGGGACTCCAAGGCCTGCAGGGGGTTTCTCAGCCAATGCACGATTCATTTTGAGCTTCAGCCTCAAAACGTCCTGTCTGACCGGGCTAAGGTAGCCTATATCATTTCCCTCCTCTCCGGTGAAGCTTTGGCCTGGGCTGCCCCCCTGTGGGAGAGCAATGATCCGGTGGTTTCCAGCCTGTCCGACTTCTTGAAGCTCTTTCGTAATATCTTCGAAGAGCCGGCTCGGGCTTCTTCAGCGGCTAGTGCTGTCTTACGTCTTCGCCAAGAATCTAGTTCAGTGGGACAATATGCTCTTCAGTTCCGTATCCACACAGCTGAATTGAGCTGGAATAATGAGGCCCTGGTCGCTACCTTTTTACATGGCCTCTCTGACCGAGTGAAAGACGAATTAGCGGGAAGAGCCATTCCCGTCGGTCTGGACGATGTAATTTCGTTATGCAATCAGATCGACATTCGTTTTCAAGAGAGGTCCTTAGAAAAAAGACGCCAGCACTCTCTGGGTTCTAGCCAGTCTGAGCTCCCCTCCCTTCGTCCCGTGGAGCATCCTCTACCTGCTGAGGAACCTATGCAGCTGGGCCGGACCAGACTAACCCCCGAAGAATGTGCTAGGCGCAGAACTCTGGGCTTGTGCCTCTATTGTGGGGGCAAGAGTCATTTTTGTGACTCCTGCTCGCTTCGTCCGGGAAACGCTCGGGTCTAATACATTTGGAAGGTGGAGTATTGGACCCAGAAACATCACCTTCTCGCCTTCTCTTGCCGGTGTTCCTTCATGTAGGCACTTCTCCTCAGTCAACCCTTGCATATCTGGATTCCGGGGCTGCCGGCAATTTTATGGATTGGAGAACTGCTTCTTCTATGAAGCTTACCCTTTCACCTCTCACTACCCCATTGGTAGTCTCGGCAATTGATGGCACTGTTCTCCCAGGGGGCCCTATTCGCTTCCAGACGCTACCCATTAGGATGTCGGTAGGGATTCTCCACCAGGAGTGGATATCCTTTCTTATTCTACCCAAGGCCTCTACCCCAGTTGTATTGGGCCTCCCTTGGCTACAGCTCCACTCTCCACATGTGGACTGGGTCTCTGGGCAGATCCTGACCTGGGGTTTCTCATGTTTCTCGTCATGTCTTCTCAAGGTGACCCCCAAGGAGAGTCTTCCGGTTGCTGCCACTTCTGTTTCTTCTGATCTTCCCGCTGCATACAGCGATTACCGGGATGTGTTCTGTAAGAAATCAGCTGAGGTGCTTCCTCCCCACAGGTCTTTTGACTGTGCTATTGATCTTGTCCCCGGAGCAACTCTACCCAGGGGTCGTACCTACCCTCTGTCCATCCCAGAGACCCAGGCCATGTCTGAGTATGTCGCAGAGAATTTGGAGAGAGGTTTCATCCGGAAATCCTCTTCGCCTGCAGGGGCAGGGTTCTTTTTTGTTGCCAAAAAGGATGGTACCTTAAGACCCTGCATCGATTATCGGGGTTTAAATGCGGTTACTATTAAAAATCGATACCCCTTATCCTTAATATCTGAGCTATTCGATAGGTTGAAGGGTGCCTCCATTTTCACCAAGTTGGATCTCAGAGGCGCGTACAATCTCATTCGAATACGGGAGGGTGACGAATGGAAGACTGCATTCAACACTAGAGACGGGCATTACGAATACCTGGTGATGCCTTTTGGTCTGTGTAATGCTCCAGCCGTGTTCCAAAACTTTGTCAATGAAATCTTCAGAGATCTGCTGTACCAGTTTGTTGTCATCTATCTGGATGACATTCTGATCTTTTCTGAAAATCTGCTCGTCCACAGAAACCATGTCCACACTGTACTTCAGCGTCTTAGAGAGAACAATCTCTATGCCAAGCTGGAGAAATGTTCCTTTGAATGTTCTGAGGTCCTGTTTCTGGGGTGCATTGTCTCATGTTCGGGTCTTCGTATGGATCCTGGGAAGGTCTTGGCTATTACCAACTGGCCTCTTCCTGCTAGCCTCAAGGCCACGCAGCGCTTTCTTGGCTTCACTAATTATTATAGGCAGTTCATAAGGAACTACTCTTCCATTGCCGCGCCTATTATCGCTTTGACCAAGAAGGGTGTGAATGCCAAAGACTGGCCTCCCGAAGCTGTCTCTGCATTTCACAACCTGAAACAGGCCTTTGTTTCTGGCCCACTCTTGAGGAGACCAAATCCTGGGAATGCATTTTTTATTGAAGTGGACGCTTCCTCAATGGGGGTGGGAGGTGTGCTTCTTCAAATCTTTGAGAAGAGACGTCAACCATGTGCGCTCTTCTCCAAAAAGTTTTCTCAGGCAGAGAGGAATTATGCCATCGGTGATCGGGAACTTCTCGCAATTAAATTGGCGTTAGAGGAGTGGCGTCATCTCTTGGAGGGTTTCCCTCACTCCATAACGATCTTTACTGATCACAAAAATTTACAGTATCTACAGAATGCTAAACGTCTGAATCCTAGACAGGCCAGGTGGAGTCTCTTCTTTGCCCGTTTTAATTTCACGAATACTTACAAACCTGGTTCCTGCAACGGTCGGGCTGATGCGCTCTCTAGGTCATTTGACACTTTGGACGAGGAGTCCGCCCCTGAACCTGAGCCGATCATTCCAACCTCATGCATTGTTGCCCACTCTACCACCCTGAAGTCAAAAATTCCGCCTGGTAAGACCTTTGTCCCCACTGAGCTAAGAGCTAAGATCCTTCATTGGGGACATGATTCCAAGGTGGCAGGCCATTCTGGATTCCTCCGTTCCTTCCTACTCATCAGTCGTCACTACTGGTGGCCTAATCTCCGCTCAGACGTCAAAGACTACGTTAAAGCTTGTCATGTCTGCGCTCAGTCCAAATCCTCCACACAAGCTCCTGCTGGTCTCCTCATGCCCTTGCCCATTCCTAAGGAGCCCTGAGCTCATATTGCCATGGATTTTATCACCGACCTCCCACTGTCTGAGAATAATACAGTCATTTGGGTGGTAATCGATCGGTTCTCCAAGATGGCTCATTTTGTTCCTCTTCCTGGTCTTCCTTCTGCCCCTGCCTTGGTTCCCATTTTCATTTGAGAAATTCTCCGCCTTCATTGGGTTCCTTCTCATATTGTTTCCGACAGGGGAGTCCAATTCACGTCTTGTTTTTGGAGAGCCTTTTACAAATCCCTCAAGATTGTCTTGGATTTTTCTTCTTCTTACCATCCCCAATCCAATGGACAGACTGAGAGGGTTAATCAGGAGTTAGAGGTCTTTCTTCGCACCTTTGTGTCTTCTCACCATGACGATTGGTCCTCTCTACTCCCGTGGGCAGAATTCTCCCATAAAAATCATGTGAATACCAGTTCGCAGAAGACACCCTTTTTCACAGTTTATGGAAAACACCCTCAACTTCCTCTTCCCATGATCTGTTCTCCAGATATTCCAGCTTTGGCTTCGGTTCAGGAGTCTCTCAATTCCGTTTGGGGTGACGTTCATGATTCCCTCCGGGCAGCTGCTGAAAAATTCAAAGGCTTTGCCGACCGCCGCAGGCGTAAACCGCCTTTTCTTCAGCCAGGGGACAAAGTCTGGCTCTCTACCAGGAACATCAAGCTCCGAGTTCCTTCTCTGAAGTTTGCTCCACGATTCATTGGTCCATACACGGTAACTGCTAAACTGAATCCGGTTTGTTTCAAACTCCAGATTCCTAAAAGCCTTAAAATCACTAACTCCTTCCATGTTGCTCTTCTAAAGCCTTTAGTCCTCAATAAATTCTCTTGTCCTCTCCCTACCGTGGCACCTGTCTCTGAGGATAATCAGGAGTACGAGATCAGTCAAATTCTGGACTCCCGACTCTGTAAAGGCGTTCTTCAGTACCTCGTTCATTGGAAAGGGTTTGGTCCTGAGGAGAGGTCTTGGATCACTGCATCTGAGGTCTTTGCACCTTGTCTGTTAAAGGAGTTTCATCTGAAGTTTCCCTCTAAACCTGGGCCCAGGCGGCGAAGGGGGAGGCCTCGTAAGAGGGAGGGTACTGTCATGGATATGCATTAATGTCTGTCTGCCATCTTACCTTTCCTCCTCATGTGTTCATCTTAGAGGCCAGAACCCTTTCACCTGGCTTCCTTCATAATCTCCTCCCAGCCTGACTCCACCCCAGGCCCTATCACAGAACACTATATTAACCTGTGCACTGCAAGCCTGCTTTGCTGATCAACGTGTTTGTTAGGCATTGTGTGTTTGGGTTCCTGCCTGCCGTGTGCTACGTCTGTCTCTCTGTTACGTTATTGGCTTGTCCCCGACTATCCCTGTCTGCTCGTGACCCTTGACCTTCGGCTTGTTTTTGGTTATCCTTGTCTGCTTGTGGCCCTTGACCTTCAGCTTGTTATTCGTTACTCTTATATCTTGTGCTGCTGCTTCCCCTCTTGTCCCCTTATCCTACGGGGCGTGAGCTAGGAGACTCTAGGGGCCGCGACCTGGACCCAGCCTGCAGCATAACATCCTCACCACTAGAGGCTCTGGAGAAGACCTGCTGGGTCTTAGACTCCGCGCCCTGGGGAATCTTGGCTCTAGCTTCCTATAGGATCCCGGTTGTGCTCCTCTGGTCCCGCTTTCCACAACCACCCAGTTTCCTATCCGCAACAGTCAGCCATAGGGTTCACTACCTTGCAGTGCACTCCTGTCCCCCTACGGTGTGCATCTGTCACCTGGCCGTAGGTGACCTGACAACAGGCCCTCAATGACTATTTTTGCCACAATGACACACCTGAGGTGTCTCCCATGACACAATGGGAGGCCCATAAGTGCGTTATACGGGGACATCTACTTGCTATTGCAGCTAGGAAAAAGAGAGAACACCAAGCTTTAATACTGTCCCTTTCTAAGAAAATATCTCAGCTGGAAGCCCAACATAAGTGCTCCCAGGCTATCCAGATCGCTACAGAATTGGCAGACATGTGAGCCTTGCTATAAGAAGGCACGAAGGAGACACATTTTGTCTCACAAAGTGTTCTATGAACAGGGGAACAAACCAGGCAAGCTAATAGCTAGATTTACGCACAAACGTACTCTAGCACACACGGTGCACCATGTGACTGACTCAGCGGGGATGATCTACTCCAAAAATGAAGACATTGCATAACAATTCCGTTGCTTTTATAGCAAACTCTACAATCTTAAAGGGGAGACCCAGAACCAGAGTTCAGTGACGGTTGAGACCCGCTCCCAATTGATATGGGATTTTCTTAACGTTTACAGCCCGGGGGCTCTGTCGGAGCCTGATTGAACTGCATTAGAAGCCCCATTGTCCTCCGAGGAATGGACGAAAGCCCTGAAAGCTACAAAACCGGGCAAATGTCCAGGACCAGATGGCTTATTGGTGCAATACTATAAATGCTTTGCAGATCTTTTAGCCCCGCACTTCCTTAAGCCTTTAATACTCTGGCCACTGCCCACTGCCCCTCAGACAGCCTACGAGGAGCTTACATCTCGGTGATCCCCAAAGATAATAAGGATCCAACTAATGTTGCTAACTATATGCCAATATCCCTCTTGAACGTAGACGTCAAGCTCTTCTCTAAAATTCTGGCTAACCGTCTGGCATACCATGTGCCCGCTTGGGTAGGCTTAGACCAGGTTGGTTTTGTCCCTGGCAGGGAAACCAGGGAAAACACCATAAAGGCTCTGAATCTTTACTATTGGCTCACCTCCTCCAACCAAGAGGGTTTCTTCCTGGCGATGGACGCGGAGAAGGCGTTTGATCAAGTGGCTTGGGATTACATGGAAGCGGTGCTAGCAGCTCTGGGTCTAGGAAGCTGTATGCAAGCCTATATAGGCGCACTCTATGTGAATCCGCGAGCTAAAGTCAGAGTGAACGGCCACTTGTCGGACACCTTCCCCAGCCATAATGGCACTAGGCAAGGATGCCCGCTCTCGCCTCTCCTCTATATTCTTACCCTGGAACCGCTATTACGATGCATCCGGGCTAATCCAAATATAAAAGGCATAGAAGTTCACCAAAGGGAATACAAGATTGCAGCCTTTGCAGATGACATCCTGCTCTTTCTTTCCTCCCCACTGACATCCCTACCCAATCTCATGCCTGTACTGGACCTTTTCCAGCGTATTTCGAACTTAAAAATCTATTTGTCAAAATCTTATGCGCTAAACATCTCGTTACCAAATGTCCTGGTACGGCAGTGCCAAGCAAACTTCCTGTTTAAATGAGAAACAGATGCTATCACCTACTTAGGTATTCAGCTCCCCAGTAAATTGATGACACTGTATGACACAAACTTCCTGTCTGAACTGAAGCTTATACAACAGGATCTCCTGAAGTGGGATGTACCCACCCTTTCGTGGTTTGGAAGGGTGTCTATCCTAAAGATGACGGTCCTACCCCGTCTGTTATACAAGATGCAGACGGTCCCGATTTGCCTACCGCCCTCCTTTTTTACAGCCTACAGGAAAATGTGTAGATCCTTCCTATGGGGGGCAAAGTCGGCCCGTATTGGCTGGGCAAAATTAGTATTGCCTAAAGGAAAAGGTGGAATAGGGCTCCCAGACTTGCAACGGTATTATTGGGCATTTCACATGACGAGAGTGGTGAACTGGAATGTGCATACCAGATGTAAAAGCTGGGTGAATCTTGAGAGACTGATTGTGGGAACTGAGCTTGGCTCGATACCCTGGGTTTCTAAACAGCATGTGCCGCCTAACCTTCACGCCCACCCACTGGCTGGGGCAACCCTCCAGGCTTTTGATAGGGTATGTAAAGCCCATGCACTGTCAGGCATTGACTGCCCAATTACCCCCATCAGAGATAATCCGGATCCCAGTCCCCGGGCCTATCAAAGACTTACCTTTTATTGGAATGGCCACACACATGTATGCAGGCGAAGCACTTCTTTCACAGGGGCAAGTTTCTGAAGATACAAGATCTTGCGGCGCGGTCTAACACTAAATCCTTCCCCTCTTGGCCCTACAGGCAAATAAAACACTTTCTGGACGTCCCAGCGAAAGTAGTCCAATACACGAGAAACCCCACAGTGTTCGAATCCCTATGTTCGAGATCATCACCCCAGTCTCACGTGATTTCGGCTCTGTATGCCTCCATGTTCGGGGAACCGTACTCTTCTCTGAGTGTGGATCATGCATTCTGGGAATCGGCCTTGGATAGGGAGATAGGAGATGCCAGTTGGGATTGTATCCATTTACTCATACACAAAGGCTCTCTAAATGTAAGCACACAAGAAAATGGGTACCAACTCAAAACTAGATGGTATAAGACCCCACAGTTGCTCCACAGGATCTCTCCGAGGGTGCCAGAGCACTGTTGGCATTGTGAACAGGAAGTGGGCACCTTTCTCCACATTTGGTGGACATGCCCGGTAATTCAGTCATACTGGCGTAAGGTACATGAGGTGACAACTGCTATCTCTTCGCTTCCCCTGGAGTTCACACCAGCACAGTATCTCCTGCACCTCTCCAAAATTCCCCAAATAAAATATTTTAAGTCCATAGCGATGCACTTGATAAACGCTGCTAGGCTATGAATACCAGTACATTGGAGGTCCACACGGTCGCCCTCCATGAAAGAGTGGGCGGCATGTACGGACCGCATAGCAACAATGGAGGAGCTGATATTCGCTTCACAGGACAAGATCTCAAGCTTTTCAGCAATTTGGGAGGCATGGATCAAGTTCAAAAGCTCCCAATCATACCAGGATCTGTTACAACATAACATGTAATTCATTGTTAAGATACAAGGTGATCTCAGATGGTTCATTCCGGAATTCCGGAGGACCCTGTTGATGTAAACAGCAAACAGTAGACAGAGGGAGTAGCAGGTGGGACCCCACCCCCCCTCTTGTCAATCCCTTTTTTTTCCCTTTATTTCACTTACCCCTCCTTCTTCCCCCTTTTACTTTTTCTGTCCTCTTCTCTTCTCTTTGGTCTGAGCCCTTTATGGTCGGGGATCTGGAGGTTGGTGCCGACTATTTGGGTCGGTCCTTACCTCCAGGCTGCCGTTCCAAGAAGTCAGAATTGGGTAATACAGGGCTGCTACGTATAGGCCCCCTCAGGTGGTCCGGATAGTCTCCAAGAGTGTTAGTGAGTTAATTTGAACCAAGAGGCATGATCAAAGAAGGAAGCCACTACACGCTTGGACCTTCTATACTGTTCGTAATGTTATAGAGCTCCATATAGTTCTAACCTAACCTCTAGATAATTTTGATGTTAGTAACCTGCTAGCTACTGTTGAGGTTATTATGTTTGGAACCTGTACCCCAGTTTGATGTCTTTCTCTGTATATTTCATGGAAAACTCTAATAAAATCTTTTGGAAAAAAAAACAAAACATAGTCCATATGTTAAAGTGGTTTTATACCCCCAATGCAGAAGCTGAACCTATAGGTAAGCCTATAATAAGGCTTACCTATAGGTACTCTAAATATCTCCTAAACATATACCATTTAGAAGACATTTACACTGTAGTGCACCGATGATGTCATCGGCGCATGCGCTTTGAAGAAACGGCCATCCGTGCTGTTTCTTCACTAGCACGTGCTGTGATTGACGGCTCCCACAAACATTCATGGGAGTGATGTAATGCGACTCCAGCTACTTACAGAGCCGGAGTCCACGGGCCAGGAAGGAAGAGGGGCGAAGATGGATGCGGCCACCAGCGGGGACAGCGTGGGCTTTGATTGCCGGTAAGTGGCACATAATGGGCTAGTATATGATGCATACTAGTTCATTATGCTTTTACTTTGCAGGGGAAAAAAGAGGAAGTACAAACCCATCAGGGTTTACTTCCTCTTTAAGTGGAAATGGAGTGCTAGCAATCCACTGTGCAAACTGTATAGACTTCAGTGCTCCAATACTACACACCACCCCTTTACCAGATAATTTGAACTCCAAATGCAAACGTCAAATGGCACTTATGTGTAAAACCATGAAACACAGTCACCAGGCATCCATAAGGATATATGTCATCACTCTACAACACTTAGGCGTCAGATCACATCACAGTTTCAGGCTTTATTCACACTTGTATGGTTTCAGATGCATCGTGAGTCACACAGATTTACATGAGAATGAAAATCACATTGTTTTCATGGTGCCCATTCATATAAATGCAACTCAGCATGGCGCGATTTTGAAAAAGGCTCCTGTGCTACTATCATGTATCTGGTGGAGACTGAAACATTGCGGAGGCTTCTCTTGTACCTCCTGCCCAACACTCCTGTAGGTGGAGACAGAGAGTGTGAAGGCAATGTTTGGCTGTAGTGCTGTGTTATCTGGCTATGGGTATCTGCACTGCAGGTGGGTAGAATTGCAAGTCACAGCCCTTGGGACGGGTCACAAGAACAGATTGGTACCAGAGCAAGAGATAGAGGAAATCAGGGAGCAGGCCAGAGTCAGTAACAGCCAGGCAGCGTGGCACCGAATCAGCAGGTAGGGCAAGTCCAGGAAGCAGGCCAAGGTCAAAGGAAACTAGTTGAGCAGAGTTGAGGCAGAAAACAGAGGTTGAATCCAGGGGGAAGCTAGGTCATACATAGGTGGGTGAATGCAATGGATCAGGTTTCAGGAAACACAGGAACAAGCGGAATACCTTTCAGCAACTTCTCTCACTGACACATCAGTTTAAATAGGCCGCTGGGCACTAAATGCGCACGCCAATTGCTACATGCAAGTGTCACAGTATGTCTGGTATTGTAATTTTACCTAGAAGATGGGGTGGCTCAATGTGCACAATTCTGCACTGGTTTTCTGATACTATATACCCGTACAATTACTTTGGTGCGATTTAAGCCCAATTTTTGCCACACAAAATATACAAACCACTTCAAAATAGCATAGTCCAAGTTGCACTACATAATCGCACTGAAAGTTGGATAAAAAGATTGCAGCAGTGTGAACCTAGTCTAAACAAGCACTCAGTCTCTTTCGGATGATATTGCCAGCACCCCCATCAATCAATAATGTTATGGCCCCAAATTACATTGAAGAAAGTAGAAGAGCTACAGTGCCATTACTAATACTGTATATAAAAAAACACCTTATTTATTTTAAAAGATATGCACAATGATATTGATAAAAAAGCATTTAAAAGTGTAAGCACATTTCTCGGCTAAGTGCGCATGCGAGATGACGTCATAACCAAGACCTTGCCCCAATAGTTTCAGCACACTGAACATCTTCAGGGGACTCTGATGACAATAAGGTTGATTTACTAATGGCAAAAAGGCTTTTCACTTTGCAAGGGAAGTTGTATCTGCAAGGAAATGGGCAAAGGGAAAAGGAGCTTAAAGGCTAAGTTTACCTCTTTTTTTTTTTCTAAATTCCAGCTCCCCTATGTACCAATATAGCATTCATGTACTTTTTTTGCAAAAATATTAAAGCTTTCCATAAAATCTACAGACATGTACCTTACTGTCCTCCATCCATGATTCCAAACGACGTATCTATTTCTTATGTCTTACGTTCTTACTGACTGTAGGTCATGACACAGGAAGGAGTTGACCAGCTGATCTCATTAGCACACACCCTGCATCATCTACCCACCCACTCCCAGCTGCACAATTTTAAATGAAATGTAATCAATCAGCAATCACCCTTCTCACTAAATACACAATCAGATTGCATAGTGTATGGCCATCTTTAAACAAGTACATAGAAGGGAGTGGACAGAAACTCTCAGTAGTCAAGCCCCATTCACATCTCTGCATAGCGGGAACTTGCATTCCCACATGAATTACCCAATGATGGCTAATTACCCAATGATTACCCAATAATTACACAATGATAGGTAATTCCATACAACTAGGTTAGAGTAAATACTGATACAATTCACATGCCATGTACTTTTCTCAGAGCATAATAAATATTGGAAGCATCATTATAATAGAAACGCTTTCTAATATGTATTTTACTGATTAAGAAATCAGTGGTATACATTTGCCAGCATTAAGCTGATTTTACATTATTATGCAAAACTTTTCCTGGTCTCATAAAGCTTTCTTACAATTTAGCAAAGTAAGTTGGATTTGACATCCAGGTTGGCTAGAACCAAGTCAGTGTTTTTTTTTTTTTTATGTTAGTTACATAATAAAAACCTTGATTGCTTCTAACTTTTGTGGACTGAATGCAAATGAGTATCAGAGACCTGGATCCTCATTATACTATCATTATACTAAACATGCAGGAAATTTATGTAGAGAAATAAGGCTGTGGCATCATGAGTTTCTATCAACTGCATAATTACAGCATACATTACAGATTGGAGTCACCCTATTGTGCAGATAAAATCTATCTCTCTTTTTAGAAATATGGAATTTGTTACCAATGTTTGTAACTTTCTGAAATCATTATACTGTTTGCAAATAAAATGAACACATTTGCAATATTTTACATGGTGTGAGGGGGTTAGCTCGGCAGCGGGTGTGTGTGACCCCCGGGATGGGCTCCCCACACAAAAACAGGCCCAGCAAACGGAGGTTGTGGTTTTCAAAATCAAAAAAAGGTGCGGTTTATTTTCTATTTACAGTGACAAAACACAGCAAAGCCAAAAGAAACATAAACAAAATAAATCCTGGTCAACTTGACCTCTGACTAAACATACAGGTTTCCTAACTAACAACTGGGATCAGCCTAGTGCTGTCCTAGTCCCTAAGTCCCTGGTTTTAAATGTCCAAGCAAATAGCCACACAGGCTTTGTCTCACCGCACAGGGGTTCACTCTCCCTAGACAGTCCACACAGGTCTGGTTCCAGGCATGAGCTAACATCTAATGAAGCTGGGAGTTCTTATAGAGGCCTAAATGAGCTGACAAGCTTCAGCTGGCCTCATCAACTCCCTGTCTGTACGACGCCCCACACTCTCCCTAGAGGTATGAGTCATCCATGAGCCCACTAGCCTTATACAACTCTCCACCTAGTTGTATAAGTCGGCGTAAAGCCTGAATCTGGGCGAAATATATCTACCCCCCTGGATGCAACCAGGTGACTTTACCTTCCTGCTGTCACATACCCCCCCCTCTTGTTTTAACCTCGGGGTTGGAACACCAGCAATCAGGCATTCATGTACTCGAGACAAAGCATCCACATTCCCCATTTGAACGCCAGGGCGATGCTTTACTGTGAAGTTGAATTCCTGGAGGGCCAGGAACCACCTATTCACTCTTCTATTTGTTTCCTTGTTTTGAGCCATCCACTTTAACGGAGCGTGATCCGTAACCATGTCAAAGTGCCTACCTAGCAGGTAGTACCGAAGGGAATCTAGAGCCCACTTCACCGCTAAACACTCCTTTTCAACGGTGGCGTAATTTACCTCATGGGACTTCAACTTCCTGCTGAGGTAAATGACTGGGTGCTCTTCCCCGTTCCAGACCTGGGACAATACTGCTCCTAACCCCACATCTGACGCATCACTTTGTACGACAAAGTCTTTAGAGAAGTCGGGTGAGTACAACACTGGCTGGCTACATAAGGCTTGTTTCAAGAATTGGAATGCTGCCTCAGCCTCGGGGGTCCATTTAATCATGACCGAGCCTTTCCCCTTCGTTAGGTTGGTTAGGGGCACAGCCTTAGAAGCAAAGTGGGGAATGAATCGCCGATAATACCCAGCGATTCCCAGAAAGGCTCGTACCTGCTTCTTGCTGTTGGGACGTGGCCAACTCTGGATGGCCTCGACTTTGTTGAGTTGGGGTTTTATTACTCCCCTCCCAATGGTGTACCCAAGATATTTGGCCTCCTCCTGCCCAATGGTACACTTCTTGGGGTTAGCCGTAAACCCCGCTTCCCAAACAGAGTCCAGGACTGCTTGCACTTTTGGCAGATGTGAGGCCCAATCTGTGCTATGGACAATTACGTCATCCAGGTAAGCCGCAGCATACTTCCGATGGGGCCTCAGCATCTGGTCCATTTTCCGCTGGAATGTGGCCGGCGCATTCTGTAACCCGAACGGCATTCTTTTATATTGGAACGCCCCGTCTGGGGTTACAAATGCGGTTTTCTCTTTGGCCAATTTGGCCAGGGGGATTTGCCAATACCCTTTTGTGAGGTCAAGAGTCGTCATGTATCGGGCTGTTCCCAGCCGGTCGATCAACTCATCTATACGTGGCATGGGGTAGGTGTCAAATTTTGTAACTTTGTTCAACTGACGAAAATCGTTACAAAATCGCCAGCTCCCATCCGGTTTAGGCACCAACACAATGGGACTAGACCAATCACTTTGGGACTCCTCTATCACCCCTAAGTTCAGCATTTTCTGTACTTCCTCCCGTATTGCCTCCCGTCGGGCCTCTGGGATCCGATAGGGTTTTAACTTCACCCTTTCACCGGGCGGGGTAATGATGTCATGCTCTACCCCAAATGTTTGTCCCGGCAGCTCAGAGAATACCTCCTTGTTGCGAAGCACAAACTCCTTAACCTCCTGTTGTTGGGGTTGTGACAAGGTGGCTGCTATTCCAACCTCAGGAATCACGCAACCAGTTTGAGCTGGTGACCAAGTGTCTGCGACTAGGGACTCTCTATCCCTCCAGGCTTTCAACAGATTAACGTGATAGATCTGTTCGGGCTTTCGCCTTCCTGGTTGTCTGACCTTGTAATTCACTTCGCTCACTTTTTCCATTATCTCGTAGGGGCCTTGCCATTTGGCAAGGAATTTACTTTCAACCGTAGGGACAAGTACCAGTATCCTATCCCCCGGGGAAAAGGTACGGGTCTTGGCTCCACGGTTGTACACTCTCTGCTGTGCTAACTGCGCTTGGGCCAAATGTTCCTTCACGATGGGCATTACCTGTGCAATTCGGTCTTGCATCAGGGCGACATGCTCAATCACACTCCTGTGGGGAGAACTCTCACTTTCCCAAGTTTCCTTGGCAATATCCAACAGCCCTCTTGGGTGTCTCCCATACAGTAACTCAAAGGGGGAGAATCCCGTAGAGGATTGGGGCACCTCCCTAATAGCAAACATCAGATAAGGAAGTAGACAGTCCCAATCCTTTCCATCTCTATCCACCACTTTCTTCAACATTTGTTTTAGGGTTTTGTTGAATCTTTCAACCAGCCCATCGGTTTGGGGGTGATACACAGATGTACGTAATTGCGTCACTTTGAACAATTTACACAGCTCTTTCATAACCCGGGACATAAAGGGTGTACCTTGGTCCGTAAGCAGTTCTTTACAAATACCCACCCGGCTAAACACAAGAGATAGCTCTTTGGCTATGGTTTTGGCCGAGGTATTTCGGAGAGGGATCGCTTCTGGATAACGGGTGGCATAGTCCATTATAACTAATATGTACTGGTGCCCCCTAGCGGACTTGATTATAGGACCTACCAAATCCATGGCGATCCTCTCAAACGGGACCTCAATGATGGGTAGAGGGACCAGTGGGCTACGGAAATGTGGCATCGGGGCCGACCTCTGACACACAGGGCAGGAGGAACAATAATTTTCTATGTCCTTCATCACCCCCGGCCAATAGAATCTCTGTAATACCCTCTCTCGGGTTTTCTCTGTCCCCAGATGACCTCCAAGAATGTGCCCATGGGCCAACTCCAACACCAACTTCCTGTAAGGTTTGGGCACCACAAGCTGCTCAACGGTTTCTTCTGCCCTTTTTGCCACCCGATACAGTAGGTCCTTCTCTATGCTGAAGTATGGGTAAGTGCAGGTATTATCTGGGTTCACTAACTCGCCATCTATTTTCACTACGTTTTCCCGTGCCTTTATTAGGGCGGGGTCTTTCAACTGTTCTGTGGCAAAGTTTTCCCTGTGAACCTCAAGATCAGAAAACTCCACAGACGGTAGGTTTTCGTCTGAGGAGGTGGGCTCCTCTCCAGTTTCTTGAGTCTCCCCTGCCAATACTGATAAGGGAAATTCCGGAGAGTCCTCACCACTCTCAGGGGAGTTCTGGCTATCACATTCCTGGTACATAGGGGCACCAGTGGGGGGCTCAGGATCATCCCACAGTTCCCAGAACTTCGGAAAATCCCTTCCCACAATGGCGTCATACGGTAACTGAGATACTAAGCCCACTGGATGAGAGAGGGTACCTTTGGGGTGAGTCGTTTATTGACAAAAATGACTGGAGAGGATGATCCAGAGGTATTTTTGACCACATTTGAAAGGACTGCTGAAAGAGAAAAGTGGCCTGAGGAGCAGTGGGCTGGACTGGTGGCTCCTCTGTTAACTGGTGAATCGCAGAAGGCTTACTATGACCTAGAGCCTGACCAAGCAAAAGACTATGTGATGCTAAAAGCTGAGATATTGGCAAGGCTGGGTGTCACCCAGGCTGTCCGGGCTCAGCGTGTGCATAACTGGACTTTCCAGCTTGGAAAACCCCCCAGGTCTCAAATGTATGATCTCATTCACCTGAGCAGAAAGTGGCTACAGCCAGAGACTTTGTCCGCACCAAAGATTGTGGAACGTGTTGTAATGGATCGGTTTTTGAGAGCTCTTCCTACTGCCATCCAAAAGTGGGTAAGCCATGGAGACCCAGAGACGGCCGATGGTCTTGTGGATCGTGTGGAGAAATACTTGGCTACAGAGAACCTGACGGCCTCTTCCAGAGACACTCGGACTTTCCACCCTAAGACCAGACCATCCCCAGGGGCGGATAAGAGGATTCCAAGGGGTAAGGGTGGAGAGAGTGAGAGGGTGGGAGCTCTACCCCAAGTTTGGCGAGAACAGCCTGGGAAATCAGCAGCTCAAGAGGCGGCAAGAAGGATCGTTTGCTACCGCTGCCGGCAAGCGGGACATATTGCAGCCAATTGCCCGGTTGTGGAGGAACCCATGCAGTGTGACTTTCTGACGGGCAGACGTCAGTCGCTGTGTGCGACAGTCGCATGCACTGCCATTCGAGGAACTGAGAAACATTTATGCAAAATGTGTGTTAATGGTAGAAATGTTGTGGTATTGCTGGATTCAGGTAGCCTTGTGACCCTGATAAAGGCTGAGTTAGTTAAAACAGAGGTCTCTGGGAATAGCAAGGTAGCTGTTATTTGTGTGCATGGGGACACCCGAGAGTATCCAGTGACTACAGTGTGTTTCGAGACCCCCAAAGGTACACTGTAGTCACTGGATACTCTCGGGTGTCCCCATGCACACAAATAACAGCTACCTTGCTATTCCCAGAGACCTCTGTTTTAACTAACTCAGCCTTTATCAGGGTCACAAGGCTACCTGAATCCAGCAATACCACAACATTTCTACCATTAACACACATTTTGCATAAATGTTTCTCAGTTCCTCGAATGGCAGTGCATGCGACTGTCGCACACAGCGACTGACGTCTGCCCGTCAGAAAGTCACACTGCATGGGTTCCTCCACAACCGGGCAATTGGCTGCAATATGTCCCGCTTGCCGGCAGCGTTAGCAAACGATCCTTCTTGCCGCCTCTTGAGCTGCTGATTTCCCAGGCTGTTCTCGCCAAACTTGGGGTAGAGCTCCCACCCTCTCACTCTCTCCACCCTTACCCCTTGGAATCCTCTTATCCGCCCCTGGGGATGGTCTGGTCTTAGGGTGGAAAGTCCGAGTGTCTCTGGAAGAGGCCGTCAGGTTCTCTGTAGCCAAGTATTTCTCCACACGATCCACAAGACCATCGGCCGTCTCTGGGTCTCCATGGCTTACCCACTTTTGGATGGCAGTAGGAAGAGCTCTCAAAAACCGATCCATTACAACACGTTCCACAATCTTTGGTGCGGACAAAGTCTCTGGCTGTAGCCACTTTCTGCTCAGGTGAATGAGATCATACATTTGAGACCTGGGGGGTTTTCCAAGCTGGAAAGTCCAGTTATGCACACGCTGAGCCCGGACAGCCTGGGTGACACCCAGCCTTGCCAATATCTCAGCTTTTAGCATCACATAGTCTTTTGCTTGGTCAGGCTCTAGGTCATAGTAAGCCTTCTGCGATTCACCAGTTAACAGAGGAGCCACCAGTCCAGCCCACTGCTCCTCAGGCCACTTTTCTCTTTCAGCAGTCCTTTCAAATGTGGTCAAAAATACCTCTGGATCATCCTCTCCAGTCATTTTTGTCAATAAACGACTCACCCCAAAGGACGCGGTATTAGTGGGACGGCTTTCCTCACTGGTCTGCGGACGTTGCTGCATTACTGCTTCCATTTGTTGTAGTCTCTGCTCTTGCTTCTGTAACAGGTCTATGAAGCGGGCCTCAGATTGCTGCTGGGCTTGTTGCTGAGCTTCCAGACTCTGTTGGTGAGCTTGCTGCTGGGCTGCAAGGCTCTGTTGATGAGCTTGCTGCTGGGCTGCGAAGTTCTGTTGTTGAGCTGCAAGGCTCTGTTGATGAGCTGCAAGGCTCTTTTGCAAACCTGCATTTGTCTGCTGTTGATTGGCATTTGCTAGAGCCAGCTGCTTCAGTATCTCCTCCATGCTGGCTTAAAAAAAACTGCCCGCATTCTCCACCAACTGTGAGGGGGTTAGCTCGGCAGCGGGTGTGTGTGACCCCCGGGATGGGCTCCCCACACAAAAACAGGCCCAGCAAACGGAGGTTGTGGTTTTCAAAATCAAAAAAAGGTGCGGTTTATTTTCTATTTACAGTGACAAAACACAGCAAAGCCAAAAGAAACATAAACAAAATAAATCCTGGTCAACTTGACCTCTGACTAAACATACAGGTTTCCTAACTAACAACTGGGATCAGCCTAGTGCTGTCCTAGTCCCTAAGTCCCTGGTTTTAAATGTCCAAGCAAATAGCCACACAGGCTTTGTCTCACCGCACAGGGGTTCACTCTCCCTAGACAGTCCACACAGGTCTGGTTCCAGGCATGAGCTAACATCTAATGAAGCTGGGAGTTCTTATAGAGGCCTAAATGAGCTGACAAGCTTCAGCTGGCCTCATCAACTCCCTGTCTGTACGACGCCCCACACTCTCCCTAGAGGTATGAGTCATCCATGAGCCCACTAGCCTTATACAACTCTCCACCTAGTTGTATAAGTCGGCGTAAAGCCTGAATCTGGGCGAAATATATCTACCCCCCTGGATGCAACCAGGTGACTTTACCTTCCTGCTGTCACAATGGTTATATACTGTATGTATGTGTCTATACTTATATAGTATTTAGACTCAGGTTTGGGTCCAGCATGAGATCAAGGAGAACCAACCAGATCAGAGTATGTGGACCCAGCAAACTAATGTATGATTTTGCTCCCCTAGCAAGCAACTATTAATAATTCACTCCCTGGCCTTTGATCATTGGTCAGATGGCTTATAAGGGCCAATAAGGGGCATAAAAGGTTAAGTTCCCAGCAGCCATATTGACAATGTGCTTGGCTGCTGATGAAGTGCAAAGGGACAGATTAGTATAGCCAGATAAAACATATATTAAGGGCGCTCCGAATGTCAGGACCAGGCAGATAATGTCTACATTGGAAAAGAGTATTCAGATGATGTGGTCTTTAAACACTTTAGGCCGCACTCAAAGAGGGGAGCAATCTCTAATGGAAAACAGATAAAATAAAAAGGCGCCTCTAAGTGCAGAATTAAAACCTTTACTATCCCCAAAAAGGATTAAAAAACACTTACAGAATCGAAGATAAAAAGGGGCACGTCATGGATAGATTAGTATATATAGCACTTGTAGGCACTGGCCTCTTAAAGTAGATGTCAATTCTTACTGAATGTTCTGTGGTAGCAAAATGTTGTGTATCTGTGTAAAAATATAGGATGGGGAAGAGAAAAGTTTTTACTTCTTAGCACTGATAATGTCCTGCAGCTCCTTTACCGTCTGTCCTTGCCCACATGCACTACAGTCATAGAAGGCTGCATGTGTTTTTTCATACGGCATATTTACAATTTCTTTAGGTCTGCAGTTGATTTTATTCACAGCTTGTTCCTGTCCACATGCACTACACTGATAACAAGATGCTTGTGTTTTCATGTGGCATGTCTCCTTAAAAACAGTGTAATATTCCTGGGCAATTTACATTATTACAGAAGCTTATTTTTTTCCTTTGAGAAATCATGTGAGAGGGTGATATACAGGAAAGAGATTGTTGGAGACAGAAGTGGAGCTTTGTCACGACAAAACACAAAATGTCTAAAACTAGGTCCATTATATCAGTATCACTGGCTGTTAAAGTTCATATGAGATTTAGTGGTTGTGTTTGCATTTGTTTTAACAGAATATGTTTCAAGTTTTTAACCTCTTCCCATCCACCCACAGCCTATAAACGGTGGCATGGGAGCAGCGTCAATGCGGGTTAACGTACCTGTACGTCAGTCCGCACCGGCAGCTCCTGCGGAGCTCACAGTGTGCGCACCTGGGAGCCCGGTGATCCATGTGTCCCCCGGACACAGCGGATCGCATACCCCATACTAGCATCCTGATCACCACAATATGGCATACCAGCACCATGATCACCACCATTCACCATATCAGAGCCCTAATCACGCCATACGCCATACCAGCGCCCTGATAACCTCCATACACCATACCAGCATCCTGATCACCACTATGTCATACCAGCATCCTGATCACTGCCATATGAGATACCAGCACCCTAACCACTGCCATACACCATACCAGCATCCTGATCACCACCATACCTCATACCAAAGTCCTGATCACTGCCATACCCCATACCAGTATCCTGATCACAGCAATTCGCCATACCAGCATCCTGATCACCACCATAATCCATACCAGCAACCTGATTAGCACCATACCCCATACTAGCATCCTGATCACCACCATACCCCATACCAGTGCCCTGATCATTGCCATACCAGTGTCCTGGTCCCTGCCATACCAGTATCCTGATCACCACCATATCAGTACCAGTGTCAACAGAGCCAATTGTTTCCACTGTCCTATTTCTCCAGGGCCTCCAAAAATGTGATAGTTAGGAAAGTAGATTTGTAATTTATGCCCCCAGAACACCTTAACCACTTCCTGTCCAGCGATGTACCAGTACCGTTGATTCCGAAGCTGGTAACAGTAATCCGAGCAGGTGAAAAGCTGCTCAGATTACTTTTATGGGCAGAAGAAGGGGCCCCCCTTCCGCCGCCGCCTTTACTGGGCTCTCCTGGGCACAGTGGGGAACCCCATAAGGAAATGACTGTCTCCGGGCACAGTGAGGGGAACTGATGTTGTTCCTCCCAATGTGTGATGTCAGAAACTGGAGGCGACAACGATTTTATCACTTACAGTTTTGGTTCTTTGTTTACCTGGCCGTTAGCGGCCAGGGAAGCAGTCGATCAGACTAATCTATATCTGATCACCTGCATTATACCATACCCGACCAGTACACTACCCTAAGGATAGAAGACGCTTTGCAGAGTCTGTCTTGGGGCCAAGTGGTTCAGTGTCATGGACCTGAAGAGTGGGTATTATCAAGTCCCAATGCACTCTGAAGATAGAGAGAAGACGGCCTTTATCACCCCAGTGAAATTCTATGAATTTAATAGGATGCCTCAAGGCCTGTAAGGAGCCCCCGCTACTTTCCAGAGGTTGATGGAGAAGACCGTTGGAGACATGAATCTGATCGAAGTGCTGGTGTACCTAGATGATATCATTGTCTACGGGAAGACTCTGGAGGAGCATGAAGAAAGATTGGAGAAAGTCCTGAAGAGACTCAGTAAAGAGGGTCTAAAACTCTCCAGGGAAAAATGCCAGTTCTACCAGTCCTCGGTCCACTATCTGGACACATAGTATCTGCAGAAGGAGTGTCTACAGATCCTGATAAGCTGGATGCAGTCACCTCCTGGCCCAGACCAACTACAGTGACTGAGCTCAGATCCTTCCTAGGCTTCTGCTCCTACTACCGTAGATTTGTGGAAAGGTTTGCAAAAATTGCCAAACCCCTGAATGAGCTACTGAAGACGGAAGGGGAGGAAGATGATACTGGCCCCAGGAAGCCTGTAGAGTCTGTGGAGGACCAGTGAACAGGGGAGTGCGAAGAAGCCTTCCAAATGTTAAAGAAGAGTCTTACGACTGCACCAGCCCTGGCCTATGCTGATCTCAAAAAGCCATATGAACTGCATGTAGATGCCAGCCATGATGGTCTAGGAGGGGTGCTATATCAAGAATATGAAGGACAGTTGCACCCAGTTGCATACGTTAGTAGAAGTCTGGCACCAGCAGAAAAGAACTACCCCACCAAGTTGGAGTTTCTGGCCCTAAAGTGGGCAGTTGTGGATGAACTCAGAGATTACTTGTATGGAGCTGACTTCACAGTAAAGACTGACAATAATCCACTCACCTATCTCTTCACCACGGCCAAGCTGGATGCCACTGGTCACCGTTGGTTAGCAGCCCTGGCCGGATTCAACTTCAGCCTGAAGTATAGGCCCGGAGCCGGAAACCGTGATGCAGATGCATTGTCCAGAAGAGCTCATGCACCCACCCACCATCCAGAAGATTGGACCCAGGTAACCCCGGATGGGGTACGGGCCTTATGTCAAGGAGCCCAACTTCAAGCTAGTGGTGGGTCAAGGGCTGAAGAGATCGGTGTTTCGGTGGTGGAGGTGCCCAAGTGTTACTGCAATGTGACCCAGGTTGGAGAGGATGACCTGCCAAAGCTGTTCAAAAAGGACCTAAGGAGGGACCAGTTGGAAGACCCCTGGGGAAGATTAGCATTGAAGGCATTGGAAGACCAGGATCAGGGCAGACATCTGAAGGACCCCTCAAAGGTGGCCCGATTGGTCCACAAAGAATGGGATAAGTTACAGGTGCATCAAGGGGTGGTCTACCGAAGGTTCCCCTCTGATGACCTAGAAGAGAAGTGGCAGCTGTTTCTGCTGGAGAAATACAGAAGAACTGTTCTGGCTGCCTTACATGATAATCATGGCCACTTGGGGGCCGAACGAACATTTCAGCTTGTGAGGAATAGGTTCTATTGGCCTTGCATGCGGGCTGAAGTGGAAGAGTACTGTCACTCCTGTGCTCGCTGTATCCAAAGGAAGACATTGCCACGTCAAGCTGCCCCAATGGGCCATCTGCAGAGTCAGGGACCCTTGGACTTGGTGTGCATTGACTTTCTCTGTCTAGAACCTGACTTAAGTGGACAAGGAAATGTTCTGGTGATATCCGACCATTTCACCCGTTATGCTCAGGCTTTTCCAGCAAAAGACCAGAAGGCCTCCACTGTAGCCAAAATCTTAGTAGAGAAATACTTTGTGCATTACGGGCTGCCACAGCGCCTGCACTCAGACCAAGGGAGAGACTTTGAGAGTCGGTTAATCAAGAAATTGCTGGACTCTTTGGATATCAAGAAAACCCGTACCACCCCTTATCACCCTCAGGGCGATGCCCAACCGGAGAGGTTCAACAGGACTCTGTTAAATATGTTGGGGACTCTGAGCAGAGAGCAGAAGCAGCATTGGAGCAAGCACATAGCAGCAATAGTGCATGCTTACAACAGTACAACTAGTGATGCCACCGGATACTCTCCATACAGACTAATGTTTGGCAGGGAAGCAAGACTGCCTGTTGATCTGGCCTTCGTCATATCAATGGATCACACTTTAGCCACCTCACATAAGGGATATGTGGATAGACTGAGGAAGAGTTTGAAGCTAGCTTTTGAACAGGCCCAAGTGGCATCAGAACAAAGAGGAGCCCGGAACAAGAGGAACTTTGACCTCAAAGTTCGAATCCAGGACTTGCAGCCAGGAGACAGAGTGCTGTTGCGAAACCTAGGAGTTCCAGGGAAGCATAAACTAGCAGACAGATGGAGACCTGAACCATATGTGATCTGTAAGAAGTTACCAGACCTGCCGGTATATCAGCTGAAGCCAGAAGGGAAGATAGGGCCGCTGAAGACATGGCACAGAAACCACTTACTTCCACTTTCAGAAGCGGTTCGTATACCTCCTGTAGAAGATTCCTCTGGACCATCCTCAAGCTTGGATACACCTAAACCCAACACTCGGTCTCAGGCATCTCAGTCTGGGGAAATGGATGTCTCTGATCAGAGCGAAGAAGAAGAGCTTGGATGGTTGTGGCCCTCTCAGGCCCCTGAACCTATGTCTATAGATCTTCCACCCTCTGAAGGTACTGTGGATAGTACATTGAATGTGGAAGCCACTGAGTTTGTTCCGTCCAGCCCTCTGTCTGAGGAGTGGGAAGATGCCACATGGTCACCTTCTGCTGATCATCAAGATTACTCTCAGCACCTTCCTGCACCTGATCTGGATGTACCGGAAGTATTGAAACACAGTGTACCTACTTCAGAAGAAAAGCCTGTGGCGGATGAGACAGTCACTCCAAGAGAACAGAGAGCCAAGAGAACCATTCGTCCTCCTCGGAAGTTAACCTATACCCAGATGGGGGAAAGTTCTGAGGATACAGTAACCACTGCTCGAAGGACAATACCAACACCTGGTCCCTCCACTGCGCATTTGGTGGAGGGCAACCCCAGCTCACTTTCTGGCACAGTTAGGCAGGTCAACTCCATTGATGTGGCCTGTGGGCAGGACAAGCTCCCTTCCCCGTTTTCGTGGGAGTTTCCCCTGCCAACTTCTCTAGCAGCCCTTAATGAGTTTGTATTTTCCTACTGTTGATACTGTCTTTGGGGACCAAAGATTTCAAGTGGGGGGAGTGTGTAGCGGGGTATCGTTTCCTACCCACAGACTACAGTTCCCAGCACGCTTTGCGGCACCCAGGGTGCATTTCCCCACGCAAGGACTGCTTGGGTGGACATTAAAAGGGAGAGGAGGATCCTCTCTCTTTCTCTTTGGATGCCGCCCTCCCTGCAAGAGGCTTCCTGCACTGACCTGCTGTGCGTGCAAGGCCTGAAGCCTGGGCCCTGCATTTGTTCCAGAGAGCCTTCCGCTCCACCAAGGAGCCTACGGAGCTTCCGCTCTACCTGAGGTGCCACCATCCCCTGGAGGACCGAAGACCCGGGCATCGTGGGCACTGTGAAGCGACTCACAGTAGCGGAGGTACCGGACAGGAGTCGGTCCGGTTGGGTGAGAGAGCGCCAGCTCAGAACCGCATCTGATTAACTTTGTTTGCCTATTAACTTTGTTTAGGCCCATCAGTGATTACAGTTATATTCTGCTGTCTGCTGAACTGAGTTTATTAGTCTCTCCAGCTTTGCCAAGTTAGCGATCATCGCTACCCTTTTGGATTACAGTTTGTTCTTTATGTGCACCACCGAGTTTTGCTAGCGAAGATTCTTCAACAAACTATACCCCAAGTTATAGTCAGGCCTGACTGGGTAGTATAGGACATTGCTGGGCACCATTTTTGCTCACGAGGGAGGATAGCTACAGCGGGGGTTATTAAACTGTCATTTCATTGCTGAATGTTATCCCTTTTGATGTGTATACTTATATTGCAGGGATCTGCATGAGACACTGTATATTGCTTACCCTTTTTACTTTTACCAATAGTAAAGAAGTTATAGTTAAATATATTGGTTGTCAGTGTCAATTACTGTGCTGTGTTATAAAGGGGTTGTGCCATATAACAGTAGAGATAGAGTACTATTATATCACCCCCTTTCCTAACTGTGCCACGAGAGGTTAGAGCTGATTGCCAGGGGTTGACAGCGGTGCACTACAAGGCCCAAAACAAACAGGCAGCCCTCTTAACTGAGGGTATCGCTATACACTTAAAAAAAAAAAAAAGCTTTTCGTTTGCTTGCAGTGTTTTAGGTTTGCTGTTTGGGCTTTTTCTGTTATTCTGTTATTTACATTTTTGTCCATCAGCTCTGTTTTATTTGAGTTTAGTTTTGTTTGGGTCTTTTATTATTATTTTTATGTAGCGGCACCCTCAGTTTAAGAGGGCTGCTTGTTTGTTTTGGGCCATGTAATGCACCGCTATCAACCCCTGGCAATCGGCTCTAACCTCTCGTGACACAGTTAGGAAAGGGGGGAGAAGTGGTTTAACTGTATTATCTCTATACTATTATACGGTACAACCCCCTTTGTATACCAGCACAGTAATTGACACTCACACAACCAAATTACTTAACTATAACTTTTTACTGTAGGTAAAAATATAACAAGGTAATTTGTATACAATATCTTATGCAGATCCCTGCAATATAGGTGTACACATTAAAAGGGTATAACATTCAATAATGCAATGAACATATATTAACCCCGCTGCAGCTATCCTCCCTCGTGAGCATAAAAAAATGGCGCCCAGCAATGTCCTATACTACCCAGTCAGGCCTGACTATAACTTGGGGTTAGTGATGAGCCGAACACCCCCGGGTTCGGTTCGCACCAGAACCCGCGAACGGACCGAAAGTTTGCATGAACTTTCGAACCCTATTAAATACAATGGATGCGAACGTTCGAAATCTAAAGTGCTAATTGTAACGACTATTATGCATGTTATTGTCCTAAAAAGGGTTTGGGAACCCGGGTTCTGCACCAGGGGACATGTATCAATCCAAAAAAAAGTTTTAAAAACGGACGTTTTTCGGGAGCAGTCATTTTAACCACTTAACGACCGCTCACTGTATATATACGTCGGCAGAATGGCACCGACAGGCACAATCACGTACAGTGTACGTGATCGCCTTTGTACAGTTGGGGGGTCCGATCGGACCCCCCTCCTATACAGTGAGTGGCCGTTTATCGTTGGGGAGCGATCAGAGATGAGGGGGTGACCATTCGATTTCGGCCACCCCCTCGCGATCGCTCCCGGCCAATGAAAATGCTTCCTCCGCCATGTGATGTAAACACAGGCAGGAGGAAGTGATGTCATCTCCCTCGCGGCGGTCTTTTCGATTCCGGCGCCGAGGAGAGAGGAAGCAGGTTAGTGCACCAACAGTCCACTGACACTTAGGTACACATAGGCACACATTTCACCCCCAGTCACCCCCAGATCACCCCTCAGGTCACCCCCCAGCCCCCAATCACAGTGTCACTGATTACAGTGATCATTTATTTTACTGATCACTGCATTTAGTGTCATCTGTGATAGTAAAAAGTTGCAGGGCAGTTAGGTTTAGGCCCCTTTAGGTCCAGGGTAGCCCCCTAACCCCCCCTAATAAAGGTTTAACCCCTTGATCGCCCCCCAGGTAACCCTTTCACCCTCTAACGCCAGCGTCACTAAGCGATCGTATTTTCGATCGCTGTATTTAGTGCCGGTGGTGCCCTAGATAGCCAGTTATTTATTTTTAGTTTCGCCGCAGGTTTTTAGAGCGTCAGGTACCCCCATATATTATTTTAACCCCCTGATTGCCCCTAGAGTTAACCCTTTCACCAGTGATCACCGTATAAGCGTCACTGGTGACACTGGTTACCCAGTTAGTTATTTAGTTATTTAGGTAACCCGTCAGGTTTTTATATAGCGTCGGGTACCCCCATATTTAACCTAAAATAAAAGTTTTAACCCCCTGATTGCCCCTAGTTAACCCTTTCACCAGTGATCACCATATAAAGGTTACGGGTGACGCTGGTTGGTTAGTTTGCTTTTTATAGCATCAGGGCACCCGCCGTATATAACCCAATAAAGGTTTAACCCCCTGATCGCCCGGCGGGTGAGATCAATTCGGTTTTAGCGCCAGAGAGGGTCTGCGTCGCCCCAGGCAGCGTTAGGTTAGTGCCAGTAACGCTAACACCCACGCGCAAAGCATACACCTCCCTTAGTGGTATAGTATCTGATCAGATCTATACTAGCGTCCCCAGCGGTTTAGGGTTCCCAAAAATGCAGTGTTAGCGGGATCAGCCCAGATACCTGCTAGCACCTGCGTTTAGCCCCTCCGCCCAGCCCAGCCCAGCCCAGCCCACCCAAGTGCAGTATCGATCGATCACTGTCACTTACCAAACACAAAACACATAACTGCAGCGTTCGCAGAGACAGTCCTGATCCCTGCGACCGCTAACAGTTTTTTTGTAGCGTTTGATATATTTGCTGACGACAGTCGGGTGCTTTTTTTCCTGTGAATCTTACTAGTGTACCCCTAAATTTAGAGCCCAAAATGGCAAGACGAAGGTACACTAGTAAAGAGGCCTACGAGATTCTGAGCATGACAGATAGTGAAGAGGAGGTCACGTATCTGTCAGATTCAGGCTCAGAATATCTTCCCATAGAAGACAGTGACGTCAGCGGCCCCACGTCAGATAGCTCTGACGATGAAGTTGAGGTCCCTGCTAAGGTCAGGGGTACCCGATCCCGATCTTCTGAGGTTGTTGAGGAGCAAGAACTGCAGGGTTCTCGTATCATGGAGCAGAGTAGTACTAGTGCCGCTATTCCTTCTGGTGAATTGGCAAGCACCAGCGGTCTAGTACAGCCTGGGCGTACATCCAGCACTGCAGTATCACTTGGTGACGTGGCGAGTCCCATAAGTGCAGTTCAAGCTGGCGAGGTGGCAAGCACAAGTAGTGTCCCGCTGCCACCAATAAGAAGACAAAGGCAGGCCGTACCCATAGTGCTCTTCCTGCAGAATTTGCCTATCCTGATTGGGTCCCCACCACTTCTGCAGAACCCGTACTTCCCCCATTCACTGCCCAACCCGGTATTCAGGTGGAAACAGCTGATTTTATGCCAATTGACTATTATTCGCTGTTTTTCACGGAAGATCTCTATAGATCTATTGTGGACCAGAGTAATTTATATGCTGGTCAATTCATTGCCGCTAATCCCCAGTTGCCTTCCATTGCCAAAGATTGGAAACCAATTACGGTTTCTGAATTTAAGACCTTTCTGGGCCTTTCCCTCAACATGGGCACACATAAATTCCCGTCATTGCGTGCTTATTGGTCCACGCACCCAATTGACCACATGCCCGTGTTCTCTGCCTCCATGCCCAGGAAACGATACGAGCAGATTTTGCGGTTCATGCACTTCAACGACAATGAACTTTGTCGTCCACGTGGGGACCCTGAATACGACCGGCTCTATAAAATTCGGCCCCTCATAAACCACTTCAACGAACGTTTTGCAGCCTTGTTTATTCCCGATCAAGCTGTCTGCGTTGATGAGTCCCTGATTAAATTTTCTGGCCGCTTGGCTTTCAAGCAGTACCTTCCTAGGAAAATAAAGTGCAAGTGCATGTGTAAACACAATAGTGCAAAAAGTTCAATATTGCAATGGTTTCTGTTCAGGATAGTTCAAATGGGTATTTAGTCAATGGTCAATTCCAAGATTCTAGATGTTCCAAAATTGTAGATGTCATCAAAAAGTTCAAATAATAAACGGATTGAAGTATTGAACCTGCGGTGAATCCTACACCTGTCTCCCAATGTTCTCACCTCAATGACATGGATCACTGGCATGTAGTTTCACTGGCATATACTATGATCTTATATCTCTTCTATTCCTCTTATTTCTTCTCCACTCTTAAATAATATTTGGATTGTGTCCTCTACCAATCACGCTCTCTATGAAAGAGACAGGTGGGTGGGAGGGAAGGGGAGGGGGAGAGAGAGAGGGGGGAACAAGCTCCAATCGATGCAGCCGGGAGAGGGACAGGAAATGAAGCCTCCAATAGTGTAGTATTTCAATAAAATATGTAGGCTTTATTAACTTAAAAAATGGACTCTTACATCAATTTAGAAAATAATCAGCATGTAGGAGATAATTGGCGTATAGCCGCTATCTTACTGTTATCCTGCTGTCTTACGATCCGTCCGTATGATGCCGCTATCCTCCCTACGGCGTTACGTCACGAACCTCGTGACTTCTTCAGGGGAGCTCCCCTGAAGAAGTCACGAGGTGCGTGACGTAACGCATGCTGATTATTTTCTAAATTGATGTAAGAGTCCATTTTTTAAGTTAATAAAGCCTACATATTTTATTGAAATACTACACTATTGGAGGCTTCATTTCCTGTCCCTCTCCCGGCTGCATCGATTGGAGCTTGTTCCCCCCCTCTCTCTCTCCCCCTCCCCTTCCCTCCCACCCGCCTGTCTCTTTCATAGAGAGCGTGATTGGTAGAGGACACAATCCAAATATTATTTAAGAGTGGAGAAGAAATAAGAGGAATAGAAGAGATATAAGATCATAGTCCATGCCAGTGAAACTACATGCCAGTGATCCATGTCATTGAGGTGAGAACATTGGGAGACAGGTGTAGGATTCACCGCAGGTTCAATACTTCAATCCGTTTATTATTTGAACTTTTTGATGACATCTACAATTTTGGAACATCTAGAATCTTGGAATTGACCATTGACTAAATACCCATTTGAACTATCCTGAACAGCAACCATTGCAATATTGAACTTTTTGCACTATTGTGTTTACACATGCACTTGCACTTTATTTTGGTGATTGCACTATAGTATATATTATATATGCATATTATCACTGAGTACTTATTTACTATTAGATTCATGTGACATAGAAGCGTGTTTTGTGTGTGATACTGGTTTTCTTTAGCGCAAATTCCCCCCCTTCTTTATATTACTGTTTATGTGTCAAGTGAACACAGATTTATTTTGCAGCCATTGATAGGCACTCTAGTCACTATTTATTACTCTTGAGTAGCGCGAAACACTACCTCACATTTAACACCTTCCCAGCAAGCGTACCAGATACGGGGTCAAGCTCTATAAGTGCTGTGACAGGGCAACAGGCTATGTATGGAGCTTTATGGTTTATGAGGGAAAAGATAGTCAGGTTGAGCCGGTCAACTGCCCGGATTACATAGGGAGCGCTGGCAAGATAGTGTGGAAATTGGTGTCACCCTTATTCGGAAAGGGGTACCACTTGTATGTGGACAATTATTACACGAGCGTGCCACTGTTTAGTCACTTGTTTGATCATCAGATTGGAGCATGTGGCACCGTGCGACCTAATCGCCGGGGCTTTCCCCAGCGGCTTGTAGATGCCCGTCTTAGGCTGGGGGAGAGAGCCTGCGTAAAGTGTAATAACTTGCTCGCTATGAAGTGGAGGGACAATAAGAATGTTTTCCTTCTTACCTCCCTTCATGCAGACACGACAGTCCAAATTCGTACGGCGACTGGTGTTGTGGAGAAACCCCTCTGTGTCCACGAATATAACAAAAATATGGGAGGGGTGGACCTCAACGACCAATTGTTGGCGCCGTATCTAATTGACCGTAAGGCGAGACGCTGGTACAAAAAAGTGTCTCTATCCTTATTTCAATTGGCTTTGCTGAACGCTCATGTGCTATACAGAGCTTCAGGCGGGACGTTATCTCTTCTAAAATTCCAGAATGAGATTGTCACAGAACTCCTGTATCCAGGCGGTTCTGCACCTCACCATCCCCTACCAAATGCAGTAAGCCGGCTGCATGAGAGGCATTATACGCATGTCCTCCCGAGTACCCCTACCCAACGAGCCCCCCAAAAAAGATGTCGTGTCTGTAGCAAGCGCGGATTTAGGCGTGACACCCGTCATTATTGTCCACTCTGTCCTGACAAACCTGGTCTTTGCCTTGGTGAATGTTTTGAACGCTACCACTCAAAAGTGAAGTTTTAGCATAGGGTACAGCATTTCACAGACTAGGACACACTTACACAGGGTCTCCCAAGATGCCATTACATTTTGAGAGACCCGAACCATTACAGTTGTTAAAGTTACAAAAAAAAGTGTAAAAAAGAAAAAACAAACCGTAAAAAACAAAAACACAAAAAATATATAGAATAAAAAAAACAAAAATAGTTGTCGTTTTATTGTTCTCTCTCTCTCTCTATTTTCTCTCTATTGTTCTGCTCTTTTTTACTGTATTCCATTCTGCAATGTTTTATCATGCTTGCTTTTCAGGTATGTAATTTTTTGTTTTCAGGTGCGCCATTCAACTGCAGCGCGGAATTATTTATCTTGGCAGCAACAGCGTTTGCTCCCACGATACATAAAGCCGTGACTCCAGTGCTGTAGGAGGTGATTTCACCACCACAGTTAAAAAAAAAGAGCATATATGCCGAAGCATGGGGGCAGCAGGGGCGGAGGAGCGATTTTGCTCCTAATGCCGCGTACATACTGTCGAAATTCCGACGGAGGCTTGCCCGTGGAAAAGTCCGACCGTGTGTACGCGGCATAACCTTTTATGCCGCGTACATATGGTCGAAATTTCGACGAAGGCTTGCCTGTGGAAAAGTCCGACCGTGTGTACGCGGCATAACTTTTTTGCGGGAGGATGCCCCCATGCTTCGGCATATATATATTTTAGGCACAGGTTGCGTTAAAAAAATGTTTTATTTTTTACTAGGTTTTGTTTTGGTATTTGCTTTGCAGGTATGGTATGGTAAGGTCTTACTGTTGTACTGTAATGTTACTTTGTTTTAATGTTAACCATCATTTGCTTAGCAGGTACGCCATTCAGTTGCATCGCGGATTTATTTATATTGACAGCAACAGCGTTTGCTCCCACGATACATAAAGCCGTGACTCCAACGCTGTAGGAGGTGATTTCACCACCACAGTTAAAAAAAGAGCATATATGCCGAAGCATGGGGGCAGCAGGGGCGGAGGAGCGATTTTGCTCCTAATGCCGCGTATATACGGTCGAAATTCCGATGGAGGCTTGCCCGTGGAAAAGTTCGACCGTGTGTACGCGGCATAACCTTTTATGCCGCGTACATACGGTCGAAATTTCGACAAAGGCTTGCCCGTGGAAAAGTCCGACCGTGTGTACGCGGCATAACTTTTTTGCGGGAGGATGCCCCCATGCTTCGGCATATATGCCCATCATTAGAAGTGGGTGGATGAAGGGAGGTATTCTGATGGTGGGCATACCCACCGATCAATCTCTTTTTTTCGTTCAGCCAACAGACTGCATGAAAAAAAAGATTACAATACATGTCCAACAAGGACCAGCAACGTACTGGTATGTTGCTGGACTTTGAATGTTTATACCAGAATGATGCTTGCAGGTTTAGGTATCATCTTGGTATCATTCTTTTCAGCCAGTGGCCGGCTTTCATGTAAAAGCAATTCTAGCAGATAATTAGCCTCTAGACTGCTTTTACAAGCAGTGGGAGGGAATGCCCCCCCCCGGATATAAACAGCGCCATTGGGAAATTGGGAAAGCATTTTATCACACCGATCTTGGTGTGGTCAGATGCTTTGAGGGCAGAGGAAACATCTAGGGTCTAACCCCCCATTTTTTTTCAAAAAAAGAGTACCTGTTACTACTTATTGCTATCATAGGGGATATTTACATTCCCTGAGATAACAATAAAAATGATAAAAAATAATAATATGGAAGGAACAGTTTAAAAATAAAATAAAAAAGCAAAATAAATAATAAAAAAAAAAAAAAGCACCGCTGTCCCCCCCTGCTCTTGCGCAAAGGCGAACGCAAGCATCGGTCTAGCGTCATATGTAAACAGCAAATGCATCATGCATGTGAGGTATCACCGCGAAGGTCAGATTGAAGGCAGTAATTTTAGCAGTAGACCTCCTCTGTAAATCTAACGTGGTAACCTGTAAAGGCTTTTAAATGCTTTTAAAAATGAATGTAGTTTCTCGCCGCTGTGCGTTTGTGTGCAATTTTAAAGCATGTCGTGTTTGGTATCCATGTACTCGGCCTAAGATCATCTTTTTTATTTCATCAAACATTTGGGCAATATAGTGTTTTTTAGTGCATTAAAAATAAAAAAAGTGTGTTTTTCCCCCAAAAAATGCGTTTGAAAAATCGCTGCGCAAATACTGTGTGGAAAAAAAAATGCAACACCCACTATTTTAATCTGTAGGGCCTTTGCTTTAAAAATATATATAATGTTTGGGGGTTCAACATAATTTTCTTGCAAAAATAAATATGTTTTCATGTAAACAAAAAGTGTCAGAAAGGGCTTTGTCTTCAAGTGGTTAGAAGAGTGGATGATGTGTGACATAAGCTTCCTAATGTTGTGCATAAAATGCCAGGACAGTTCAAAACCCCCCCAAATGACCCCATTTTGTAAAGTAGACACCTCAAGCTATTTGCTGAGAGGCATGTTGATCCCATTGAATATTTTTTTTTTTGTCCCAAGTGATTGAATAATGACAAAAAGAAAAAAAAATGTACAAAAAGTTGTCACTAAATTATATATTGCTCAAACATGCCACGGTTATATGTGGAATTGCACCCCAAAATACATTCTGTTGCTTCTCCTGAGTACGGGGATACCACATGTGTGAGACATTTTGGGAGCCTAGCCGCGTACAGGACCCCAAAAACCAAGCACCGCCTTCAGGATTTCTATGGGTGTAAATTTTTGATTTCACTCCTCACTGCCTATCACAGTTTCGGAGGCCATGGAATGCCCAGATGGCACAAAACCCCCCCAAATGACCCCATTTTGGAAAGTAGACACCCCAAGCTATTTGCTGAGAGGTATGTTGAGTATTTTGCAGATCTCGCTTTTTGTCACAAAGTTTTAAAAATTGAAAAAAGAAAAAATATGTCTTTCTTCATTTTCAAAAACAAATGAGAGCTGTAAAATACTCACCATGCCTCTCGGCAAATAACTTAGGGTGTCTACTTTCCAAAATGGGGTCATTTGTGGGGGTTTTGGGCTATCTTGGCATTTTATGGCCTTCAAAACTGTGATAGGTAGTGAGGAGTGAAATCAAAAATTTGTGCCCTTAGAAATCCTGAAGGCGGTGCTTGGTTTTCGGGGGCCCGTACGCGGCTAGGCTCTCAAAAAGTCCCACACATGTGGTATCCCCGTACTCAGGAGAAGCAGCCAAATGTATTTTGGGGTGCAATTCCGCATACAACCTTGGCATGTTTGAGCAATATATCATTTAGTGACAACTTTTTGTACATTTCTTTTTTTTTTTCTTTTTGTCATTATTCAATCACTTGGGACAAAAAAAAAATATTCAATGGGCTCAACATGCCTCTCAGCAATTTCCTTGGGGTGTCTACTTTCCAAAATGGGGTCATTTTGGGGGGTTTTGTGCTATCTTGGCATTTTATGGCCTTCAAAACTGTGATAGGTAGTGAGGAGTGAAATCAAAAATTTATGCCCTTAGAAACCTTGAAGGCGGTGCTTGATTTTTGGGGTCCGTACGCGGCTAGGCTCCCAAAAAGTCCCACACATGTGGTATCCCCATACTCAGGAGAAGCAGCAGAATGTATTTTGGGGTGTAATTTCACATATGCCCATGGCATGTGTGAGCAATATATCATTTAGTGACAACTTTGTGCAAAAAAAATAAAGTTTGTCATATTCCCGCAACTTGTGGCAAAATATAAAATATTCCATGGACTAATCATGCCTCTCAGTAAATAGCTTGGGGTGTCTACTTTCCAAAATGGGGTCATTTGGGGGGGTTTTGTGCTATTTTGGCATTTTATGGCCTTCGAAACTGTGATAGGTAGTGGGGAGTGAAATCAAAAATTTGCGCCCTTAGAAATCCAGAAGGCGGTGCTTGGTTTCCGGGGTCCCGTACGTGGCTAGGCTCCTAAAAAGTCCCACACATGTGGTATCCCCGTACTCAGGAGAAGCAGCAGAATGTATTTTGGGGTGCAATTCCACATATAACCATGGCATGTGTGAGCAATATATCATTTAGTGACAACTTTTTGTAATTTTTTTTTTTGTCATTATTCAATCACTTGGGACAAAAAAAAAATATTCAATGGGCTCAACATGCCTCTCAGCAATTTCCTTGGGGTGTCTACTTTCCAAAATGGGGTCATTTGGGGGGGTTTTGTACTGCCCTGACATTTTAGCACCTCAAGAAATGAGATAGGCAGTCATAAATTAAAAGCTGTGTAAATTCCAGAAAATGTACCCTAGTTTGTAGACGCTATAACTTTTGTGCAAACCAATAAATATATGCTTATTGAAATTTTTTTTACTAAAGACATGTGGCTGAATACATTTTGGCCTAAATGTATGACTACAATTGAGTTTATTCGATTTTTCTTATAACAAAAAGTAGAAAGTATCATTTTTTTTCAAAATTTTCGGTCTTTTTCCGTTTATATCGCAAAAAATAAAAATCGCAGAGGCAATCAAATACCATTAAAAGAAAGCTCTATTTGTGGGAAGAAAAGACGCAAATTTTGTTTGGGTACAACATTGCATGTCCGCACAATTTACAGTTAAAGCAGCGCAGTGCAAAATTCTGAATTCACCTCTGGTCCTTTAGCTACCAAATGGTCAGGGGCTTAAGTGGTAAATGATGCATAAAGTGAAAAAAAAAAAAGTCAAATATTCCTTTAAATATCGTACCTGGGGGGTGTCTAAAGTTCGCCTGTGAAGTGTCACATGTTTCCCGTGTTTAGAACTGTCCCTGCACAAAATTACATTTCTAAAGGAAAAAAAGCCATTTAAAACTGCTTGCGGATATAATGTAATGTCTGGTCCCGGTAATATGGATGAAAATCTTTAAGAAAAATGGCATAGCTACCCCATCATCCCCCCCCCCCCCTACCCCAGCCCATTACCAGCCCCTTTGGGTCTTGTATGGATATTAAGGGGAACCCCGCACACAAAATAAAAAAGGCCCTATATACTCTGAACAGCCGTATACAGGCGGTGCATACAAGACAGGGACTGTAGGTTTGTTCTTATGTAGAATCTGTTTGTAATTTTGAACAGGTACATTGTTTAAGTGTAGCTCCAGCCAAGAAATCTATTTTTAAGCTTTTTGGAAAACATAGGGAAGGGTTATCACCCCTGTAACATTTGTTTTGCTGTCTGTGCAGTGTGCACCTGTTCAGAACAGTTCACCTCACTTTCCGTCCTAATGACAAATGTTTTTTGAAAATTTGTTTTTTTTTATTGAAACAAGAATTGGTGATAAAGCATCAGTGGAGAGGAGACACTTTTTTCCCATATTAACTCTTACAGGAGAGAATTTGCCTTCCTAGGGGTAGATTTCCTCTCACTTCCTGTTGTATCCTTCCGTTTGCAAGGAGGAGTCGTTTGTAAGTTGGATGTTTGAAAGTAGGGGCCTGCCGTATATACGCAGCTGAAATTTGCCCCTTACATGTTGGTGTTGCCACAACACAGTGAGCCTCACAGTTACTCTTGGTGGGCGCATGAATGGGCCCTGCTGTGAATTATTAGATCAAGAATTGGAATTGCATGCCCCTGTTGAACAGGGGCTGAAAAATTGGGCCTTTGGTGGTGGTGGTGGTGGTGTTGACACAACACTGTAAGGCCTCACAGTTACTCTTGGTGGGCGCAGGAATGGGCCCTGCTGTGAATTATTAGATCAAGAATTGTAATTGCATGCCCCTGTTGAACAGGGGCTGAAAAATTGGGCCTTTGGTGGTGGTGGTGGTGGTGTTGACACAACACTGTAAGGCCTCACAGTTACTCTTGGTGGGCGCAGGAATGGGCCCTGCTGTGAATTATTAGATCAAGAATTGTAATTACATGCCCCTGTTAAACAGGGGCAGAAAAATTGGGCCTTAGGCACTGGTTCCACAACACTGCAACCCCTCACAGATACTGTACTTGGAGCACAGCATTGAGCCCTGTTGCAAAGTATTGCATCAAAAATTTTAATTACACGCCCCTGTTAAACAGGGGCTGAAAAATTGGGCCTTAGCCACTGGTGCTGGTGTCACGACACTGCAACCTCTCCCAGATACTCTAGTTGGAGTGCAGGAATGAGCCATGCTGCAAAGCATTGCATAAAAAATTGTAATTACATGCCCCTGTTAAAAATTGGGCCTTAGCCACTGGTGGTGGCACCCAGAAACAAAGATGTTCTTCCAAGCTATCATCATCAATTGGATCATTGAGGAGGAGGAGGATAGTCAGTCAACATAACAGGACAGTCTCTCAGCATCAGCATCAGTCTTGAAGGGATGTGACATTTGAAAACAAATTAGTCTGTTATATCAGCTGCAGGTGTTTGGTAGCTGGTGGTGATCCAAGACTGGTTCATCTTTATGAAGGTCAGTCGATCAACAGAGTCGGCGGACAGGCGCACCCTGTGATCCGTGACAAATCCTCCAGCAGCACTGAATGTGCGTTCTGAAAGAACGCTGGATGCAGGACAGGCCAGTAGCTCAATTGCATACTGTGCAAGCTCTGGCCAGTGATCCATCCTCAAGACCCAATAAGCCAGAGGATTTTCGGTGGGGAAGGTGTCCAAGTCTGACCTCGCCCCTAGGTATTCCTGCACCATGTATATCAGACGCTGGCGATGGTTGCTGGAACCGATCATACCTTGGGGCTGCGGACTAAAGAATTGTCTGAACGCATCGGTCAGACGGCCACCTTCCCCACCGCTCCTTCTTTGACTGACCGAAGCCTCAGCAACTCGTTGTCCAGGACCAGGAGTTTGTAACCTCCCAGTCTCTGGGAACGCATTGCACAGACCTTTCTGCAAGGCCTCCCGGAGTTGTCTTATCCTCTGCTCCCTCTGCGACGGTAATATAAGGTCCGCAACCTTACCCTTGTACCGTGGATCAAGGAGAGTGGCCAGCCAGTAATGGTCCCTCTCCTTGATCCGAAGAATACGAGGATCCTTCCACAGACTTTGCAGGATCAGGGAGGCCATGCAGCGTAGGTTAGCTGAGGCATTCGGTCCTCTGGGTCACTAAGGATGACATGATCCGCAGCCAGCTCCTCCCAGCCACGTACAAGTCCACTGGTTTCTTGGGACTGTAAATCATCCCTAAAAGACTGCTGCTGATGATGCTGAGTGCCAGCCTCCACCTCCATGCTGACACAATCCTCCTCCTCCTCCTCCTCTTCTTCCTGTGCGATGGGTGGGACAGAAGGAACACTGTCTGGGTAAAGGGGTCCTTGAGAGGCAAGGAAGTCCTCCTCTTCCTGCCTCTGTTCTGCCTCAAGTGCCCTGTCCATTATACAGCGTATGTTCCAACAGGTGGACAAGAGGTACAGTGTCACTGATGCATGCACTGTCACTGCTCACCATCCTCGTGGCCTCCTCAAATGGTGCCAGGACAGTGCATGCATCCCTGATCATGCCCCACTGGCGTGGTGAAAAAAATCTGAGCTCCCCTGACCCTGTCCTGGTGCCGTAGTCGCATAGGTACTCATTGATGGCCCTCTGCTGCGTGTGCAGCCGCTGCAGCATGGCCAACGTTGAGTTCCACCTGGTGGGCATGTCACATATAAGGCGGTTCTTGGGCAGGTTCAACTCCTTTTGCAGCTCAGCCAGGCAAGCACTGGCATTATAAGATCTGCGGAAATGCACACAGACTTTCCTGGCCTGCCTCAGGACATCCTGTAAGCCCGGGTACCTGCCCAAGAACCGCTGCACCACCAGGTTAAGGACATGAGCCACACAGGGCACATGGGTCAGTTGTCCCTGTCGGAGAGCGGAGAGGAGGTTGGTGCCATTGTCGCAAACTACCATTCCTGGCTTAAGCTGGCGTGGCGTCAACCACCTCTCGGCCTGCCCCTGCAGAGCAGACAGAACCTCTGCCGCAGTGTGGCTCCTGTCCCCCAAACACACCAGCGCAAGCACGGCATGGCATCTTTTTGCCTGCGTACTTGCGTAGCCCCTTGAACGCCTACGGAGCACCGCTGGTTCCGAGGACAAAGCACAGGAAGAGGCCATGGAGGAAGAAGAAGAGGAGGGGGTGGAGGACAGAGGTGTGTCACAACCAGTAGTAGCATTTTGGAGGCGTGGCGGTGGAACAACCTCCAACACTACTGCACCTTGTCCTGCATCCTTCCCAGCTGCCAAAAGAGTGACCCAATGGGCCGTGAAAGAAAGGTAACGTCCCTGTCCATGCCTGCTGGACCATGAGTCAGCGGTAATATGCACTTTACCACTGACCGCCCTGTCCAGCGAGGCCAAGACATTGCCTTCCACATGCCGGTAGAGAGCCGGAATCGCCTTCCGTGAGAAAAAGTGGCGTTTGAGAACCTGCCACTGAGGAACCGCACATTGCACAAACTCACGGAAGGGGGCCGAGTCTACCAACTGAAAAGGCAGCAGTTGAAGCGCTAGCAATTTACCCAAGCTAGCATTCAACCGCTGGGCATGTGGATGGCTGGGAGTGAACTTCTTTCGACGGTCCAGCAGCTGGGGCAGGGAAATTTGCCTGCTAGAATCGGACATTGGTGTACTGCTAGCAGAGTGCCCGCAAGTACTTGGCTGTGACACACCTAATTCTACACCTTCATTCCTCTCAGTGCAGGTTTCAGAGAGGACTGAAGGTATAGTGGGGTTGGAGATCCCAGCTGATGCGGTGCAAGGAGAGGTCCGCTTTGTTCTTTGGTGTGGGTCTTTAAGGTAGACTTGCCAACGAGCTGCATGGCAGGTCAACATATGTCTGGTCAAGCATATGGTGCCCAAGCGGGTGATGTTTTGGCCACGCGATATACGCTTGAGACATATGTTGCAAACAGCAGCTGTGCGATCTGATGCACTCGACTCAAAAAAGGCCCACACCAAAGAACTTTTTGAATAACGGGCAGAGGCAGCGCCCTGCACAGGCGGAGCTCTGCGGTGTGATTCCGTCGGTGTGCTGCTCTTATGCTGCCTCGTTGGAGATGTGCCTCCTCCTCATCCTCCTCCTCCTCCTCCTCCTCTCTCCTATTAGGCACCCACGTGGAGTCAGTGACCTCATCATCCCCTCCCTCCTCATCACTGGAGCCAATCTGGCAGTATGCTGCAGCTGCTGGAACATGACTGCCAGATTGGTGTCCTTCTTGAGCATCCCCTCTCTCTGCTCTCACTCTACTGCCTTCCTCTAGCTGGGTATCATCGTCAGAGCCTTCGAAACGCTGGGCATCCTCCTGGAGCATGTACCCAACACTGTGCTCAAACAGTTCGGGGGACTCCTCAGGAGGACATGGTTGGTCTAGGGAAGGAGTGACTGATGATGACATTGATACCAGGGAAGAGGACGCTTTGGCAGCTGCTTTGCCAGTACCCTGAGCCTGAGTGAGAGAGGATGAGGAGGATGAGGAGGGCTTGGTCATCCACTCTACCAAGTCTTCGGCATGATGCGGCTCAACACGTCCAGCTGCCGAAAAGAAGGACAAGCGTGTCCCATGGCCACGTGCTGATGGTGATGCACCGCGTCCACGACCAGCACTGTTGTCTCTAGACACAGAGCCTGCTTGCCCTCTTTTATTGCCTCCTGACTGTCTGCCTCTCCTTGTTTGCCTTCCAGACATTCTAATGGCCTGCAGGGAAATGGGAAAACCAGCAATAAGGCTTGGCTTCAGGAGTATATTTTGCAGGAATCACACTACGCCTGCTGTAGGTGCTGCAAATGCCTGTTGGTGTAACACACGAGGAAAAAGCAGCAATACAGGCTAACTTCAGGTGTAATATGATCAGGAGGCACACTCCGCCCGCTGTAAGTGCCGCAAATGCCTGTTGGTGTAACACACCAGGAAAAAGCAGCAATACAGGCTAACTTCAGGTGTAATATGATCAGGAGGCACACTCCGCCCGCTGTAAGTGCCGCAAATGCCCGTTGGTGTAACACACCAGGAAAAAGCAGCAATACAGGCTAACTTCAGGTGTAATATGATCAGGAGGCACACTCCGCCCGCTGTAAGTGCCGCAAATGCCTGTTGCTGTAACACACCAGGAAAAAGCAGCAATACAGGCTAACTTCAGGTGTAATATGATCAGGAGGCACACTCCACCCGCTGTAAGTGCCGCAAATGCCTGTTGGTGTAACACACCAGGAAAAAGCAGCAATACAGGCTAACTTCAGGTGTAATATGATCAGGAGGCACACTCCGCCCGCTGTAAGTGCCGCAAATGCCTGTTGGTGTAACACACCAGGAAAAAGCAGCAATGCAGGCTAACTTCAGGTGTAATATGATCAGGAGGCACACTCCGCCCGCTGCAAGTGCCGCAAATGCCTGTTGGTGTAACACACCAGGAAAAAGCAGCAATACAGGCTAACATCAGGTGTAATATGATCAGGAGGCACACTCCGCCCGCTGTAAGTGCCGCAAATGCCTGTTGGTGTAACACACCAGGAAAAAGCAGCAATACAGGCTAACTTCAGGTGTAATATGATCAGGAGGTACACTCCGCCTGCTGTAAGTGCCGCAAATGCCTGTTGGTGTAACACACCAGGAAAAAGCAGCAATACAGGCTAACTTCAGGTGTAATATGATCAGGAGGCACACTCCGCCCGCTGTAAGTGCTGCAAATGCCTGTTGGTGTAACACACCAGGAAAAAGCAGCAATACAGGCTAACTTCAGGTGTAATATGATCAGGAGGCACACTCCGCCCGCTGCAAGTGCCGCAAATGCCTGTTGGTGTAACACACCAGGAAAAAGCAGCAATACAGGCTAACGTCAGGTGTAATATGATCAGGAGGCACACTCCGCCCGCTGTAAGTGCCGCAAATGCCTGTTGGTGTAACACACCAGGAAAAAGCAGCAATACAGGCTAACTTCAGGTGTAATATGATCAGGAGGTACACTCCGCCTGCTGTAAGTGCCGAAAATGCCTGTTGGTGTAACACACCAGGAAAAAGCAGCAATACAGGCTAACTTCAGGTGTAATATGATCAGGAGGTACACTCCGCCTGCTGTAAGTGCCGCAAATGCCTGTTGGTGTAACACACCAGGAAAAAGCAGCAATACAGGCTAACTTCAGGTGTAATATGATCAGGAGGCACACTCCGCCCGCTGTAAGTGCCGCAAATGCCTGTTGGTGTAACACACCAGGAAAAAGCAGCAATACAGGCTAACTTCAGGTGTAATATGATCAGGAGGCACACTCCGCCCGCTGTAAGTGCTGCAAATGCCTGTTGGAATAACACACCAGGAAAAAGCAGCAATACGGGCTAACTTCAGGTGTATAATGTGCAGGAGGTTTAGCAACAATGACACTGACACTGTCCCCTGCCTATCCTTCTCTCTCCCTGCACACAAGGTTTATCAAAGTATATGACACTGACACTCTCCCTGTCTATCCTTCTCTCTCCCTGCACACAAGGTTTAGCAAAGAATATGACACTGACACTGTCCCCTGCCTATCCTTCTCTCTCCCTGCACACAAGGTTTATCAAAGTATGACACTGACACTCTCCCTGCCTATCCTTCTCTCTCCCTGCACACAAGGTTTAGCAAAGAATGTGACACTGACACTGTCCCCTGCCTATCCTTCTCTCTCCCTGCACACAAGGTTTAGCAAAGAATATGACACTCAAGCCTCGTACACACGACCGAGTTTCTCGTCGTTAAAAACACATCGTTTTTTTCGACGAGATTCTTGTTAACCTTGACGAGTTTCTCGTCAAGCTTTCTATGCGTACACACTGACATTTCCCAATTTCCTCGTTGTTCTCCGCGCTCACGTCCAGCACGTACGACGGCACTATAAAGGGGAAGATCGATTTTCTTGGCGCCACCCCTTGGGCTGCTTTTGCTGATCTCGTGTTACCGCGTGTGAAGTAAAAGTTTGGGAAGAGACGATTCACGCTTTTCAGTCTTCGTGCTTTTCAGTTCGTTTTCTGAGGTTCAGTTTGTGCTTGTGGGTTCGTATCTTGACTTTCAGGGCGTCTAGACAGGTCATATCTGTTTTACAGTGCGTTCTTGCCCGTTCGTTTCTGATTTTCAGTTCGTTATTCATAGGCCTTGCTGTTCTAAAGTGCGTTCTGTTCTGTACGTTCTGATAAGACGACCGTTTCCTAGCCATGTCGCCTGGACGTTCTCGTCGTCGAGTTCGTGCTGTGCGTGCGCTTGGTGTTGGTCTGCTTGTTTTGGACCAAGACCAGTCCATGAATGGTGTGAGGAGGAGTTCATGGACCAAGAATTGGTTGCTCCAGCGGGACCAATTCTGCCACATGCCTCTGCTGCGGGAGATAGTCGAGAATAATCCTGAGGACTACAGGAATTTTCTGCGTATGTCTGACCCCGTTTTTCAGGAACTGTTGGCCCCCAGTTGTCCCCTCCAATGCAGCCATTTTGTCCCCTCCAATGCAGCCATTTTGTCCCCTCCAATGCAGCCATTTTGTCGCCTCCAATGCAGCCATTTTGTTCCCTCCAATGCAGCCATTTTGTCCCCTCCAATGCAGCCATTTTGTTCCCTCCAATGCAGCCATTTTGTCCCCAGCCCTGCACATACCTTCTTGTGGTCAGCGCCATCCTTCTTCTGTCATTGATGTCTTCTCCTTCCCTTGATGTTGCATCAGCCAATCATGTTACCATTAAACAGACTTGGTGAACATGATTGGCAGAGCAGCCTGTCAGTGTTTACCCAAGGAATGCTCCCCCCCTGCGTCCCCTATTTAACTTTTATGAAGCCAATTACATCCCTCAGGCTGTAATGTGCAAGCCTATTTGCCTCCCTGTTTCTGATATGAAATTTTCACCCCATAAATGCCGCAGTTATTCATATGTTGGTCGCTTAACAGGGGGCCATACGCCTGAATAGTGGGCGGCATTGACAATACATAGGTTAATGCAAGGCAAGAACCTATGTATTGTTCTGAGTGACGGGCACAGGAGAGAGGGGGCAGTGTTCCAGCGCCCACTCTGGACGCACCGCCACTGCACTGCTATCCTGTGGCCAAACACATCTACCCCCCCAAAATCATGTATTAATGGACCATCAGAGGGGGTGATGAATATGAAACATGAACCTTCCATTATACTTATTGAAAACACCTTAATAAATGTAGAATTTGATTGATGTTGGCCTCTAATGTTTTTTATTATAATCTCCTTGTAATGTAATATTTTTAATTTCTAATATTCTTTCATCTTGTTTGACTCTCCAGCTTCCTTCCACGCCACAGGAATGGCAGACTGTGGCATCAGAGTTTGCCACGCGGTGGGACTTCCCCAACTGCGGTGGTGCCATAGACGGGAAGCACGTCCGCATCGTGCCGCCACCCCGTTCTGGGTCCTACTACTTCAATTACAAGGGGTTTCATAGCATTGTGCTGATGGCGGTGGTGTCAGCACGGTATGAATTCCTCTATGTTGATGTAGGGAAGAATGGCCGGATGTCCGATGGGGGATCCTTCATCCAGACGGAGTTTGCCCTCCGTCTCCAGAGTGACGACCTTGCATTGCCACCGGATGCAGGGAATATTGAAGGACTCCCCTTTGTTTTCTTGGCTGATGAAGCCTTTGGACTCGGACCGCATCTTATGAGGCCATTTCCTCGGAGGACCCTGACCCCAGAGAAGAGGGTGTTCAATTACCGGCTGGCCAGGGGCCGAAGAGTCGTTGAAAATGCCATTGGCATAATGGCCAGCCGGTTCCGCATTTTTATGACTTCCATCCACTTGGCGGACTACAAAATAAACTATGTAGTTTTATGCTGCTGTGTGCTACACAATTTTCTCAGCAGAAAATCAAATTCATATATGGCCTCAGTATTGCCTGAGGCTGGACTTTCACCTGCTAATCCCCTGCCGGGCCTGGAATCTGCCCGTCCTGGCTTGCCCCCCCAAAATGCCCGTGAGGTTCGGGACAAATATATGGAATATTTCACGGGTAGGGGGGCAATTCCTATGCCAGGCTATGGCTAAAGATTCCTGGAGAATGATTAAAATAAAATTCTGATTTCTAATTTTAACTTAGGCTTGTTTCCTGTCTCCTAGTTTGTCTTAGTGCATTTGTAGTGCCAAGTGTATTTTCCTTTAGTAAATAACAACCATTTCACTATGTAACCTTAAAAAAAACACAAATCAGGTTAGAGCGTATTGAAAAAAGAAGCTACACGTTGTTTCTGTTCAAACATTTTACTCTGTGCACATTCACACACGTTTCCTTTTTTTTTTTTTTTTTCCTGGCCACAAACCGCCAATTCTTTTCTTAGGAAAATACAAAAACAGTTGCATTCCAAAAATTACAACATTGGATACCTCTGAGCAATCTGACACATTCACTTACACAAACTATGTCTCTATGTGCCCGTCCTAATATGGGGTCTTGCCACCCCTTGCCCAGCCAAAAATTGAATATGCACACATTTTGTATTATTTTCCACTAGGGATTTGAGACTCCTGATCCCTATTGTCAACATGTGCTATCTGCCATCAGGGGTGATCAATGGACGTGTTTTGGGGGTGCAACCCCTTCCTCAGTTCACCTACTTTAGATACGAGGAAGGGGTTGCACCCCCAAAAGACGTACATGGATATCCCCTGATGGCAGATAGCACATGTTGACACACTGTGTGCATATTCAATTTTTGGCTGGTTGCATTGTCAAAAACAGTATAAAAGGTTGATGAACAGTCATTCCTGAAAAAAATGGGGGTTTGGTTGACTTATTCGATTCTCCCCAAAACATCTAGAATGTCTTTAAATGTTTGATCCATCACATGAATTATTTGTTTTATTCTGTCCAGTTCCGTGCTACATTCCATCACTTGCTGTATTATTCGGAGGGCACTGTCAGCAGAGAAACGTGTACTATCCTTCACCACAACATTTACATCCCCTAAAAACAAAATAAAAAGGTATTATAACTCTGCAGGCCTACATCTCTTACCTGAAGCTGTGGTGACAGATACTGACCTGTTGTGGTGACCAGTTCCACAACGTCATCCACCTCTCCTTCCTGCACTTCTCCTTCCTCCACCTCAACTTCCTCAACATCCTTCGGTTGTGGGTCTTTGGGAGTTTGGGGTTGTTGTGAAGCTGTGGGGTTCCTGTGCTCCCTGGAGTGTTCTCCTCCCAGTCTTCTCTCCCTTTTGAGAGTCAAACAAAAGGTCTATTTATCACACTGAAATTCTCTATGAAAAATAAAAACAGGCTAAATTGCTTGGAAGTGGGGTACAAGTGTGTGTTTGGGCAGAAGTTAAAGATGACTGCATTATTTCTGACCAATAATATGTTTAGTATTCACCTTTGGCTGTCAGTTTTTAGACAGGGAGGCACCACAAAAAATCACTAATGCACCTGTGTGGGACACCCAAAAAAGGCAGTTTTAGTGGCCCACACTATAGTGCTCCAAAGTACAGATGTGGTACCAGCTGCTGAGTGTCCTCTCCTTTACACTGACTAAAGTTTGCATTTCATTCTCTTTACAAACACATCATCTAGCCTAAAAATTTTGAACACAAATGTTAAAAAAACACGCAGATGTCTAATTACTTTTGTGGCTATAAAATAAGCCAAAACAGCGGATAGTGGCCGAACGAAGTGTCTGTAACGTAACGAACGATTACTGTGCCAAACCAAGTTCAAATTATTAAATTATGGAAGGGAGTCCAATATGATAAAATCACAAAAAGGAGCAACATGTAAGTTGAGAAAAACATTAATAGCCGAAAAGTGTACATTTTACTTACTTTTTGAGAGCATTCTCTTAATGCTCCTTAACTGCTCTGGCTCCCTCAGTTTGAGGTCTGACCACCTCTTTCTGAGCTGCTCATTTGAGCGTTTCACCCCGAAATTCGTCTTCAGACTCTTCACGACTTTATTGAGGATTTTGGCCTTCCTTCTATTTGGTTTGCTATACGGCCCATGCTTTGCGTCATAATCAGACTTGAGCAAGATGTCCACCATCTCCGCCATCTCCGCAAAAGACATATTCGATGCCTTGAATCTCCTCCTTGATCGTGATGTTTCCTCGGTCTCCGGGCTTGTCTCCTCCTCGTTAGTTGCGGAATTATCAGACACCTGCTGTAACTCCGCCATATCTGTCTGCGCGCCGAAAGAGAAGGGGCGGGGAAAAGATGTTAGTTAGAACGTCTTGGGGGGGCGACGTGTGCGGAGCGACGTGTTCGTAGTTTGACGCATGCGTGGTTTATATATAGCAAACACACATGTGACTATACTACGTTCGGTGTGCGGAGTTCAAGTTACGGACGTGCGAACGAAGGTATGTGATTTTGTGACTTGGACAAATAGTTGGCCTATACTGTCTTGAGAATGTTGTAGAATATATATGGTGACTACGATGTTAAGGAGGTTAGACTGTGTGCCTCACATTAGTTATATATTATTTATTTTACTTGCAGACCCAAAATGAATGTGTTTATAAGTGACAAGGAATTCCTTGCGGAATTTATAGACCGGGTAAGGGAGCTGCCCGCTCTGTGGAAGACGAAAAACCTCATCCACAAAAAAAGAGGGGTGAGAAAAGCAGCGCTGGAGACCCTGCTCCCATTTGTGCATACCAAGGTGCCCACAGCCACAGCAAAACAGGTGGACACTAAAATTGGGAGCTTGAGAGGCACCTACAGGACTGAACGCTCGAAGGTCCTGGCTTCTCAGAGGTCAGGAGCAGCAGCAGATGATGTTTATGTCCCGAATTTGTGGTACTACAGCAGGATGTCCTTTCTGGATGACCACATTGAGGCAAGGCCATCACTCTCCACTCTTCCCCCCAGACTTCCCTGCAGCCAACCTGAGCCTTCTCTGGAGCAAGAGGAGGCAGCCATCCTGGATGATCCTGATTTGGCCATCTGGAGCCAGGTATAGTATTAAATGAAAATGTATTGGGATAAAATTAATGTTTTCCAAATATGTCAAGATGACAAACATAAACTATTTAGAGTTCCACAAGTGAAATCAAGATCTCTAGACATTAGTCTGCACTTAATTGGGTGCTAAATAGTCAATCTGATGTAGTTGTAAATTTTAGAAACTGATTTCAGGATTTACATTCTAATTGGTTCAATCATGATTATAAATTTGGAGGCAAAGATTAAAGCAACATATTAAACTATGTCCCTTTTTCATACACAGGATGAAATCAGCCAGGAGGAGGGTCTGGAAACTGTCAGGCAGGAGGAGGAAGGGCCCAGTGGCAGCCAGGAGGTGGCAGGGCCCAGTGGAAGGCAGGAGGTGGCAGGGCCCAGTGGCAGCCAGGAGGTGGCAGGGCCCAGTGGCAGGCAGGAGGTGGCAGGGCAAAGGAGAAGCACCAGATCACAGGTGCCTCCCATCCGATTTCCCAAAAGAGGCAGGAGGGACAGGACCACCAGTGAGGCAGCAATGGCCCTTATTAAAGAGGCCCATGCCACCCTCAAAGAGCCCACATCCCCTGAAGAGGCCATTGCCGGCCTAGTGGAGGCAAAGTTCAAGGTGATGAGCATGGAGCAACGCCTCCTATGCGAGCCCCTGCTCATCACCTTGCTCAACAAGGGGGTGATGGGAAAAATTACCCCCAATACTGCAATTTGTGAGGTGGCACAACTGTCCCAACCTCAACCTCCTCCTCCACCTCCACCTTCTTCTTCTTCCCCACCCCCTTCTCCTCCACCTCCACCTTCTTCTTCTGCCCCACCCCCTTCTCCTCCACCTCCACCTTCTTCTTCTGCCCCACCCCCTTCTCCTCCACCTCCTCCTCCACCTTGTTCTTCCGCCCCACCCCCTTCTCCTCCACCTCCACCTTGTTCTTCCGCCCCACCCCCTTCTCCTCCACCTCCACCTTGTTCTTCTGCGCCACCCCCTTCTCCTCCACCTCCTCCTGACAGGAGTACCCCTCCAGTGGCCCAGCCTTCAGCCAAACGAAGAAGGAAGGCTGCAGGGAAGGCTTCAGGAAAGGTTGCAGGGAAGGTTGCCAGGAAGACAAGGAAGTGATGGCCTTGCTTCATTGTGGTCGGACAGAAGGCAGCCTGTTGTAGTACCACACACTTGGGACATATATCTCACCTGCTGCTGTTCCTGACCTCTGGGAGGCCAGCATCAGATTGTGCTCAGAAATGTTGGCCTTCTCAAGCTCCCAATTTTAGTGTCCACACAGGGTTGATGTGTGGTCTGGGGTCCCTGGGATGCACAAATGGCAGCAGGTTCTCCAGCTCTGCCTTCTCTTTATTTTATTTGAAACATGAATAAATGTTATTTTTGTTTAAGTTCATACTTGACTATGTGTATTTGTAAAAATTTAAAATTTAGCTTTGGAGTAAGCAGAGACATTTGACTGACAAAAAAAGGGACAGATAACAACCCCCCTAAAAAATAAAAGAATCTGATTTCCCAAAAAGAGGGTGTTAAATTTTACAACTATATATTAAAATATTCAATGGGAGATCACTATCAAAACATTGCGAAATTAAAATTAACATCAGTTTGAAAAATATAAAAATGTAAAATATTCATAAAAACTTGCACGATATAATACACATAAATCTTCTTAAGAGCAGCATGAAAAAGGTTTAAAAAATATAGTCATAAGGATGTTAAATAGAGGGGAGTCGGTGAAAGAATATATAGCAGCTTCGGGAATGCCGAAATTGCCGGGAGAGGAAGCAGAAGGAATGGAGGGTCCTATTACAACAGAGGAATTTCTAGAAACCCTTAAAAAACTGAAACCAGGTAAGGCTCCAGGTCCTGACGGGTACACACTGCTTTATTACAAGACATTTTCTGAGAAACTGGCACCAAAATTTTTAGCCGCTGTTAATTCAATTCGCGACGGACAAACGATACCGGGGGAGACACTGTTAGCTCATATAACGGTAATCCCCAAGGAGGGGAAGGATCCAGCCCAATGTACCAGTTATCGTCCAATCTCGTTACTAAACGTAGATCTTAAGATTCTCACGAAAATAATGGCTAATAGATTAGGGGAATTTATTCCCTCTTTAATACACCCGGACCAGGTGGGATTTACCCAGGGTAGAGAGGGGAGAGAAAACACGCAAAGGGTTCTAAGTGCTATACATCTGGCTCATCATTGTAAAAACCCATTAGTGCTCATATCCGCGGATGCAGAAAAAGCATTTGATAGGGTAGATTGGACATTCCTGAGAGCCACGTTACAACATATAGGATTAAGAAGTGGGATGATGAACTGGATTACAAGCCTGTATTCTTGTCCAAGAGCAAGGGTTAAGGTAAACGATATAATGTCTGAACCATTTGCGATTGGCAATGGAACGCGGCAGGGATGTCCACTCTCTCCTATCATATTTATTCTTATATTAGAACCCGTTTTAAGAACAATAAGGGCTAATTCAGACATTAGAGGTGTCACAATAAGAGGAGAAGAACATAAACTCGCCGCGTATGCGGATGACTTGTTGTTTTTTATGACCTCTCCAGTTATATCGTTACCGATTCTGCTGACGGAACTATGCATATATGGGGAGATATCTAATTTTAAGGTGAACTATAACAAATCAGAGGCAATGGGTGTGGAATTAGATTCCATGCTGAAACATCAGCTCTCTGAGAACTTCGCCTTCAGATGGACAGATTCCCATATATGCTATCTGGGGACCAAAATACCACATAAGTTGAATCGAGTGTTTGAACTTAATTTTGCCCCACTAATCAGACAGATTAAATTAGATTTCCAGAGATGGGATAAAGAGATCTTTAAGTGGTTCGGTAGAATAAACATCATCAAAATGAATGTAATGCCGAGACTTTTATACTTGTTCCAGACCCTACCGATAAAGCTGCCAGCAGGTTTTTTGAAAGACCTAAGATCAAGATTTACGAGATTTATTTGGGCGGGTAAATCTGCAAGAATACGGAGAGACATTTTGACTTTACCTAAAGAGAGAGGAGGGGTCGGATTTCCAGACCCGGTGGGTTATTATGAAGCATCCCATTTAACAAGAGTGGTGGATTGGTGCACACTCCGAAAGGAAAAACCATGGATACACATGGAACAAGCAACAATTGCCATACCTTTGGAGGGATTAGCATGGCTCTCGGATGCAGAGATACCACAGATGGCGAAGAGACACCCCACGGTGGGTGCCACACTTAAAGCTATTAAAAAGATATTTAGGAAAACTGAGGTGTCGACGCATCCGAGCCCCATGATTCCCATCCTAGGCACCCCAATTTTTGAGCCAGGTCTTAGAGATCGGAGATTCAAAGAACTAAGGCGGCAGGGAATTAGTAGGATCATACACTTTGCGATTGATAATCACATAATGACTAAGGAGGAGATTGAATGTGTATTCGCGGAAGATCTCGATACATTTAGGCGAATACAGTTGAACGCTTTCCTGCGGTCAACTATGCAACGGGTGCCTGAAGTACGTAGACCATCCAGGTTCGAACAGATATGTCTAAAAGGGGAACCAGTGAGACACTCACTCTCAATTATGTATGCTCTGTTGATAGAGTCAGAAGCCCCACAAGAACTGGCTTTCATACAAGCATGGGAGAGAGACTTAGGAGTTACATTTTCTGAGATGCAGAAAAAGAAAATATTTTTATTTACGCACAAAGTGTCAATGGCAACAAGATATCAAGAAGGAGGGTACAAAATCCTGACTAGGTGGTATAGAACCCCGGCAGTATTGAATCGGATATTTCCACAAGTATCGAATCAATGCTGGCGCTGTAAGGGAGCGGAGGGCACCATGCTACACATATTCTGGGATTGCCCGAGATTGAAAGAATTCTGGAATATGGTTTCTGAAACAGTTAAGGAAATTACTGAGGTGTCTCTTGGAGAAAATCCGGCAGCTTTTCTGTTACATGATATTCCGCTATCGACAGAAAAATACAAAAATTCTCTCTTAAGGCATCTGCTTACAGCGGCAAAAGCGTGTATTCCGATTCTTTGGAATAGAACGGCAGCTCCAACTAAAATACAATGGATGGGGAGAATAACAGAAATTCAGCAAATGGAGAATCTCACTATGATGTTGAGAGAGCAAGAAGAGAGGTATTGGGAGGTCTGGACTCCCTATGTTATATATAGGGAACAAAACTCTAAGTAAGATCCTGGGGGGGAGGAGAGGGGGATGGGAGAAGGGCTCCCTTTTTCTTTTTTTTTTTTCTCTTTCTTTCTCTTTTTTCTTTTTTAACCACCTCCCTACTGTGCACGAAAACCCCCTTCCTGCCCAAGCCATTTTTCAGCTTTCAGCGCTGTCACACTTTGAATGACAATTGCGCGGTCGTGCGACGTGGCTCCCAAACGAAATTTGCGTCCTTTTTTTCCCACAAATAGAGCTTTCTTTTGGTGGTATTTGATCACCTCTGCGGTTTTTATTTTTTGCGCTATAAACAAAAGAAGAGCGTCCAGTTTGGAAAAAAAAAACACTATTTTTTAATTTTTGCTATAATAAATACCCATTTTTTTTTTTTTAATAAAATTTTCCTCAGTTTAGGCCAATACGTATTCTTCTACATATTTTTGGTAAAAAAAAAAATCGCAATAAGCGCGTATTGATTGGTTTGCGCAAAAGTTATAGCGTGTACAAAATAGGGGATAGATTTATAGCATTTTTATTTTTTTATTTTTTTATTAGTAATGGCGGCGATCTGCGATTTTTTATTGTGACTGCGATATTGCGGCGGACACATCGGACACTTTTGACACATTTTTGGGACCATTCACGTTTATACAGCGATCCCTGCTATAAAAATGCATTGATTACTGTATAAATGTGATTGGCAGGGAAGGGGTTAACCACTAGGGGGCGGGAAGGGGTTAAATATGTTCCCTCAATGTGTTCTTACTGTGGGGGGAGGGGACTGACTGGGGGAGGTGACCGATGGTTGTCCCTATGTATAAGGGACACACCATCGGTCCCCTCTCCCTCACAGGACGTGGATCTCTGTGTTTACACACAGAGACCCACTTTCCTGCTCGTTTCCCGGGCAAACGCGGGTGCCCGGCGGCAATCGCGGCCGCCGGGCACGCGCACCGGGGCCTCGTGAACGCGGCGGGGGCGCGCGCGCGCCTCCTAGCTCGTTTTAAAGGGAGGACGTCATATGACGTCCTCCCAGAACGACAGTATCCTCCGCCCGCCGTCAATTGACAGTGGGCGGGGGACAAGTGGTTAAATAAAAACGGAACGGTAATAAGGGCAGGAAGTATCGCATGGTTGTACTAAAATTAGAAGGAAGCACGACTAAAAAGGAAAGAAGGTTTGGGGAGATTCCAACTATGTGATAAATGATGTGGTAATTGATAAAGTTGAAGAAGTAATAGTGGAAGCGGGAGGTGTTGATGTACAAATGTAAATTGTTATTGCTGTGAAAAAAAATAAAGAATTTATAAAAAAAAAATATATAGTCATCAGCAGCAAAAGAAGTTCTTTCGTTTTGATTAATGTAACATTCTAAAGAAGATTTCAATGCACAACATTTAAACGATGCAATAATTTCGAGCGTGACGAATGTGCTATCTCCATTACGAAGACTTGTTTTACCAGAAGATGCGCTCCCGTCTCATACTTGCTTCTGAGCATGCGCGCTTTTGAAAGACTCGTTAAAGCATACACACGAACCATTTTCTCGTCACAAAAGAGGCCGACGAGAAACACGACGAGGAAATCTGGAATCCTGACGAGAAAATAGAGAGCAGGTTCTCTATTTTCTCGTTGAGATTCACGGCAATTTTCTCGTCGTAAAACCATACACACAAACGTTTTTCTCGATAAAAAAGCTCTCGCGGCACTTTTCTTGCCGGTTTTGGACGAGAAAATCGGTCGTGTGTATGAGGCTTCACACTGTCCCCTGCCTATCCTTCTCTCTCCCTGCACACAAGGTTTATCAAAGTATATGACACTGACACTCTCCCTGCCTATCCTTCTCTCTCCCTGCACACAAGGTTTAGCAAAGAATGTGACACTGACACTGTCCCCTGCCTATCCTTCTCTCTCCCTGCACACAAGGTTTAGCAAAGAATATGACACTGACACTCTCCCTGCCTATCCTTCTCTCTCCCTACACACAAGTTTGAGGTACAAATAGCACTGACACTGTCCCTGCCTATGTAACTCTTTCCCTGCACCGGAACACACTACACAAGGCCGCCGCGCTGGCGGCCTTTTATAGTGTGGGGCGTGTGCTAAACCCCCTGAGCTATAATTGGCCACAGGCAACCTGCCTGTGGCCAATTATGGCTCTCCTAGCTGCCGGCGCTGTGATTGGCCAAGCATGCTTGGCTAATCACAGCGCCGGGATTGCACTGCGATGGCGCAGTGTATTGTGGGCCGTTCGCGTCACTCGAATTTGGCGCGAACGGCCCAAATCGTTCGATGTTCGCCGAACGGTCGAACAGCCGATGTTCCAGTCAAACTTATGTTCCACTCGAACACTGAGCTCATCCCTACTTGGGGTATAGTTTGTTGAAGAATCTTCGCTAGCAACTGTCGGTGGTGCACATAGAGAAACAAACTGTAATTCAATAGGGGTAGCAGATAATCGCTAACTTGGCAAAGCTGGAGAGACTGAACAAACTCAGTTCAGCAAACAGTCTCTCCAAAGTATAACTGTGGTCAATGATGGCCTAGGCAAAGTTAATAGGCAACAAGTGACTTAGATGTGGTTCTGAGCTGGCGCTCTCTCACCCAGACCAGACCGACTCCTGTCCGGTTCCTCCGCTACTGTGAGTGGCTTCACAGTGCCCACGATGCACCGGGTCTTCGGTCCTCCAGAAGATGGTGGCACCTCAGGTGGATCGGATGTCTCGCAGGCTCCCCAGCAGAATGGAAGGCTCTCTGGAACAAAGTGCGAGGCCCAGGCTTCAGGCCTAGCACGCGCAGCAGGTGAGTGCAGGGATCCTCTTGCAAGGAGGGCGGCGTTCCAAGAGAAAGAACAAGGCCACTCCTCTCCCTTTTAACGTCCACCCCAGCAGTCCTTGCGCGGGGAAATGCACCCTGGGTGCCTCAAAGCATGCTGGGAACTGTGGTCTTGCGGGTGAAACGATACCCCGCTACATTTAATTTTAAGTTCTGCCTTTCCTGTAAATGATCGTGGCTCCTGCTGTGTCCAATCACAGCAGGAACGAGTCGCTGGGGCATGTGCATGGGCCCCAGACCTCATGCACTAAATCACGTACAGGTTTGTGATGCAGCGGGGCCGCCCTGCTGCAGAATATATGGTGGTCTGGAAGCAGTTGAAAAATAACTAATTGCTTATTTCTGTCTGAAATATGATTTTTTCCTGCTTCTCAAATTTCCTTAAAAAAAAAAAATTTGATTCTCTGCTTCAAATCTGTATTTGAAAAAAAAACTGCAAGATTTTTTTTTACTTTCCTCAGCAAATATGTCTTTCATAACATATTTTAGCTACCCTGATCACACTCTAGCATTTCTTGTTGCACTTGTGTTGCCCAATGGAATGCACAAACAAATGTCTATGTTTAATTTGCCTTAACTTATTCATGACCGTGTTATAGCTGAATGACGGATACAGTGAGGCTGCACATTTCCGAGAGGGCGTCTATTGACGTCCACCCATGATCGCTCTTCCCGCACACCCCCTGAGGCCCCCATTGGCAGTGATCTGAGATCACAGATCAGGGTAAACAGCCAATCACAGTGGCTCTTTACCATGTGACCAGCTGTGTCCAATCAAAGCTGATCACAGTGCAAACAGAATTTTCTGGTTATCGGCAGCGTGGGAGGAGAGCAAGTGCCAATCCACACAGGAGACATCTACACTGATAATCAGGGCACTGATCATCACTGTCCTGCTTATCAGTGCAGCCCCAACTGTGCCCATTAGTGATAGTTTTGCCACTTGTCAGGATTGGAGTAGGCAAAGGAGTAACAGCATAAATATTTCCTAGGCATACCTTAGATTAAAGCATTTTAGGGGTTCTTCTTCTGTTCTTCAACTTTACAGAAAAGTATAAAAAAAAATGCTTAATCTTTTACCTGGCCAAACTTCTGGTACTAGCTCAAGCTCTAGTAGCAGATCCACTTCTGGGTGCATTTCCATCATGGGAATTTTACCCTTCACTCTCAAGCAAGCAAAATGTCCTGGAGGACACACATATTCTTCTCCAGTGAATGACTGCACTCCCGTCAGTCCTTTCTTGCTGTAGCATGCAGAACAGAGCTAAGCATTTATGAGTTAACTGAGGTCACAGCATTCTTCAGACTAAAGTAGTGTATGTCCCCACTAAGATAGCGATGCCTGTATCTCCTCTAGGCTTAGGGCATATAATTGAAATACTCTTAAAAGGTTTCTCTAGGCCCTACAACAGAGGCAGGAAATTCCAACTTGATAGAGACATTTACCCATGTACATCATAAGGAAATTTGACATTGCTCGGGGCCCCAGATTTTCAGGTCTTCCATTTTCTCGAATGACATGCTTCAAATATGTTTTATATACAGTAGATCTCTGTATACTATGATAATCTATGCACCAATATCCAGCAAGGCTCTACTACAGTATATATTCCTCCTATCGTCGACAAGAAAGGAGAAGGTAAACCTAATTTTTTCTCTCAGTCAGAAGTTCCATGATTTGTGCTTAATGTTCCATAAATGTCTGTCTTCTTACCTCAGGAATCCCATTTGGAAGTAAAAATTTTATATTTGACCTTTGATTTTCTTTGAATATGAGACTCTCTTTGAGCTGCTTTTCTACTGTCTCTGGCCCACTTAGGTGACTTTGATGCAGATACAATTAATGTTTCTCTATAGTGTTGAGCGAACCCGAACTGTAAAGTTCGGGTCCGTACCGAACTTTAGCTTTTTCCCGAACCCGAACCCGAACCCGGACTTTGTGCAAAAGTCCGGTTTCGGGTTCGGGAATCTAATTACGCAGTTAGAAATGCTTCAGGGGCCAGCCAATCACCTTTTGATTAGCTGGTGTGCCCTTAGAAGCCATCATATCCATGCCTACTAATGGCATGGCTGTGATTGGTCAGTGCAACATGTGACCCAGCTTCTATATAAGCTAGAGGCACACAGCACACACGTCACTCTGCTTCAGAATAGATAGGGAGAGGATCTAGTCTGCTGCTGCTGCTTTTAGGGAGAGATAGAAAAATACATGAGTTAGTCCTGATTCTGGAATCTGAGGGAAAAGATAGAGAGACAGTGTACTGTAGGGCCAGGTTCCTGTTTTTTGCTTTTAGGGAGAGAGATATATTATATAGGAATAGGAGTCCAGATTCAGAGATATAACTCAGCGATCTGCATAGGTTTACCTGTTTGTGTTGCATTGCAGTCTTTTTACACTGCTATGAGCCCAGTGTCAGAGAAAATCTACCTTTTATCTGCAAGCTCAGTGCACCAGCACTGCATATATTACGTTGAGAGATACACCGTTTCCATACTGTGGGTGTATTCTGCTCTTGGAAAAAGATCCATTTAGGACAACAAAAAAATAAGGCACTTTATTGTGCTCTTTTCCAAAAGACCCATTGGGCAAAAAAAAAAAAAAATTTCCATTTTATTTTGCTCTTGCAAAAAAAGACCCGTTTAGGGCAAAAAAAAAAAAAAAAAAAATTTGCACTTTAATGTACGCTTGCAAAAAGAGCCATTTAGGGCCACAAAAAATATTTTGCAGTGTGTTATACATATGTGGAGGTGTGTGAAATAAACAATTTCTAAATAGTTTTCTTCTACTGTGCTATACTAAAAAAACAACATTTTTTTTGAATAGCATTTTCTGCAGTTCTGTAGCTGTGCGATTCAGCGGTTACGTACTGTGGGTGTATTGTGGTCTTCCAAAAAACGCCATTTAGGGCCACAAAAAATATTTTGCAGTGTGTTATACATATGTGGAGGTGTGTGAAATAAACAATTTCTAAATAGTTTTCTTCTACTGTGCTATACTAAAAAAACAACATTTTTTTTGAATAGCATTTTCTGCAGTTCTGTAGCTGTGCGATTCAGCGGTTACGTACTGTGGGTGTATTGTGGTCTTCCAAAAAACGCCATTTAGGGCCACAAAAAATATTTTGCATTGTGTTATACATATGTGGAGGTGTGTGAAATAAACAATTTCTAAATAGTTTTCTTCTACTGTGCTATACTAAAAAAAACAACATTTTTTTTGAATAGCATTTTCTGCAGTTCTGTAGCTGTGCGATTCAGCGGTTACGTACTGTGGGTGTATTGTGGTCTTCCAAAAAACGCCATTTAGGGCCACAAAAAATATTTTGCAGTGTGTTATACATATGTGGAGGTGTGTGAAATAAACAATTTCTAAATAGTTTTCTTCTACTGTGCTATACTAAAAAAACAACATTTTTTTTGAATAGCATTTTCTGCAGTTCTGTAGCTGTGCGATTCAGCGGTTACGTACTGTGGGTGTATTGTGGTCTTCCAAAAAACGCCATTTAGGGCCACAAAAAATATTTTGCAGTGTGTTATACATATGTGGAGGTGTGTGAAATAAACTATTTCTAAATAGTTTTCTTCTACTGTACTATACTAAAAAAAAAACATTTTTTTGAATAGCATTTTCTGCAGTTCTGTAGCTGTGCGATTCAGCGGTTACGTACTGTGGGTGTATTGTGGTCTTCCAAAAAACGCCATTTAGGGCCACAAAAAATATTTTGCAGTGTGTTATACATATGTGGAGGTGTGTGAAATAAACAATTTCTAAATAGTTTTCTTCTACTGTGCTATTCTAAAAAAACAACATTTTTTTTGAATAGCATTTTCTGCAGTTCTGTAGCTGTGCGATTCAGCGGTTACGTACTGTGGGTGTATTGTGGTCTTCAAAAAAACGCCATTTAGGGCCACAAAAAATATTTTGCAGTGTGTTATACATATGTGGAGGTGTGTGAAATAAACAATTTCTAAATAGTTTTCTTCTACTGTGCTATACTAAAAAAACAACATTTTTTTTGAATAGCATTTTCTGCAGTTCTGTAGCTGTGCGATTCAGCGGTTACGTACTGTGGGTGTATTGTGGTCTTCCAAAAAATGCCATTTAGGGCCACAAAAATATTTTGCAGTGTGTTATACATATGTGGAGGTGTGTGAAATAAACAATTTCTAAATAGTTTTCTTCTACTGTGCTATACTAAAAAAACAACATTTTTTTTGAATAGCATTTTCTGCAGTTCTGTAGCTGTGCGATTCAGCGGTTACGTACTGTGGGTGTATTGTGGTCTTCCAAAAAACGCCATTTAGGGCCACAAAAAATATTTTGCAGTGTGTTATACATATGTGGAGGTGTGTGAAATAAACAATTTCTAAATAGTTTTCTTCTACTGTGCTATACTAAAAAAACAACATTTTTTTTGAATAGCATTTTCTGCAGTTCTGTAGCTGTGCGATTCAGCGGTTACGTACTGTGGGTGTATTGTGGTCTTCCAAAAAACGCCATTTAGGGCCACAAAAAATATTTTGCAGTGTGTTATACATATGTGGAGGTGTGTGAAATAAACAATTTCTAAATAGTTTTCTTCTACTGTGCTATACTAAAAAAACAACATTTTTTTTGAATAGCATTTTCTGCAGTTCTGTAGCTGTGCGATTCAGCGGTTACGTACTGTGGGTGTATTGTGGTCTTCCAAAAAACGCCATTTAGGGCCACAAAAAATATTTTGCAGTGTGTTATACATATGTGGAGGTGTGTGAAATAAACTATTTCTAAATAGTTTTCTTCTACTGTACTATACTAAAAAAAAACCATTTTTTTGAATAGCATTTTCTGCAGTTCTGTAGCTGTGCGATTCAGCGGTTACGTACTGTGGGTGTATTGTGGTCTTCCAAAAAACGCCATTTAGGGCCACAAAAAATATTTTGCAGTGTGTTATACATATGTGGAGGTGTGTGAAATAAACAATTTCTAAATAGTTTTCTTCTACTGTGCTATACTAAAAAAAAAACATTTTTTTTGAATAGCATTTTCTGCAGTTCTGTAGCTGTGCGATTCAGCGGTTACGTACTGTGGGTGTATTGTGGTCTTCAAAAAAACGCCATTTAGGGCCACAAAAAATATTTTGCAGTGTGTTATACATATGTGGAGGTGTGTGAAATAAACAATTTCTAAATAGTTTTCTTCTACTGTGCTATACTAAAAAAACAACATTTTTTTTGAATAGCATTTTCTGCAGTTCTGTAGCTGTGCGATTCAGCGGTTACGTACTGTGGGTGTATTGTGGTCTTCCAAAAAATGCCATTTAGGGCCACAAAAATATTTTGCAGTGTGTTATACATATGTGGAGGTGTGTGAAATAAACAATTTCTAAATAGTTTTCTTCTACTGTGCTATACTAAAAAAACAACATTTTTTTTGAATAGCATTTTCTGCAGTTCTGTAGCTGTGCGATTCAGCGGTTACGTACTGTGGGTGTATTGTGGTCTTCCAAAAAACGCCATTTAGGGCCACAAAAAATATTTTGCAGTGTGTTATACATATGTGGAGGTGTGTGAAATAAACAATTTCTAAATAGTTTTCTTCTACTGTGCTATACTAAAAAAACAACATTTTTTTTTGAATAGCATTTTCTGCAGTTCTGTAGCTGTGCGATTCAGCGGTTACGTACTGTGGGTGTATTGTGGTCTTCCAAAAAACGCAATTTAGGGCCACAAAAAATATTTTGCAGTGTGTTATACATATGTGGAGGTGTGTGAAATAAACAATTTCTAAATAGTTTTCTTCCACTGTGCTATACTAAAAAAACAACATTTTTTTTGAATAGCATTTTCTGCAGTTCTGTAGCTGTGCGATTCAGCGGTTACGTACTGTGGGTGTATTGTGGTCTTCCAAAAAACGCCATTTAGGGCCACAAAAAATATTTTGCAGTGTGTTATACATATGTGGAGGTGTGTGAAATAAACAATTTCTAAATAGTTTTCTTCTACTGTGCTATACTAAAAAAACACAATTTTTTTGAATAGCATTTTCTGCAGTTCTGTAGCTGTGCGATTCAGCGGTTACGTACTGTGGGTGTATTGTGGTTTTCCAAAAAACGCCATTTAGGGCCACAAAAAATATTTTGCAGTGTGTTATACATATGTGGAGGTGTGTGAAATAAACAATTTCTAAATAGTTTTCTTCTACTGTGCTATACTAAAAAAACAACATTTTTTTTGAATAGCATTTTCTGCAGTTCTGTAGCTGTGCGATTCAGCGGTTACGTACTGTGGGTGTATTGTGGTCTTCCAAAAAACGCCATTTAGGGCCACAAAAAATATTTTGCAGTGTGTTATACATATGTGGAGGTGTGTGAAATAAACAATTTCTAAATAGTTTTCTTCTACTGTGCTATACTAAAAAAACAACATTTTTTTTGAATAGCATTTTCTGCAGTTCTGTAGCTGTGCGATTCAGCGGTTACGTACTGTGGGTGTATTGTGGTCTTCCAAAAAACGCCATTTAGGGCCACAAAAAATATTTTGCAGTGTGTTATACATATGTGGAGGTGTGTGAAATAAACTATTTCTAAATAGTTTTCTTCTACTGTACTATACTAAAAAAAAAACATTTTTTTGAATAGCATTTTCTGCAGTTCTGTAGCTGTGCGATTCAGCGGTTACGTACTGTGGGTGTATTGTGGTCTTCCAAAAAACGCCATTTAGGGCCACAAAAAATATTTTGCAGTGTGTTATACATATGTGGAGGTGTGTGAAATAAACAATTTCTAAATAGTTTTCTTCTACTGTGCTATACTAAAAAAAAAACATTTTTTTTGAATAGCATTTTCTGCAGTTCTGTAGCTGTGCGATTCAGCGGTTACGTACTGTGGGTGTATTGTGGTCTTCAAAAAAACGCCATTTAGGGCCACAAAAAATATTTTGCAGTGTGTTATACATATGTGGAGGTGTGTGAAATAAACAATTTCTAAATAGTTTTCTTCTACTGTGCTATACTAAAAAAACAACATTTTTTTTGAATAGCATTTTCTGCAGTTCTGTAGCTGTGCGATTCAGCGGTTACGTACTGTGGGTGTATTGTGGTCTTCCAAAAAATGCCATTTAGGGCCACAAAAATATTTTGCAGTGTGTTATACATATGTGGAGGTGTGTGAAATAAACAATTTCTAAATAGTTTTCTTCTACTGTGCTATACTAAAAAAACAACATTTTTTTTGAATAGCATTTTCTGCAGTTCTGTAGCTGTGCGATTCAGCGGTTACGTACTGTGGGTGTATTGTGGTCTTCCAAAAAACGCCATTTAGGGCCACAAAAAATATTTTGCAGTGTGTTATACATATGTGGAGGTGTGTGAAATAAACAATTTCTAAATAGTTTTCTTCTACTGTGCTATACTAAAAAAACAACATTTTTTTTTGAATAGCATTTTCTGCAGTTCTGTAGCTGTGCGATTCAGCGGTTACGTACTGTGGGTGTATTGTGGTCTTCCAAAAAACGCAATTTAGGGCCACAAAAAATATTTTGCAGTGTGTTATACATATGTGGAGGTGTGTGAAATAAACAATTTCTAAATAGTTTTCTTCCACTGTGCTATACTAAAAAAACAACATTTTTTTTGAATAGCATTTTCTGCAGTTCTGTAGCTGTGCGATTCAGCGGTTACGTACTGTGGGTGTATTGTGGTCTTCCAAAAAACGCCATTTAGGGCCACAAAAAATATTTTGCAGTGTGTTATACATATGTGGAGGTGTGTGAAATAAACAATTTCTAAATAGTTTTCTTCTACTGTGCTATACTAAAAAAACACAATTTTTTTGAATAGCATTTTCTGCAGTTCTGTAGCTGTGCGATTCAGCGGTTACGTACTGTGGGTGTATTGTGGTTTTCCAAAAAACGCCATTTAGGGCCACAAAAAATATTTTGCAGTGTGTTATACATATGTGGAGGTGTGTGAAATAAACAATTTCTAAATAGTTTTCTTCTACTGTGCTATACTAAAAAAACAACATTTTTTTTGAATAGCATTTTCTGCAGTTCTGTAGCTGTGCGATTCAGCGGTTACGTACTGTGGGTGTATTGTGGTCTTCCAAAAAACGCCATTTAGGGCCACAAAAAATATTTTGCAGTGTGTTATACATATGTGGAGGTGTGTGAAATAAACAATTTCTAAATAGTTTTCTTCTACTGTGCTATACTAAAAAAACACAATTTTTTTGAATAGCATTTTCTGCAGTTCTGTAGCTGTGCGATTCAGCGGTTACGTACTGTGGGTGTATTGTGGTTTTCCAAAAAACGCCATTTAGGGCCACAAAAAATATTTTGCAGTGTGTTATACATATGTGGAGGTGTGTGAAATAAACAATTTCTAAATAGTTTTCTTCTACTGTGCTATACTAAAAAAACAACATTTTTTTTGAATAGCATTTTCTGCAGTTCTGTAGCTGTGCGATTCAGCGGTTACGTACTGTGGGTGTATTGTGGTCTTCCAAAAAACGCCATTTAGGGCCACAAAAAATATTTTGCAGTGTGTTATACATATGTGGAGGTGTGTGAAATAAACAATTTCTAAATAGTTTTCTTCTACTGTGCTATACTAAAAAAACAACATTTTTTTTGAATAGCATTTTCTGCAGTTCTGTAGCTGTGCGATTCAGCGGTTACGTACTGTGGGTGTATTGTGGTCTTCAAAAAAACGCCATTTAGGGCCACAAAAAATATTTTGCAGTGTGTTATACATATGTGGAGGTGTGTGAAATAAACAATTTCTAAATAGTTTTCTTCTACTGTGCTATACTAAAAAAACAACATTTTTTTTGAATAGCATTTTCTGCAGTTCTGTAGCTGTGCGATTCAGCGGTTACGTACTGTGGGTGTATTGTGGTCTTCCAAAAAATGCCATTTAGGGCCACAAAAATATTTTGCAGTGTGTTATACATATGTGGAGGTGTGTGAAATAAACAATTTCTAAATAGTTTTCTTCTACTGTGCTATACTAAAAAAACAACATTTTTTTTGAATAGCATTTTCTGCAGTTCTGTAGCTGTGCGATTCAGCGGTTACGTACTGTGGGTGTATTGTGGTCTTCCAAAAAACGCCATTTAGGGCCACAAAAAATATTTTGCAGTGTGTTATACATATGTGGAGGTGTGTGAAATAAACAATTTCTAAATAGTTTTCTTCTACTGTGCTATACTAAAAAAACAACATTTTTTTTGAATAGCATTTTCTGCAGTTCTGTAGCTGTGCGATTCAGCGGTTACGTACTGTGGGTGTATTGTGGTCTTCCAAAAAACGCAATTTAGGGCCACAAAAAATATTTTGCAGTGTGTTATACATATGTGGAGGTGTGTGAAATAAACAATTTCTAAATAGTTTTCTTCCACTGTGCTATACTAAAAAAACAACATTTTTTTTGAATAGCATTTTCTGCAGTTCTGTAGCTGTGCGATTCAGCGGTTACGTACTGTGGGTGTATTGTGGTCTTCCAAAAAACGCCATTTAGGGCCACAAAAAATATTTTGCAGTGTGTTATACATATGTGGAGGTGTGTGAAATAAACAATTTCTAAATAGTTTTCTTCTACTGTGCTATACTAAAAAAACACAATTTTTTTGAATAGCATTTTCTGCAGTTCTGTAGCTGTGCGATTCAGCGGTTACGTACTGTGGGTGTATTGTGGTTTTCCAAAAAACGCCATTTAGGGCCACAAAAAATATTTTGCAGTGTGTTATACATATGTGGAGGTGTGTGAAATAAACAATTTCTAAATAGTTTTCTTCTACTGTGCTATACTAAAAAAACAACATTTTTTTTGAATAGCATTTTCTGCAGTTCTGTAGCTGTGCGATTCAGCGGTTACGTACTGTGGGTGTATTGTGGTCTTCCAAAAAACGCCATTTAGGGCCACAAAAAATATTTTGCAGTGTGTTATACATATGTGGAGGTGTGTGAAATAAACAATTTCTAAATAGTTTTCTTCTACTGTGCTATACTAAAAAAACACAATTTTTTTGAATAGCATTTTCTGCAGTTCTGTAGCTGTGCGATTCAGCGGTTACGTACTGTGGGTGTATTGTGGTTTTCCAAAAAACGCCATTTAGGGCCACAAAAAATATTTTGCAGTGTGTTATACATATGTGGAGGTGTGTGAAATAAACAATTTCTAAATAGTTTTCTTCTACTGTGCTATACTAAAAAAACAACATTTTTTTTGAATAGCATTTTCTGCAGTTCTGTAGCTGTGCGATTCAGCGGTTACGTACTGTGGGTGTATTGTGGTCTTCCAAAAAACGCCATTTAGGGCCACAAAAAATATTTTGCAGTGTGTTATACATATGTGGAGGTGTGTGAAATAAACAATTTCTAAATAGTTTTCTTCCACTGTGCTATACTAAAAAAACAACATTTTTTTTTAATAGCATTTTCTGCAGTTCTGTAGCTGTGCGATTCAGCGGTTACGTACTGTGGGTGTATTGTGGTCTTCCAAAAAACGCCATTTAGGGCCACAAAAAATATTTTGCAGTGTGTTATACATATGTGGAGGTGTGTGAAATAAACAATTTCTAAATAGTTTTCTTCTACTGTGCTATACTAAAAAAACAAAATTTTTTTTGAATAGCATTTTCTGCAGTTCTGTAGCTGTGCGATTCAGCGGTTACGTACTGTGGGTGTATTGTGGTCTTCCAAAAAACGCCATTTAGGGCCACAAAAAATATTTTGCAGTGTGTTATACATATGTGGAGGTGTGTGAAATAAACAATTTCTAAATAGTTTTCTTCTACTGTGCTATACTAAAAAAACAACATTTTTTTGAATAGCATTTTCTGCAGTTCTGTAGCTGTGCGATTCAGCGGTTACGTACTGTGGGTGTATTGTGGTCTTCCAAAAAACGCCATTTAGGGCCACAAAAAATATTTTGCAGTGTGTTATACATATGTGGAGGTGTGTGAAATAAACAATTTCTAAATAGTTTTCTTCTACTGTGCTATACTAAAAAAACAACATTTTTTTGAATAGTATTTTCTGCAGTTCTGTAGCTGTGCGATTCAGCGGTTACGTACTGTGGGTGTATTGTGGTCTTCCAAAAAACACCATTTAGGGCCACAAAAAATATTTTGCAGTGTGTTATACATATGTGGAGGTGTGTGAAATAAACAATTTCTAAATAGTTTTCTTCTACTGTGCTATACTAAAAAAAACAACATTTTTTTGGAATAGCATTTTCTGCAGTTCTGTAGCTGTGCGATTCAGCGGTTACGTACTGTGGGTGTATTGTGGTCTTCCAAAAAACGCCATTTACAGTGCCTTGCGAAAGTATTCGGCCCCCTTGAACTTTTCATCCTTTTGCCACATTTCAGGCTTCAAACATAAAGATATAAAATTTTTAATTTTTGTGAAGAATCACCAACAAGTGGGACACAATTGTGAAGTGGAACGAAATCTATTGGATATTTTAAACTTTTTTAGCAAATAAAAAACTGAAAAGTGGTGTGTGCAAAATTATTCGGCCCCCTTGCGTTAATACTTTGTAGAGCCACCTTTTGCTGCTATTACAGCTGCAAGTCACTTGGGGTGTGTCTCTATCAGTTTTGCACATCGAGAGACTGAAATTCTTGCCCATTCTTCCTTGCAAAACAGCTCGAGCTTAGTGAGGTTGGATGGAGAGCGTTTGTGAACAGCAGTTTTCAGCTCTTTCCACAGATTCTCTATTGGATTCAGGTCTGGACTTTGACTTGGCCATTCTAACACCTGGATACGTTTATTTGTGAACCATTCCTTTGTAGATTTTGCTGTATGTTTGGGATCATTGTCTTGTTGGAAGATAAATCTCCGTCCCAGTCTCAGGTCTTTTGCAGACTCCAACAGGTTTTCATCCAGAATGGTCCTGTATTTGGCTGCATCCATCTTCCCCTCAATTTTAACCATCTTCCCTGTCCCTGCTGAAGAAAAGCAGACCCAAACCATGATGCTGCCACCACCATGTTTGACAGTGGGGATGGTGTGTTGAGGGTGATGAGCTGTGTTGCTTTTACGCCAAACATATCGTTTTGCATTGTGCCCAAAAAGTTCGATTTTGGTTTCATCGGACCAGAGCACCTTCTTCCACATGTTTGATGTGTCTCCCAGGTGGCTTGTGGCAAACTTTAGACGAGACTTTTTATTGATATCTTTGAGAAATGGCTTTCTTCTTGCCACTCTTCCATAAAGGCCAGATTTGTGCAGTGTACGACTGATTGTTGTCCTGTGGACAGACTCTCCCACCTCAGCTGTAGTTCTCTGCAGTTCATCCAGAGTGATCATGGGCCTCTTGGCTGCATCTCTGATCAGTCTTCTCCTTGTCTGAGCTGAAAGTTTAGAGGGACAGCCAGGTCTTGGTAGATTTGCAGTGGTCTGATACTTCTTCCATTTCAAAATGATCGCTTGCACAGTGCTCCTTGGGATGTTTAAAGCTTGGGAAATCTTTTTGTATCCAAATCCGGCTTTAAACTTCTCCACAACAGTATTACGGACCTGCCTGGTGTGTTCCTTGGTCTTCATGATGCTCTCTGCGCTTTCAACAGAACCCTGAGACTATCACAGAGCAGGTGCATTTATACAGAGACTTGATTACACACAGGTGGATTCTATTTATCACCATCAGTCATTTAGGACAACATTGGATCATTAAGAGATCCTCGCTGAACTTCTGGAGTGAGTTTGCTGCACTGAAAGTAAAGGGGCCGAATAATTTTGCACGCACCACTTTTCAGTTTTTTATTTGCTAAAAAAGTTTAAAATATCCAATAGATTTCTTTCCACTTCACAATTGTGTCCCACTTGTTGGCGATTCTTCACAAAAAATTAAAATTTTATATCTTTATGTTTGAAGCCTGAAATGTGGCAAAAGGATGAAAAGTTCAAGGGGGCCGAATACTTTCGCAAGGCACTGTAGGGCCACAAAAAATATTTTGCAGTGTGTTATACATATGTGGAGGTGTGTGAAATAAACAATTTCTAAATAGTTTTCTTCTACTGTGCTATACTAAAAAAACAACATTTTTTTGAATAGCATTTTCTGCAGTTCTGTAGCTGTGCGATTCAGCGGTTACGTACTGTGGGTGTATTGTGGTCTTCCAAAAAACGCCATTTAGGGCCACAAAAAATATTTTGCAGTGTGTTATACATATGTGGAGGTGTGTGAAATAAACAATTTCTAAATAGTTTTCTTCTACTGTGCTATACTAAAAAAACTAATTTTTTTATTGAATAGCATTTTCTGCAGTTCTGTAGCTGTGCGATTCAGCGGTTACGTACTGTGGGTGTATTGTGGTCTTCCAAAAAACGCCATTTAGGGCCACAAAAAATATTTTGCAGTGTGTTATACATATGTGGAGGTGTGTGAAATAAACAATTTCTAAATAGTTTTCTTCTACTGTGCTATACTAAAAAAACAACATTTTTTTTGAATAGCATTTTCTGCAGTTCTGTAGCTGTGCGATTCAGCGGTTACGTACTGTGGGTGTATTGTGGTCTTCCAAAAAATGCCATTTAGGGCCACAAAAAATATTTTGCAGTGTGTTATACATATGTGGAGGTGTGTGAAATAAACAATTTCTAAATAGTTTTCTTCTACTGTGCTATACTAAAAAAACAAATTTTTTTTTGAATAGCATTTTCTGCAGTTCTGTAGCTGTGCGATTCAGCGGTTACGTACTGTGGGTGTATTGTGGTCTTCCAAAAAACGCCATTTAGGGCCACAAAAAATATTTTGCAGTGTGTTATACATATGTGGAGGTGTGTGAAATAAACAATTTCTAAATAGTTTTCTTCTACTGTGCTATACTAAAAAAACACAATTTTTTTGAATAGCATTCTCTGCAGTTCTGTAGCTGTGCGATTCAGCGGTTACGTACTGTGGGTGTATTGTGGTCTTCCAAAAAACGCCATTTAGGGCCACAAAAAATATTTTGCAGTGTGTTATACATATGTGGAGGTGTGTGAAATAAACAATTTCTAAATAGTTTTCTTCTACTGTGCTATACTAAAAAAACAATTTTTTTTTTGAATAGCATTTTCTGCAGTTCTGTAGCTGTGCGATTCAGGGGTTACGTACTGTGGGTGTATTGTGGTCTTCCAAAAAACGCCATTTAGGGCCACAAAAAATATTTTGCAGTGTGTTATACATATGTGGAGGTGTGTGAAATAAACAATTTCTAAATAGTTTTCTTCTAATGTGCTATACTAAAAAAACACAATTTTTTTGAATAACATTTTCTGCAGTTCTGTAGCTGTGCGATTCAGCGGTTACGTACTGTGGGTGTATTGTGGTCTTCCAAAAAACGCCATTTAGGGCCACAAAAAATATTTTGCAGTGTGTTATACATATGTGGAGGTGTGTGAAATAAACAGTTTCTAAATAGTTTTCTTCTACTGTGCTATACTAAAAAAAACTAATTTTTTTATTGAATAGCATTCTCTGCAGTTCTGTAGCTGTGCGATTCAGCGGTTACGTACTGTGGGTGTATTGTGGTCTTCCAAAAAACGCCATTTAGGGCCACAAAAAATATTTTGCAGTGTGTTATACATATGTGGAGGTGTGTGAAATAAACAATTTCTAAATAGTTTTCTTCTACTGTGCTATACTAAAAAAACAAATTTTTTTTTGAATAGCATTTTCTGCAGTTCTGTAGCTGTGCGATTCAGGGGTTACGTACTGTGGGTGTATTGTGGTCTTCCAAAAAACGCCATTTAGGGCCACAAAAAATATTTTGCAGTGTGTTATACATATGTGGAGGTGTGTGAAATAAACAATTTCTAAATAGTTTTCTTCTACTGTGCTATACTAAAAAAACAAAATTTTTTTTTAATAGCATTTTCTACAGTTCTGTAGCTGTGTGATTCAGCGGTTACGTACTGTGGGTGTGTTCTGCTCTTCCAAAAACACCCATTTAGGGCAACATCCTAAATTTGGAAAATATGAGTAGAAGGTCAAAGGGACGTGGTGGCCCTGGTCGTGGTGCTGCTGGTGGAGCTCCTGTTGCAGGGAGAGGACGTGGTGGATCTGTGCCAGATACACGCACAAGTGAAACACCTTCCTCAGGTGCGAGTAGGCGTCCGAGCCTGCGGCGGTATTTTGTCGCGCCTAATGAGGCTGTACGAATGTTTAGGCCAGGACAAGTACAGGCGATAGTAGATTGGGTTGCTGACAGTGCCTCGGGTTCCTTCACATTGTCTCCCACCCACTCTTCTGATGAAAGATCAGAGTTGGCACCTGAAACCCATGTCCATCAGTCTTTCACCTCACCCCCTTGCAAATCAGCCAAGCAGTCTGAGCCCCAAATCATGCAGCAGTCTCTTCTGCTTTTCGATGACTCTGTTAGCAGGGTTTCCCAGGGCCATCCACCTAGCCCTGCCCCAGAAGTGGAAGAGATTGAGTGCACCGATGCCCAACCACTTATGTTTCATGATGAGTACATGGGAGGCCCATCGCAGCACGTCTCGGATGATGACGAAACACAGGTGCCAACTGCTGCTGCTTTCGCAATTGTGCAGACAGACAAGGAGGGCAGGGGTGAAGACTGGGTGGAAGATGATGTGGAGGACGATGAGGTCCTCGACCGCACATGGAATCAACGTTATGCAGGTGACCAGTGTAGTTTGGAGGAAGAGGCGGTGGTCGCACAGAGCCACCAGCACAGCAGAAGAGGGAGCAGGGTACAAAAGCGGAGCGTCCGTCCCCTAGACAGTATGTCTGCTACTGCCCAACGCAGCAAGGGACCGAGCACACCAAAGCCAGGTCCAAGGAGTTCCCTAGCGTGGCAGTTCTTCACACAATGTGCTGATGACAAGACACGAGTGGTTTGCACGCTGTGCAATCAGAGCCTGAAGCGAGGCATAAACGTTCTCAACCTGAGCACAACCTGCATGACCAGGCATCTAAGTGCAAAGCACGAGCTGCAGTGGAGTAGACACCTCAAAAACCAAGAAAGGTCTCTGGCTCCTCCTGCTTCCTCTTCTGCTGCAGTCTCGGCCTCTTCATCCACCTCTGTAGTGACAGTGGCACCTGCCACCCCGCAAACAGAGGATCTGCCAGCAACACTTCCGCCTGGGTCACCAACCATCTCCACAATGTCCCATGAAAGCGTTCAGCTCTCTATCTCCCAAACATTGGAGCGGAAGAGGAAGTACCCCCCTAGCCACCCGCGATCCCTGGCCCTGAATGCCAGCATTTCAAAACTCCTGGCCTTTGAAATGCTGTCATTCCGTCTGGTGGAGACGCAGAGTTTTAAAAGCCTGATGGCATTGGCTGTCCCACAGTACGTCGTGACCAGCCGCCACTACTTTTCCAGGCGAGCCATCCCTTCCCTGCACTACCAAGTGGGGGACAAAATCAGATGTGCACTGCGCAACGCCATCTGTGGCAAGGTCCACCTAACTACGAATGCGTGGACCAGTAAGCACGGTCAGGGACGTTATACCTCCCTAACAGCACACTGGGTAAATGCAGTGGCGGCTGGGCCTGAGGCAGATAGCAGTTTGGCGCATGTCCTTCCACCACCGAGGATTGCAGGGTGCTTCAGTTTGCCTCCTGTTGCTAACTCCTCCTACTCCGCTTCCTCATCCTCTACCGCCTCCTCATCCGGTCAGCGTAACACCTTCACCACCAACTTCAGCACAGCCAGGGGTAAACGACAGCAGGCAGTTTTAAAACTTTCCTGTTTTGGGGAAAAACCCCACACCGCGCAGGAGTTGTGGAGGGACATGGAACAACAGACCAATGAGTGGTTGCTGTCAGTGTGCCTCAAGCCCGGCCTGGTGGTGTGCGATAATGGGCGAAATCTCGTAGCAGCTCTGGGCCTAGCCGGTTTGACGCACATCCCTTGCCTGGCGCATGTGCTGAACTTGGTGGTCCAGCGGTTCCTTAAAAATTACCCCAATATGCCAGAGCTGCTGCAGAAAGTGCGGGCTGTCTGTGCGCACTTTCGGCGTTCTCACCCTGCTGCTGCTCGCCTGTCAGCGCTGCAGCGTAACTTTGGCCTTCCCGCTCACCGCCTCATATGTGACGTGCCCACAAGGTGGAACTCCACCTTGCACATGCTGGCCAGACTGTGCGAGCAGCAGCAGGTGATAGTGGAGTTTCAGCTGCAGCAATCACGCGTGAGTCGCTTTGCGGAACAGCACCACTTCACCACCAATAACTGGGCCTCCATGCGAGACCTGTGTGCCTTGTTGCGCTGTTTCGAGTACTCCACCAACATGGCCAGTGCCAATGACGCCGTTCTCAGCGTTACTATCCCAGTTCTATGCCTCCTTGAAAAAACGCTTCGGGCGATGATGGAAGAGGATGTGGCACAGGAGGATGAGGAGGAGGAGGAGGAGGAGGAAGCGGGATCATTTCAAAGGCTTTCAGGGCAGTCTTTCACAAGTGGCTACGAGGGTGGGTTCCTGCACCAACAAACGCCAGGTACACAATTGTCCGGCAGAAAGGGCACAGTTCTGGAGGATGACAAGGTGGAGGAGGAGATGGAGGAGGAGGAGGAGGAGGAGCCATGTTCACAGCAGGGTGGCACCCAGACCAGCTCATGGCCATCACTGGTGCGTGGCTGGGGGATACAGAGGACACAGATGATACACCTCCCACAGAGGACAGCTTTTCTTTGCCTCTGGGCAGCCTGGCACACATGAGCGATTACATGCTGCAGTGTTTCCGCAATGACCGCCGAGTTGCCCACATTTTAACTGGTGCTGATTACTGGGTGGCCACCCTGCTGGATCCCCGTTACAAGGACAACGTACCGTCCTTAATTTCCTCACTGGAGCGGGATCGTAAGATGCGCGAGTACAAGCGCACGCTGGTAGACGCGCTGCTGGTGGCATTCCCACCTGACAGCGGGCGTACGGTGGAAGCACAAGGCGAAGGCAGAGGAGGAGGAAGAGGTCGCCAACGCAGCGGGGGCACCGGCAGCACCTCAGAAGGCAGGGTTAGCATGGCCGAAATGTGGAAAAGCTTTGTCAGCACGCCACAACAACCAGCACCACCAGCTGAGATGGAACGTCTTAGCAGGAGGCAGCATTTCACCAACATGGTTGAGCAGTATGTGTCCACAGGCCTACACGTACTGGATGACGGGTCTGCCCCCTTTAACTTCTGGGTCTCCAAATTGGGCACATGGCCTGAGCTTGCCCTTTATGCCTTGGAGGTGCTGGCCTGCCCTGCAGCCAGTGTATTATCTGAACGTGTATTTAGCACGGCAGGGGGCGTTATCACAGACAAGCGCAGCCGCCTGTCCAGAGCCAATGTGGACAAGCTCACGTTCATTAAAATGAACCAGGCATGGATCCCACAGGACTTGTCCGTACCTTCTGCAGAATAGACATGTATACCGGGGTTGTGACAAAAACTGTCCGGCCATCGGATTGTGTCCGGCCCGTACTGCGAAGGCGCAGCGCTTGCGCAGTACAGAGGACAAGGAGATTCACAAAATCTCCGAAGATGAACGGCGCCTGCGCTGTGAGTGCAGGTTCAAGCCCCACCATACAAGTGGACATACGGTAGCACATAGTAACAGGGCCCCTCACGGGCTCGCTTCGATCGCCACGCTTCGGGCATGGCCTCACTTGGCTCGGCTTGAACCACGGATGGTGTGGCCTTCACCTGAACTCACCACGCAGGCGCCGTTCGTCTTGGGAGATTTTCGAAATCCACTTGTCCTACATACTGAGCAAGCGCAGTACAGGGTGGACACTATTTGACGGGGGACAGAATTCGGCACATCACTGGCCTTACCCAGCCATTGTTGTATTTTTGAACCAGTGTTGGCTACCTCGTCCTCCTCCACCGCCGCTTCCACCTACACAGCCACATCCACCGCCACCTCAACCTCCTACTCCATATGGACCTCGTCCTCCTAGGTCAAGATTATAATTTTTATTTTATTTTTTTGTAGCGCACAGATCCTTTCTCCCTTACCTGCCTTTATGTTGTTGGCTCCTCGCAGGAGGGAGAAAGGCACACCGCACTACCAGCCCGTACCCTCCTATATAAAGAGGTTGAGCGGTGTACTTGACGGGCCGTGTCCACAGCCGGAGTCAAAACTCCTCCAGAGGATGTTTCTCACCTCTACTGTAGGTAGAGGCAAGTCCTTTAATTCCCAGTAAAGTCAATGTCCACACCAGCTGAAATTACAACTCTTATTCTCTCATGGCAAAATAAATTGTACTCGGATAGAAAAGGTTAGAGCAAAGAAACAGGACAGCTTAAGGTGTGGAGGAGGTCCAGGCACAAACGTAGCACATTCACTTCACTGCTTAGGTTTCTCAAACAGTTTTAGGTGCACGGTCTCTGCCACAGACCTTGAGGTTGGTCTCTGCCACAGACCGGGTGTACAAGGCCCCTGCCACGGACCTGGAGAACTTTGGTCTCTGCCACAGACCAGGGTGTATAAGGCCCCTGCCACGGGCCGGGTGAATAAGGCCTCTGATACAGTCAAGATGACCTTGAGCTTCTCCTTCTACGAACCTAGCCCATATCAAGGGGAAGACATGTCTCCAGGGAGTCAACAGACCCTTCCTTCACCGTGACTCCCGCATCGGTCCATCAGAATGATCCTCCCTTCCCTGGAACAGGGTCCCCTACACGAGGTGGCACCCTAAGACTCCTCAACCCTTAGCGGACTCCAGACGAAGGCTCTGGACTTCAGGCTTTACTCCCACACCTAGGCCTCCATACCCAGGGCAGCAGGAACTCCAGGATAGTACCTCACCCCGGGCTAAAGGTACCCGAGATGGAACAGGAACACATGCACCCAGGCCGAAGGCACCTGGGCGCGGACCCCACTGAACATCAGCCCCCAGGCCAAAGGTCTGCCCCTTTTATATGCTCTCCCGGCATGCACAGCAGGTTCCCCGCCTCGCTGTACTACTGCCAAGAGGGGACACAAAAGGCACAGCACTGTATCGGCGGTTCAACCCTAGCCTACCATGGCAGCACCACCTGTAGGCCGCAGGGAACTGCACACCAATACTGTCCCCTGAGGACAAAATGGTCCATGAATCCTACAGAATTAGGGTGCTTGAGCCTATTTACCACTCAAACACTTCCCTTAAATTTAGCACCCCGCTACATTTTTATTTCAAAGTATTTTATTTTCCCACTAGTTTATCCATTAAATTGAATAATTTATTCCAGAAAGGGCGTATTCTGGGGCATTCCCACCATATGCGTGGCATTGTGCCGTTGAGTTTCTGAGGTTCTTAATGACTTCCTGTACCTCTTCTGCTGAAAAGGGGGCCTCCAGCATATTTTTTTATTTTTTTTATGTTATTTTAAGTTATTTCCCTATCCACATTTGTTTGCAGAGCACGTGCCATGCTCTTAACAACATTTTGCTGCCATTTGCAGCCCTCTAGCCCTTTCCATTACTTTTTTAGAGCCTTTTTAGTCCTTATGCCCCATACACACGATCGTTTTTCTTGCCATTTTTTTTCTTGCCGTTTTTCACGTCGTTTTTTTTCATGTTTCCTCTCAAGCCTGTCTTGCGTACACACGATCATTTAAAAAAACGATCAAGCAAAGCGCAGTGACGTACAACACGTACGACGGCACTATAAAGGGGAAGTTCCGTTCGAATGGCGCCACCCTTCATGTTAGTAAAGTTTGTTGAGCGACGATTCGCTCTTTTCAGTCTCGTGCTTTTCAGTCCGTGACTGCGTGACGAATGTGCTATCTCCATTACGAACGCTAGTTTTACCAGAACGAGCGCTCCTGTCTCATACTTGATTCTGAGCATGCGCGGTTTTTTCACGTCGTTAAAGCATACACACTATCGTTTTTCACGTCGTTAAAAAAAACGACATGAAAAACGACGTGAAAAAAGAGAGCATGTTCGAAATTTTTAATGGCCGTTTTTCACGTGGTTAAAAATGCTCTGGAGCCTACACACGATCATTTTTAATGGCCATTTTTTTTAATGGCATTTTTAACGGCATGAAAAACGATCGTGTGTATGGGGCATTAGAAGTCCGGGTCCCCATTGACTTCAATGGGGTTCGGGTTAAAGTTTGGTCCCGAACCCGAACTTTTTTCCGAAGTTCGGCCGAACCCATCGAACCCGAACATCCAGGTGTCCGCTCAACTCTATTTCTCTACCATCCTTGAAAAGAGTAGCCAAGTGGGAAAGTATAGGAATGGATATTTTAGTGTTAAGCCTCATACACACGATCAGATTGTTGGCAGGGGATTGTTTGTTGACAGACTGTTGGCCTAAAATCTGACTGTTAGTATGCTCCTTCAGACAATTGTTGTCCAACTTTGTGGCAACAAATTTTGGATGACATGCTAGTAAATTTTCTGCGGACAACAGTCTGTTGTCAGATTTTTGATGGTCAGTACACAAGTCCGTCACACAAAAGTAATAAGTACAAACACGCATGCTCGGAATCAATGCTCACCAAACACGAAATTAGCAGAAAGGGCCTAAAGGATGGTGCTCAAGAGCTGAAATTCCTCATAGTAAGTCACTACGTTAATGTTTGTTGGCGGACAATTGTGTACCGTTATTATGCAAGACAACATCCAGGCACACACCCTTAAGACAAAAATCGGACGCTTGATTGGCCAACAATCTGATCGTGTGTACCAGGCTTTAGATTTCTTAGAGCTCTTTGCAACTGGCCCTTCATTAAGGCCTTCTGATATTCTCTTGGTGACTTTTGATGTTACATTTTATTCACAGCCTTTATTAATTCTTTTTACCCGTTATCAGGGTGACATCTTCTTTTAGCAGTGTTCTCCGAAGTGCCAGTCTCAACACAGTCATACCATTTCTTTCCAGCAAGTTGCCCGCTTTTTTTTTTTTTATATCCAACAAAGTTTTATTATTAATTTGCAGAGGTACAGAGCATATAGACACCCCTCAATATAGCGGGGTAAGAAGTCATTTCAAACATGCATTTCAAAACAAATCCGAACTAGGAGCCTCAAATCAACATATCCACTCTCCCAATCGTTAAAACATCTCTCAACCTATATTGATGCCTAGCAATCTATCAGCCACCAGATCCACCGGGGCCAAGCCCGGTACATCTAGCCATTTTGCCCATAGCTTCTCGAATTTTTGAGCACTACCCCTATGCTGATAAGTCATCTTCTCCATCCTCAACACTATCCCAATATTATTAACCCATTCCTTATTCGGCGGGTCCTCCCCTTTCCAGTGTATCATGATGAGCTTCCTCGCCTGAAACAGAGTCCTATGAACGGCTTCTCTACAGTCCTCGTCCCATTCGTATTCCTCCAAAGCACCCAAGAGACAAGCTCTCGGGTCCTGTGGAAGAGACACGCCAAACACTGAATTAATGGTAGACACCACCCCCGCCCAGTACATGTGGAGTTTGGGACATCTCCACAACATATGGACTAGATCTCCGTGGTCCCTTTTGCATCGTGTACATATGGGGTCAAGCTGTGGATTCATTAAATGTAATCTGTGAGGTGTGAAATAAGTGCGTAACAATATGTACAACTGGGTAAGCCTATGGGATATATTCAGTGAACACCTACCCACAGCCTGGAAAATTTCCTCCCACTGCTCACCATCCAACTGTCCAACATCTGCCTCCCACTTCTCCCTTATCTTCAGAGGATGCTGCCTCATCACGGACTGTAACAGTATGGCATAGCATTGTGAAATAAAGCCCTTTGACGACCCAGCATCCCCAAGAAGCCTAAACGCCGGGGTTGGCGACAAGTGCCACTCCGAGGAGCGACCCTGTGCCGCCACCGCATGGAGCAATTGTAAATAATAAAAGTACATTGATTGCGGGAGACCGTAAGATTCCCTTAGGTCGCTAAAAGGGCGCAATACTCCATTACAGAATATGTGTCTAAGATGCGTAATCCCATACTGCTTCCATCTGGCCCCAGACTGCAGTTTTGCCAATTCAGTATATGTATCATTTTGCCATATAGGGCTATATTCTGTATAGCCATCTGCATTCTGAATGTATTTAACCTTGTTCCATACCTTCTGAATTAAGCTATAAGTTGGAAACTTTTTATGTGGTTTAGCGAAGGCCTGAGCCTCCAACGCCACAGGAACCGGATCTCTGCACACAGTAAACAGCAGCAGTTTATGAGCCGAGGTTTGCAAGGTGGGCGCCCCCTCTGCCTCTAATGGAAACATGCCTATAAGGTGCTGTAGCTGGGAAGCTAAGTAATACAGCCAAGGGTTTGGTAACGCCAAGCCCCCGCAGTCTTTGGGCCGCTGCAAATGTTCCAATCTGATCCTAGGGAGCTTATCCCTCCATATGAGGCTGCGAAAGATACTATTTACTGTACAAAATGTTTTGAGGGGGATAACCATAGGAGTATTATGAAGGAAATACAGTAGCTGTGGCATGAGTATCATCTTTATAAGATTCACCCTGCCAGCCACAGATAGGAGAAGAGCCTTCCAGGTTTTGACTTTATCCCTAAACCTTAGTAACAGGGGGGAGATATTAAGATGGATAAAATCCCGTGGCCTAGCTGTGATCTGAACCCCCAAGTACTTAAAAGCAGTGGTAATGGGAATGGGGCAGGAAGAGTTAATCACCTGTGTGTCATCCCCATCCAACAGGAGCAACGCCGATTTTGACCAGTTTATATGCAAACCGGAAAACCCTCCAAATTTGAATATGGTCGACATAGCTTCCCTAAGGGAGGAGTCCGTGTCCCCCAGAAGAAGCAGAGTGTCATCGGCATATAGCATGACTTTTTCCTGCAAGTCACCATAGCAGAAACCAGTAATGCCAGAATTTGCCCGAATATCCATGGCCAGTGGCTCAATAGCCAAAGCAAAGAGGAGGGGCGACAGGGGACACCCCTGCCGAGTCCCCCTCCTCAATGCAAAGCTCCCAGACAAAGAACCAAAGGTCCTTATGGCGGCCTGCGGCTGACTATATAGCAACTTCACCCAGGATATATAAATTGGACCAAACCCGAACCTCCGCAGCACCGACCAAAGATAATTCCAATCTATGCTATCAAACGCCTTTGTGGCGTCCAGGGACAAGAGTGCCCTGCTTCCCATGTTATCTGCCCTTGCTTGTACATTCAGGAACAACCTCCGCAAATTAACCGCTGAAGTTGCCCGCTTTTAACGGATCCAGCTTTTTGTTGCATACCAGTGAGAGATTGTTGCATCCCGGTCTGAGCCTGAACTACTTGAGCCACTGTCTTCTGTGTCTCAAACTAAACCTGAAGAAAAAGAAAGAAGAAAGGAGGGTGCACCGACCTTGTGCATTACCAGTAGGGATGAGCCGAACACCCCCGGGTTCGGTTCGCACCAGAACCTGCGAACGGACCGAAAGTTCGCGCGAACGTTAGAACCCTATTAAATACAATGGATGCAAACGTTCGAAATCTAAAGTGCTAATTATAACGACTAATATGCATGTTATTGTCCTAAAAAGGGTTTCGGGACCCGGGTTCTGCCCCAGGGGACATGTATCAATGCAAAACGAAGTTTTAAAAACTGCCGTTTTTCGGGAGCAGTCATTTTAATGATGCATAAAGTGAAAAAAAAGTGAAATATTCCTTTAAATATCGCACCTGGGGGGTGTCCAAAGCATGCCTGTGAAGTGGCATGTGTTTCCCGTGTTTAGAACTGTCCCTGCACAAAATGACATTTCTAAAGGAAAAAAAGCCATTTAAAACTGCTTGCGGCTTTAATGTCATGTCTTGTCCTGGCAATGTGGATGAAATTTTTTGAGAAAAATGGCATGGCTACCCCATCACCCCCCCCCCCCACCCCAGCCCATTACCAGCCCCTTTGGGTCTTGTATGGATATTAAGGGGAACCCCGCACCCAAAATAAAAAAGGCCCTATATACTCTGAACAGCAGTATACAGGCGGTGCAAACAAGACAGGTTTGTTCTTAAGTAGAATCTGTTTGCAATTTTGAACAGGTACATTGTTTAAGTGTAGCTCCAGCCAAAAAATATATTTTTAAGCTTTTTGGAAAACATAGGGAAGGGTTATCACCCCTGTAACATTTGTTTTGCTGTCTGTGCACCTGTTCAGAACATTTCACCTCACTTTCCGTCCCAATGACAAATGTTTTTGAAAAGTGGGGTTTTTATTGAAACAAGGATTGGTGATAAAGCATCAGTAGAGAGGAGACAGCTTTTTCCCATATTAACTCTTAAAGGAGAGAATTTCCCTTCCTAGGGGTATATTTCCTCTCACTTCCTGTTGTCTCCTTCCGTTTGCAAGTAGGAGTCGTTTGTAAGTTGGATGTTTGAAAGTAGGGGCCTGCCGTATATACTCTGCTGAAATTTGCCCCTTACATGTTGGTGTTGCCACAACACTGTGAGCCCTCACAGTTACTCTTGGTGGGCGCTGGAACGCCCTGCTGTGAACTATTATATCAGGAATTGTAATTACATGCCATTGTTAAACAGTGTTAGGAAAAATTGGGCCTTTGGTGGTGGTGCTGATGCTACAACACTGTCAGCCCTCACAGTTACTCTTGGTGGGCGCATGAATGGGCCCTACTGTAAATTATTAGATCAAGAATTGTAATTGCATGCCCCTGTTGAAGAGGGGTAGAAAAATTGGGCCTTTGGTGGTGCTGGTGCTATAACACTGTCAGCCCTCACAGTTACTCCTGGTGGGCGCATGAATGGGCCCTACTGTAAATTATTAGATCAAGAATTGTAATTGCATGCCCCTGTTGAAGAGGGGCAGAAAAATTGGGCCTTTGGTGGTGGTGGTGGTGTTGCCACAACACTGTAAGCCCTCACAGTTACTCTCGGTGGGCGCAGGAATGGGCCTTGCTGTGATTTATTAGATCAAGAATTGTAATTACATGCCCCTGTTGAACAGGGGCAGAAAAATTGGGCCTTAGGCACTGGTGCCACAACACTGCAACCCCTCACAGATACTGTACTTGGAGCACAGCAATGAGCCCTGTTGCAAAGTATTGCATCAAAAATTGTAATTACACGCCCCTGTTAAACAGGGGCTGAAAAATTGGGCCTTAGGCACTGGTGCCACAACACTGCAACCCCTCACAGATACTGTACTTGGAGCACAGCAATGAGCCCTGTTGCAAAGTATTGCATCAAAAATTGTAATTACACGCCCCTGTTAAACAGGGGCTGAAAAATTGGGCCTTAGGCACTGGTGTCACAACACTGCAACCCCTCACAGATACTGTACTTGGAGCACAGCAATGAGCCCTGTTGCAAAGTATTGCATCAAAAATTTTAATTACATGCCCCTGTTAAACAGGGGCTGAAAAATTGGGCCTTAGGCACTGGTGCTGGTACCACGACACTGCAACCTCTCCCAGATGCTCTAGTTGGAGTTCAGGAATGAGCCCTGCTGCAAAGCATTGCATGGAAAATTGTAATTACATGCCCCTGTTAAACAGGGGCTGAAAAATTGGGCCTTAGCCACTGGTGGCGGCACCCAGAAGCAAAAATGTTCTTCCAAGCTATCATCGTGAATCGGATCATTGAGGAGAAGGAGGATAGACAGTCAACATAACAGGACAGTCACTCCGCATCAGCATAGGCAGTCTTGAAGGGATGTGACATTTCAAAATAAATTATTCTTGTTACATCAGCTTCAGGTGCTTGGTAGCTGGTGGTGATCCAAGACTGGTTCATCTTTATGAAGGTCAGTCGATCAACCGAGTCGGTGGACAGGCGCACCCTGTGATCCGTGACAAAGCCTCCAGCAGCACTGAATGTGCGTTCGGAAAGAACGCTGGATGCAGGACAGGCCAGTAGCTCAATTGCATACTGTGCAAGCTCTGGCCAGTGATCCATCCTCAAGACCCAGTAAGCCAGAGGATTTTCGGTGGGAAAGGTGTCCAAGTCTGACCTTGCCCCTAGGTATTCCTGCACCATGTATATCAGACGCTGGTGATGGTTGCTGGAACCGATCATACCTTGGGGCTGCGGACTAAAAAATTGTCTGAACGCATCGGTCAGATGGCCACCTTCCCCACCGCTCCTTCTACTACTGACCGGAGCCTCAGCAAATCGTTGTCCAGGACCAGGAGTTTGTAACCTCCCAGTCTTTGGCAACGCATTGCACAGACATTTCTGCAAGGCCTCCCGGAGATGTCTCATCCTCTGCTCCCTCTGCGACGGTAAGATAAGATCCGCAAACTTACCCTTGTACCGTGGATCAAGGAGAGTGGCCAGCCTGTAATGGTCCCTCTCCTTGATCCGAAGAATACGAGGATCCTTCTGCAGACTTTGCAGGATCAGGGAGGCCATGCAGCGTAGGTTAGCTGAGGCATTTGGTCCTGAGTCCTCTGGGTCACTAAGGACGACATGATCCGCAGCCACCTCCTCCCAGCCACGTACAAGTCCACGGGTTTCTTGGGACTTTAAATCATCCCTAAAAGACTGCTGCTGTTGATGCTGAGTGCCAGGCTCCACCTCCATGCTGACACAATCCTCCTCCTCCTCGTCCTCTTCCTGTGCGATGGGTGGGACAGAATGAACACTGTCTGGGTAAAGGGGGCCTTGAGAGGCAAGGAAGTCCTCCTCTTCCGGCCTCTGTTCTGCCTCAAGTGCCCTGTCCATTATTCCACGCAGCGTATGCTCCAACAGGTGGACAAGAGGTACAGTGTCACTGATGCATGCACTGTCACTGCTCACCATCCTCATGGCCTCCTCAAATGGTGCCAGGACAGTGCATGCATCCCTGATCATGCCCCACTGGCGTGGTGAAAAAAACCCGAGCTCCCCTGACCCTGTCCTGGTGCCGTAGTCACACAGGTACTCATTGATGGCCCTCTTCTGCGTGTGCAGCCGCTGCAGCATGGCCAACGTTGAGTTCCACCTGGTGGGCATGTCACATATAAGGCGGTTCTTGGGCAGGTTCAACTCCTTTTGCAGCTCAGCCAGCCGAGCACTGGCATTATATGATCTGCGGAAATGCGCATAGACTTTCCTGGCCTGCCTCAGGACATCCTGTAAGCCCGGGTACCTGCCCAAGAACCTCTGCACCACCAGGTTAAGGACGTGAGCCACATAGGGCACATGGGTCAGTTGTCCCCGTCGGAGGGCGGAGAGGAGGTTGGTGCCATTGTCGCAAACCACCATTCCTGGCTTAAGCTGGCATGGCGTCAACCACCTCTCAGCCTGCCCCTGCAGAGCTGACAGAACCTCTGCCCCAGTGTGGCTCCTGTCCCCCAAACACACCAGCGCAAGCACGGCATGGCATCTTTTTGCCTGCGTACTTGCGTAGCCCCTTGAATGCCTACGGAGCACCGCTGGTTCCGAGGACAAAGCACAAGAAGAGGCCATGGAGGAAGAAGAAGAGGAGGGGGTGGAGGAGAGAGGTGTGTCACAACCAGTAGTAGCATTTTGGAGGCGTGGTGGCGGAACAACCTCCAACACTACTGCACCTTGTCCTGCATCCTTCCCAGCTGCCAAAAGAGTGACCCAATGGGCCGTGAAAGAAAGGTAACGTCCCTGTCCATGCCTGCTGGACCATGAGTCAGCGGTAATATGCACCTTACCGCCCTGTCCAGCGAGGCATGGACATTGCCTTCCACATGCCGGTAGAGAGCCGGAATCGCCTTCCCTGAGAAAAAGTGGCGTTTGGGAACCTGCCACTGAGGAACCGCACATTGCACAAACTCACAGAAGGGGGCCGAGTCTACCAACTGAAAAGGCAGCAGTTGAAGTGCTAGCAATTTAGCCAAGCTAGCATTCAACCGCTGGGCTTATGGATGGCTGGGAGTGAACTTCTTTTGATGGTCCAGCAGCTGGGGCAGGGAAATTTGCCTGCTATAATCGGACGTTGGTGTACTGCTAGCAGAGTGCCCGAAAGTACTTGGCTGTGACACACAACTAATTCTACACCTTCATTCCTCTCAGTGCAGGTTTCAGAGAGGACTGAAGGTACAGTGGGGTTGGAGATCCCAGCTGATGAGGAGCAAGGAGAGGTCCGCTTTGTTCTTTGGTGTGGGTCTTTAAGGTACGCTTACCAACGAGCTGCATGGCAGGTCAACATATGTCTGGTCAAGCATGTGGTGCCCAAGCGGCTGATATTTTGGCCACGCAAGATACACTTGAGACATATGTTGCAAACAGCAGCGGTGCGATCTGATGCACTCGACTCAAAAAAGGCCAACACCAAAGAACTTTTGGAATAACGGGCAGAGGCAGCACCCTGCACAGGCGGAGCTCTGCGGTGTGATTCAGTCGGTGTACTGCCCTTACGCTGGCCCCCGGAGGGCATCCCGCCTCGTTGGAGATATGCCTCCTCTTCATCCTCCTCCTCCTCCTCTCTCCTATCAGGCACCCACATGGAGTCAGTGACCTCATCATCCCCTCCCTCCTCATCACTGATGCCAATCTGGCAGTATGCTGCAGCTGCTGGAACATGACTGCCAGATTGCTGTCCTTCTTGAGCATCACCTCTCTCTGCTCTCACGCTACTGCCTTCCTCTAGCTGGGTATCATCTTCAGACCCTTCGAAACGCTGGGCATCCTCCTGGAGCATGTACCCAACACTGTGCTCAAACAGTCCGGGGGACTCCTCAGGAGGACACGGTGGGTCTAGGGAAGGAGTGACTGATGATGACATTGATACGAGGGAAGAGGACGCTTTGGCAGCTGCTTTGCCAGTACCCTGAGCCTGGGTGAGAGAGGATGAGGAGGATGAGGAGGGCTTGGTCATCCACTCTACCAAGTCTTCGGCATGATGCGGCTCAACATGTCCAGCTGCCGAAAATAAGGACAGGCGTGTCCCATGGCCACGTGCTGATGACGATGCACCACGTCCACGACCAGCACTGTTGTCTCTAGACACGGAGCCTGCTTGCCCTCTTTTATTGGCTCGTGACTGTCTGCCTCTCCTTGTTGGCCTTCCAGACATAGTAATGGCCTGCAGGGAGATGGGAAAACCAGCAATTGGGTAGTGTATATTGTGCTGGAGGCGCACAACACCCACTAACTCCAGCAGATGCCTTTATTAGAGAACAGCAATGACTGGTATATACAGGTGTATACTGTACTAGGGCACACAACACCCACTAACTCCAGCAGATGCCTTTATTAGAGAACAGCAATGACAGGTATATACAGGTGTATACTGTACTAGGGCACACAACACCCACTAACTCCAGCAGATGCCTTTATTAGAGAACAGCAATGACGGGTATATACAGGTGTATACTGAACTAGGGCACACAACACCCACTAACTCCTGCAGATGCCTTTATTAGAGAACAGCAATGATGGGTATATACAGGTGTATACTGTGCTAGGGCACACAACACCCACTAACTCCTGCAGATGCCTGTATTAGAGAACAGCAATGATGGGTATATACAGGTGTATACTGTACTAGGGCACACAACACCCACTAACTCCTGCAGATGCCTGTATTAGAGAACAGCAATGATGGGTATATACAGGTGTATACTGTACTAGGGCACACAACACCCACTAACTCCTGCAGATGCCTGTATTAGAGAACAGCAATGACGGGTATATACAGGTGTATACTGTACTAGGGCACACAACACCCACTAACTCCTGCAGATGCCTGTATTAGAGAACAGCAATGACGGGTATATACAGGTGTATACTGTACTAGGGCACACAACACCCACTAACTCCAGCAGATGCCTTTATTAGAGAACAGCAATGATGGGTATATACAGGTGTATACTGTACTAGGGCACACAACACCCATTAACTCCAGCAGATGCCTTTATTAGAGAACAGCAATGATGGGTATATACAGGTGTATACTGTACTAGGGCACACAACACCCACTAACTCCAGCAGATGCCTTTATTAGAGAACAGCAGTGATGGGTATATACAGGTGTATACTGTACTAGGGCACACAACACCCACTTACTCCTGCAGATGCCTGTATTAGAGAACAGCAATGACGGGTATATACAGGTGTATACTGTACTAGGGCACACAACACCCACTAACTCCAGCAGATGCCTTTATTAGAGAACAGCAATGACGGGTATATACAGGTGTATACTGAACTAGGGCACACAACACCCACTAACTGCTGCAAATGCCTGAGAAAAGAACACACTGTCCCTGACTGCCTATCTAGCTTATAGAACAGCAATGACGGGTATATACAGGTGTATACTGTGCTGAGGCACACAACACCCACTAACTGCTGCAGATGCCTGAGAAAATAACACACTGTCCATGCCTGCCTATCTAGCTTAGAGAACAGCAATGAACAGCAACTCCTGCAGATGCCTGAGAAAAGAAAACACTGTCCCTGCCTGCCTATCTAGCTTAGAGAACAGCAATGAACAGCAACTCCTGCAGATGCCAGAGAAAAAAACACGCTGTCCCTGCCTGCCTATCTAGCTTAGAGAACAGCAATGAACAGCAACTCCTGCAGATGCCTGAGAAAAGAACACGCTGTCCCTGCCTGCCTATCTATCTTAGAGAACAGCAATGAACAGCAACTCCAGCAGATGCCTGAGAAAAGAACACAACGTAGAACACACTGTCCCTGCCTATGTAGCTCTTTCCCTGCACGCCGGAACACACTGCACAAGGCCGCCGCGCTGGCGGCCTTTTATAGTGTGGGGCGTGTACTAAACCCCCCTGAGCTATGATTGGCCACAGGCATCCTGCCTGTGGCCAATTATGGCTCTCCTCGCTGCCGGCGCTGTGATTGACAAAGCATGCGGGGTCACAGTGCATGCTTGGCCAATCACAGCGCCGGGATTGCACTGCGATGGCGCATTGTATTGTGGGCCGTTCGCGTCACCCGAATTTGGCGCGAACGGCCCATAACGTTCGATCTTCGTCGAACTATCGAACAGCCGATGTTCAAGTCGAACGTGTGTTCGACTCGAACACGAAGCTCATCCCTACTCACAAATGCGCTACTGGAAGAACGGTCAAACATTCACATAGACATACTCCTAAACCTTGTGGAAAGCCTTCCCAGAAGAATTGAAGCTGTTATAGCTGCAAAGGGTGGTGCTGCCATATTTATTTTTGTTTACAAACGGTTTATTGAAAAATAAGTCTCAATACAATTTTACTGTACATTGGTAAGGGGTACATACATAAAGGTGGGTGCAAAAAACATCAGCATATTGTATAAGTAGCAGTGGAATAAGAGGGAGTGATACAGATAGTGGGATGTATAATTAAAACATTGATAAGACATTACATTGGTATTAAGACCTTGTGGATTTGTTTATTGATGAAAAAAATTAACATTATCATATTATAGTTCAATGAACCAGCAGAGATAGATCCCAAGGTTTCCATTTTTTGTCATATGTGGCCATAGTATCGAACAAAGTGTGATGAATATGTTCTGATAGTTTGATGGCCAGCATGCGATTCATTATCTGAGACCATGGCACAGTAGAGGAACGCCAGTTGAGAGCTATAGCCCTAGAGCTGAATAATGTGTGTATTAACCTGGTATGTGCTATAGAAATATCTGGAATAGGATAGAAAAGGAGGCACATTTTAGATGTCAGTTCAATTCTGCTACCTGTTATTTATTCTATTTTGATTCTAGCTTGTTGCCACATTGTCTTAAGGTGTGTACAGTCCCAGAATTTGTGTATAAGGGAACCCTGTACTGGGCATCCTCCTGGGCATCCTCTAAAGCATAGGGGAGAGGTTGTTGGATAGAATGAGTTGATTCTGTCTGGGGTGAGGTACCACCTATGCTGGAGTTTAATGGCGGATTCCCTGATGGAGGCTGTCTTGGTGAATTTTTGTAAATTGTTGATCATAATGTCCCATTGTTCTAAAGAGAAGGATTCATTTAAATCTGATTCCCACTGGGACATTTGACGTGTTTTGTCTGGTGTATTGTGTTCATTTAGGCTTTTATACATTTTGAATATTAAACCCTGTAAGACAAATTTGTTCAAATATCGTGAAAGGGGTTTGGAGGGTGAGTGAGAAGTGTTTTTGGTAGAAAAGCTTGATATTGTTGTAGTCAGAGTTTTCCGTTTCTGTAAGTTTATATTCTGTTTGCAGATCTGAGAATGTACGAAAAGTATTATTTTTTGTGAGTGTTTTTAGGTTAGATAGTTTGAAGAGTTGCCATATAGTGTATTGGTTTTTAGTTTAGGTGGGGGGGGGTAAAAAGAGGGTCCCCTATGAAAGAGGCTAGGGGAGGAATCTCTGATGAGATGTTAAATTTATGCTTTTGTCTGTGCCATAATAGAGGGTTATGGTGTACTATTTTGTTGAGGTGGCCTAATCTTTGAGTTTTGATGGATTTGGACCAGGGAAGGCCCTGAAGTTTGTACGGTAGGACAGATTGTTCCTCAAATAATAGCCAAGGTATATAGCTGGACGGTGCATACCATTGTGCGAGTTGTGTATATCTAGCAGAAAGATAGTATAGCCATAGGTTGGGTATACTTAGCCCACCCTTTGATTGAGGTCTGAACATCAATGCATAACCAAATCTAGATTTTTTATTTTGCCATATGAACTTGTTTATCTCTCTCTGTATAGAATCTAGGGCGTTTTTAGGTACCAAGAGAGGAAGTGCTCTAAAGAAGAATAGTAGTTTTGGTAGTATAACCATTTTTGTAGCCACTATCCTACCCATAAACGAAATATGGTATGTTGACCATGATTTGAGTAAGTCTCTGATGTTTTGGAATAATCTAGGGTAATTAGTGTGGTATAGGGTTTTGTAGGATGGAGTGATTTGGATGCCTAAATATCTAAAGGATTCTGAATACCATTGAAAAGGAAATTTCTCTATTAATATAGCAGTCAAATCAGGGGGGCAATTGATTGGAAGGGCTGAACATTTAGATAAGTTTATACTTAAACCTGTGAGGTCATGGAATGTATCCAAAATTTTGATAAGGGTTGGTAGTGAAATTAATGGTCATTGAGGAACAAGAGGATGTCGTCTGCATACAGACTTAATTTAAATTCATTCAAACCTTTTGTGTACCCTTTGATGTTAATATTATTGCGGATGGCACAGGCAAGGGGCTCTATAGTGAGAGCAAATAGGAGAGGAGATAAAGGGCAGCCCTGTCTTGTGCCTTTGCTTAAAGGGAAAAACTCTGAATTGTGGCCGGGGAGTTTGATGCGAGTATGTGGATCATGGTATAGGGCTTTAAACCCGTGCAGAAACTCATTACTTATACTGTATCTGGGGAGCAGTGAGTCTAAGTAGGACCAGCTGACGCTATCAAAGGCTTTATGTATATCTAAACTAAGTAGTAGTGTGGTTCTAGCGTGTAGATTGGAATCTTGGATGATATTTGTTGCTAATCTAATATTGTCTGTGATTGGCCTGTCTGGGATGAAACCTGATTGATCCGGGTAGATTAAGGGTGGGATAACTGAGGCCAATCTGTCCGCTAACATCTTACCAAAAATTTTGAGGTCATTATCTATAACTGAGATCGGGCGGAAGTTCTGTGGGGTGGAGTGGTCTTTTTTTGGTTTGGGTAATAGGGACATATTAGCTAGGAGCATTTCGGAAGGGAATTGGTTGCCTTGTAGAATATGGTTGAAAAGTTTAACAAGGTGGGGAATTAAAATTGAAACAAATTTTTTGTAATATGATGTAGAAAAGCCATCTGGACCTGGGGCAGTGGAGGTCTTTAATGAACTTATTATCCTATTTATTTCTGTTTCTGAACAGGGTGCATTTAATGCCTCAATTTGTTGGGTAGATAGAGTGGGTAGAAGAATTTCATCAAGCCATTGTATCGAGGATTGTTTTGGGATGTTTTGAGGAGTAGATAGAAGTTTCTTATAAAAATAAAAAAAAAACCTCCATAACTCCTTTGGGATGGGATATTAAGTTGCCTGCAGCGTTTCTTAGTTTATAGGTATGGGGAGGTTTCATGGATTGGTTCCATTTTCTGACAAACATGGTGGATGAGCAGTTACTGTATAATAAGAATCTTGCCTTGGACCATCTAAGGGCTTTTTCAGTGTCTGAAGTTAGTAATGTGTCTAGGGCCGTATGTTTTTCTTGAATTTGTTTTAGTATATCTCCAGAGGGGGATTGACTGTGTTTATGGTATAGCTTGTCTAGATCTCTGGTTAGTGTTTTTATGTCAGTCAGTTTCATCCTATTTTTGGTAGATGCCATCTTGATTAGATGGCCTCTCATGACAGCCTTGTGGGCCATCCACCGTGATGTGGGAAGAATGTCTGGGGAAGAGTTAAGTGTAAAGTACTCTTCCATGTTGGTTGCTAGCTGTTGTATATTCAGATGGTCTGTTAATAGAGCGTCATTGATCCGCCATTTATGTGGAGTATTGGCAAGACCTATTTTTGTAGTGGTGAAAGAAACGATCTGGTGATCCGACCAGGCACAAGAATGAATGTCTGCTTTTGATGAATTAGCAACTAAAATTAGGGTGCAGAAAATATAATCTAATCTAGCGGAGCAGTCATGTGGGTGTGAGTAAAAAGTGTAATTTTTAATACCTACGTTATGTGCTCTCCATGTGTCGATGAGTTGGTGGTTATGTAATGTGCGGTTTAATGTTTTAGGGAAGGCTTTGGATGTGGGTGCAACTCTACTCCTATCTAAGGTTGAATGTGCAGCTAAATTGAAGTCTCCGCCTACAATCATATGGGGGGATGAGTATTTGTCTAATGTATCAAAGAAATTTGAAAAAAAAGTATGCATGAGCTTCATCAGGTGCATATACAGAGGCTATTGTGATAAGACGTCCTTCTATGGAACCTTTTACAATCAGAAAGCAACTCTCTGGGTCTTTAAAGACACTTTGCGTTTCAAACACTATTGAATTTTTAATAAAAATAGCTGTTCCTCTTGTCTTGGAATTGAATGTTGTATAATAGAATTGACCATATGCTCTGTCAAAAAATTTGGGGTGCTTGGATGTAGCGAAGTGCGTTTCTTGCACTAATATTATGTCAGCCCCCAGCCTTTTATAATGGCGGAAAGCTTTTTTAATTTTTTGGGGAGAATTTAAGCCATTGGCATTGTGGGAAATTACTTTAAGTCCCATTTAGAATGTATAGAAGAATGCTCTGGCATGATAGATAGTGATACCCGATAGTTACTTTTGAGTCATGAAAAATGAATATAAGATATGGTGATAGATTAGCAACATACCGAGCACCCCAATATGTAATCGTATTGTATGTAAGTACCAAACTTGAAAAAACATATGATAGCGATGTGTTAATCCCATGCATGAGATCCTTACCAAGCCAGTGTCTAACCAATCAGTTTTTTATGAGAGACTTGAGTACATTAGAACACAACAAAATAAACCAAAAGAGCATTATTTCAAAATTTATAGGGTAACTAAACATGTTACCTAACTTGCCATAAAATTGTAAAGAATGAATATACAATGACAAGGGGTCAGGCTGAAAAAAACAGCTTGACTTAAAAACAATAACCTTTGGACAGGGAGGTCCATATCTCACTTCGGGAGTCTTGCCGAAATGGGCTGCTAAAAGTAGGACCAGAAACATCTAAAAACGTGTTGTAAGATCCATATCTAGACTCCAAAAGTGAGAGGGGGGTCAATCAAGCGGAGGCGGAGAGACTAAGAAACTCTCCATTTTTTATCTATACATTTTAATTTTTTCAGATGAAATGAAAGAATTAGCATACATGCATTATAGAAATTGCAGCTTTAACTAACCCACAAATATAATGAAAGAAAGAATTTAGTGAACGCTCCAAAGTGTGGTGAGTGCTATCTTGTGACATGAAGCAAAAAAGTTTAATTAATTTTGTGCGAATTACCTGGATTCACTGATCGCATGGGTGAGGAAAATGGGATGAAGAAAAATAAATAAATAAATAAATACATTTTTTTCCACTTTTTTTTCTTTAAAAATAAAATAAAACAAAAACAAAGAACGCAAGTTTAATTTTGCTTGAGGTGTCTTCCATGGTCTAGCATGTCCCATAGATAAACTAGAAAGTTTGTGCTAGTTTATGGTGCTTTTCCTTGATTGACGAATCGCTCAAGTGGAATAAATTGTTGATGTTTGTTGAGAGCGATTATTCTGGGTAGGAAAAATGAATAAAAGAGCTAGAGTTTTAATGCCCGCCGGTAGAATTTATCAAGCAAAAGCAGAAAATAAAACAAAAAAAAAATAACAGACTTGGTGGATGCGACTTTCTTGGATTTGCATAGCTCATAAATGGGTTGAATAGTTTAACCTTAATTATAGAATCTAGGGGCGTGGCCTGGAGCTTCATGGAGTAGGTTGTGCAGAGTGAGAGCTCCGTCTGAGATTTCATCCTTTTACTCCATCCTTCGGGGAAATCCCTTCTAATCATCACCGGATCACAGCCTGCTGAAACCCTGCATACGGCCATCTCTATGTCACCACCTAAATGGACGTCGGAGGCCATAGCCAAGCTGGCTAAGTACCGCCATGAGGGACAGGACGCTGAGGGGGAAGATGGTGCCGGCCTGGCCATGGAGGAATCCACCTCCAACGATACCACCAGAATCCTGGAAGCCGTCTCCCTGTGCCAGACCACCCTGACATCGAGGATTGAGGAGGTTAAGGTCGATATTTCCCTCATCCGACACAACATCCAGAGGCTGCGGGACAGGGCCTCAGAAACTGAACGCAGGGTTGGCCACGTGGAGGCGGACATTGCCCCACTGCAGATCTCCACAGAGCAGCTCCAGCACAGCGCCGTTCTCCATAAGCAGGACGATATGGAGAACAGGCTCAGATGATGTAACCTCCGATTCGTAGGCCTCCCCGAAAGATCCGAGGGCTCTGACCCCCCCCACTTACCTGGAAAATCTCCTTGTGAAGACTTTTGGGAGAGAGGCCTTCTCTACCACCTTTGTAATTGAGCACGCTCATCGCCTGGCCGGGCGCCCCCTCCTGCTGGTGCGCCCCAGCGAACCTTCATCGCCAAACTCCTCAACTACAGGGACCGGGACACAGTGCTATATCTCACCCGTGAACGTGGAAACATACCGGTCGGTAACGTTACAGTGGCAGTCTTCCCGGACTTCTCTGCCGAGGTACAGAAGAAGCGAGCGCAATTTACAGAGGCCAAACGACAGCTCCGCACCCGCCATCTCCCGTATGTCATGTTGTTCCCGGCTCGGCTCCGGGTACTCAGAGAGGGTAAGGCCCACTTCTTCGAGGACCCTGCTGCCGTCCTGTCTTGGCTGGAACAACCCGAGGTGGCAGGCCCCACTCCTCCTTGATCCTCACCCCCTTCGTTTTATGGCTCTCCATCGTCCCCATCCTGGACCTGGTGGACAGTGGACCGGGACTTCTCCTCCTGAACTGTGAGTGTGCCACCTCTACATGACTTTCTCCTGCTCTCTCCCTCCTGCCCATGTCAGTTCCCTGGTGGCACTCGTTCATCGCCATTATGGTCCCCGTTCTGCTGCCCACAGGCGCGTCCCTTATCTGCCCCTTTGCAATATGGAATTCCCCGCTCTCTCACCCTCCCGGTATTCTCAGGCACCCCAGAGACACTCACCCGGACTACTTGCACACCCTACACTCCATCGTGCCGTGTGTGCTCTGCAGTTAAATTTTTGTCGCCCCCATACCTAGCCATGGTCACCCCCAGACTCGGGCTCCCCCCTGTTGCCCTGGTCGCCTGGCATTTGTTTTCAGCCATAGTAATTTTGTTTCCCTGGCCAGCTATCACTACCACGGCTGTGGAGAGCGAACGTTTGTTCCTAGTGCCATGCTGGTCCAGAGTTGGCACTGTTTGGATAGTCCATATGTTTTTTACTCACTTTTATATGTATCTGACTTGCCTTATAATATGTTTTCTTAATGTGCGCTACATGTTCTGTGCCTATCTATACCTTTTACAACATGCTGTTTGCCATGTAATGATGGGGGCGTCATTCTGCGTGATGGGATTCGTCGCCTGTGCAACTATGACGGTCACCCTGCACAGACCCCACATTCATTTGTATGTCGGGCCTCTGCATAGGCACTGCCTGCGGTTTATTACAATGTTCAATCTGTTAGTGGCCCTCGTTGGCGGACCTGGCTGCACTTCCCGACCTGTTAACCTTTCATATGGCTATGCTTAAAGTTATTACTTGGAATGTCCAGGGACTTTGTGCTAAACCTAAGAGAGTGGCTGTCCTCACGCATTTGAAGTGTATGCGTGCGGACATCTCTGTTTTACTAGAGACGCACCTTACGGGTCAGGCCCAAATGGCATTTAAAAAACCCTGGGTGGGCTGGCTTTACAGTGCTCCACACACTTCCAACTCCTGCGGTGTGGCCATACTTGTGGCCAAAACTGTGCAGTTCCATCTCCACGACCTGCGGTCGGATCCGCGGGGTCGGTTCCTGTTTCTCCACGCCACAGTTGGTGGCCTAGAGATGCTCCTCATGGCATTCTACATCCCGCCCCCCTTTCAATTTCACGCACTGCAAGAGGGGTTAACGTTCATGGCCAAATACCCTACGGTACCTGTAATGTGGGTAGGTGACTTCAACATGACTATCAACCCTAGCTTAGACAGACTTAGCACGGTTAACCCGAACCCTACCCCCCTCACTAGATTCGGTAGATTTGCAGCGGAATTCGCTATGACTGACTCCTGACGACACGTGCACCCGACCAAGGTTGCCTCCTCATGCTTTACCCCCACACAATTGGCTATGTCTCGTATTGATTTGATTCTCCTCTCACCTACCCTGTTGCCTGACCTCCTGGATGTGGGGTTTGGCACCAGGGTGCTCTCGGATCATTCCCCCTACTGGCTGACTCTCAAGCTCCCCTCCGGTCCTCCTCCCCGCATCTGGCGGCTCAACCCGTTCTGGCTCATGGTTCTCCTGGAGCTGGAGGCCGTGCAGCGGGAGTGGGTCCACTTCTTCCGCACTAATCTGGGTTCGGTGCCTGTCGGATCGGTCTGGGAGGCTTTTAAGCTCCATGCCCGATGGGTCCTCTCCACCCGCATCAATAGACATAAGACCGCTTCCAAACTGATCCTCCAACAGTCCGAGGAGCGCCTGAGCTCCCTCGAGCAGATATTCCTCGCAGACCCCACAGCTGCGAACGCCTCTCTCATCCGCTTACAGGCCAGATTAACTAACCATTTACATTATGAAAAGGCTAAGCAGGGCATTTTCTTTAGCAAACAGCGCGTATTTGAGCATGGTGAACGCGCAGGCAAATTATTGGCCTACATGGCCCATCTGGATCGCAGTCCCCCGGTTGTGGTCCAACTTCGGACCGCAGCTGGGACTGTGACATCTGACGCAGACCTGGTAGCTGAAGAGTTTAAGCAATTTTATTCTGCCCTCTATACATCCGCAGTGAACCACACACAAGCAGAACTTTCCCAGTTCCTGGCCCTCATAAACTTCCCCACCCTCACTCAGACCCAATGTTCCCTCCTGGAGGCTCCCATCACCTCGGAATGCGTCGCGGAGGCCCTAGCCCAGCTCCCCCCTTCAAAGGCACCGGGCTCGGATGGTCTCCCCCTTGAGTTTTATACACAGTTCCAGGAGGTTCTTGCCCCCAAGCTGCAGGCCCTGTATGCCCAGATTTTCGAAACCTCGACCCTCCACTCAACCATGGGAGAGGCTCTCATCGTCCTTTTCCCCTAACCCGGCAAAGATCCCTTATACCCAGAATCCTACCTTCCCTTCTCGCTCCTCCAATTAGACATCAAAATCCTAGCCAAAATTCTTGCCCTGCGCCTTAATAAAGTGATACCTAATCGAATCCACCCGGATCAAACAGGGTTCATGCCCAACAAAAATACTGCGTTTAATCTCCGTTGGTTGTTCATGAATCTACAGTCCACTCATGATAATACCGGATCCAGGGTGGTGGTGAGCCTCGATGCTGCAAAGGCATTCGACTCCGTGGAATGGTGCTACCTATGGGAATGCTTGGCCAGATTCGGCTTCGGCCCTAAATTTATAAAATGGCTACAGCTCCTGTATCAGGCTCCCACTGCTCGGATCCAGGTTAATGGCAGGATTTCCACTCCATTCCCACTCACCAGGGGTACCCGCCAGGGCTGTCCCATATCCCCCCTGTTGTATGCTTTGGCTGTTGAGCCGCTGGCAATTGCCATCAGGACTCACCCACACATCAGAGGCCTCCGTGCGGGTCACCTGACGGAGACTCTGAGTCTATACGCGGATGACATGCTACTTTATCTGGAGGACTCGGGCCCTTCACTCACGGCGGCCCTGCGATTGATAGAGCAGTTCGGGGAGTTCTCCGGCCTCCGCATTAACTGGTCCAAATCTCAGATCCTCCCGCTCGACTTGGATGTTCCTTCTGCGGCTCAGGCGGCGCTTCCACTTGTCCGAGCTAGTCAGTTCAAGTACTTGGGAGTGCAATGCTCCAGAACTCTGCTTGACTACAATATTCTTAATATTGAACCTTTATTTGACTTCCTAAAAGCCGAGACCCAAGTGTGGTCCCGACTCCCCGTAGGGGTCATGGGCCATATAAATCTGATCAAGATGATCCTACTCCCCAAGCTGCTCTATTTGTTCTGGCATGCCCCCCTCAGTATCCCCCCTAGAATTTTCAAGACTATGGTGGCTATTCTCTACACCTTTGTATGGGGTGCCCTGCCGGACCTTGCCCTGTACTACGTCGCCTCCCAATTGTCGCACTTCTACTACTTTAATCAGATGGATAGGGACCGTTACGAGACTTTGGTCTGCTCCCCACGCGTTGGTTGGGTCGCGCATCCGTTTCAAGTCCTCCTACGCGGCACTCACGGACCCCTCAGCGCCAAGGCTACATTGCTGACTCATCAGTGTAAGATACGGCAGTGAGCCATGGCTGTTACCGGGGCCCCTGCACTGCATACCCACACCTCCCTTTGGGGTAACTCCCAACTCCCCGAGCTGCATACCATTCCAGACCAAGCCCAATGGATAGTCTTTGGTATTCTTTTTCTATCCCAGGTCCTTGATAACGGGATGATTAGATCATTCCAAGCCCTCAAAGACGAATTTGACCTTCCTAATCGCATGCTGTTTCGCTATCTCCGGCTCCGACACGCCCTCGCCTCCCAATTTGGAGATCATATCCCTAGACTAGTATCGCTGCCGCTTGTGACCGTGATCCTCAGCAGCGACCCTAAGGGGATGATTTCTTTTTTTTATAATCACCTATTAACGCCGTCAGCCACTTCGTTGGCTTACCAGCTCAAATCCAGATGGGAGGCGGATCTTGGGGCTGTGGAGGACGGGGATTGGGAAGATGCATTGGCCACCTCTAAGCTAGCTTCCCCAAGTTGTCGGATAGAGTCACTCACCTATACATTCTGCACAGGTCCTATCTTACCCCTGCCCGCTTGTCTAAATTTAAACCAGGTTACTGCTCGGCCTGCCCCAAGTGCGGTGACTCATCGGGCATGTTCTATCATTTGCTGTAGTCATGCCCCAAACTCCAGGAATACTGGTCCCAGGTGGTGAAGTTCCTCCACGATTGCTTGGTCTCCCCACTTTCCCTCTGCCCCCAACAATGTCTTCTCGGCATCCTCCCTTTGCCAGAAGAAGAAAAATATCTCATTATCTTTTTACAGGAAACGCTATTTCTGGCCAGAATGCAAGTTGCCCGCACCTGAATAAAGCCTACACCCCCCACCATACAACAGTGGAGGGGAGCGATCAACGCCACCCTTCCCTACAAAAAAGTCCTCTACAAACATACGGGCTGCCCGACTAAGTTCAACAAGATCTGGGACAGGTGGGAGGAGGACCCTTTAACTTGCACAGACTGATGCAATCCCCTAACCGTGATCTCAACCCCCCTTAGCCCCACGATTGTTCACCCCCCCTCATCACGAGCCGCTGACCGAGTTATATGACTGAACCATTCATCCGGGCTGCCTCGTTGTTCCCTGCACCCGAGCCCTTAGTCGGTCCCAGATGTTCAATTTGACATGTATGTGTCCTGTATGTGGTAGCAATGTCAGATACATTATCCTTGTATTTGGTGCATGTTGCACCTCACATGTGATTATGTACTCTTTTCTATTATGCTCAATAAACGTTTTCTTGAATATAAAAAATTATAGAGTCTATCATAGTCTAGGAAATCGTGTAGTAGAAATGAGAGATAATGAACTTGCATGAAGCGTCTGCTTTCTATGTTAGAAAATTGCAGAGAATATATAACCAGTAAAATAGTACTTGAGACGTTTTTCACGTGATACCAAGTTTGCATATGACTGAAAAGAGCCTAATTAGGTTCAAAGCTTTCTTTCTCGGATCAGCAAAATATAAAGATGAAAAAAAAAAAAGTCGAACAAACTTGTTTCAAGCGACTTTCATGGGTTAGCGAAACGCATAGATGATCTCATCCTTTTTTTATCTCATCTTGAGGAGGGAGTGGCCCAAATGGGTGATGAGTGCGGTGTAGATGGTGGTCTTGGATTTACTTCCGGATCCAGTAATCCTAATTTGATTAGGAGCTCTTTGCCTTCTGCGACATTTATAACAGAATATATGGTGCCATTATGGGGTACAGTTAGTCTGAACAGAAATCCCCACCTGTATCTGATATGGGCAGATTGTAGGATTGATGTTATTTCCCTCATCTTGCGCCTTCTTTCAAGGGTGGCCTGTGAGATGTCAGGGTATATTTGAATCCTTGTTCCCTCAAACTCAATGTTGTGTGAGTTTCTGGCGGCCCTTAAAATATTTTCCTTTGTAATAAAGTCCTTCATACAGAGGATAATGTCACAAGGTGGCTTGTCTACAGGAGGTTTGGGTCGCAGTGCCCTGTGAATTCTGTCACATGTGAAGGACTGTGATGGGGTGTCAGGGAGGAGAGACTGGAATAGCTTTGAGATAGCAGGCATTAATTCTGTTACAGACTCTGGAACACCACAGATTCTTAAATTGTTCCTTCGGTTTCAGTTGTCCAAATCTTCCACTTGTGTTTGGAGATACGAATAGTTTTCAGCTAGTAGCTCAAAATCCTTTCTCAGATCATTGTGGGCTAATGACAACTCATCGTGCTTTGTCTCTAATTTGTCTGTACATCCACCCAGGGAAGCTATCTCCTGCTGTAGTGTGCTTGTGGATGCCTTCAGCTCAGAGTGGAATTTTTTTGCTAGCTTGTCATACATAATGGTGAGACTGGCATCTAGGTCAGCTTTAGTGAGCTGTGAGGGGAACTCACTTACTTGTTTGGATGAGGCTGTTCCCTGAGAGGCATTTGAAGTTGCTGGAGAGGCCTGTGGAGAGGGACAGGCACCATCCAGGGACATCTTGCCTCTCACTTTGGAGCGGAGTAAAACGCTGGTTGGAGAATATTTAGACCGGCGGCCACGGGTCCTGTAGTTTCCAGGCATGCACAGTGGTATCCTGCGGGGGTGATGGTGGTTTTCAGGCGGTTCGTCTGTGTTTTAGCCCCACGGATAAGCTATCTACCTCCTTGATCGGCGGAGCTGTTACAGGGAGCTGCCGTCCTGCATCGCGCCTTGCATGCGCCCCCCCTTAGTTGAGAATGTGTCCTTTAGATCATTATGTCACCTTAATCCCCTGTCTATAACTTGCTTCTTTGCCTTTGTGGGTCTGCAGTCAGCCCGGTGAGGAGGCCGCGAGACCCTGTCAGGGTAGGATCAAATGCATAGGATTTTTAGTGAGCTGAGTTTGTGAGGTGTAGCAAGATGGCTGATATTGATTAAGTAGCGCCTCCTAAAGCATTGAGGGGGATCCCAGGTGAGGATTTTAGGAGGCAGTGTTAGTAGCTGGGCAGCTTCAGTGTCTCTGCAAGTGGCATGTTAGGTTTGTTTTATTAGGATCTAAGCAGCTCTAGCCACACTGCTGCTGGGAGTAGCAAGATGGCCGCTGCACTTGGATGTGGGGAAAGGGCTGTTTCTCAGCAGGGGAGTTTCTTTAATTTGTAGCCCGGGTCACCCTCCTTATAGACGTGGTGTTCTTAAAGTGCGGTGGGGCTTTGTTCTAGTTCAGGGGGGGTGAGAAAGCTACTGTTGGGCTCAAGGTGTAGCAAGATGGTATCCCCCACTGTCTTTAGAACTCCTCAGCGCTGTCCTCTCAGTCCGGCGAAGCCGCCACAGGTGGAACCGGGAGGGGTCGCCGCACGTCCCGCGGCACCCGAGAACGGAGGATTTGGAGGCCTCAAGATGGTGGCTGGTCCGCGATTGAAGGAGCCGGCCGAGCGCCGGATTGCAGAGTACGCGGCCGGCCGGGGATCCCAATTCAGGTAGGGGCCGACTTAGGGGGACTCCAGAACCAAGGATGGAGTGTTTTTATGGCCAAATCCCAAAACGCTGGCACAGGATGGCTGTGGATTAAGTCAGGGCCAGCGGAGCTCATCCACAGCACATCCTTCTCCTCTCGCAGCCGGACACAGTGTCGGTGCGGCCATATTTCTACACGCCTCCTTCCCTATGGAAGTTCAACAGCTATAAAGAAAGTCGCTTTGCTATAATCAAAGGTGTCATCCATAAACGTGAGCTTACTATTGCTAGCATTTACACTCCCAATGACTCTTCTGCCTCCTTCTTCACATCTTTCTTTGAAATACTTGCAAAATATCAATCCCCTCATATGATTATAGGTGGAGACTTTAACATGGTAGCGAACCCCACTCTATATAGGAGTACAACTTCTATTAGTTCTAGAGCTTTTCCTAAATCCCTCTCTCACAAATTTCAGGAATTCCAACTAGTGGACACCTGTTGTGCGCACAATATAGGAGTAAAGGAGTACACTTTGTTCTCTCATCCCCACAATAGCTACGCAAGACTAGACTATATTCTATCCACCCCTATTATTCTAGCAAACTCAACTACTGCTTCCATACATAACTGTATGGAAGACCAACACATAACCTCCTTCACCACAGAATTTATTAAGCTAGCCCCTACACCATTTACTTAGAGACTCAATGAGGCACTTCTTTCAGATGTAGCGATTAAATCGAAGGTTCCCAAGCTATAGATGACTACTTTGCATTAAATGCCCTCCCTGAGACCCCATCTCCACAGTGTGGGTTGCTCATAAGGCGTGTTGAGGGGTAAGCTCATTAGTTTAGCAACTGCCCGTAACAAAGCTAATAAACAATAAATTGTATTGCTCAAAGTTGAGCTGGACAGACTGTATAAAAATTCTATAGCCCTGAATTTAGAGTCTACCAGACTTTCCATCAAGCAAAAACGTCTTCAATAGTAGAGAAGGCCCTGAGATGGTCCAAGGCAAGATTTTTATTGCATAGTAACTCCTCTTCAACTATGTTTGCTAGAAAACTGAACCAGTCTCCCCGCCCTCCGCGTGTCTATAAATTGTCCACCCCTTTTGGTTTGCCTACATCTCACCCACAGGAGGTCTTAAAGATTCTTAAAATTTTTGATTCATCTTTGCTAGCACCTCCCCAAACTTTATCTTTTCATCACTGAGCAACTGCACATCCTGCACCCGACAGCTCAGGGGGAGTTTCAATAATCTGGGGTAGTAGCACCTTTCGTTGTTGTTTATGGCTTAAGGACCACACTCACCCTCAGAATTTTAGGCCCATATCAGTTATTAAAGAGGAAGTAAACCCTGGACTGTCTCCCAGCTCCCCTCTATCTCTCAGACCCCTCCTCTGTCTCTCAGACCCCTCCTCTGTCTCTCAAATCCCTCCTCTGTCTCTCAAACCCCTCCTCTATCTCTCAGCTCCCCCCTCTGTCTCTCAGCTCCCCCCTTCTGTCTCTCAGCTCCCTCCTTCTGTCTCTCAGCTCCCCCTGTCTCTCAGCCCCCTATCCCTCAGCCCCCCCTCTGTCTCTCAGCTCCCCCTCTGTCTCTCAGCTCCCCCTCTGTCTCTCAGACCCCTCCTCTGTCTCTCAGACCCCTCCTCTGTCTCTCAGCCTCCTTCCTCTATCTCTCAGCTCCCCCTCTGTCTCTCAGCTCCCCCCTCTGCCTCTCAGCTCCCCCTCTGTCTCTCAGCTCCCCCTCTGTCTCTCAGCTTCCCCTCTGTCTCTCAGCTCCCTCCCATTGTCTCTCAGCTCCCTCCCCTCTATCTCTCAGCTTCCCCCTCTGTTTCTCAGCTTCCCCCTCTGTCTCTCAGCTCTCCCCTCTGTCTCTCAGCTCCCCCTCTGTCTCTCAGCTCCCCCTCTGTCTCTTAGACCCCCCCTCTGTCTCTCAGCCCCCTCCTCTCTCTTAGCCCCCTCCCCTGTCTCTCAGCCCCCTCCCCTGTCTCTCATCCCCCACCCTGTCTCTCAGCTCTCCTCCTCTATCTTTCAGCTCCCCCTCTATCTCTCAGCTCTCCTCCTCTATCTCTCAGCTCCCCCTCTGTCTCTCAGCTCCCCCTCTGTCTCTCAGCTCCCCCTCTGTCTCTCAGCTCCCCCTCTGTCTCTCAGCTCCCCCTCTGTCTCTCTGCCCTTTCCTCCTTTCCTCTGTCTCATTTACTCCCTGACTCTTAGGCTGCTTTCACACTGGGGTGGGCATTGACAGTAAAACGCTGCTAGTTTTAGCAGCACTTTAGTGTCGTTTTAGCTGCACTATTCGGCTTCTAGCAGTTGCTTTTAACCCCGGCTAGCAGCCAATTCAAAGGTTTAAATGCGCCCGTGTAGCGCTGCTGCCGAAGTGCTTTGCAGGCGCTTCAGCAGCGGTGGCCATTTATTTCAATGGGCAATCGTGTACACCGCTCCTCCACCGCCCCAAAGATGCTGCTTGGAGGACTTTTTTAACGCCCTGGCAGCGCCCCAGTGTGAAAGCACTCAGACTTTCACACTGGGACTGCAGCAGAGGCGTTTTTCAGGCGCTTTACAGTCGCTATTTTTAGCCCAAAAGCGCCTGAAAAACGCCTTAGTGTGAAAGGGGTCCTACACTCACCCCCTCTCTTTTACACTCACTCCCTCTCTCTTACACTCACCCACCCCCTCTCACCCTCTTTCCCTCAACCCTCCCTCTCTCTCTCTCTCATTCCCCTCTCGCTCACCCTCTCATGATATACAATAATGGATTTAGGGGCATTTTGGTGTGCGTGATTTTTTTGGGGGGGTGGGGGGCAGCATTTTATTGAATTAAAGTGGGCCGGTCTGGATTAAGTCCAGGGCCAAATTTTTGTCTCAGTCCAGCCCTGCTGACAGGGGCAAAGGGACAGAGGAGAATCCATGCAATCGTGGAGGAATCGGACCACCTGGGTCCAGAACCCTTGTATGGATGGACATGTCCACAGTAGATGATAGAAGGAGGCGTTGGGGTGGCTGCAGCTGGGGCAGTTGGGGTCATGACCTCGTCTGTATTTAGAGATACGGTAGGGTGTCAGGTATGACCTGTGGAGGATATATAGATGGGTCAGGCGGTCAGCGAGTTTAGGAGAGACGGTTTTGCAGTTAGTGAGGGCCTCTGCCCAATCTTCGTCTGTCACAGCGCCTAGGTCGGGTTCCCATCGCGTCTTCAGTTGGTAAGTGGTGGTGGTTGCTGTGGGCTGCAGGAGGTATGTACATATTTGGGAGATGAGCTTCTTGTGGTCTGTGCCCGAGACTATGTCTACTAACAATGGGACCTTGAGGGCTGGGATGGAGTCGCCAAGCTGTGAATTAAGTGCGTGTCGGAGTTGAAGGTATCGGAAAAACATGTGGTTGGGCAATGCAAAGTTGTCTTTAAACGTTTGGAATGACTTAACCGATCCACGAGCTACAACTTGCGACAAGTAGATGACACCCTTGTCAATCCACAGTCCGCGGTCGGGGATGAAGGCAAGTTCAGGCAGTTGTCCCAAAAGGTTGTATGGGAGTAGACATGTGCAATTCGTTTAGTTTCTAATTCGTTTTTCACGAATTTAGAGAAATTCATTAATTCCGAAATTTCCGAATTTTTCATTTTCAGAATTTTCAGATTTCCGAAATTTCGAATTTCTGAATTTCCGAATTTTTCAATTTACGAATTTTCGGATTTCCGAAATTTCGAATTTCGGAAATTCTGATTTCCGAAATTTCGAATTTCCAATATTTGGAATTTCGGATTTTGGAATTTTGGAATTTCGGAAATTCGGAATTTCGAAAATTTGGAATTTCGAAAATTCGAGATTCGAAAATTCGAGATTCGAAAATTCGAGATTCAAAATTGCAAAATTCGAAAATCTAAAATTTGAAAATCTAAAATTTGAAAATGGGAAATTTGGAAAGTTGAATTTTTAAATTCCGAATTTTTAGAATTTCCGAATTTCCGAAAATCGGAAATTCGTTTTATTCATTTTTTTGCTTTTTCCGGAAATGCAAAAAATTTTTTTTTTGTTTTCGTTTTATTCGTTTTTTTGGAAATTCGGAAATTCGAAAATTCGTAATTCGGAAATTCGTAATTCCGAATTTCCCGAATTTCCGAAAAAACGAAAAACGAAAAAAAACTAAAACGAAAAAAACGAATTTTTCGACAGTGCACATGCCTATATGGGAGTGAGGGGAAGGTGCCCTACCAAGGTGCATGGTGATTTGCCAGACCTTGCAGTGGTGATACAATATGTGCCTTCCATCATCGGTTTGGGGTGAGCCATGGGGCCCACAGAACAGGAGCTGGAAGGGGTGGCTCAGCGGGCCGGGGGCCCGGGAGCAGACCAGGGTGGAGTAACGTTCTCTGTCAGACTGGTTAAAGTAGAAGAAATGGGAGAGTTGGGAAGCTATATAGTATATGGAGAGGTCTGGGAGTGCAGTGCCACCTAAGTCAGTCGGGCATTTCAGGACCTGCCAGGACAATTTGTGTCGGGAGGAGCCCCAAACAAACGTGTTGAGGATAGATTCCATGGTTTTAAATATGCGTGGGGGGAGGTATAACGGGGCCTGCCAGAAGACATAGAGCAATTTGGGGAGGAGGATCATTTTGACCAGATTGATTCGGCCCATAACCCCTAGAGGGAGACGGGACCAGACCTGTGTCTTGTTTTTCAAAAAGGCGAATAGGGGTTCAATGTTGAGGGTGTTGTATTCAAGGAGGGATCTGGTGATGTGGACACCCAGGTATTTAATAGTGCTTGCTCTGAAAAGGGGGAGCGCAGCCTGATCAGCGGGGGGCGCCCATGTCCAGAGGGAGGATTTGGGATATGGTCCAATTTATCTGGAGCCCCGAGAATGCCCCGAAAGGCCGAGATAACTTGGAGGGCTGTCTGGAGTGAGGGGCCAGCATCAGCGAGGTAGAGAAGCATGTCGTCAGCGTAGAGGCTGAGAACCTCAGTTAACTGACCACAGCGGAGGCTTTGATGTCTGGATGACATCTGAGGGCTATGGCCAGCGGCTCCACTGCCAGGGAGTAGAGTAGGGGTGAGATGAGGCAGCCCTGACGTGTGCCACGGGAAAGCAGGAAGGAGGTGGAGACCCTGCCATTGACCTGAATGTGCGCCAATGGGGCCTGGTAGAGGAGTTGGAGCCACTTAATGAATTTCGGGCCAAAGCCAAATGTGTGAAGGCATTCCCACAAGTAGCTCCACTCAACAGAGTCAAACGCCTTGGCGGCGTCCAAAATGACCACCACTATGGAGCTGTCTGCATGCTGAGATTGGAGATTCATGTGGAGCCGTCTGAGTATTTGTCTGGCATGAATCCAGTCTGGTCGGGGTGTATTAGGCTAGGGATGACTGTTGAGTCGCAGAGCTAAGATTTTAGCCAAAATTTTGACATTGAGCTGGAGAAGGGATATGGGCCTATATGATTCAGGGAACAGCGGGTCCTTGATTGGTTTAGGTATAAGTACAATGAGAGCTTCTCCCATGGACGCCGGGAGTGAGTTCGTATCGAAGATATGCGTGTATAGTGCACAAAGTCTTGGGGTAAGGGTCTCACTAAATTGTTTATAGAACTCGAGGGGGAGTCTGTCCGAGCCAGGTGCTTTTGAGGTGGGGAGCTGTGCCAGGGCCTCCGCAATACAGTCTGTGGTGATAGGCACCTCTAGTTGGGAGGCCTGGAGGGGTGTGAGTGTAGGGAAATCTATGTCCTGCAGAAATGCCGAGAGCTCATCTTGGGAATGCTGGGTGGTAGAGGAGTACAACTCAGAGTAGAAGGACCTGAATTCCTTGGCTACTAGGTCAGGATATGTTATCCTGGCCCCAGAAGCCGATTGAAGAGAGACCACCACTGGGGGTTTGTGATCCAGGTGGGCCATGTAGGCGAGGAGCTTGCCAGCTCGTTTGCCGAGTTCAAATGTGCGCTGCTTACTGAAGAAAATGCCCTGTTTGGCCTTCTCAAAGTGTAGTTGGTCTGTGAGTCTGGTCTGCATACGTACAAGGGAAGCGTTGGCAGCTGTAGGGTCGTTTTGAAAGGTTTGCTCAAGGGTGTTAAGGCGTTCCGTTACAGACGTACCTTCCTTGCTTACACTAAGTGATTAAAAACCTTTTGTCTATATAAAAATTAAAGCAAACGATAACGGTGCAAAAAGAGAAAACAATTACATTTATTTATAAAGAAAAGAAACTTGTATTGATAACATAAATGATACCATCTTTAAAACAAAGAGGACACCGATAATACAAATAGGAATATTGCTATAACATAAATGATACACAATAATACCCATAAAAATATGGCTATAATGGACACAGCAGTATATCAGGACAAGTTTTAGAAAAATAAGAGTTACAGGAAGGCAAAAGAGAAGTAAGGGAGAGAGAGAGAGAGAGAGAGAGAGAAAGGGAGAGAGAGGGAGAGAGAGGGAGGGAGAGGGAGAGAGAGGGAGAGAGAGAGAGGGAGGGAGAGGGAGGGAGAGAGAGGGAGAGAGAGAGAGAGCTTACTACGTCACCATGTCTTGTTCAGGTCATCATTTCTAAGAGCGTTAATCATGGCTCTGGCTGACTGATTTATACCCCCTCTATGCCTACCCCCATCAACCAGGATCCAAAATCCCGTGGTCTCATTGGTTTAAAGCTGACCACCTGATTGGTTGAAATCTCAAGCCATTTTCGCCTGCCTGTAGCAAATTCAGATCTACCTTCTGCCCTCATTAGCCTGCTAAGGGCCCCTGTGGTGATGGAGTCTGGCTATCTGTACTGGGCCTTTCAAGACAAAGGATATTTAAGTATCACCTGAAATCTAATTTGGGTTCTCAACTGGTAGGAGATGATCAGACCTTTGAAAACAATATATGCTAAGGGCCCCTGTGGTGATGGAATCTTGCTATCTGTTCTGGCCCTTTCAAGACAAAGGATATTTAAGTATCACCTGAAACCTAATTTATATTCTCAGTAGACTGTAAAACTGTCCTCTGAGAATATAACTTGGCATTATATCACAAAATATATATATTCCTGTAACATCATATATGGTTATACCCATCCCCCTACATATACATCCATTGGGGGCATGGTGCTTTATTTAGAGTCCAGGATATGAATATGAAATGTTCAAAATATACACCACAGTACCCCCTCAAGTTCATTATTGAACTTATGACCTCCTTCAATGATCTTGTACCCACCCACAACGGCCCAGAAGCCCTCCGACCCTTCCCCCACCACCACTGCGGCCTCTTCCTTTCTTGAACCCGCCGTAACCCATCAAAGTAGACTTGAGACAGTCCTGGTGCCTTTGAGACTTCACATCCGACCCATGAGAGTCTGTACTGCAATGCTTCATCGCCCCTCTGCATTGGAAGAGCGGAATTCAAACATTACTGGCGGGATCCTTGCATATTTAGTCCTGTAGCTTGGAAATATGGAGTTATGATTGTCACGATTGGATCGGACCGCGAGACAGCACTTTTCAGCATGGTGAAGGAAAGTTTCAGAAGAGTCTTATTCGTGGCACGTTTTTCTTAAGAGATGCGTTGCTTCTTCAGGTGGGGGTTGGGCGGGCCTCCGGACAGTCGTGCATGAATACAAAAAAAAACAAAAACAAAAAGGAGAACGTCAGACAGGTGTTATTGCCGGAATGTCAGACAAGAGCAGTGGCATGGCCATTAAGACTAATCACCTATGAGGGGTGCAATGTGTACGAGTAAGGTGGGATCCCCACAGGGTACCGAGTCCGAGCCACGGCCAGTATCATCCATTGCCCTTGATGGTAGGGATAGTCAACACTGTCTGCTATTGTCAGGTCCCTGGGTTCACCACACCTGTTCACGGGGCTCAGGTTAAAGCAGTGGGCAGACTAGGGGAGGTACAATTACATTAAGACATGCTAACTGGATACTCTGGCTTCACTGGGTGTGAAATATGGTGCTGGTGGGCAGGAATGCTTATGCGTTTTAAACAAAGAATGATATGACTGATGTCCTAGTTACATTATCCTGAGAAGGTGGATAATAGAAACCAAAAGACAAAGCTTTGAGAGATATGGTACTTGTATGTTTCAGGAACCCATTCTATAGGACCCACTGGACTCTTAAACAGGGAGTCAGGCAGAGACGGCCAACCCTTACAATTCACAACTAATCTCTGATATTCGAATAAAAGTTCCAGAAGATGAATACATGTATTTTTAAAGATAAAGCAGAACATTATCAGCTAATGGACTGGTACCATCACTTAAAGTGATTAAGAATATAAAACAAAGAAAGAGAAAGGAGAAAAAAGTAAAATAAGTAACAAAAACATACAGGTTCAATGCTGCTTCGACCCAGACCGTTTGTCACAGATTCCACTTTATGTCAAAGAGCACTGAATCTGTATTCATAAAAACAAACAAACAATATATAACTGTCCTGAGACAGTGCCTCGAAAAATAATATATTGTGGCTGTTACAGCAGCAACTTGGCAGAAAAAATAAAAATAAAAAATAAAAATAAAAAATAAAGGAGGAACAAAAAAAAAAAAAAAATTGATAACTCTTCTCCCCTATTAGTGATCAACAGGTGAACAGGATCACTGTCACTAACAATTTACAAGTCGGGTACAAAAACCAAAAAAAATATTAAAAAGGAGAGGCTAAACCAATGGTTGCCAAAAAACTTTTTTAGAATTTAGTCACCCCGACTGTCTTTTAATATTACAGATTGAACAGGCTTATCCCTAGAACAAAAAATAAGAAAAATATAGTTCTAGGGTCCTCTCTTAAATGCGCAAGCTACTCTAAATCGGTCTCTTAATAGTGACCCGCATTGGGACCACAACAGGGTGGAGTTTACTAAAGTTTTGGCCCCAGAACATCCTGATTTCCATCTCCCTTTTTATCCTCTCCCATGCTCAACCTCAGCACTGCTCCAGAACTTCTGGAACCCCCCACCTTTAAAACCATGCGCCCAGCCAGGCGCTCCCCTTTCCACACCTAGGTGTCCCTAAATACTATTTTATTCCAGGAAGCCTACCCCGCCTCCACCTAAAATGTTACCTCAGCCCGCTCCATATCAGATAATTCCCAGCGGCTATTATTTTTGTTCCACCCCTCCCCTTAGATTATCAACCCCTAGAGAAGGGCCTTTTTATTCACGCCTTGCCCAAACTGTTGGCACCAATTAAATCCTGTTGCCCAAAGTTTAACTACCCATCTTTTAACTCCTCCCCGAATCCCAACGGAAGTTTCACTAAGTGTAAGGGGATGTTAGGTTTTATAAAAAAAACGTTCTTTCGGGGCTATCGGGGTGCAACCCGGGGTTCCTTCTATATCCCTCCTAAGGACAAGAGTGTAGGTACAATAGACTCCCCGAGGTAGTGTACCCTGCTGAGTACAATTCAACCTGATGCTGAAAACAGTGTATCATTAGCCATGTGATATCAGCATCAGTACCCCAGCATCGGGTATTGAGTCTAACACCTACACCATTGAAGCAATGACAAAAACCCACAAAATTTTATCCCAGTGACCATGCCCAGGGTATATCATGCACCCCTACCTACTGTTAGGTTCAAGAAACACCCTCGTTCCATGACTAACGCCACATCAGAATAATACCCAGGTGCTTCCTTCCCAGCAATGATCTCCCCATCCAGAACACAGAGTGAAATACATTCACCACTGTGTATTGGCCGTGCAAGGGACATTGTGGTCACACTTCTGACAGAGGGAAATATCAACCTGCCCCCAGCTTCCGTACCCTCTGATCACATGTGGGTCCCTTAGCCACAAATACAACAAGATAGAATCCCCAGTCAGTAAGCCACTGGTGCCCTCAACTCTACAGACCGAGTCTGCATTTCTGTAACACCTTTTACAATCCAAACCAGTACAGCCCATCCAGGCATTCGACTACCACTTTGGATTAGTGTAGGCGACGTGTTTTGGCATAGTCTTACTGAGTGGTGATGCTAACTCATCAGGCCACTGCCCCTCATAGAGAGATTTGTACAAACAGCTTGAGGTTGGTTGATAACTCCACCTGCCCATGTGTGCACACCAGAGCCACTGACATATATCTGCCCTGTACCATCCCATTCTCACTACCAACCTCTCACCATGGCGGACAAAATCTTGTGCCCCTTTACACTGGGTCCTATTCCCCCCCATATAGTGCTGAATACATCCCTCCTCTTCCGGCTACTCCTCAGAGATAAGCGTCCTGAATGAACCTCACCCTGTGTCCGCACATCTCTGGGAGCAAGCCACTGGTACCATGACCGCACTTGATTCAGTGTGTATTCAGCACATATAGGATAATAGGTTTTTATCAACCACTATGAGATGCTGGAGCGCCATGTGGTGATGGAATACTGTAGGTACCTGCACCATATTCAGTGTCCCACATGTCCCCCATTAAAAAAAAATTCCGAGGGGGCGTGGCCTAGCACCGGCGAAGATGGCAGCTTAATCTCAGTGCTCCGACACCCAGAGCTCCACTGCAGCCTTTCATTAGTGGGACAATCATTTTTGTGAAGTGCCGAGATGACCGGGAGAAGCTCCCCAGGCTCCCGGTCACAGCAAGATCCAGCAATGCAGCTCAGTCGGAACATTCCGGCGATGTTCCGAACGCAGATGCAGGGGGACACGCTGGCCTCATCTCAAGCCACCGAGCGGCTTGCGGCAAGCCCCGCCGTCATTACGGAATCTCTGGGTGCATCAGCTCCGGCAGCAGGTACCTCTGCCCCGCTTACATCCCCCTTACTGTGCCTCTCTGACCTGCAGCAAGTAGCGCTAGACATAAAGACCTCGCTATTTGCAGCCATCACAGACCTCAGGACCGACTTTAGAGCTGTGGCAGCGAGGCTGGAACACGTGGAGACTGCCGCCATGACACATGGTACGGCCATACAACAGGTTCAGAAGGTAGTCAGTGTTCATGCACAGCACCTGATTGAGATGCACAGGCACATGGAGGACCTGGACAATAGGGGGCGCAGGCGCAACTTGAGGGTGAGAGGTATCCCAGAGGCAGTAGAGGGACCCCAATTACAACAAGTGGTGTGGGCCATCTTTAACACCCTGCTGGGGCGGCCGCCCGATGTGCCGGTGGAGATGGAAAGGTGTCATAGAGCCCTCAGACCGAGGGGTAGAGATACTGACCCCCCCCCGAGATGCAGTTTGCTGTCTAGTGGATTTCATACAGAAAGAGGAGATTTTACGCCTAGCCTGCAATCATGAACGCTTGGAGCACAATGGTACACGCATACAGATATTCCAAGATCTGTCTACCATTACCCTGCAACATAGGAGGGATCTGCGCCCTCTCCTGCAAGTTCTACGTGAAAGACGCATAGCTTATAGATGGAAATTCCCATTCTGCCTGCAGGCGACCGCTGGAAATCGCACAGCGCAGCTAAGAACCCCGGCTGATTTGCGACCCTTCTGTGACACCCTGGGCATACCACTGACGGAGGTCCCAGATTGGTATAGCGCTTTCTTGCAACCAGACCCTTGGATCCCCACAATGCCCGAGGACACCCCACGTTCACAGACAGAGGAGACGCAGAACGTCGACCAACTCCCCAGTGAGGATCCGCGGGGACATGGAGACGGATGAGAGCCCTCGAGCATCACCGACATCTGTCCGGCGCAAAATGGATCGTGAACCATGGTTTTAAAGGTTAGCTGATTCTTTTTTGAACACCTCTACACTTTTTTTTTTTTTCATCACCTTGGGACCTTTTGTCGGTTTTCTATGCTGAGGAGGACACTGTTACCCACTTAAGCGCTGATAGCTGTCTGAATACATCCCCTGGGCAACTGAGATCACTAACACACTGTACCCTACTTGTCCTTATTACTCTCACCCCTGTTGGATGAGGTGCTCAGGTAACTCGGACCTCACTTTGTTTTTTCTCCCCCCCCTTTTTTTTTCTGCTTTTTATTGTTCCTGTGCCCAAAATTGTTGCTATGCGGTATCCTGCATCCATGGCACACAGACTACCTGTCCGGCTTCGGGACATTGCACTTACGTTTTCAGGATGGTGCCTGTGAATCCACAATGGTCAGCATATAAACTACTTGAATTCCCATCAGCCTGGGAGCTGCGAGTGCTCCTATACCTAACCCATTAAGATAGTAGTCGTCCATCGATTGTCAGCAATGTAGCCTCATGTATAATGTCATTTCTCCTGATGCTTTCCCTCTCCCCTACCCCCCCTTTTTTTTTATTCCAAAGGTCCCGGCTTAATATCTTTTCGAAGGTGGTTGTATTATGGTACTCATTTCAATGTTAATGTTCACAATGTTGCTTAGGTTGTATTTTTACAAATGGAGAAGCTCTCCTCTCCTGCCTCAGAGCTGAGCGAACTCCTTGGTTAGGGTGGGTGATTCCACCACCTCAGGTTTGTGATTTATTCGCAGCCTGGGTGCTGGATTCCTGAGCTTAGGTGATCTGGTCCTTACGCCTATAAGGTTAGCCTATGTGCCAGTTGTTTTTCCTTTCTTCACAGGTTTAGTAGCATGATCCTCTTATAGTGTTGCAATGTTCCTTGGAATTTCTTACTTCTGCCCTATGTTGACTCTGGCTGTGTAATGATCAGAGACAGGTTTAGACAGCTTTACTATCTAGTCTGGGGCGCTCCAAATTGTCTCCCCTCGCTACACTTAACCTAGGATTGTCCCACAGACCTCACCCCATTACTGTTGGAGTCTCTGGGTGGTGGTTATTTTGACTTATTCCCTGGTGTTAGACCGCTCCCTCACCCCAAAGAGGCTGGTTCCCCTTTGACAGTTACCGGCTTATCCCCCTCTTCATACGCATTACCCCCGATTCCTCTTGATTCGGTGGGTCGGCGGGCCTAGACCCACCTCCGGTATATCTCACAACTCCCCTGCGTTGTGGATCTTTGGCACACGCAGGTAGAGATTTCTACTCATCTCCTGTAACACCTGCAGTGCTCACGTCAGCTTTAGACTTATCTTTCCTCTCTCTCCTTGCTGATATTCCCGAATCCCTTCCCCCCTATTTTCTTTCACTCCCCCACCTGGGACCCCCCTCCGTCTGCATCGTACATTTGTGATCCAAGCACACGACCGTCAATCCCTCATGTCTTCCACAATGCAAATGACAGTTCCTTTATCACTCAAGGTATATTCTTTAAACGCTAAGGGCCTCAATGTGCCGGAAAAGCGTAGCAGCGTTTTAGCAGAGGTGCACCGCTGTAGAGCAAATGTGGTTTTTCTCCAAGAGACCCACTTTAAAACTGGGTCTATACCCCGCCTTGCTAACAAACGCTTTCCCGAAGCGTATCACGCAACCTGTGCGGACTCCAAAACAAAAAGTGTCTCCATCCTATTGGCCAAGTCGCTCATGTTTCACCAGACAGACCAGTTGCTGGATTCCGAGGGTAGGTATCTTTTTCTAAAGGGCATCTGGAAAGACAAGCCGATAACGCTAGCGAACATATACTGCCCCAACTCCAAGAGGGTGACCTTCCTAAAAGAGACCTTCCTGAAACTAACTTCCTTTCAGTCAGGCCTACTGATACTAGGGGGTGATTTCAATATGGCCCTGGATCCCTTGTTAGATACCTCTACGGGCACCTCCTCCCTCACGTTCTCAGCGCTACGGCAAGTGAAGCTCCAACTAGCCTCTCTTACTCTACACGATACCTGGCGCACTCTTAATCCAGGAGAGAGGGATTATACATTCTTCTCATTGCCCCACAATCGATACACAAGGCTGGACTACCTTTTCATCCACCAATCTGACCTGCAATATCTTGCAGATGCGACCATCGAGAATATGGTCCTTTCCGACCATCACCCGATTACCCTAACTTTGCGATTCCCACAAAAAATTCAATCCACCAAGACGTGGAGATTGGATGCCTCCATTCTCGCTGAACCTGGAGACCAAGCAGACATCCAGCAGGCTCTTACCGAGTATTTCTCCCAGAATGACACACCTGAGGTGTCTCCCATGGTTCAATGGGAGGCGCATAAATGCGTAATACGAGGACATCTCCTCGCTATAGCGGCTAGGAAAAAGAAAGCCCATCAAGCACTGATCACATCTCTCTCCAAGAAAATAGCTAGGCTGGAAGCTCAACACAAGCGTGCCCAGGCTCTCCAAGTAGCTACAGAGCTAGCAGACACGCGAGCCCAGTTGGTGGAGGAACTATTTAGGAAAGCGCGCAAAGGTCTAGTTCTGTCACATAAACTGTTCTATGAACAAAGCAATAAGCCAGGTAGGCTTCTGGCCAGGCTCGCACAGAAACGCGCACAGACCCATACAGTGCACCATGTGACTGACTCGTCTGGAACAGCTTTTTCCAAGAGTGAAGAGATTGCACATCTATTTCTTCGCTTTTATAGCAAACTTTACAATCTCAAGGGTTCAAACCAGACTCTGAATCCTACTGCTGCTGAAAACCGCTCACGGATGATAAAAGACTTCCTCACTACTTACGGCCCCACAGCCCTCTCAGAGACGGATCGGACCGCGTTGGAAGCCCCTTTGTCCCTGGAGGAGTGGACGACTGCACTAAAAGCCATGAAACCTGGCAAATGTCCGGGACCAGATGGCTTTTCGATGCAATATTATAAATGCTTCTCAGACCTTCTAGCCCCACGCTTCCTAAAAGCCTTTAACACGCTGGCCAATACCTCCTATCCCTCAGAATCCTTACGAGAAGCCTATATTACCGTGATTCCCAAAGAAAATAAAGATCCGTCCAATGTAGCTAACTATCGGCCAATTTCACTCTTAAATGTAGATGTCAAACTTTTTGCTAAAGCCCTGGCCAATCGCCTTGTCTTCCATGTGCCGGCCTGGGTGGGCCTGGACCAAGTGGGTTTTGTTCCTGGCAGAGAAGCCAGGGACAATACCATAAAAGCTTTGAATCTGCACCACTGGCTCACCTCATCTCAGCAGGAGGGATTTTTCTTGGCAATGGATGCGGAGAAGGCGTTCGATCGCGTGGCCTGGGACTATATGGAAGCTACACTAGCGGCTCTGGGCCTGGGGAATAGTATGCGTGCCTTCATGGGCTCCCTTTATGTAAACCCAAGAGCTAGAGTCCGTGTCAATGGCCACCTTTCGGAAGCCTTCCCCATACACAATGGCACCAGGCAGGGCTGCCCTCTCTCTCCCATACTCTATATCCTGACCCTAGAACCTCTGCTACGCTGCATTCGAGAAAATTCAAATATAAAAGGAATCACTGTTCGCCACAAGGAATACAAAATTGCAGCTTTTGCGGACGACATCCTGCTCTTTTTGTCCACGCCCCTGTTGTCCCTACCTAACCTTATGCCGATCTTGGACCTCTTCCAGCGTATCTCGAATCTTAAAATCAATTTGTCCAAATCGTCTGCGTTAAATGTCACACTACCGGATGCTCTGGTGCAACAATGCCAGGCAAACTTCCCATTTAGGTGGGAGAGAGAGGCCGTCACCTACTTAGGTATCCAGCTACCAGCTACGCTAAAAGCACTGTATTCTAAAAACTTCCTAGCCGAACTAAAACGCATACAACAAGATCTCTCAAGGTGGGATGTGCCCACCCTATCCTGGTTCGGACGAGCTTCTATCCTTAAGATGACAGTCTTACCTCGTATATTATACAAAATGCAGACTATCCCGATACACTTACCTCCCACATTTTTTGTGGCTTACAGGAAAATGTGTAGAGCCTTTTTATGGGGTACTAAATCAGCTCGTATCGGATGGGCAAAGCTAGTCCCACCCAAGGAAAAAGGAGGGATTGGTCTCCCGGACATACAGCGCTATTATTGGGCTGTCCACATGAACAGGGTGGTAGATTGGAGAATTCATGCCCGGTGTAAAAGCTGGGTGTACCTTGAAAATATTATTGCAGAAACTGATCTGGGCTCGATTCCTTGGATCCCTAAGAAATTGAGACCTCCTCAGCCCCACACGCATCCTTTGACCGGAGCGACTCTCCAAGCTTTTGACAGAGCATGTAAAGCCCATGCACTGTCTGCCGCAGACTGCCCTATAACCCCCGTTAGAGGTAATCCAAACTTCCCCCTGGGTCTATCGCCATCCTATCTTTTTAAGGAATGGCCATACCCACAGATGCAGGCCAAGCACTTCTTTCGCAATGGCAAGTTTCTAAAGCTACAAGAGCTTGCTGCACTGTCTAACACTAAGTCCTTCCCCTCCTGGTCTTATGTGCAATTAAAACACTTTCTAGATGTGCCAGCGAAAATAGTCAAATTCACGAGCCCGCCCACAGTGTTCGAATCCCTATGTTCGAGATCTTCACCCCAGAGTCATGTCATTTCGGCCTTGTACGCGTCCATGTTTGGAGATTCGTACTCCTCTTTACAAACAGACCATACGTTTTGGGAGACAGCCTTAGGCAGAGAGATAGGAGACGCTAGTTGGGACCAGATCCATTTATACATACACAAAGGCTCACTTAATGTCAATACGCAAGAGAACGGGTACAAACTCAAAACTAGATGGTACAAGACCCCTCAAGTGCTCCATAAGATTTTCCCGACGGTACCTGATTACTGTTGGCGATGTGAATCAGAGATAGGCACCTTTCTCCATGTCTGGTGGTCCTGCCCTCGAATCCAGCCATACTGGCGTAAGATACATGAAGTGACTACAACAATCTCTTCGCTCCCACTGGAGTTTACACCCGGACAATATCTACTACACCTATCCACAATCCCTAAAAGACAATACTTCAAATCAATAGCTATGCATTTAATAAACGCTGTGTATAGTGATGATCTCGCGCCTAGTAAAATTGAAAAAATTAAGCTGCAAACCCCAAAATTTCAAAAGACATTGAAACCGTAAGTAGAAGTGATTATATGTGCTGAAAGAGCAAATATGGTGGGGGCGCTAAACAATACTAATATTAATTGATTTATATTAAATAAGTAATAAGTGAAAAATAGGTTAGACACCAGCCTGCCTGGACAGACCAAAAAACAAAGGTCTTAGTCTATCCAAAAATAGTAAACAGCCTGGAAACCGTACCCTTCGTGTACAAGATGGCTGACAGCCCCTAGCTGTCAACTAAATTAAGATATACGTGAAAGTAAAAATATTGAATGACAACAATACTAATAGCATACAGTGATAGTGGTAATATAATGTCCCAAGATTTGAATGAATATAATCAGAGAGATCAAGAAATAGTCCATATAGTGAAAACCAATGGAAGTAATCCTGGATAATATCTGCATACAACAGGAAAAATAAATTGAAGAAAATTGCTTGAAGTGATAGCCTTCACCACCTTAATGCAAAACACCCGATAGTGCTCGTGTTGAAAAGTTGGCTGCTTACCAGATGATGTTGACTCTTTTAATTAAAAAAGAAGTCAAATACGCTTTGTGCAAGTACCTCTTGCTGATATGGATAATGGTATCAAAAGAGCAGGCATGAAAGATCCCTGCCTCACGGAGGCTCGGATGGAGCAGTGCGGACCACAAAAAAGAAATAAAACGGAAAATAGTGTGATCCCGTTTATTTAAAAAAATATAACAAATTAAAATAGCCAAATGCCTCCTTACTTTATTGGTGCCTTGAGCCCGGCACTGAGGCTGAAGAGCGTGGGCTGATATGGCTGAAGTCTCATGGAAAGGTGAGCCGGCGTGCGTTCCACCTGTGGCAAACGATGGACCAGCGGGACCGGAAGTGTCGTCAGATCGTAATCTAGCGCCTCGACAGCTGTTTCGTGTGTTGCACGTCGTCAGGAAGCGTACTAGACCACGTAGATCTGACTGTTAAATACGGATGTCAATCACAATAGGGGGAGGGGTAACTGGACTGAGATCCAGCCTCAATGCCGTCTCGCCGCATAATACAAATACAGCACAATGAGAATCTATAACTAATTGTACAGTGTAAGTAGCAGAAAACCAATCCACTGCCTATATCCCACCTATAACATGGCTTATAATAAAACGTTATCTAAAATAACCATAACACAACCCTGTCAATGTACATTATTAAATGATGAGTTCCGCTCACACCCCCTAGTGGGTAAATACGGCACTGACCCATACCCAATGTTACATGGTGCAATGGATATAGAATAATGCAAAGACATATCATAAACAGGGTATAGAAGTTAAAGTAAAAAAAGAGAAAATATATTAAAATGCTTAAATTAGATTAATAAATCTATGCACCTGTTAGACCCCTAATTTGTTATGTCAATTGTGGAATTATATAATTATTCATTTGTGAGGAAGCAATTCAGGTCCAAATCTGTATTGAGGCCCAGTGGCTGCATTGTGGACAATCTGAACAGCCACTGGGTCTCATTCTGGGAGACAGCCTTAGTAAGGTCTGTCCCTCTCCAGTTATATGTAACCCTATCTATGCCATAGAAGACCAGCTGTCGAGGGTCTCTGTTATGGTGTAGAAGAAAGTGTCGCTACACACTATGATTTGGAAAACCCTTTGCTATATTGGCTACATGCTCGTTGATTCTAATTCTAAGCTCTCTTGTGGTGCGCCCCACATACTGGAGAGAGCAGGGACATTCCAAAACGTATGTCACATGTTTGGAGTAGCAAGTGATCAGGGGTTTGATATTAAATTCTTCTTGTGTCACTGATGATTTAAATTTGGTTATTTTCCTTGTGCGTCGTATTGTAGTACGACAAGCTTTACATCTGGTGCAGTAATGAAATCCAGAACCATCCAAGAAAGTGGGAGGTTTGTCGGGTGGATCTGGAACATTGGGCGCAATAATATTTCTCAGGCCTGGTGCCTTTCTATAAATGAATCTGGGTTTAGAGGGTATTACCGATACCAAATCTCTGTCTTTCTGAAGTATAGGCCAGAACTTTTTAAATATCTTTTTGATACTTTTATATTGTCTGTTGAATCCTGTAATAAATGGCAATGTCCCCATTGTCATAGTAGTTTTCTTTTTAGACTCTAAAAGGGAATGTCTGTCCATAGCTGCCACTACATTCTTAGCTCGGGTCAGTTCAACCTCACAATATCCCTTTTCACGAAACCGTTCTGTGAGAATTGAGGCCTGTGTGATGTAATCACTCTCCTCAGCGCAATTCCTTCGAATACGCATGAACTGGCCCTTGGGTATAGCCCCTAGCCATTGGGGATGGTGGCAGCTATTAGTTGGCACAAACGCGTTCCTGTCTGTTGCCTTAAAGAACGTCTTTGTGCCAATCCTGTCTTTCTGTTTAACCAAGGTGAGATCCAAATAGTTAATAGTTGTTAGACTAAACTCAGCCGTAAACCTTAACCCATACTGATTGGAATTTAGATTTTGTATGAAGCTATGTAGTGTGATTGGGGATCCCTCCCACAACAATACTACATCGTCAATGTACCTTTTATAATAGAGTAGGGGTGTTGGTTTATCTTTATAAATGGTTTCTCCCTCCCACTTATTCAGTACCATATTGGCTACACTTGGGGCATAACGAGCCCCCATTGCCACCCCTTTAATTTGATTATAGAACACCCCCTGTGCCCAAAAATAATTATTCCCCATTGCAATTTTGAGTCCCTCTACTAGGAAGTTGATTTGGGCTTTTTTTAGGTGTGAATCAGCAGTTAGTGCACCTTGAACTGCAACCAATGCATCTTCCTGTCTAATGTTTGTGTAAAGGGACTCTATGTCCACTGTAACCATAATAGTTGCATCGGTTACCTGGATATTTGAGAGGGATTTGATTAATTCACGACTATCTTTGAGATATGATTTGCCTTGTTTGACCAAGGGTTGCAAAAACATATCCAGATATTCCCCTACCCTAGAGTAGAGTGAGCCTATCCCGCTTACAATGGGGCGGCCTGGGGGTTTTTCCTTATTTTTATGAATTTTTGGTACCACATAGAGCACCGGGGTGCGGGGTACTTTTGGTAAAAGGTACTGTGCTTCCTTTACATCCAATATCTTTTGGTTGACCCCTTTGTCAATCCAATTATGGAGTTCGATTTTGAGTTTATTCAATGGATTAGATGCTAATGGTTTGTACGTACTGGTGTCCTTTAGTAGCCTTTGGATTTCTCCATAGTAGTCCTCCTTAGTAAGTATGACTACTCCCCCCCCTTTGTCCGCTGGTCGGACTACTATGTTTTTGTTTTTTTCTAATTGTTTGATTCCCTCAACTAAAGACCGTTTAGTTCTGGCCTTCTTAATTTCTAGAGACTTAATTTCATCCTGCACCATATGCTTAAACACCTCTATATGGTGGTGTGTACCTTTTTGAGGGTTAAATATAGAGTTGTTTCTTAACCCACTATGTTTATACTTATCTATTTCCACAACAGGGGGACATGTGTTCCTTTGTATGGCAAAGAATTTTTTAATGTTTAACTTCCTCACATATTTTTCCACATCGATGAACAATTCAAACTTGTTGAGATTCTTATCAGGTGCAAATTTTAAACCTTGCGATAAAACCTGTAATTCGTTATCTGAAAACGATGCACCTGCTAGATTAAATATACCTTCATTTAGCTGTCCCTTTGTCTTTTTCTTTCTGGTTCCCCCTCTTCTGCCTCTTTTTCTAAATATTCGTTGGGATATTGGGGTGTGATAGGTGGGATTTTGTAGGGCTCTTTCCATCCCCTCCATTCCCCCCCTTGTTGGTGATTATTTTGATAGGGCGTAGGTCTCCCCCTATAGTTACCCCTAAAATTACCCCTTGGGGGTCTGGGTGGATAATGGTTGGATCCTTGATACTGGTAAGGGTAACCATATTCACTTGGTCTATTATCCAATGGTCCATACCTATTCTGCATAGGTGCTGGATAGGAAGTGGAATAGTAGTCATTGGATGGGGGGTGATTAGCCCCCATATAGGGTGGGGGATACCCCCTGGTACCTTGGGTAGCTTGGCCCTTAAGATTAGCTGAAGTCTTAGATTTTTTAGGAGTGTGTATCTTGTTTTTATTTTTAACTAATTGTGCAACCGTATTATGTACTTCCGTGTCCCTGCCCACCGAAGATTCTTTGGAGTTGTCCACATCCAAATCATCCTGCCATTTATATACCTTATTTTCTTCGTAGTCTTTGATATCTCTCTGGTATTTTTTCAGTTTTTTCTGTTTGATCTCTCCATCGTACTTGGCCAGGTGAGTCTGAAGGCTCTGTGCCCTGTCCAAATACTCTTTGGTTCCCATGAAGGGCTCCATACTAGTTTTGAGATCAACTATGTTGGCTTCTACCACCATATTTTTGGCTTTACGCCTCCTAATCATTAGCTGCATTAATTTTTGTTCGCAGCCGTTAAAAAACTGAAACCATTCGTCTAATAAAGTTAAATTATCCGCACTGTCAGTTGGATTGACATCCCATCTTAACCTCCGGGGGGTGAGATTTTTGCCAATATACATCTCAAATGAGGCTATGTCCCACCACAGCCTAATTTGTTTCTCCATGTCATACTGGAGTTGTTTAAACCCTTTTTCCACATCCAAATTTGGGCTAGGTGTCTGTTGGAATATTTCTTCAATATTTATCTGTCGACCCTTCATGAAGTTGAATACATCCATGGCTGCGTAGATTGAAAAAGTTTATGGTAAAACCTCTAAAAAGTGTGTATAGTGATGATCTCGCGCCTAGTAAAATTGAAAAAATTAAGCTGCAAACCCCAAAATTTCAAAAGACATTGAAACCGTAAGTAGAAGTGATTATATGTGCTGAAAGAGCAAATATGGTGGGGGCGCTAAACAATACTAATATTAATTGATTTATATTAAATAAGTAATAAGTGAAAAATAGGTTAGACACCAGCCTGCCTGGACAGACCAAAAAACAAAGGTCTTAGTCTATCCAAAAATAGTAAACAGCCTGGAAACCGTACCCTTAGTGTACAAGATGGCTGACAGCCCCTAGCTGTCAACTAAATTAAGATACACGTGAAAGTAAAAATATTGAATGACAACAATACTAATAGCATACAGTGATAGTGGTAATATAATGTCCCAAGATTTGAATGAATATAATCAGAGAGATCAAGAAATAGTCCATATAGTGAAAACCAATGGAAGTAATCCTGGATAATATCTGCATACAACAGGAAAAATAAATTGAAGAAAATTGCTTGAAGTGATAGCCTTCACCACCTTAATGCAAAACACCCGATAGTGCTCGTGTTGAAAAGTTGGCTGCTTACCAGATGATGTTGACTCTTTTAATTAAAAAAGAAGTCAAATACGCTTTGTGCAAATACCTCTTGCTGATATGGATAATGGTATCAAAAGAGCAGGCATGAAAGATCCCTGCCTCACGGAGGCTCGGATGGAGCAGTGCGGACCACAAAAAAGAAATAAAACGGAAAATAGTGTGATCCCGTTTATTTAAAAAAATATAACAAATTAAAATAGCCAAATGCCTCCTTACTTTATTGGTGCCTTGAGCCCGGCACTGAGGCTGAAGAGCGTGGGCTGATATGGCTGAAGTCTCATGGAAAGGTGAGCCGGCGTGCGTTCCACCTGTGGCAAACGATGGACCAGCGGGACCGGAAGTGTCGTCAGATCGTAATCTAGCGCCTCGACAGCTGTTTCGTGTGTTGCACGTCGTCAGGAAGCGTACTAGACCACGTAGATCTGACTGTTAAATACGGATGTCAGACACAATAGGGGGAGGGGTAACTGGACTGAGATCCAGCCTCAATGCCATCTCGCCGCATAATACAAATACAGCACAATGAGAATCTATAACTAATTGTACAGTGTAAGTAGCAGAAAACCAATCCACTGCCTATATCCCACCTATAACATGGCTTATAATAAAACGGTATCTAAAATAACCATAACACAACCCTGTCAATGTACATTATTAAATGATGAGTTCCGCTCACACCCCCTAGTGGGTAAATACGGCACTGACCCATACCCAATGTTACATGGTGCAATGGATATAGAATAATGCAAAGACATATCATAAACAGGGTATAGAAGTTAAAGTAAAAAAAGAGAAAATATATTAAAATGCTTAAATTAGATTAATAAATCTATGCACCTGTTAGACCCCTAATTTGTTATGTCAATTGTGGAATTATATAATAATTCATTTGTGAGGAAGCAATTCAGGTCCAAATCTATATTGAGGCCCAGTGGCTGCATTGTGGACAATCTGAACAGCCACTGGGTCTCATTCTGGGAGACAGCCTTAGTAAGGTCTGTCCCTCTCCAGTTATATGTAACCCTATCTATGCCATAGAAGACCAGCTGGCGAGGGTCTCTGTTATGGTGTAGAAGAAAGTGTCGCGACACACTATGATTTGGAAAACCCTTTGCTATATTGGCTACATGCTCGTTGATTCTAATTCTAAGCTCTCTTGTGGTGCGCCCCACATACTGGAGAGAGCAGGGACATTCCAAAACGTATGTCACATGTTTGGAGTAGCAAGTGATCAGGGGTTTGATATTAAATTCTTCTTGTGTCACTGATGATTTAAATTTGGTTATTTTCCTTGTGCGTCGTATTGTAGTACGACAAGCTTTACATCTGGTGCAGTAATGAAATCCAGAACCATCCAAGAAAGTGGGAGGTTTGTCGGGTGGATCTGGAACATTGGGCGCAATAATATTTCTCAGGCCTGGTGCCTTTCTATAAATGAATCTGGGTTTAGAGGGTATTACCGATACCAAATCTCTGTCTTTCTGAAGTATAGGCCAGAACTTTTTAAATATCTTTTCGATACTTTTATATTGTCTGTTGAATCCTGTAATAAATGGCAATGTCCCCATTGTCATAGTAGTTTTCTTTTTAGACTCTAAAAGGGAATGTCTGTCCATAGCTGCCACTACATTCTTAGCTCGGGTCAGTTCAACCTCACAATATCCCTTTTCACGAAACCGTTCTGTGAGAATTGAGGCCTGTGTGATGTAATCACTCTCCTCAGCGCAATTCCTTCGAATACGCATGAACTGGCCCTTGGGTATAGCCCCTAGCCATTGGGGATGGTGGCAGCTATTAGTTGGCACAAACGCGTTCCTGTCTGTTGCCTTAAAGAACGTCTTTGTGCCAATCCTGTCTTTCTGTTTAACCAAGGTGAGATCCAAATAGTTAATAGTTGTTAGACTAAACTCAGCCGTAAACCTTAACCCATACTGATTGGAATTTAGATTTTGTATGAAGCTATGTAGTGTGATCGGGGATCCCTCCCACAACAATACTACATCGTCAATGTACCTTTTATAATAGAGTAGGGGTGTTGGTTTATCTTTATAAATGGTTTCTCCCTCCCACTTATTCAGTACCATATTGGCTACACTTGGGGCATAACGAGCCCCCATTGCCACCCCTTTAATTTGATTATAGAACACCCCCTGTGCCCAAAAATAATTATTCCCCATTGCAATTTTGAGTCCCTCTACTAGGAAGTTGATTTGGGCTTTTTTTAGGTGTGAATCAGCAGTTAGTGCACCTTGAACTGCAACCAATGCATCTTCCTGTCTAATGTTTGTGTAAAGGGACTCTATGTCCACTGTAACCATAATAGTTGCATCGGTTACCTGGATATTTGAGAGGGATTTGATTAATTCACGACTATCTTTGAGATATGATTTGCCTTGTTTGACCAAGGGTTGCAAAAACATATCCAGATATTCCCCTACCCTAGAGTAGAGTGAGCCTATCCCGCTTACAATGGGGCGGCCTGGGGGTTTTTCCTTATTTTTATGAATTTTTGGTACCACATAGAGCACCGGGGTGCGGGGTACTTTTGGTAAAAGGTACTGTGCTTCCTTTACATCCAATATCTTTTGGTTGACCCCTTTGTCAAGCAATTTTCTTCAATTTATTTTTCCTGTTGTATGCAGATATTATCCAGGATTACTTCCATTGGTTTTCACTATATGGACTATTTCTTGATCTCTCTGATTATATTCATTCAAATCTTGGGACATTATATTACCACTATCACTGTATGCTATTAGTATTGTTGTCATTCAATATTTTTACTTTCACGTGTATCTTAATTTAGTTGACAGCTAGGGGCTGTCAGCCATCTTGTACACTAAGGGTACGGTTTCCAGGCTGTTTACTATTTTTGGATAGACTAAGACCTTTGTTTTTTGGTCTGTCCAGGCAGGCTGGTGTCTAACCTATTTTTCACTTATTACTTATTTAATATAAATCAATTAATATTAGTATTGTTTAGCGCCCCCACCATATTTGCTCTTTCAGCACATATAATCACTTCTACTTACGGTTTCAATGTCTTTTGAAATTTTGGGGTTTGCAGCTTAATTTTTTCAATTTTACTAGGCGCGAGATCATCACTATACACACTTTTTAGAGGTTTTACCATAAACTTTTTCAATCTACGCAGCCATGGATGTATTCAACTTCATGAAGGGTCGACAGATAAATATTGAAGAAATATTCCAACAGACACCTAGCCCAAATTTGGATGTGGAAAAAGGGTTTAAACAACTCCAGTATGACATGGAGAAACAAATTAGGCTGTGGTGGGACATAGCCTCATTTGAGATGTATATTGGCAAAAATCTCACCCCCCGGAGGTTAAGATGGGATGTCAATCCAACTGACAGTGCGGATAATTTAACTTTATTAGACGAATGGTTTCAGTTTTTTAACGGCTGCGAACAAAAATTAATGCAGCTAATGATTAGGAGGCGTAAAGCCAAAAATATGGTGGTAGAAGCCAACATAGTTGATCTCAAAACTAGTATGGAGCCCTTCATGGGAACCAAAGAGTATTTGGACAGGGCACAGAGCCTTCAGACTCACCTGGCCAAGTACGATGGAGAGATCAAACAGAAAAAACTGAAAAAATACCAGAGAGATATCAAAGACTACGAAGAAAATAAGGTATATAAATGGCAGGATGATTTGGATGTGGACAACTCCAAAGAATCTTCGGTGGGCAGGGACACGGAAGTACATAATACGGTTGCACAATTAGTTAAAAATAAAAACAAGATACACACTCCTAAAAAATCTAAGACTTCAGCTAATCTTAAGGGCCAAGCTACCCAAGGTACCAGGGGGTATCCCCCACCCTATATGGGGGCCAATCACCCCCCATCCAATGACTACTATTCCACTTCCTATCCAGCACCTATGCAGAATAGGTATGGACCATTGGATAATAGACCAAGTGAATATGGTTACCCTTACCAGTATCAAGGATCCAACCATTATCCACCCAGACCCCCAAGGGGTAATTTTAGGGGTAACTATAGGGGGAGACCTACGCCCTATCAAAATAATCACCAACAAGGGGGGGAATGGAGGGGATGGAAAGAGCCCTACAAAATCCCACCTATCACACCCCAATATCCCAACGAATATTTAGAAAAAGAGGCAGAAGAGGGGGAACCAGAAAGAAAAAGACAAAGGGACAGCTAAATGAAGGTATATTTAATCTAGCAGGTGCATCGTTTTCAGATAACGAATTACAGGTTTTATCGCAAGGTTTAAAATTTGCACCTGATAAGAATCTCAACAAGTTTGAATTGTTCATCGATGTGGAAAAATATGTGAGGAAGTTAAACATTAAAAAATTCTTTGCCATACAAAGGAACACATGTCCCCCTGTTGTGGAAATAGATAAGTATAAACATAGTGGGTTAAGAAACAACTCTATATTTAACCCTCAAAAGGGTACACACCACCATATAGAGGTGTTTAAGCATATGGTGCAGGATGAAATTAAGTCTCTAGAAATTAAGAAGGCCAGAACTAAACGGTCTTTAGTTGAGGGAATCAAACAATTAGAAAAAAACAAAAACATAGTAGTCCGACCAGCGGACAAAGGGGGGGGAGTAGTCATACTTACTAAGGAGGACTACTATGGAGAAATCCAAAGGCTACTAAAGGACACCAGTACGTACAAACCATTAGCATCTAATCCATTGAATAAACTCAAAATCGAACTCCATAATTGGATTGACAAAGGGGTCAACCAAAAGATATTGGATGTAAAGGAAGCACAGTACCTTTTACCAAAAGTACCCCGCACCCCGGTGCTCTATGTGGTACCAAAAATTCATAAAAATAAGGAAAAACCCCCAGGCCGCCCCATTGTAAGCGGGATAGGCTCACTCTACTCTAGGGTAGGGGAATATCTGGATATGTTTTTGCAACCCTTGGTCAAACAAGGCAAATCATATCTCAAAGATAGTCGTGAATTAATCAAATCCCTCTCAAATATCCAGGTAACCGATGCAACTATTATGGTTACAGTGGACATAGAGTCCCTTTACACAAACATTAGACAGGAAGATGCATTGGTTGCAGTTCAAGGTGCACTAACTGCTGATTCACACCTAAAAAAAGCCCAAATCAACTTCCTAGTAGAGGGACTCAAAATTGCAATGGGGAATAATTTTTTTTGGGCACAGGGGGTGTTCTATAATCAAATTAAAGGGGTGGCAATGGGGGCTCGTTATGCCCCAAGTGTAGCCAATATGGTACTGAATAAGTGGGAGGGAGAAACCATTTATAAAGATAAACCAACACCCCTACTCTATTATAAAAGGTACATTGACGATGTAGTATTGTTGTGGGAGGGATCCCCGATCACACTACATAGCTTCATACAAAATCTAAATTCCAATCAGTATGGGTTAAGGTTTACGGCTGAGTTTAGTCTAACAACTATTAACTATTTGGATCTCACCTTGGTTAAACAGAAAGACAGGATTGGCACAAAGACGTTCTTTAAGGCAACAGACAGGAACGCGTTTGTGCCAACTAATAGCTGCCACCATCCCCAATGGCTAGGGGCTATACCCAAGGGCCAGTTCATGCGTATTCGAAGGAATTGCGCTGAGGAGAGTGATTACATCACACAGGCCTCAATTCTCACAGAACGGTTTCGTGAAAAGGGATATTGTGAGGTTGAACTGACCCGAGCTAAGAATGTAGTGGCAGCTATGGACAGACATTCCCTTTTAGAGTCTAAAAAGAAAACTACTATGACAATGGGGACATTGCCATTTATTACAGGATTCAACAGACAATATAAAAGTATCGAAAAAATATTTAAAAAGTTCTGGCCTATACTTCAGAAAGACAGAGATTTGGTATCGGTAATACCCTCTAAACCCAGATTCATTTATAGAAAGGCACCAGGCCTGAGAAATATTATTGCGCCCAATGTTCCAGATCCACCCGACAAACCTCCCACTTTCTTGGATGGTTCTGGATTTCATTACTGCACCAGATGTAAAGCTTGTCGTACTACAATACGACGCACAAGGAAAATAACCAAATTTAAATCATCAGTGACACAAGAAGAATTTAATATCAAACCCCTGATCACTTGCTACTCCAAACATGTGACATACGTTTTGGAATGTCCCTGCTCTCTCCAGTATGTGGGGCGCACCACAAGAGAGCTTAGAATTAGAATCAACGAGCATGTAGCCAATATAGCAAAGGGTTTTCCAAATCATAGTGTGTCGTGACACTTTCTTCTACACCATAACAGAGACCCTCGCCAGCTGGTCTTCTATGGCATAGATAGGGTTACATATAACTGGAGAGGGACAGACCTTACTAAGGCTGTCTCCCAGAATGAGACCCAGTGGCTGTTCAGATTGTCCACAATGCAGCCACTGGGCCTCAATATAGATTTGGACCTGAATTGCTTCCTCACAAATGAATAATTATATAATTCCACAATTGACATAACAAATTAGGGGTCTAACAGGTGCATAGATTTATTAATCTAATTTAAGCATTTTAATATATTTTCTCTTTTTTTACTTTAACTTCTATACCCTGTTTATGATATGTCTTTGCATTATTCTATATCCATTGCACCATGTAACATTGGGTATGGGTCAGTGCCGTATTTACCCACTAGGGGGTGTGAGCGGAACTCATCATTTAATAATGTACATTGACAGGGTTGTGTTATGGTTATTTTAGATAACGTTTTATTATAAGCCATGTTATAGGTGGGATATAGGCAGTGGATTGGTTTTCTGCTACTTACACTGTACAATTAGTTATAGATTCTCATTGTGCTGTATTTGTATTATGCGGCGAGACGGCATTGAGGCTGGATCTCAGTCCAGTTACCCCTCCCCCTATTGTGATTGACATCCGTATTTAACAGTCAGATCTACGTGGTCTAGTACGCTTCCTGACGACGTGCAACACACGAAACAGCTGTCGAGGCGCTAGATTACGATCTGACGACACTTCCGGTCCCGCTGGTCCATCGTTTGCCACAGGTGGAACGCACGCCGGCTCACCTTTCCATGAGACTTCAGCCATATCAGCCCACGCTCTTCAGCCTCAGTGCCGGGCTCAAGGCACCAATAAAGTAAGGAGGCATTTGGCTATTTTAATTTGTTATATTTTTTTAAATAAACGGGATCACACTATTTTCCGTTTTATTTCTTTTTTGTGGTCCCCACTGCTCCATCCGAGCCTCCGTGAGGCAGGGATCTTTCATGCCTGCTCTTTTGATACCATTATCCATATCAGCAAGAGGTACTTGCACAAAGCGTATTTGACTTCCTTTTTAATTAAAAGAGTCAACATCATCTGGTAAGCAGCCAACTTTTCAACACGAGCACTATCGGGTGTTTTGCATTAAGGTGGTGAAGGCTATCACTTCAAGCAATTTTCTTCAATTTATTTTTCCTGTTGTATGCAGATATTATCCAGGATTACTTCCATTGGTTTTCACTATATGGACTATTTCTTGATCTCTCTGATTATATTCATTCAAATCTTGGGACATTATATTACCACTATCACTGTATGCTATTAGTATTGTTGTCATTCAATATTTTTACTTTCACGTGTATCTTAATTTAGTTGACAGCTAGGGGCTGTCAGCCATCTTGTACACTAAGGGTACGGTTTCCAGGCTGTTTACTATTTTTGGATAGACTAAGACCTTTGTTTTTTGGTCTGTCCAGGCAGGCTGGTGTCTAACCTATTTTTCACTTATTACTTATTTAATATAAATCAATTAATATTAGTATTGTTTATCGCCCCCACCATATTTGCTCTTTCAGCACATATAATCACTTCTACTTACGGTTTCAATGTCTTTTGAAATTTTGGGGTTTGCAGCTTAATTTTTTCAATTTTACTAGGCGCGAGATCATCACTATACACACTTTTTAGAGGTTTTACCATAAACTTTTTCAATCTACGCAGCCATGGATGTATTCAACTTCATGAAGGGTCGACAGATAAATATTGAAGAAATATTCCAACAGACACCTAGCCCAAATTTGGATGTGGAAAAAGGGTTTAAACAACTCCAGTATGACATGGAGAAACAAATTAGGCTGTGGTGGGACATAGCCTCATTTGAGATGTATATTGGCAAAAATCTCAATCTCACCCCCCGGAGGTTAAGATGGGATGTCAATCCAACTGACAGTGCGGATAATTTAACTTTATTAGACGAATGGTTTCAGTTTTTTAACGGCTGCGAACAAAAATTAATGCAGCTAATGATTAGGAGGCGTAAAGCCAAAAATATGGTGGTAGAAGCCAACATAGTTGATCTCAAAACTAGTATGGAGCCCTTCATGGGAACCAAAGAGTATTTGGACAGGGCACAGAGCCTTCAGACTCACCTGGCCAAGTACGATGGAGAGATCAAACAGAAAAAACTGAAAAAATACCAGAGAGATATCAAAGACTACGAAGAAAATAAGGTATATAAATGGCAGGATGATTTGGATGTGGACAACTCCAAAGAATCTTCGGTGGGCAGGGACACGGAAGTACATAATACGGTTGCACAATTAGTTAAAAATAAAAACAAGATACACACTCCTAAAAAATCTAAGACTTCAGCTAATCTTAAGGGCCAAGCTACCCAAGGTACCAGGGGGTATCCCCCACCCTATATGGGGGCTAATCACCCCCCATCCAATGACTACTATTCCACTTCCTATCCAGCACCTATGCAGAATAGGTATGGACCATTGGATAATAGACCAAGTGAATATGGTTACCCTTACCAGTATCAAGGATCCAACCATTATCCACCCAGACCCCCAAGGGGTAATTTTAGGGGTAACTATAGGGGGAGACCTACGCCCTATCAAAATAATCACCAACAAGGGGGGGAATGGAGGGGATGGAAAGAGCCCTACAAAATCCCACCTATCACACCCCAATATCCCAACGAATATTTAGAAAAAGAGGCAGAAGAGGGGGAACCAGAAAGAAAAAGACAAAGGGACAGCTAAATGAAGGTATATTTAATCTAGCAGGTGCATCGTTTTCAGATAACGAATTACAGGTTTTATCGCAAGGTTTACAATTTGCACCTGATAAGAATCTCAACAAGTTTGAATTGTTCATCGATGTGGAAAAATATGTGAGGAAGTTAAACATTAAAAAATTCTTTGCCATACAAAGGAACACATGTCCCCCTGTTGTGGAAATAGATAAGTATAAACATAGTGGGTTAAGAAACAACTCTATATTTAACCCTCAAAAAGGTACACACCACCATATAGAGGTGTTTAAGCATATGGTGCAGGATGAAATTAAGTCTCTAGAAATTAAGAAGGCCAGAACTAAACGGTCTTTAGTTGAGGGAATCAAACAATTAGAAAAAACAAAAACATAGTAGTCCGACCAGCGGACAAAGGGGGGGGGGAGTAGTCATACTTACTAAGGAGGACTACTATGGAGAAATCCAAAGGCTACTAAAGGACACCAGTACGTACAAACCATTAGCATCTAATCCATTGAATAAACTCAAAATCGAACTCCATAATTGGATTGACAAAGGGGTCAACCAAAAGATATTGGATGTAAAGGAAGCACAGTACCTTTTACCAAAAGTACCCCGCACCCCGGTGCTCTATGTGGTACCAAAAATTCATAAAAATAAGGAAAAACCCCCAGGCCGCCCCATTGTAAGCGGGATAGGCTCACTCTACTCTAGGGTAGGGGAATATCTGGATATGTTTTTGCAACCCTTGGTCAAACAAGGCAAATCATATCTCAAAGATAGTCGTGAATTAATCAAATCCCTCTTAAATATCCAGGTAACCGATGCAACTATTATGGTTACAGTGGACATAGAGTCCCTTTACACAAACATTAGACAGGAAGATGCATTGGTTGCAGTTCAAGGTGCACTAACTGCTGATTCACACCTAAAAAAAGCCCAAATCAACTTCCTAGTAGAGGGACTCAAAATTGCAATGGGGAATAATTTTTTTTGGGCACAGGGGGTGTTCTATAATCAAATTAAAGGGGTGGCAATGGGGGCTCGTTATGCCCCAAGTGTAGCCAATATGGTACTGAATAAGTGGGAGGGAGAAACCATTTATAAAGATAAACCAACACCCCTACTCTATTATAAAAGGTACATTGACGATGTAGTATTGTTGTGGGAGGGATCCCCGATCACACTACATAGCTTCATACAAAATCTAAATTCCAATCAGTATGGGTTAAGGTTTACGGCTGAGTTTAGTCTAACAACTATTAACTATTTGGATCTCACCTTGGTTAAACAGAAAGACAGGATTGGCACAAAGACGTTCTTTAAGGCAACAGACAGGAACGCGTTTGTGCCAACTAATAGCTGCCACCATCCCCAATGGCTAGGGGCTATACCCAAGGGCCAGTTCATGCGTATTCGAAGGAATTGCGCTGAGGAGAGTGATTACATCACACAGGCCTCAATTCTCACAGAACGGTTTCGTGAAAAGGGATATTGTGAGGTTGAACTGACCCGAGCTAAGAATGTAGTGGCAGCTATGGACAGACATTCCCTTTTAGAGTCTAAAAAGAAAACTACTATGACAATGGGGACATTGCCATTTATTACAGGATTCAACAGACAATATAAAAGTATCGAAAAAATATTTAAAAAGTTCTGGCCTATACTTCAGAAAGACAGAGATTTGGTATCGGTAATACCCTCTAAACCCAGATTCATTTATAGAAAGGCACCAGGCCTGAGAAATATTATTGCGCCCAATGTTCCAGATCCACCCGACAAACCTCCCACTTTCTTGGATGGTTCTGGATTTCATTACTGCACCAGATGTAAAGCTTGTCGTACTACAATACGACGCACAAGGAAAATAACCAAATTTAAATCATCAGTGACACAAGAAGAATTTAATATCAAACCCCTGATCACTTGCTACTCCAAACATGTGACATACGTTTTGGAATGTCCCTGCTCTCTCCAGTATGTGGGGCGCACCACAAGAGAGCTTAGAATTAGAATCAACGAGCATGTAGCCAATATAGCAAAGGGTTTTCCAAATCATAGTGTGTCGTGACACTTTCTTCTACACCATAACAGAGACCCTCACCAGCTGGTCTTCTATGGCATAGATAGGGTTACATATAACTGGAGAGGGACAGACCTTACTAAGGCTGTCTCCCAGAATGAGACCCAGTGGCTGTTCAGATTGTCCACAATGCAGCCACTGGGCCTCAATATAGATTTGGACCTGAATTGCTTCCTCACAAATGAATAATTATATAATTCCACAATTGACATAACAAATTAGGGGTCTAACAGGTGCATAGATTTATTAATCTAATTTAAGCATTTTAATATATTTTCTCTTTTTTTACTTTAACTTCTATACCCTGTTTATGATATGTCTTTGCATTATTCTATATCCATTGCACCATGTAACATTGGGTATGGGTCAGTGCCATATTTACCCACTAGGGGGTGTGAGCGGAACTCATCATTTAATAATGTACATTGACAGGGTTGTGTTATGGTTATTTTAGATAACGTTTTATTATAAGCCATGTTATAGGTGGGATATAGGCAGTGGATTGGTTTTCTGCTACTTACACTGTACAATTAGTTATAGATTCTCATTGTGCTGTATTTGTATTATGCGGCGAGACGGCATTGAGGCTGGATCTCAGTCCAGTTACCCCTCCCCCTATTGTGATTGACATCCGTATTTAACAGTCAGATCTACGTGGTCTAGTACGCTTCCTGACGACGTGCAACACACGAAACAGCTGTCGAGGCGCTAGATTACGATCTGACGACACTTCCGGTCCCGCTGGTCCATCGTTTGCCACAGGTGGAACGCACGCCGGCTCACCTTTCCATGAGACTTCAGCCATATCAGCCCACACTCTTCAGCCTCAGTGCCGGGCTCAAGGCACCAATAAAGTAAGGAGGCATTTGGCTATTTTAATTTGTTATATTTTTTTAAATAAACGGGATCACACTATTTTCCGTTTTATTTCTTTTTTGTGGTCCCCACTGCTCCATCCGAGCCTCCGTGAGGCAGGGATCTTTCATGCCTGCTCTTTTGATACCATTATCCATATCAGCAAGAGGTACTTGCACAAAGCGTATTTGACTTCTTTTTTAATTAAAAGAGTCAACATCATCTGGTAAGCAGCCAACTTTTCAACACGAGCACTATCGGGTGTTTTGCATTAAGGTGGTGAAGGCTATCACTTCAAGCAATTTTCTTCAATTTATTTTTCCTGTTGTATGCAGATATTATCCAGGATTACTTCCATTGGTTTTCACTATATGGACTATTTCTTGATCTCTCTGATTATATTCATTCAAATCTTGGGACATTATATTACCACTATCACTGTATGCTATTAGTATTGTTGTCATTCAATATTTTTACTTTCACGTGTATCTTAATTTAGTTGACAGCTAGGGGCTGTCAGCCATCTTGTACACTAAGGGTACGGTTTCCAGGCTGTTTACTATTTTTGGATAGACTAAGACCTTTGTTTTTTGGTCTGTCCAGGCAGGCTGGTGTCTAACCTATTTTTCACTTATTACTTATTTAATATAAATCAATTAATATTAGTATTGTTTAGCGCCCCCACCATATTTGCTCTTTCAGCACATATAATCACTTCTACTTACGGTTTCAATGTCTTTTGAAATTTTGGGGTTTGCAGCTTAATTTTTTCAATTTTACTAGGCGCGAGATCATCACTATACACACTTTTTAGAGGTTTTACCATAAACTTTTTCAATCTACGCAGCCATGGATGTATTCAACTTCATGAAGGGTCGACAGATAAATATTGAAGAAATATTCCAACAGACACCTAGCCCAAATTTGGATGTGGAAAAAGGGTTTAAACAACTCCAGTATGACATGGAGAAACAAATTAGGCTGTGGTGGGACATAGCCTCATTTGAGATGTATATTGGCAAAAATCTCAATCTCACCCCCCGGAGGTTAAGATGGGATGTCAATCCAACTGACAGTGCGGATAATTTAACTTTATTAGACGAATGGTTTCAGTTTTTTAACGGCTGCGAACAAAAATTAATGCAGCTAATGATTAGGAGGCGTAAAGCCAAAAATATGGTGGTAGAAGCCAACATAGTTGATCTCAAAACTAGTATGGAGCCCTTCATGGGAACCAAAGAGTATTTGGACAGGGCACAGAGCCTTCAGACTCACCTGGCCAAGTACGATGGAGAGATCAAACAGAAAAAACTGAAAAAATACCAGAGAGATATCAAAGACTACGAAGAAAATAAGGTATATAAATGGCAGGATGATTTGGATGTGGACAACTCCAAAGAATCTTCGGTGGGCAGGGACACGGAAGTACATAATACGGTTGCACAATTAGTTAAAAATAAAAACAAGATACACACTCCTAAAAAATCTAAGACTTCAGCTAATCTTAAGGGCCAAGCTACCCAAGGTACCAGGGGGTATCCCCCACCCTATATGGGGGCTAATCACCCCCCATCCAATGACTACTATTCCACTTCCTATCCAGCACCTATGCAGAATAGGTATGGACCATTGGATAATAGACCAAGTGAATATGGTTACCCTTACCAGTATCAAGGATCCAACCATTATCCACCCAGACCCCCAAGGGGTAATTTTAGGGGTAACTATAGGGGGAGACCTACGCCCTATCAAAATAATCACCAACAAGGGGGGGAATGGAGGGGATGGAAAGAGCCCTACAAAATCCCACCTATCACACCCCAATATCCTAACGAATATTTAGAAAAAGAGGCAGAAGAGGGGGAACCAGAAAGAAAAAGACAAAGGGACAGCTAAATGAAGGTATATTTAATCTAGCAGGTGCATCGTTTTCAGATAACGAATTACAGGTTTTATCGCAAGGTTTAAAATTTGCACCTGATAAGAATCTCAACAAGTTTGAATTGTTCATCGATGTGGAAAAATATGTGAGGAAGTTAAACATTAAAAAATTCTTTGCCATACAAAGGAACACATGTCCCCCTGTTGTGGAAATAGATAAGTATAAACATAGTGGGTTAAGAAACAACTCTATATTTAACCCTCAAAAAGGTACACACCACCATATAGAGGTGTTTAAGCATATGGTGCAGGATGAAATTAAGTCTCTAGAAATTAAGAAGGCCAGAACTAAACGGTCTTTAGTTGAGGGAATCAAACAATTAGAAAAAAACAAAAACATAGTAGTCCGACCAGCGGACAAAGGGGGGGGAGTAGTCATACTTACTAAGGAGGACTACTATGGAGAAATCCAAAGGCTACTAAAGGACACCAGTACGTACAAACCATTAGCATCTAATCCATTGAATAAACTCAAAATCGAACTCCATAATTGGATTGACAAAGGGGTCAACCAAAAGATATTGGATGTAAAGGAAGCACAGTACCTTTTACCAAAAGTACCCCGCACCCCGGTGCTCTATGTGGTACCAAAAATTCATAAAAATAAGGAAAAACCCCCAGGCCGCCCCATTGTAAGCGGGATAGGCTCACTCTACTCTAGGGTAGGGGAATATCTGGATATGTTTTTGCAACCCTTGGTCAAACAAGGCAAATCATATCTCAAAGATAGTCGTGAATTAATCAAATCCCTCTCAAATATCCAGGTAACCGATGCAACTATTATGGTTACAGTGGACATAGAGTCCCTTTACACAAACATTAGACAGGAAGATGCATTGGTTGCAGTTCAAGGTGCACTAACTGCTGATTCACACCTAAAAAAAGCCCAAATCAACTTCCTAGTAGAGGGACTAAAAATTGCAATGGGGAATAATTTTTTTTGGGCACAGGGGGTGTTCTATAATCAAATTAAAGGGGTGGCAATGGGGGCTCGTTATGCCCCAAGTGTAGCCAATATGGTACTGAATAAGTGGGAGGGAGAAACCATTTATAAAGATAAACCAACACCCCTACTCTATTATAAAAGGTACATTGACGATGTAGTATTGTTGTGGGAGGGATCCCCGATCACACTACATAGCTTCATACAAAATCTAAATTCCAATCAGTATGGGTTAAGGTTTACGGCTGAGTTTAGTCTAACAACTATTAACTATTTGGATCTCACCTTGGTTAAACAGAAAGACAGGATTGGCACAAAGACGTTCTTTAAGGCAACAGACAGGAACGCGTTTGTGCCAACTAATAGCTGCCACCATCCCCAATGGCTAGGGGCTATACCCAAGGGCCAGTTCATGCGTATTCGAAGGAATTGCGCTGAGGAGAGTGATTACATCACACAGGCCTCAATTCTCACAGAACGGTTTCGTGAAAAGGGATATTGTGAGGTTGAACTGACCCGAGCTAAGAATGTAGTGGCAGCTATGGACAGACATTCCCTTTTAGAGTCTAAAAAGAAAACTACTATGACAATGGGGACATTGCCATTTATTACAGGATTCAACAGACAATATAAAAGTATCGAAAAGATATTTAAAAAGTTCTGGCCTATACTTCAGAAAGACAGAGATTTGGTATCGGTAATACCCTCTAAACCCAGATTCATTTATAGAAAGGCACCAGGCCTGAGAAATATTATTGCGCCCAATGTTCCAGATCCACCCGACAAACCTCCCACTTTCTTGGATGGTTCTGGATTTCATTACTGCACCAGATGTAAAGCTTGTCGTACTACAATACGACGCACAAGGAAAATAACCAAATTTAAATCATCAGTGACACAAGAAGAATTTAATATCAAACCCCTGATCACTTGCTACTCCAAACATGTGACATACGTTTTGGAATGTCCCTGCTCTCTCCAGTATGTGGGGCGCACCACAAGAGAGCTTAGAATTAGAATCAACGAGCATGTAGCCAATATAGCAAAGGGTTTTCCAAATCATAGTGTGTCGCGACACTTTCTTCTACACCATAACAGAGACCCTCGCCAGCTGGTCTTCTATGGCATAGATAGGGTTACATATAACTGGAGAGGGACAGACCTTACTAAGGCTGTCTCCCAGAATGAGACCCAGTGGCTGTTCAGATTGTTCACAATGCAGCCACTGGGCCTCAATATAGATTTGGACCTGAATTGCTTCCTCACAAATGAATAATTATATAATTCCACAATTGACATAACAAATTAGGGGTCTAACAGGTGCATAGATTTATTAATCTAATTTAAGCATTTTAATATATTTTCTCTTTTTTTACTTTAACTTCTATACCCTGTTTATGATATGTCTTTGCATTATTCTATATCCATTGCACCATGTAACATTGGGTATGGGTCAGTGCCGTATTTACCCACTAGGGGGTGTGAGCGGAACTCATCATTTAATAATGTACATTGACAGGGTTGTGTTATGGTTATTTTAGATAACGTTTTATTATAAGCCATGTTATAGGTGGGATATAGGCAGTGGATTGGTTTTCTGCTACTTACACTGTACAATTAGTTATAGATTCTCATTGTGCTGTATTTGTATTATGCGGCGAGACGGCATTGAGGCTGGATCTCAGTCCAGTTACCCCTCCCCCTATTGTGATTGACATCCGTATTTAACAGTCAGATCTACGTGGTCTAGTACGCTTCCTGACGACGTGCAACACACGAAACAGCTGTCGAGGCGCTAGATTACGATCTGACGACACTTCCGGTCCCGCTGGTCCATCGTTTGCCACAGGTGGAACGCACGCCGGCTCACCTTTCCATGAGACTTCAGCCATATCAGCCCACGCTCTTCAGCCTCAGTGCCGGGCTCAAGGCACCAATAAAGTAAGGAGGCATTTGGCTATTTTAATTTGTTATATTTTTTTAAATAAACGGGATCACACTATTTTCCGTTTTATTTCTTTTTTGTGGTCCGCACTGCTCCATCCGAGCCTCCGTGAGGCAGGGATCTTTCATGCCTGCTCTTTTGATACCATTATCCATATCAGCAAGAGGTACTTGCACAAAGCGTATTTGACTTCTTTTTTAATTAAAAGAGTCAACATCATCTGGTAAGCAGCCAACTTTTCAACACGAGCACTATCGGGTGTTTTGCATTAAGGTGGTGAAGGCTATCACTTCAAGCAATTTTCTTCAATTTATTTTTCCTGTTGTATGCAGATATTATCCAGGATTACTTCCATTGGTTTTCACTATATGGACTATTTCTTGATCTCTCTGATTATATTCATTCAAATCTTGGGACATTATATTACCACTATCACTGTATGCTATTAGTATTGTTGTCATTCAATATTTTTACTTTCACGTGTATCTTAATTTAGTTGACAGCTAGGGGCTGTCAGCCATCTTGTACACTAAGGGTACGGTTTTTAGGCTGTTTACTATTTTTGGATAGACTAAGACCTTTGTTTTTTGGTCTGTCCAGGCAGGCTGGTGTCTAACCTATTTTTCACTTATTACTTATTTAATATAAATCAATTAATATTAGTATTGTTTAGCGCCCCCACCATATTTGATCTTTCAGCACATATAATTACTTCTATTTAATAAACGCTGCTAGGCTCTGCATACCGGTACATTGGAGGTCCACGCAGCCGCCTTTGCTAAAAGAATGGACACTACGTGTCGACCGTATTGCAATGATGGAGGAACTGATTCTCACCTCACAAGACAAAATCTCGAGCTTCTCAGCTATTTGGGAAGCGTGGATCGAGTACAAAAACTCCCATTCATATCAGGTATTGATACAACTAGACGTATAAGCTATTGCCATAATACAAATTTATCGTAGATGGTTCTCCCCGGTGATCCGGGAGACTCAGTGATTGTAGCGTATGGACGGTGGACGGAGAGGGTAGAAGGTGGGTTTCCGCCCCCTCTCCGCATTTCCTCCTCCCTTTTTGTTCTTTTCTTTTCTCTTTTGCTTTTTCTTCTCCCCCCCCCCTCTCCCCTATTCTTTTCTTTCCTTAAAATTTTCTGAGTTAGGTAGCAGGTTGGACACAGAGCTCGGGGCGGACGAGATTGTCCGAGTCTGAGCCCTGGGTCCATGCCCTTAGATAAGAACAATTGGACACGGTTGAGTGATTTTGTCAATGCCCTGGCAGGTGGTTCCGATAATCTCATGAAAGAGTAGTTAATCAATTCAAGAATAGTCGCATGATACCCTAGAAGGCATAAAGCCTAGGATATTGCCACTTTATTCGATGTCAATGAGCTTCCGAGCATTTACTATGCTCGCTCTAGATGTTTTCTGTACTCTTACCGGTTATTTACTGCTTGGAACACTGCATATGGATCCTGTTGCCCAATTTGTTAAATTGTTGTACTGCTACGATGTGCTGTATACTTTTTCTTTGTGTACTTTGTGTACTTCTTTCAAATATACAATAAAATCTTTGTGGAAAAAAAAAAAAAAATTCCTCCTTTCAATCCCTGTCCGGACTCAAACCCCTCAGATCCAGATGGACTCCAGTGTGTAACCCAGTAGAGTGATAGGATAGTACCCAAATTGACCGTAATATATGCACAATGTTCCGTCCCTGCCATTAGGGATGAGAATAGTACTAGTTACATTTTGACAACCCTGGAACTGAGTCATCCACCACTCCATAGGACTCATAGTCAATTCAGATACTACCCCACCTGCCTGTCTTTGCAAAGTGGGACTTGTCCCACTGAGTAAGAGTCAGTCAACTCTCCGAGGTTTTTAGTTCTGGCCAGTGCAAGTTGAATTTCCTACCCTTTCCCTGATATGTAGCCCAGGACCTCCCAATGTGTTTCTGCTTATCTCCAGCTCCATAGTGCTTACGGTACCCAGTGACCCGCCTCCCGCTCCAAAGACAGTCGCCATTAAGCCTCTCTTTTTTTTTTCTAAGTTATGGGAAATAGTCTGGATACCCGGATTGAAAACCACCTGCCGCCAGGTACACCCAATCCCTCATAGAGACTGCACACCGTCTCCCTCCTCTATCAATTCTGTAATCAGACAATGTTATGCTTCACCCCTACAACACAAGCTGCCTACACTATTAAGACAGGACTCACATGAATGACAGGAGCCTAGTGCCACACTGGGGCACTGGTCTTCTTGGCCTGCAAGACACAGACAACTAGTTAAGGTACACAAGGACTCTAGGACAGGAAGGACACCTATGGGTGTAAACTGAGGAGAATACGGCATGCCCACACATACCTCGGACGTGAGGGCTCTTGGAACAGCCAAGCGCTGGTAACACCCCATACAACCTTCCTGCACAATTTTTCCCCAGACTCAACCAAAACTATACAATATGAGGCCAGACCTATACCCTCTCAACTTGTATGCAATCAGGCAGGCCCTCATACCACACATTTGCAGGTAAATCTAAAATAAATGGGAAAACAAAATTGCATAATTTGTATCCAGCTTGAGAAACTGCTGCTACCAGACACACCTGACCAACAGACTACGACAAATTCCTTGCAGCACTGAGGCGCTGGGACCACTGAACAGTAGGGGGTACCCGAGCCGACCGGTGTGCCTTGAAACACACAGATATTTATTAGGCAATTGGTAACAAATAGCCACATTAACAGTCCCAGCAGGAAACTCTATGAGAAGGGTTGGTTTGCCCTATTTCAGAGAGATGGGATTGCTTGGTGACACGGTAGGAAACAGGTTTGAACTACATTTGGGGACACAGATAGCTAGGGACATTAGCATACCTTAGCTTCAGGCAATGAGCCAACCTTGTACAGCCAGGTATGGTTGGGCGTGTACCTAATTACAATAACAGCGAGGGGGGGTGTAAGCAGTCCTACTCCTGAACACAAGTTCGCCCAAAGTAACATCAGACCATTACCCTTTTACCACAAAGTACAGTACCCCTGGCAGAGATTTATAATGCTCCTTAGCCTCACATATGTGTTAGAGTGCCAATTATCCCCGGCAGTCTTACGCAACTTTTACTTTATAACAACTAATATGCAGACTTCAGTTAATTGGTTCTGCTACTCAGTGGATCAGAACATACAACACACACTGGGTGGTCCAAAACACAACCGAATGGACTGACAACTAGACATTCCAACTAGAAAATGGTGGCGACAACCTAAAACATTTACATGTGAAACCCGACCAACCAGGAAAAATAATTTTTTATAACGTTGTCTTATGGAGGCTACGATTTCCTCTTGTTCTGAAAGCCAGAAAACCCAATTATCGAATCTGAGGGATAAAATTCCAATAAAAGTTAGTGATAAACATACAATTTTTCGCAATTTACAAAAAAAATTCCAGTAACAAGACATTAGCATATGAAACACAAATATACATTACATTACATTACATAAACCGTGCACTTTTTTAACCACTTGCCGACCGCGCCATGTACAAAAGACGTCCACAGCGCGGTCGAGTTATCCTGAGTGGATGTCCCACGGACGTCCTCACAGAATCTTGCTCCCGCGCGCCCCCTGGGGCGCGCTCCAGGATATGACCGTGACCACCAGGTCCGGAAGACCCGGCGCATCACGGATCACGGTAGATGGCCGCTAATCACGGCCGTTTACCACTTGATCGCTCCGTCAAATGACGGAGCGATCACTTGTAAACAGACCGGCGTCATGTGATGACGCCGGTTCCTCCCTCCCCTCTCTGTACCGATCGGTACAGTGTGAGAGGAGAGGGGAGGGAGCGGATCATGTCCGCTCCCTCCCCCATGTCAGAACATGTCAGCTGTGGGCTGGATCTGTGACAATTGCAGTCACAGATCCAGCCATCCATCCATCCATGCTCATCCATCCCTGTGCAATACCCTGCCAATACTCTGCAATACACCCTGCCAATACTCTGCAATACACCCTGCCAATACTCTGCAATACACCCTGCCAATACTCTGCAATACCCTGTGCAATACTCTGCAATACCCTGTGCAATACCCTGTGCAATACCCTGTGCAATACCCTGTGCAATACTCCACAATACCCTGCAATACTCCACAATACCCGGCAATACTCCACAATACCCTGCAATACTCCACAATACCCTGCAATACTCCACAATACCCTGCAATACTCCTCAATACCCGGCAATACTCCACAATATCCTGCAATACTCCTCAATACCCGGCAATACCCCGCAATACTCGGCAATACCCCGCAATACTCGGCAATACCCCTCAATACCCGGCAATACCCCGCAATACTCGGCAATACCCCGCCATACTCGGCAATACCCCTCAATACCCGGCAATACCCCGCAATACTCGGCAATACCCCTCAATACCCGGCAATACCCCTCAATACCCGGCAATACCCGGCAATACTCTGCAATACTCGGCAATACCCGGCAATACCCGGCAATACTCCTCAATACCCGGCAATACTCCTCAATACCCGGCAATACTCCGCAATAACCACTTCCCGCCCGCCGGCCGTCATATGACGTCCTTGACTTTGTGGGGGTATATCTGAATGATGGGAGCAGCTACAGGCATCATTCAGATATTCGCTTTTTCAGCTGGCGATTCCCTGCACCATAAGAATGATCATAGTGGCTGTTCCACTGCTTGATCGCTCTTACGGAAGGTGAGAGGGGATGCCCCCCCTCCCGCTGCCCTCCGGTGCTTCTACCGACTCACCGCTACAATCAAAGCCAAGATTGTTTTTTTTTTGTTGTTTTTTTCAGGCTTCCCAGCCTAGAGGTGAGATGTGGGGTCTTATTGACCCCATATCTCACTGTAAAGAGGACCTGTCATGCCATATTCCTATTACAAGGGATGTTTACATTCCTTGTAATAGGAATAAAAGTGATCAAAAAAAATGTTGGGCCGGAAAAACATGTCAAACTAAAATAAATAAAGTAAAATGAACAATAAAATATATATATATTTTTTTAAAGCGCCCCTGTCCCCGCGAGCTCGCATGCAGAAGTGAACGCATACGTAAGCCCCGCCCACATATGAAAACGGTGTTCAAACCACACATGTGAGGTATCGTTGCGAACGTTAGAGCGAGAGCAATAATTTTGGCCCAGACCTCCTCTGTAACTCAAAACATGTAACCAGTAAAAATATTTAAAGCGTTGCCTATGGGGATTTTTAAGTAGCGAAGTTTGGTGCCATTCCACGAGTGTGTGCAATTTTGAAGGGTGACATGTTGGGTATCTATTTACTCGCCGTAACTTCATCTTTCACATTATGCAAAAACATTGGGCTAACTTTACTGTTTTTTTTTCTTTTAAGCACAAAACAGTTTTTTTCCGTAAAAAACGCGTTCGAAAATTTCTGCGCAAATACCGTGCAAGATAAAAAGTTGCAATGACCACCATTATATTCTTTAAGGTCTTTGCTAAAAAAACATATATAATGTTTTGGGGTTCTATGTAATTTTCTAGCAAACAAATGATGATTTTTACATGTAGGAGAGAAATGTCAGAATTGGCCTGGGTGCTCCAGAACGCCTGAAGGTGCTCCCTGCATGTTGGGCCTCTCTATGTGGCCACGCTGTGTAAAAGTCTCACACATGTGGTATCGCCATACTCGGGAGGAATAGCAGAATGTGTTTTGGGGTGTAATTTGTGGTATGCATATGCTGTGTGTGAGAAATAACCTGCTAATATGACAATTTTGTGAAAAAAAAAAAAAGAAAAAAAATCTTGATTTTTGCAAAGAATTGTGGGAAAAAATGACAACTTCAAAAAACTCACAATGACTCTTTCTAAATACCTTGGAATGTCTTCTTTCCAAAAAGGGGTCATTTGGGGGGTATTTGTACTTTTCTGGCATGTTAGGGTCTCAAGAAATGAGATAGGCCGTCAGTACTTCAGGTGTGATCAATTTTCAGATATTGGCACCATAGCTTGTGGACTCTATAACTTTCACAAAGACCAAAAAATATGCACCAATTTGTACTTATTTTTACCAAAGATATGTAGCAGTATAAATTTTGGCCAAAATTTATGAAGAAAAAATACTAATTTGCAAAATTTTATAACGGAAACAAAGAAAAATTAATTTTTTTACAAAATTTTCAGTCTTTTTTCTCTTATAGCGCAAAAAATAAAAAACCCAACAGTGATTAAATACCACCTAAAGAAAGCTCTATTTGTGTGAAAAAAAGGACAAAAATTTCATATGGGTACAGTGTTGTATGACTGAGCAATTGTCATTCAAAATGTGAGAGCACCGAAAGCTGAAAATTCGTCTGGTTAGGAAGGGGGTTTAAGTGCCCAGTTGTCAAGTGGTTAAAATACCAAAAATTGTTGAGCTCAACTTTTAATTAATATGTATTACACAATACACATTAATACCACGTGGTTTTGTTTTATGGTATACCAATAATTCCCCCAAAAAAATAAAAAATTATTCACCATGGTGAGAAAAAAAATTAGCAACTTGTCCTAAACTTTTTAACAGTACCATTTATCAACCAATCATAATACTTCACCACAAAATCCCTTGCTGAATTGTCTTCTGTAACAAACACATTTTAATAAATGCACCTTTACAAAAAACTATTACAGCCTGGCTCAGGTCATTTGCATGTCAATACAATTCGTTTTACATTCTCCCAGATCTGGTTGGAAAGAAAGGGGGGGTCATTTTGGGCTGTCAGCAGCTGAAAACATAACATAACATCACAGATCAGCACAACACCTCTTACATATTCTCCACACACACACCCACATTCACACACTTAGCTAGGTCATAAATGACCTCTAGACATCACAAAAATCAGCATCTTTTCTATCATGACCTGTACTTCTTAAACCCATAACATCTGTTTGGTATGGTTCCTCCTTGTCCCCCTGTTCATCATTTTTCTACCATCCATGCACAATAAGCATCTCTTTCCCAAGCATTTGGCTTGACCATACCATTTTTTTTTTTTAAATACAGTTTCCCAGTCCAGCGATCCCCAACATTGCATATTTCCCCACCCAAGGCCCATATACCAATCCTTTCTTCCTTCGGGGTCAAGTGGTAAGGTTCCCCACGGTTAGACTCCCTCTTTGAAGCGTCACCTAGGCAGAACGGGGAGATGTGTTTTTACACTAACATCTCCCCCGTTCTTCAGCTCTGTCACCCGATCGCGGGACACCGGTGGCGATCGGTTCTGCGGTCACGGAGCTCGCGACAGGGTCGCACACGGCCGGAAATTTAAAGGGGACGTGTATATATTATATTTTGCCTGCCCGTGCCATTCTGACGTAAATGTTCTTGCGGCGGTTGGCAAGCGGTTAAGAACAATCATAGCGGCAGTTCAGTCACTTGATCGCTCTTACAGGTGGCGGGAGGGGACGTCCCTTCTTCCCGCCGGTGCTTCTCCCGACTCGCCCTTGTGATCGGTGGTCACCGACGGAAGTTGAGCATAGAGATTTCCAGTGACCAGATGGTCCCCAGTCATCTCTATGACTCTCGGAGGCCCGGCCACATCATTATAATGTCACGTTCGGGCCGGCGGAAGTAAACAATGCCAGGGATGCGGGTAGAAACACCAAGTTTTTTTTTTCTCTCAGCCTTTCCAGCCTGAAGGAGAGACATGGAGTCTTCTAGGCCTGTCACACAATATCCCTTTCACAAGGGATGTTTACATTGCTTGTAATAAAAATAAGTGATCAAAATAAATAAATTAAAAGGAGAAAGTGCAAAATAAAAATAAAAAATTTAAAATGAAAGCGCCCCCGTCCCCGCGCACAGAAGCGAACGCATACGCAAGTTGATAGAATAAAAAAAACACCTGTGTGTAGGCGCTCCCCTAATACTTACCTGAGCCCCATTTCTATCCAGCAATGTCCACGAGTGCCTCGGCCATCCGGGACTCTCCTGATTGGCTGAGACACAGCAGTGGCGCCACTGGCTCCCGCTGCTGTCAGGGGGGTATCCAGTCTTGGGGGATGTGGGTGCAGGTGAGCCACCCGAGACACAGAAATCAACCATAGTGGCGGGGGAAGCAGTATCTTGTAACGCGGCCTGGGGGGGGGAGTGGGACAGTCATTGGAACACAGCAGGTGATGAGAAGGGGGGAAGACAGTAAAGCAAAAAATAGTACATGGGGCTGACTCACAGTTCCGGAGGAGGCGAAGGAGAGGTGGGCAACATGGAGAGGATGGTCCTCCGGCTTCGGGCAGTCAGCAGGAGCGGTGCATGAGAGACGAGGATCTAGGCGTAAGCCGGGCCGGCCGCGCCACGGTGTTCCAGCCAGGAGAGGACAGCCTGTGGGTCTTCAAAAAACTGTGCTTTGCCTTCGCTCACCACGCAGAGCCGTGCTGGGAAGAGCATCGCGTACGGTAGGTGATGTACTCGGAGCTGCCGTTTTGCCTCGTGAAGCGTGCTCTCTTCTTCTGGACTTCAGACGAAAAGTCTGGGAACACCGCCACTGTTACGTTACCGATAGGGATGTTGCCTCTTTCCCGGGTGAGCCTGAGGATTGCATCCTGATCGCGGTAGTTCAGGAACTTGGTGATGAAAGTTTGTGGCGGGGCTCCGGCAGGGGGAGGTTTTGCAGCGAGGCGATGGGTGCGCTCCACCACAAATGTTGTGGAGAAGGCCTCCCTGCCGAAGGTCTTGATCAGCAGGTTTTCCAGGTACGCGGGGGGTCCGCGCCCTCGGATTTCTCGGGGATTCCTACGAAGCGCAGTTTGCATCTCCTGAGGCGGTTCTCCATGTCGTCCTGCTTGGAGAGAACAGCGTTTAGTTGGTATTGCAGCTGTTCAGTGGTGACCTGCAGTGGATGTAGGCCTTCCTCCACGTGGTCGACCTGGCGTTCCGTCTCAGTCACCCTTTAGCGGAGCGTGTGGATATCCTGCCGGATCAAGGAGATGTCAATCTTCACCTCCTCGATCCTAGTAGTTAGGTTGGACTGGCAGAGGGCAATCAATTCCAGCACTCTTTCAGTGTCTCTAGAAGCCTGTGCCCCATCTGCGGGAGGTGGGACAGCACCATCTTCCTTCTCAGGGTCTTGCTCGCCATGGCGGTATTGAGCCAGTTTCTTTTAGGAGGAGACATAGTGGCACCGGATCGAGCAGGGTGTCTGAAGCTTACAGGTATTCGTTTGCGGGGAATATAGCCCCCAGGATCAGTAAGAAGGATAAGTCTCGAGTGGAGCTCTCACACTGCACGTCCTACTCCATGCAGCTCCAGACCATGCCCCCCGTGAACAGCATAATTTAACATATTTTTAGTACGAATATAAAATAGTTTACTTCCATTAGCAAACATTTTTCACAATGGCTTGTATTGCTCCCTGCAGCTGCTTGCTTGTATGAATGTCAGTGTGCTGCTCTGGTTCACTCCCCCTTTGTGACGTCTTATACAGTCACAAGGGGAGAACCAGGAAGGAGAGGAGGAGGGCTTTTCTGTGTTGTTCTCAGTGGAACTAAAGAACCTGGCATGCTAAGGATAGTGAAATGGCACACATAGCATGCCGTTAAAGACGCTACGGACAGAGCATGCGCCAGTGACATCATTACAGATTACAGGACAGATTCTGAAGGAACTGTAATAATAAGTAAAATTTCATAGGTGCGATCTGCAGCCTTAGCACTGGAGATTCTAATGAGCTAAAGTGAATGTGGAGGGTTTACAACCACTTTAACAATGACCTAAGGATTTTCAGTAGGATCTTAGCTGATAGGCTAGCAAGAGTGATTTCCTCTTTGGTCTCTCCTTATCATTCAGGGTTTATTCCCTATCACCTTATCACAGACAATATCCGCCTAGCCACAGATATTATTCAGGACGCAAACCTTTTCTCTAAAAAACAGTGAATGCGAAGCCTGGACATCCACAAGGCATTTGACAGCGTGTCTTGGAGCTATGTGTCTATCCTTTTACAGTGCTATGGATTTCAAGGAGAATTCTTACAGGCCTACCAAGCTCTATATCAGTACCCCAGGATGCGGGTTAAAATCCCGGGTTGTAGCTCTGAGTTTTTCTGGCTTGGTAGCGGCACTAGGCAGGGGTGTCCACTGTCCCCACTGATTTTTGCTCTGGCTAGTGAGCCCCTAGCCATAGCAATATTGCAACATCCAGACATTTCTGGTTATAACAATGCCTCCTCCACCTATAAATTCTGCATGTATGCAGAAGATGTGCTATTATTTCTTTCCAACCCCATGATCACACTGCCGAATATTCTTCAAACTCTCTCATTATTTGCTAAGATTTCGGGCCTTTCGATGAATGTGTCCAAATATATGACTGTCTCTGTGGGGTTCGCCCAGTGGCGGCTGGTGGTCAAAAAATTTGGGGGGGGGGGGTGCAAACAAACGGAAAAAAAAAAACATCAATTGCAGCTTCACTGTGCCCATCAAACGCAGCTACTGTGCCCATCAATTGTCGCCACTGTGCCATCAATTGTTGCCACTGTGCCATCAAACGCAGCCACTGTGCCCATCAATTGTCGCCACTGTGCCATCAATTGTCGCCACTGTGCCATCAAACGCAATCACTGTGCCCATCAATTGTCACCACTGTGCCAATTAATTGTCGCCACAGTGCCATCAATTGTCGCCACTGTGCCCATCAATTGTCGCCACTGTACCATCAAACGCAGCCACTGTGCCCATCAATTGTCACCACTGTGCCATCAATTGTCGCCACTGTGCCATCAAACGCAGCCACTGTGCCATCAAACGCAGCCACTGTGCCATCAACCGCAGCCACTGTGCCCATCAATTGTCACCACTATGCCCATCAAACACAGCCACTGTGCCCATCAATTGTCACCACTGTGCCATCAAACGCAGCCAGTGTGCCCATCAATTGTCGCCACTGTGCCATCAAACGCAGCCAATGCAGCCACTGTGCCATCAATTGTCGCCACTGTGCCATGCCATCAATTGTCGCCACTGTGCCCATCAATTGCCGCCAGTTTGTCCCCCTCAAAAACCACCGGATTGCCCCCCCGTCCGGCACTTACCTTTCTCGGGTCAGCCATCCTCCTCCACGCTCCCTTGATGTCTTCTCCCGCCCTCAATGTCGCTTCAGCCAATCAGGTTACCGGTAACCAGACCCGGTGAACCTGATTGGCTGAGACGCGTGTCAGTGTTAACCAGGGAACGCACACCCTGTGCACCCTCTGGTTAACCATTTGGAAGCCGATTAGAGCCCACAGGCTCTAATCGGGAATCCTATCAGAGCCGCTGGCTCTGATAGGCACTTCCAAAACACACTAAACAATATCCTAACTTCCCACCCCGGTCAGGCCTGACATGGAGTAAATCTCAGTCACCTCCTATATGGATTTCTTCGCATGCCAGCTTTCGGTGGTGCACTTGATGAATAGCAATTTGTAATCCACAATCAGGCAAACTTGAAACACTATACTGGGGGGGGGGGGACACTTCAACTCTGTCCTGCTACCGGTCCCCCCGGGGAACAGCAAATAGACAAAACCGTGGGCCTATGAAGTCTATAGGCCTGAACACGGCACAGTCTATTGGTCTGGGCAGGTGCCCGCTCACCACTCCGGACACGATCCCAGTCCGGAACGTCCACCCTGCTGTGTATCCGCACACAGCGTCTGCAACGATCGGGTCCCCGATCCAACTGATGTCCTCACTCGACAAGTCAGATGCCACCCAGGCTCCGCAGTTGGGTGGAAGGCTCTTTGGAAGTTGCGCAAGGCCCAGGCATCAGGCCTTGCACTGCAGCAGATCCACACAGGAAGAAACTCTTGCTTGCAGCGCGGTGTCCAAAGAGGCCGAGCTCTGCCTCGCCTCCTCCTTAAATAACCCCTCCCATGAGTCTCTGCGGTGGCTAACTGCACTCTGGGTGCCGAACAGGGTTCTGGGTAACGTAGTCCCGGGGCCTCAAAGGAGACCCCGCTACACACTCCCCCCACTTAAACTCTTTGGTCCCCAAAGATAACATAAACTTAAATCACAGAACGTACAACATCAATCAAACTTTCGTATGATGTTGGCAGAGGAAATTCCCACCAAAACCGAGGCAGTGAACTCCCCTGCCCACAGGTCACACTATCATTAGTGTCCTGCCTAACTGTGCCAGAGAGTGAGCTGGGGTTGCCCCCCACTAAATGAACAGTGGGAGGGTCAGGCTGTTCCATACTCCTTCTGGCAGTAACCACAGTGTCTTCCACACTTCTCCCCATCTGTGGGTAAGTCAATCTTCTAGGAGGCTTTATGGCTCTTCGCTTCCTCTGTCCTCTTGGGCTCTCTGTTAGAACAGGTCCCTCCTCTGGAACCAACTCAGGAATTACTTCTGGTTCGGGAGCACTGGACTCTGGGGCAGGGGGGTACAGGGACTCCCTTGGATCTTCTTCTGGTGGTAAGTCACAAGCACTTTCCCAAGAATCCGACCAAGGACTGGATGGAATGAACTCAGTGGTTTCTGCATTCAGTGTCTGATCTATGGTGTCTTCTTCAGGTGAAAGATCAATAGCAGAGGTTCCTGGGGCCTGTGAAGGCCAAAGCCAGTCAAGTTCTTCTCCCTCATCTTCACTCATCTCCGAGGTCTCTGTATCCCCAATCCGAGATGTCTGAGACCGAGTGTTCGGTCTGGGAGTATCCAGGATGGAAGTTGGTGCAGGGGAATCCGCCACAGGGGGTATCCGAACTGCCTCCGCTAGTGGAAGTAGGTGGTTCCGATGCCAGGTCTTCAAGGGCCCCACCTTTCCTTCTGGTTTAAGTCTGTAAACGGGTAGACCCGGCAGTCTTTTGCAAACAACATAAGGTTCAGGTCTCCATCTGTCTGCAAGCTTGTGTTTTCCAGGGATCCCCAAATTCCACAACAACACTCTGTCTCCAGGTTGTAGATCCTGGATCCTAACTTTTAAGTCAAAATTTTTCTTGTTGCGGGCCCCCCTTTGCTCTGAGGCCGCCTGGGCCTGTTCATAGGCCAATTTCAAATTGCGTCTGAGCCTATCGACATATCCCTTGTGGGAAGCAGCAGAACAATGGTCTATGGAAGTGCCAAAGGCCAGATCTACGTGTAATCTTGCTTCTCTCCCAAACATAAGTCTATAGGGTGAGTATCCTGTAGCATCACTGGTGGTGCTGTTGTATGCATGCAAAACTGCCGCTATGTGGTTGCTCCAATGCTGCTTCTTTTCACTACTTAGGGTCCGCAGCATGTTGAGCAGGGTTTGGTTGAACCTCTCCAGCTGAGCATCACCTTGTGGATGATAGGGGGTAGTTCTAGTCTTCTTGATCCCCAAAGAATCCAGGAGTTTCCGGATCAATCAACTTTCAAAATCCCTTCCCTGATCTGAATGGAGCCTTTGTGGCAGCCCATAATGTACGAAGTATTTCTCCATCAGCACTTTGGCCACGGTGGAAGCCTTCTGGTCCTTGGTTGGAAAGGCCTGGGCATACCGGGTGAAATGGTCGGTTACTACTAGAACATTTCCTAGTCCACTCAGGTTGGGTTCGAGGCAGAGAAAATCAATGCATACCAGATCAAGTGGGCTTTGACTTTGCAGATGGCCCATTGGGGCAGCTTGATGAGGTAAAGTCTTTCTCTGGATGCATCGTGCGCATGAGTGGCAGTATTCTTTAACTTCAGCCCTCATGCAGGGCCAATAGAAACGGTCCCTAACGAGTTGGAAAGTCCTTTCCGCCCCTAGGTGACCATGGTTGTCATGCAGAGCAACCAGGACTGTCTCTCGGTGCTTCTCAGGCAAGAACAACTGCCATTTGTCTTCTAGGTCTTCAGAGGGGCCCCTTCGGTAGACCACTCCCTGGTGCACCTGTAACTTGTCCCACTCTTTCCTCAACAGGCGAGCTTCCTTTGAAGGGTGGCGTGAGAGCCTATTCGGGTCCTGATTCTCCAGGGCCACTAGGACCAATCTCCCCATAGGGTCTTCCAATTGGTCGGATCTCAGCTCCTTCTTAGACAGTTTTGGTAAGTTATCTTCCCCCAGTTGAGTTACTCCACAGTATTGCTTGGGAACTCCTACTATAGTAACCCCTATCTCTTCTGCTCTTGAGCCGCCACTGGCTTGGAGTTCAGCCACTTGACAGAGGGCCCGCACCCCATCGGTGCCACTTGGGCCCAGTCGTCTGTACTGCAAGTGGGGACGTGAGATCTTCTAGACAAAGCGTCTGCATCTCGGTTTCCAGCCTCAGGTCTGTACTTCAGGCCGAAGTCGAAGGCAGACAGCGCCGCCAGCCACCTATGTCCTGTGGCATCCAACTTTGCTGTGGTGAAGAGATAGGTAAGGGGGTTGTTGTCTGTTTTCACTGTGAATTCCGCCCCATATAAATAGTCTCTAAGTTTGTCAACTACCGCCCACTTAAGGGCCAGGAACTCCAACTTATGGGTGGGGTAGTTATTTTCGGAGGGAGTCAGACTTCTGCTCACATACGCAACAGGCCTCAGTTGCTCTTCATGCTCCTGGAACAGCACTCCTCCCAAACCATCATGACTGGCATCTACCTGAAGTTCATAAGGCTTCTTAGGGTCTGCATAGGCCAGGACAGGGGCAGTGGTCAATGTCTTCTTCAACATCTGAAAGGCATTCTCACACTTCTCGTTCCACTGGTCCTTGACTGACTCCCCTGGCTTTCTGGGGGCCTGTGTCATCCTCTTCCCCCTCCGTCTTTAGCAGCTCATTCAGAGGCCTAGCTATCCCAGCAAACCCCTCTACAAACATCCTGTAGTAGGAGCAGAACGCCAGAAAGGATCTGAGCTCTGTTACCGTGGTGGGCCTGGGCCAGGAGGTGACTGCCTCCAATTTTTTGGGGTCTGTGGCTACCCCATCTTCAGACACTATATGTCCCAGATAGTTGACTGATGACTGATAGAATTGGCACTTTTCAGGTGAGAGCTTGAGTCCTTCCTCACTCAGTCTCTTCAAAACTTTCTCCAGTCTCTCCTCATGCTCCTCCAAGGTTCTTCCAAAGACAATGATGTCATCCAAGTATACGAGGACTTCGATGAGGTTCATATCGCCCACAGTCTTCTCCATGAGACGTTGGAAGGTGGCTGGAGCTCCAGACAGACCTTGAGGCATCCGGTTGAATTCAAAGAACCCTACCGGGGTTATGAAGCCGTCTTCTCTTTGTCTTCTGGATGCATCAGGATCTGATAGTACCCGCTCTTGAGGTCCATAATACTGAACCACTTGGCTCCAGACAAGCTCTGTAGGGCATCCTCTATCCTTGGAGTGGTATACTGGTCCGGTATGGTTCTCCTGTTGAGGGTTCTATAGTCTATGCACAGCCTCAGTGACCCATTCTTCTTCCGGACCACCACTATAGGGGAGGCATAGGGACTTCTAGATTCTCGAATCACCCCTGTTCGCTTGAGCTCCGCGAGCTGCTCCCTCAAGTCTTCGAGGTCTGCTAACGGAACCCGCCTAACCCTTTCCCTGAAGGGTTTGTCTTCCTGGAGGCGGATCCGATGGGTGGCACTCCTAGCACACCCCACATCGAATTCATCTTGGGAAAAGATCCTTTCCCACCTGGTCAACTTGGCCTTTGCTCTCTCTTTCCAAGCCCTGAGCAGATTTGGATTCTCCATGGAAATTTTCTCCCACACAGTACTTTCTCCATCTGTCTTCTCCACATCTGGCGAAGCAACTGGGGTAGCCGGCCTAACCTGGCCCAGTAACAGCCTAGCTGGGATTTCCATGGGACCATCCGTGGTATTTCTGACGCTCACAGGCACTTTACAATGAGCCTTCTTCAACGCCCTCACTGGGACCACTTCTGGGACTACTTCTAGGCCCGAATGTTCTTCCCTTGGGTCGGGTTCCAACATGACAAAAGGGCCTGGCTGCTCCCAAGTGAGTTTTACTGTGGCTTTCAAGCAGGTTACTTCACTGGGCTGTAGCACTATCCCCCTTCTTCCCAGTCTCCAGACCTTCCCTACCCCCTCTTCCGGGGCCTTCTGTTTCAAGATCAGCCGTTGGTAGGCTGTCTTCAACATTGGGTGGATCTCAGTGACTGTGGGGTCTTTCCTTCTTGTCAGAGGGGCCAGAAGTCTTCGGACCAGAACCGTGTTCGTCCCTATTATCAGGGAACTCTTGTTAGTTCCAGGCGGTCGGGGGCACACCACAGCTAAGGTGTCGAACACTTCAGCCTTTCCGGCTATGGACGGGTCAAAAGTCAGTTTTATAGGCAGATAGCCATCATAAGGGAAACTCTCTGTCCCAATTCCCCATATTTCCAACTCTTCAATCTTCTGGATGGGTAGGTGACTTTTTTTATAATTGTAATTTTTATTAGTTCAAAAGAAAATAATGTTACAGTACGTATTCAACATAAACATCTCAAGGCAATTATCTGAGAGAAATTAGCACATTTGAAAGGCGGTTGGTACATATAAAAGAATACACTCAAGATATTATCAAAACCATATCAGTACGAATTGTATACAAGTCATCAACAAATAAAATTTACAGAGGGCAATATGGACCAATACAGGTTACAGAAAAAATGTAAGTCAGCTCACAATGAAGGGATCCGTACAGAAAGAAAGACTAATCTTTAATCTCCTGCTCTCCATAACTCGAGGAGTCCCAAAGTTCCCAAACCCTGTCAAATTGAATCACTGTGTCGTGAACTTTGGCCGTAAGAGATTCCATTCTCCGAACCTCCGCAATTAGTTGCAGGAACTGCAGATGAGGGGAGGGGGAGGGGGACAACCAACACATTGGTATGGCCCTTTTAGCAGCCAAAAGTATATATGAGATTAAACGTTTAACAGATTTTGGGACCCCTGGAAAGGGAAGTCCAAGCAAATAGTGGATAGGGTCTAGAGGGAGAGGTAGACTTGTTATAGCCTGAAGGGTTTGCATAACCTCCCCCCAAAATAGCCGTATAAGTGAACAGGTCCAAAATATATGAAAATGTGAGCCTATCTCAGTTTTGCATCTCCAGCATGTAGGAGGGAGGGCAGGGTTTATTCGATGAAGTCTATCAGGGGTTTTATACCAGAACATCAGAATCTTCACTGCCGTTTCCCTCTGAGCTACACATTTAGAGGACTTAAAAATTGAGGACCATATTGCAGTCCACATTTGCAAAGAAATAGGGCGCCCCAGTAGCAGACTCCACTTGCGCATGTATAGGTGTGTGTCAGCCGTTAAATCTTTAGATTCATGTAAAATGTGATATATGGATGATCTAAGATGTAATTGATGGGGGGCCTTCCGCACATACACGTTTAAAAGGAGTCGGCCTTTCTAGGGTAAGAGTAGGGGACAAGGATTGAAAAAAGTGCCTGACCTGAAGGTAAAAATAAAATAACTTGTGGGGGATAGAATATTTGTTTTGGAGGGTAGCAAAATCAAGAAATTTGCGAGTGACTGGGTTGACCATGTTTCGCAATTGAAACAGTGGAGACTGCATCCATTGTAACAGCCGGCCATAGACCAAACTATCCGGCAATACTGGGTTCAGTAGTACGTTAGTAAGCGGAGGACATAATGATGCAAGCGGAAATCTCGATCTGCATTTATTCCAAATGGATTTGGTGAATAGCATAGGTGCAAGACACATTCTCTTCAGCATGGGGTTGCCGTGTAAGGGTCTAGACCACACTAAAGAGCATGGATGTAACGGATAAATGGCCCCCTTCTCTATCTCCGACCACCTATTAGGGCTGCTCTGACATGACCAGGAAACAACCGCCCTTAAATGAGCGGCGAAGTAATATCTAATGATATCAGGTGCTCCCATACCCCCCTGTGACCTCAAGGAAAATACCACCGAGCTGGCTATCCGATGTGTGCTATTATTCCATATGAACTTCAAAAACCCTCTCTGAAGAGCTTTAAGCTGACTGGTAGGAATGGCTACAGGGAGCGTGTCAAAAAGATAAAGAAGTCTAGGCAACACAGACATGTTTAGTACATTAATTCTGCCCAACATAGTAATAGGATAGGTAGCCCACTGGCGCAGGTTTTTATAAATGTCCTGGAATAGAGTGGGAAAATTTGCAGCGTACATAGTATTGTATGAGGAAGTAATCTTCACACCCAAATATGTCAGAGCATGTGAACACCACCTATAAGGGTATGCGTTTTGTAATTGCAACAGCAGATCTGGCGGGACATGTATGGGGAGTACTTCTGTTTTAGTCGTATTTATTTTATAGCCAGATATAGAGCCGAAAGTCTGAAGGAGTGCATGTAGGGAGGGGAGTGACGTAAAGGGACTCGTTAATGTCAGGAGGATGTCGTCCGCAAAAAGGGATAATTTATATTCTCTATGTCTCATCAGAACCCCCTTAATATCTGGGTGACATCTAATAGCCTCTGCAAGTGGCTCCAAACAAAGAATAAAAAGGAGGGGGGACAACGGGCACCCCTGTTTAGTACCATTGGACATAGGTATATATGGGGACATTTGTACCTGAGCAGATGTGTCTGTGTACAAGGCCTGTATAGCTTTAAAAAAAGGACCGTCAAACCCAAATCTCCGCAGTATAGAAAACATATAAGGCCAGCTTAAGCGGTCAAACGCCTTTTGTGCATCCAAGCTCAAAATAAGTGTTGGGCGCGGGAATTTGTTTATCAGATCAATCAAGTCCACAGTACGTCTTGTGTTGTCTCCAGCGTGTCGGGAAGGAACAAATCCTACTTGATCTTTGTTAATTAATTTGGGAATGAGCTGGGACAGTCTAGATGAGAGAAGTTTAGTGAAAATTTTATAGTCTGAGTTTAATAGGGCTATAGGCCTATAGTTATCCGGTAAGGAATGGTCTTTCCCTGGCTTTGGAATCACTGAAATATATGAATGTGTAAACTGGCTATGTGGGATCTCCCCCCGTAAAAGTGATGTATACAAGTTTGTCATATGTGGCATTAGGGTGGGCAGAAAGGTCTTGTAATATAAGTAGAGAGAGAGATTCGCCCTTGGGACTTTGAGTGAGGTGAGCACTGTTAGGCCAATAAAAAAATCGCAGGAATAATTGCAGTGTATATTTATTCAGGTAAAAAGCAGTACATACATTGATGTCATGAACATGGGCCAATTCATACAAAATACAAGACCAATATAAATTAGGTAAAATGATATTACGAGTATCTGACAGTAATTATGTAAACAAGTTACTTTTGATGCCTATGTGTTTACATAATTACTGTCAGATACTCGTAATATCATTTTACCTAATTTATATTGGTCTTGTATTTTGTATGAATTGGCCCATGTTCATGACATCAATGTATGTACTGCTTTTTACCTGAATAAATATACACTGCAATTATTCCTGCGATTTTTTTATTGGCCTAACAGTGCTCACCTCACTCAAAGTCCCAAGGGCGAATCTCTCTCTCTTTCATGAAAATTCAGGGATGGAGGTGTGTCACTGGTGACACCAGACCCTTCTTTTTTCTTTTTTTTTCTCAAAGATACCCGGGTGGAAGACACCCAATAGCCCAAAACTGGTCTGCGGTCACCCTCGCCAATAAAAACAAAAACATACATATATGTATGGATTTTACATTTTTATCATGCACTAGCCATTTGTTATTCCAACATATCCAATAACATCTCGCATTGGACTTTTATCCCAATCCAGCTGGTGTGGTGTTCTCTGTTGGCGGCGGTGCTACTTCATTTCTCCCTGGGAGCTGCGATGTGCATCACAAGGGGGATCCTTGCCCCCTGCTGTCCCCGCCTGCCCTTTTTGAGCGGGCGGGGCCACTTGCACATCGGCACCATGTTAATGCGTCAGCCGCGCGATGTCTGCGATTTTGCAGCATCGCTGTGGCTGCAGGCATTACTACCATCAAGATGGTCCTGTGAGTGTCTTGGCTCACACACCGCCTTTTTGATGGTTGGTGGGTTTGGGCACTCGTTTGCTGGTCATTTGCACATGGTGTTGGGGGCGGAGCCTCTCGGGCCCCTTCAGGGGTATATATTGGAGGTTTGCACAGCATGGATCTCATTGTTTGCTTTCTTTCACTGAGGACAGACACACAAGTGCAGGTCCCTCCCTTGGAATTTACTACTCTTAGACCTACTTCACCAAGGTATACTTTTATATGTTTATATATTACTCGCTGCAAGCATTTACATGCAACTTGTTTTCTCATCACAGTCCTCACCACACACCTGTACTTCATTTCATTCACACTCTCTTTCACTTATTACTTTCCTCTCTGATCTTTCCTTAATCATACTAGTCAATCTGGCATTTTTTTCACTCTCCCCCTCAGTCTCCATACTCTAACCATTCTTGGCTCATGTCTTTTATACATGCAAAGACATATATGTTACCATATACTCGTATACTCCTATTTTTTAATTATTCAATATACATATTTATATTTAGAGCCAACATTCCTCTTGGATTCACTGACACTCTTGGGGTTACACCTATTCCATCCATGCTGGGCCTTCCTTCCGTTTGACTCCGATTTGGAGCTTTGTTTGGCTCCGCCTCCTCAGCTCCCTGGTGAGACAGTCGCCGCCGCCGTTTGAGCTTCACCCCCGCTGTCTTTTGGCAATGTCCAGTGGTGAGTATGGGGTTTTCCATATTCAAGGCCCCCCCCCTGTGCCTTCATATCATGCTTTATACTATATCACTCTCATTTTAGGTACACTACGTGCATCTACCCCTGAAGAGCGAGCCAAGCCTCGCGAAACGCGTCGGGTTACTTTTGATGCCTATGTGTTTACATAATTACTGTCAGATACTCGTAATATCATTTTACCTAATTTATATTGGTCTTGTATTTTGTATGAATTGGCCCATGTTCATGACATCAATGTATGTACTGCTTTTTACCTGAATAAATATACACTGCAATTATTCCTGCGATTTTTTTATTGGCCTAACAGTGCTCACCTCACTCAAAGTCCCAAGGGCGAATCTCTCTCTCTTTCATGAAAATTCAGGGATGGAGGTGTGTCACTGGTGACACCAGACCCTTCTTTTTTATTTATTTTTCTTGTAATATAAGTAGGTGAAGCCGTCGGGTCCCGGAGATTTATGCGTGGGTAGGTCTTTGATAATTTTCGTAAGCTCCTCAGGGGTGATAGGGGCATTAAGCTTTTCCAGATCTGAGGAGTTCAACCTCGGCAGGGGGAGATTCTGGACGAATTGGTCAAACCTATCCTGAGTAAAATGGAAATTATTTTCGGGGGTAAGACAATTATATAGTTCTTTGTAAAAGTTACCAAAAACTTTGGTCATAGTTTGGGGACAATGAGTGGGGGTGCCATCTTTTTGGATCAACAATTCAGGGAAAGAGTGGAACGGACGCGGTCTAAGTTTGTTCACTAGCATCCTATGTGGTTGTTGGAAAACTCGTAGAATTTTTGTTTCACCCACATAAGAGATTTTGTTGCCTTGCTATATGCTAACGTTTTCAGTTGATTGCGTAGAGCTACAACTCTACGGAGAGCCTCAACCGTTGGGGAGCCCAGAAGACCCTGCTCCGCCCGCTTTAAGTCAGCTAATAGGGAAATCCGACGACTCTCGCCATCCCTCTTCAGACGAGAGCCCTCAGCAATACATGTACCACGGAAACAGGCCTTGTGAGCCTCCCAAAGGGTAGAGACCTCATGCACGGAACCCACATTTAGTTCAAAATATTCATTCAGGCTTTTGATCAGTCTATCCCTAATAGGGGGTGAACTAAGTAGGTGTTCATTAAGTCTCCAATGGCAAGTCCTAGAGGGCGAATTATGCAATAGTAGTTCTAGTGAAATAGGAGCATGGTCCGACCACGTAATAGGAGAAATGTTGGAGTCTACTAGGAGGGGGAGTAATGGGGATGTAATAAAGAAATTATATAATCTTGAGTACATCTTATGTGCCATGGAATAAAAGGTGTACTGTCTTTGGGTCGGATGTCTGATTCTCCATGAATCAAGCAGTCTATGTGCTCTGACCAGTTTCCTAAAGGAGGCGGACTGAGACATCACCCATTGGGAAGGGGTGTCCCCAAAGAGCGCGTGACGATCACGCCTGTGAGACATAATCAGATTGAAATCTCCCCCTAGTATCATGAATGGCTTTGAGTACCGTTGAAGCCTGTCCAAAAAATCGTCCAGAAATACCAATTGGCCTGAATTGGGTGCATAGACATTGACCAACGTAAATGTAGACGACATGTAATCACAAATCAGGATGACAAACCTCCCCTGGGGGTCGATGTATTTTTCTCTGACCTTTACCGGACATGATTTTTTAATTAAAATAGCCACTCCAGCTTTGCCAGAAGGAGCAGATGCCACATAGGAAGTGGGATAGAATTTAGATGCAAATTTCATCGAGCCCCCAGTACGGAAGTGAGTCTCCTGTACTAATATTATGTCCGCCCCAGATCGTCTAAAGTCTTTAAGAGCAATCCAACGTTTTGAAATTGAGTTTAAGCCCTTGACGTTGTGAGATACTATTTTCAAAGCCATATTAAATCAATAGAACTACTGCATTGGGGACCTTGAAAACACATTACCTGTATGACTCTTGACCACAAAGTTGCCCTATACCTTAACAAACAATCAGCTCTGGTATGTTGTAATTGAGATGTATTGGAAGAAAACAAAAGAAAAATATTAACGAATGAACCCAGGGGGGGGTTCTAAACAAAAAAAAAAACATGAAAAACAGTAATGAAAAACACTCAGGAATCCCATACCGAAGCCTGGGACCTTTCGGGGCCACTTGGCAACTCCCATCACATGGAGACGTGAAGAGGGGGATCCCCCCGCTCTCCATCAAAAAGAAATAAGAAACTCTCATGAAAGTACGACTAATAGGGCTGTCAAAAACACTAGTGTCATCTCAATAAGATAGAAAGAAACTGTCAAAACTTTCAAAAACTTTACCCCATGGGTGAGCAGGGTTTGAACTCCAAGTGTCGGGTTTCTTGTCCACTGGTTGTTCAGATTGGCGAAAATAAACGAAAGAAAACAGCAAGTAGAACACAGGTCAATTATCTGGCACCAGGGTACAGGCTATTTCAGCCAAAAAGAAAAGAATAAAGCCAGCCTTGACTTCTTGACCCTTCAAGGAGGGCGTCTGGAGCCACGATGTGGAGTGGAGAAAGATTTCATCTGCTTTCTGCGGACTGGGGTCCATTCTCTGGAAGGTGTAGTTGGTGCAATGCGATTTTGCTGGGTTGCAGGAATCGGCAACAGATCTTCAGGCAAGGGAGGTAGGCCCAAACTTTTTATGAATGCTTCACCTTCATGCATATCACGGAGACAATGTTGATGACCATCCCGAGGTACAATCAAACGAAAAGGGAACCCCCAGAAGTATGGGATGCGCAGGTTTTGCAGGTGGGATGTGATCGGGCGCAGGTTCCTGCATTTCACAAGAGTCACTGGAGACAGGTCATTGTAGATCTGTATTTTAGCCCCATTATATTCAGTAGCTGATTTGTTACGTGTAGCAAGGGTCAATGCCTCCTTGCTATCATAATAATGAAAACGTACTATGACATCCCTTGGCCTGGTGCCAGCGGGCAGTTTGGGGCCCAGGGAACGATGTGCACGATCCAGCGCCAATCAATATCTGCGATTCTGGGGGCTAAGGCATTAAACAACCCCAGCAGGTATTGGCGGAGGTTGTTGTCTCCCACCGACTCCGGTATTCCTCGGAATCTCAGGTTCTGTCTCCTCTCCCTGTTCTCCTGGTCCTCTTGTTGTAGTTGGAGTTGTGAGAAAGAGTTTTTCAATGCGGACGTTTCCTCCTCCAATTCCTGCACATAATTGACCAAGTCGTCAAATTTAGACTCAAGAGCATCTGTTCTGTCCCCAATTTGAGCTATTTCACTCCTTAACTCCTGCAAGAGTTTTCCCATTTCAGCAGCCATGTTGCGTGTCATTTGCATGAGGAGAGCCTGGAGCTTTTCATCCATGAGCTCTGGGGTTAAAATGCTCTGTACAGCATGGGAGGACACTACGGAGGGTGTCCGAGTGCCCCCAGGCTGTGTGTTTTGCGTAGCTTGACTCCCCATATCCTCCATCCCTAACAAGGGATCCATGGCCGTGAGCGGTTCCGCAAGTGTAGGCAAGGCCGGGGATTGCGGCCTAGTGACGAATCTGTCCATCGCGGTCAGCGTATGTGGGTCTGTTTGCGACTTGTAAAACTGTTTTTGGTGGACCGATTTTACCCATGGGGTGCTGTAAGCTTACCGGATTAAGATGTGCTTACCCCCGTGGCGATTGTTGCTGTGTGGAAGCGTTATAGGGGTCAGGAGTGCGGGCGGGATCCGGAGCTCAGCCTCTACACATCCGCCATGTCCAAGAGCCGCGCATGCACCCTCGGATGGGTAGGTGACTTAAATGCTTGTCATAAAATTCCCGGTACAACAGGGTCACTTGCGCCCCAGTATCCAATATGGCTCTTGTGTAGACTCCCTCCACTTGAACTGGTACTATCGGGGAAGGACCTACCAGCTTCTCTGGATATCGATTCGTAGGGGTATCTTTCTTTTGATCTTTGCATTGTCCCTTTTGGCTTTCTTTCCTCCATTTCTCTTTGGACTTAAGCCTCTCTTGGGCCTCGTATGCATTGATCTCCCTCCTTTTTGTGGGTGTAACTACCCGCTGAGGGACACTACTCTCTTTCTTTGGGGTGCGTTCCTTCTGAGGAACTTTGCGTTTCTTCTGAGGGGTCTTCTCCACCCTTTTCATGTGCTTCTCATTCAGTTTGGAGCTCACTGGAGATGATGGGCACCCGGTTGACTCCTTCACCGGGGCCCGCTGAAGTTTTCCGGCGGCTTGCGGTTATTCATCTTTTTCTTCTTTGGGCTGGCACACACTTTGGCGAAATGGCCAGCTCCTCCACAATTGAAACAAATCACATCCCCCCAATCTTCCAGGGATGCGGGCGCTGAGGTGTTGGGAAACAGCTCCTTCCTCAGACTTTCCCTCTCTGGTTCCCTTGACTTCTTTTTCATCAGGGAGGTAAGCATCCCCAACACTTGGGACATCTGTGACTTCAAGGTATCCACCTCTGAGTCTCTTTCCAGGGTCATGGCCGTCCTGGCCATCACTGGAGGAGGATTTACCGACTCAACTGGTAGGCTCCTCTTCTTCTTCTCCTCCAGCATAGCTTCTTCCTCTCTGACCACTCGGATCAAGTCAGGGTACTCCAGGCTCTTCCTGTCCTGTCTTGTGCGTAGCGCCAATGCGATGGGGTCCAGGGGCTGAGATCCTCTCATCACCTGTTGAACACGGGCCTCATCCACCTTCCGTGGGTCAATCCCCTTCTTAAGAATCATCTTATGCAGGATCTTATCCAGGCGCCTCATGAACTCTGACAGCTTCTCTCCTGTCTTCTGGTAGCAGTGCTCCAGCTGATAAGTGAGCTCAGTGATTTTCTCTGTTCTACCGAACACATTCTGCAGGATGTCCAGATAGTCCTGTGCATTACAGTCTGTCTTACTCATCTTGAGATTGCGTATGGCCTCTAGAGCAGGCCCCTTCAAGCTCTCAGCAATTCTCTGCTTCTTTCTGTGGTCTGGGACTTCCCAATCTTCTAGGGCCTGAGTGGTGCCGTCTACCCACTCCTCGAACCCCTCTTCACCCGAGGGTACGGGTTTCCTTCCTGAGAATATTCTAAGCTTTCTGTATCCTGACATCTGGTAATCTGTAGGATCTTTCTTGCACTGGGCTACAAGTTCCCCCAGGACCGCGCACAACTCTGCGCCAAGAATGGTAGATGGCGACCCGGGACTTTCCCTTTTCACCTTTCTTGCTTCTTTTGGTGTGGGTGATGGAGACAGTTTCAGTGTCTGAGACTGTTCTCCTGGCTTAAGTGGCAGCGCGTGTATCAGGCTATAAGTCTGGTCATCTATAGCTTCTACACTTGGATTCTTGAAATGTTTCGGGACTCTGTCCTTCCATTCCACTAATGCGTGGGTCAGTGAGGAATTCGTCCTGACATCCACCACCCATGCTTTCTGATACCGTGACAGTGACATCACTAGCTGCTTCACCGCTTCTTCTTGCCAGATCCCTGGGAGTTCTATGACTACTACCCCGGCTGGATCTGTGTTGACCGTTTTACACCACTGTCCTACTTCTAGTGGGTCCATGCTGGTACTTTTGGCGTGTTACCTGCTGCAACAGGATCCCAGACTCGAGAGCCCCCATGTGTAGTGCTACCCCCAGTTAATAGAGCCGCTGGATTTGTTATCGGGCCCTGTGTACAGCACCACCAACCCCCAGCAATCTGCTCGACCCACTCTGGCACAGCTAGTCTAGGGGTTATATTTTTATCACATTCAAATAGTATTGCAAGGAATAATCTCCTAACAGTAAGACAACACACTGAGGCCAGAGATTAAATATAACAGTTTACTCTTATATCAGAAGTAGCATAGGCAGAACACAACATATGCAATTGGTTAGCAGAGCCCTGCAGAATTCAATACAGCATACAATAATGGCGCTGCGCGGTACTTCACCAGGTGTAGCTATTATGGTATGCGCGCCCTATGGCGCACTAAACAATATCCTAACTTCCCACCCCGGTCAGGCCTGACATGGAGTAAATCTCAGTCACCTCCTATATAGATTTATTCGCATGCCAGCTTTCGGTGGTGCACTTGATGAATAGCAATTTGTAATCCACAATCAGGCAAACTTGAAACACTATACTGGGGGGGACACTTCAACTCTGTCCTGCTACCGGTCCCCCCGGGGAACAGCAAATAAACGAAACTGTGGGCCTATGAAGTCTATAAGCCTGAACACAGCACAGTCTATTGGCCTGGGCAGGTGCCCGCTCACCACTCCGGACACAATCCCAGTCCGGAACGTCCACCCTGCTGTGTATCCGCACACAGCGTCTGCAACAATCGGGTCCCCGATCCAACTGATGTCCTCACTCGACAAGTCAGATGCCACCCAGGCTCCGCAGTTGGGTGGAAGGCTCTTTGGAAGTTGCGCAATGCCCAGGCTTCAGGACTTGCACTGCAGCAGATCCACACAGGAAGAAACTCTTGCTTGCAGCGTGGTGTCCAAAGAGGCCGAGCTCCGCCTCGCCTCCTCCTTAAATAACCCCTCCCATGAGTCTCTGCGGTGGCTAACTGCACTCTGGGTGCCGAACAGGGTTCTGGGTAACATAGTCCCGGGGCCTCAAAGGAGACCCCGCTACATTTTTTTGTAGACATGTCCTCTGGTGAGGAGGAAAAGGTACATTGCATCTTTTCTTCCACACTAGAGGGAAAGTGTGTTGTTTATCCTCTTCACAGAGAAACAACACAGGGGCAGGCTACAGCTTGACTGATCACTGTGATAGCTGATCACAGGTGTGTTCGGGATTTGGTTCCCCCAATAGTAGGAGACCAGGGGCTGTCACCAAAGCTAACCTCCTGGATGCCGCGTACATGTGTTACCATGTTGTAAAGGGTTTTAAAAAAGATATTCCTTAAATAGAATGAGTGAGCTCAGACGTAAGCAACAAGAATGGTGCAAGATTTAAGAAGAGACTGTTGGAACTTAACACATATAGCCTCGAGAAAAGAAGTGATTGAAACCTATAAATACTGTGTTCTTAACAATGTGAATAGGGTTCAGAATGATTTTCAATATGAAGCTGAGATCAAGTGCATGGGGGTATAACTTCAAACTAGTAAAACAAAAGTTTAAAGCTAACCTTTAAGAGTGCTGCATTATTTTACAAAAAGTATTGGATACTTGGAAGAGACTCCCAGCTGAGTTAAAGTGGTTGCAAAGGCAGAAGGAGCAGTAGCATCCCTCAGCCCCCCCTAACACTTTAGTGGTATAAGCCTCTGCGCTGTGTGAATGGTATAATATGTGTATATTGTGAACCAATTAATATAAATGAATAGTGATAATGAGTTTATGGGTTGCCGCAGGCCCTGTTGTGCTCTCACAATATAGCCAAAAATAAAGTAGATATGGGGTTGCGCAGCCTCACGTAAACAGATCAGATTAAGTGCTAAAACAGTAAATACATAAATAAGCAATACATGGGTGTCCACAAGAGGGGCAAGTGCCCCCCCCCCTGGAATCAGGGATCGGCAAGGTGTCTGCACACGGACACTGGTGTCCGTGAGCGGTCCTTGCAGGGTTCGCCGCGGCCACCACTGACATTTTTCTAAATCTGCTGCTCTCTGACTCACTGAGATCGTCCCTCCCTCACCCCCAATGGGATGGTTCGAGTCCCTCCTGTATACTGTGTAGAGAGAGATGTAGATCAGGTGCAGCACCAGCACCGCCCACTCAAGTGGAGTGGTGGTGGAGTCCTGCCTGCATGCGGAGTGAACACTGGGACTGTATAGGGGAGGGACTGTGCTGTGCAGTGGCCACCCAGCGTGGGATAGAGAACCAGAACAGGCAGGCAGCCTGAGCTGAGGAGGAAGCAAGGAGGACTTGTGGAGTGGAAAATATATATATACTGTATATAATATATTTTTTGCAGGGGGGAGGTCAGAGAGCCTGGAGTGTGGTGCTGCAGGAAAACCTGGGGATACTATTCTATATACAGATGAAAAAAAGGTAAGAGTAAGAAGACTAAGTAAAAGGGGGATCTATTCTATGAGGGACCTGCCCTGACCTGGCCTGCTCTAAAGGGGGATATATATGGGGGAACACTGGCCTGGCCTCCTCTAAAAGGGGATCTATGGGGGACCTGCCCTGGCCTGCTCTAAAGGGGATCTATATGGGGGACGTGACCTGGCCTGCTCTAAAGGGGGATCTATATAGGGGACGTGCCTTGGCCTGCTCTAAAGCGGTGTAGCGGGTATGTACTTTCCCGGGTGTAAATTTGAACTTGACAGAGACATTGGTGATGTGTAATTCCCTGCAGAACAGCAGGTGGCGCTGTCGCCCTGGGCTGGGGTTGAATCATTGCTGTGTGTCGTGCCTCCTTTTTGTCCTCCCTCAGCATCGGTATGGTGGGGCGGGGAACCCGCCGTGCTTGCTGGGAGAGGGTATAAAGGGGCCGGCCATCTTTGTCACGGGGGAGTCCAGGGCACCTTCAGCCTGTGGATGGTGGTTCGTGTCGGTTCTCTAGGCGGGCCTAGGCCTAGAGGACAGCCGGAGGTCGTGTTCCATTCCAGGCACCTTTAGCCTGGGGTGAGGTACTCAGATGGAGGTCCGGAGCTCAGTGCCCAACACTGAGTTCCGCGAGGGAAGGAGATCCTAGGGAACCCCGGGAGTGGGTACCCGAATCCGGAAGGCGTAATGGACCGGGGGGAGCTCCTCACTCGAAGACTTGGTGCAGCAGATTGCCAGTGACGGGTGAGTCTCTCATCGGAGACCGCCTGGAAGGAAATTCCCCCCTCGCTCGGAGACCGCAACCCACTTTCAGGAAGGAAAGTGGAGAATACATTGTGTCTGGGCCTATTCGCATCCACACCTCCTTTTCTGTTCTGTTTCTACCAAGGGAGTTCAACTGATTGTGTTCATTCGAGAAGAATAAAGGAGTATCGAACTTTAATGGTGTGGGGCTCATTTCCTGACAGACATTGTTCAAGGTAACTCTTGGTGGAGGCTCCAGGTGCACAGCACTGACCCGAAGGTAAAAGAACTTTGCTTATATCACACTGACATCTGTGGTGAAAGCCAGGCGTGGTGTCCCCGCTCCCTTCCCCTCTGGAAAGTACCCCTAGACAAGAGACAGACGAGCTCACGAAAGAGAGGGGAGTGAGGAGGTTGCTACACGGGGATCTATATGGGGGACCCTGACCTGGCGATAATACATTTCAAAATACATATATTTATCATATATTTTATTTGTCATTTGTTAACACCAAATGCAGATTCTACATGTGTTTTTTTATAATTCAGTTGTAGTGCCTTGATCATGTGTGTATGAATAATGTGGTGCATTCAATAGTGTCAATAGTGTAAACATAAAAACAGATTAGAAATTACTAATCAAACAATGGCAGCTTGATCCGACTATTAAGCTTTTGCATCAGGTTTCTCAAACCTTTGCATGCCTGCGCTTTATATGATAATGACTAAGCCCCCTCACCCTTTACGACATTGTCGAAAAGGGGGGGATCATGTGTGACCTTAAAATGATGCCCCCTCCTGAAAAAAGTTCTGTGGATGCCCATAAAGCAATAGTGGAATCAACCAATTATGCAAATAATACTTATTTTAAAAATAATAAAAAGTGCCACTTCTACTTGTGAATAAATAAAATCATATAATGATTGAATACAGTCCCAATTCCAAATGTGATGTGTATCCACTCACGTATACATATACATTTATCCTCTTATATAATCAAATATGATGCACTTCCATGGCTGTGCAAACCTCCGTGCTCACAGAACTCTCACCTTATGAAAGGCTCATAAAGACCTTTGTATACTATGCCAACTGTGCCCCCAAGGTACTCCTGCGATCTCCACTTCTAATGGATAAACAACCAAGATACTCCAGTACTCCCAGGATTTTATGGTACTGTTTCCTTAAACTCTCCTGTGATCACCTTCAACCTCTGATTTATTAGCTCAGCAACATGTTAAAATAAAGCACATATGCCTCCTATAGTGTAAAATTGCATACACAACTAGTGGCGGCTGGTGCTCAAAATTTTTGGGGGGCGCAAACAGACTGAAAAAAAAATCCATCAATTGCAGCCACTGTGCCTATCAAACGCAGCCACTGTACCCATCAAAGGCAGCCACTGTGGCATCAAACGCAGTCACTGTACCCATAAATTGCCGCCACTGTGCCATCAAACGCAGCTACTATACCCATCAATTGCTGCCACTGTGCCCATCATTTGCCGCTACTGTGCCCATCAATTGCTGCCAGTGTGCCCATCAATTGCTGCCAGTGTGCCCCATCAATTGCTGCCAATGTGCCCATCAATTGCCGCCAATGTGCCCATCAATTGCCGCTACTGTGCCCCATCAATTGCCACTACTGTGCCCCATCAATTGCAGCTACTGTGTCCCATCAATTGCTGCCACTGTGCCCATCAATTGCCGCTACTGTGCCCCATCAAATGCTGCCAGTGTGCATCGCCCGGGAGTCGGGACTTACCTGTCTCGCAGCGGGTCATGGTGGCGTCCTCTACGTCCATGCTCCTCGATGTCTCCGGTCCTCTCTATCCTGCGTCCAATCACAGCACCTGTTATTTCAGCCAATCAGGTGACAGGTAACCAGACCCGAGCACCTGATTGGCTGAGAGGCGGGTCAGTGTTAGGAAAGCAATTTATTCGCTTTCCTAACACAACACTGAGTAAACAGCGAACGCACAGCATTGCACCCGCTGTTTACCACTGTCTACGGCTGTCTACGGCTCTAATCGGGATGCCTATTAGAGCCTACGGCTCTAATCAGGCGCTTCCAAAAAAAAACGCATTAATCTATCTATGGTGAGAGAGAGGTGACAGGAGAGAGGGGGCGGCGCTCCTGCGCCCTTTATGGATGCACCGCCACTGTACACAACCCTTTATTTATAATAGGAGAGACTCCTACATTCAAAACATTAAAACAGTGCATGTAGTATGTATAATATAATGGTGTCTCGCATCACTTCCAGTAACGTGACTTCATCACGGGTCCCAATACTTACCTGAGCCCCGTCTCGATCTGAAATCACTGAGTAATTAGAGTGGCTGGCTAAGATCGAGCAAGGAGTGGAGACACCCGTGGAGATCGCCCTTTTAAGCCCTGTACACACGATCGGTTTTACAGATGAAAACAGTCAGATGGACTTTTTTCATCAGACAAACTGATCGTGTATGGGCCCCATCGGTCTTTTTTCCCATTGCTGTTAAAAAATAGAACATGTTTTAAATTTATCCGATGTAAAAAAAAACTATAGCAAATTACTATAGTCTGTGGGGAACTCCATCGGATAAAAAACCCACGGTTGCTCAGAATCAAGTCGATGCATGCTCAGAAGCATAGAACTTAATTTTTCTTGGCTCGTCGGAGTGTTTTACGTCACCGCGTTTGAAACGGTCCGTTTTTTGACTGATGGTGTGTGGGCAAGACTGATGGAAGTCAGCTTCATTGGATTTCCGATGGAAAAATCCATCGGTCTAAAATCCAGAGGAAATCCGATCGTGTGTATAGGGCTTAACCGCAGACATATATGCTGATTTTAAGCACTCTGGTAAGAGTTTACTCAAGAGGGGGTTCCTATCCACACCCCCCCTCTCTCTTCTCTCAGTGCACGTGTTGAGGTGATATCTTCTGGTGTCAGCAAGATTTTTCATCTTAAGGGACTTAAAGGACTAGTTTTTGAGGTAGCAGCTGTTGCCATTAGTGTTGGCAGTGTTAATAGATTTATTTCTATCGCTCCAAGAGCGCTCGTTTGTTTTGAGATTAGGCCTATTTCTCAATTCACATTTTTAGTTTGAACTAATCTCCTTGTGTTCTTGGTTTTGGTTTGTACTAGTGGTGGCTGTATTAGTTCTCTTTTTTAGGCTTTTTTTCCTTTATTTACACATGTTGGTCCTGCCAGTAAATCTGCTATTTTTAAACCTTTATGCCGCGTACACACGATCGTGATTCACGGCGGTGAAAACACCGCCGTGAATCACGGCATGAAAAAAAAAGAAAAACGAGGGAACGGCATGTTCCCCCACACACGACCGTTTTTCCCGTCATTTTTTTCTTTGTCGAGAAAAACGAGCGTGTGTGGGCTCCGTGGCAGTGATTCCCTATGGGAAAACTGCCGCGGAAAAAAATGCTGGAAAAAACGATGAGAAAAATTAGAACATGTTCTAATTTTTCTCATCGTGATTAATGCCGTTTTTCCCGTCGGGAAAAACGGCAAAAAGCCCACAGACGATCGTTTTTCTCGTCCAAAGGAAAAAATGTCATTTTTCCCAACGGGAAAAATGATCGTGTGTACGTGGCATTAGGCTTAACAATATAACATAAATAAATGCATCTGCTTATAGTTTAAATTGGACCAGAGAAGCTTCCCCCTTTAAAATGAAAACAAAATAATATCACTTCATAAATAATATTAAGAAAAAAGGCAAGGCGCTATCACCCATAAATACACAGTATTGACACAGTACACAAATACCCATATTATTACACCTACCTATACTAGTCTGGTGTTCATTTATGTAAAACCTTTATCCCAAAATGAAAAAAAAAAAAAGCAGATTATTCTGACTCCGATTATTGTGAAGCGATTATCACTTGTGAGACCTCTATGCCTGGCCTGTATAAGATAGAATCACTGAGGACAATGCTCATCGGATATCTTGAATTTACCAATACTATTTCCATCCACAGAGTTGTTTTATTACGAACATCAGGTTACAGCAGATGACATGATACAACAGATAAATAGATTGTGGTATTATGCGGTCAAAAGATGATATTGTCTGTAGCTTACTATGCAGAATAGATGTGCCCTGCTACATGTGGCCTGTAGCTGCATCCATGACGCAGGAAATACAATCACAGGAAGAAAGGGTGGAGCATTACATACAAAGAAAGCGTGTCATAACATCAGGGAAAAGACATGGAAAAAACAAGTGCATTACCACAAAAAGTCACTAGAACTAAATACAAACGTCCATAGAAAATGGTTCAGGGAAACAATCTATATAAATTCTATGCTTAAAAGTTGTTAACAGAAGTTTGGCTTTATTTTGTTGATTAATCCTACTAAATCTGCTAGTACATCTAATGCCTAGTACACATAAGAATATCGGACAAATGATTGTCCGTCTTTATTGCATGCTAGTCTCATATGAAAAACAAATGACTAAAGTTACAAAAATTCTCGTACGACAGAATTGTTTACAACCCCAGGAGTGATGTAATGTATTGTATTATAATGTATTATTTCGTTTCCAAGCATGCATGGTCTTGGCCACACATTTTTTTTCCCATACAAATACTATACTAATTATACGAAAATAATTTGAAAATAATTTGTTCTGTTCTCTTAAGAGAAAAATTGCTTGTCCTTTCAGATATTTTTGCATGAACTTTGTTACATAGTTGGTAAGGTTGAAAAAAAGAGTCCAACCTGTGTGTGTGTGCTCGCTTTTATGTCAACATTACATTGTATATCCCTGTATGTTGTGGTCATTTAGGTGCCTAATAGTTTTTTGAAATTATCTATGCTCCCTGCTGAAACCACTGCTTGTGGAAGAGAATTACACATCCTTACCGCTCTTACCGTAAAGAACCCTTACCGCAGTTTTTCAGTTAAATCGCTTTTCCTCTATTTTTAGTGAATGGCCTCGAGTCTTTTTAAATGCCTTTTCGCAGAAAAGTTTTATCCCTATTGTGGGGTCACCAGTACGGTATTTGTACATTGAAATCAGAGCCCCTCTCAAGCGTCTCTTCTGCAGAGAGAATAAGTTCAGTGCTTGCAGTCTTTCCTCATAATTACGATCCTCCATTCCCTTTATTAGCTTTGTTGCCCTTCTCTGTAATCTCTGTAATCTCTCCATTTCCAGCACATCTTTACTCAGGACTGGTGCCCAGAACTGGATGGCATACTCCAGGTGTGGCCGGACCAAAGTCTTGTAGAGTGGGAGAATTTTTGTTTTATCTCTGGAGTTAATTCCCTTTTTAACCTGCCTAGCGGTATTCCCGTGTCTGGGTAAGATTTCAGTACCAAAAGCGGTAACCCCAAGCCAGACTCGGGCTGCATTGCAGGATACAGGGAAAGTTACTTACCTTGTTCCCTGGATCCTGCGATGTCTCCCCGCTGTGTGTGCGAGCTGTCTCCTCGCTTGACTCACACACAGTGCCGCCCAGCTCCGTTCCCTGCGACTGTGCCCATGCCTCACTGTGCCCATGCCTCACTGTGTCCATGACTAGACTGACGTTTAACATGGGAGTCTATGGAAGGGGGGCCGGCTTTGAAAAATCAGTGCTCCCCAGCTGTAGGTCCCCTGGACAACAAACTTTGCAAACTTGTAGAGGAAGAGTAGGGCTACATGTGTACAAGTTTTGGGTCCTTGGGAACCTACGACCGGCCAGTACCGGGTCCCCAAAGTCACTGGAGAAATTACTGTTTAACATGGGAGTCTATGGAAGGGGTGCCCGGATTTGAAAAATCGGTGCTCCCCGGCCTTAGGTCCCCCGGACAAAAAACTTTGCACACTTGTAGAGGAAGTGTGGGGCTACATGTGTCCCCAAAGTCTGGGAGATCAGGCACAAAAAGGTGACTCGAGCATAAGCCAAGGGGGGCATTTTCAGCACAAAAAAATGTGCTGAAAAACTTGGCTCATACTCGAGTATATACGGTATATTGGCTTTTCTTGCAGCAGCTTGGCATTGCATGCCGTTGCTGAGCCTGTCATCTACTAGGACCCCCAGGTCCTTTTCCATCCTAGATTCCCCAAGAGGTTCTCCCCCTAGTAAGGAGATTGCATTCACATTTTTGACACCTAAATGCATTTTTATTTATTTTTTTACATTTTGCTACATTAAACCTCATTTGCCATGTAGTTTCCCACCCCATTAATTTGTTTAGATCTTCTTGCAAGGTTTCCACATCCTGCTATTGCCCTGCTTAGTTTAGTATCGTTGTTTATCCCATCCTCCAGGTCATTTAAGAATAAATTAAATAGGATTGGTCCCAGGACAGAACCCTGAGGGACCCCACTTTCCACATTGGACCATTCCGAGTACTCCCTATTTATCACTACCCTCTACTACTGTCCCGATCGGCTCTCGAAAGCTGTGTACTAATTATCAGATTATTGGACAATCACTACAAAAGAGGTATTTTTCGTCTGATTTTCTCATTGTGTGTACTAGGCATAACACTACCCTCTCCCCAGACTGACAATACTGCTATCCAAGGGTGTCTCCATTACTCCTCCATCCAGAGTGGAGACACCCTAAGACAGGATATGTGTTACTGGCCAAATTACCAGGTGAAAATAGAGGGAAAAAGACTAAAAAAGAAGACTAATGTAACCACACATTTAAGGATTAGAAAGTTGCAATTTATTACATATTGTGTCTTGGGTTTAATACTACTTTAAATACTTGTTTACATCAAGAAGAAAAAAAAAGAGTTTTATTTACCTGATCCTCTGCTACCACAGGCTCCTCTAAACTCCAAACTGGTCAGATGCACCTAATGCCATCAAATCAATGCAGGGTCCATAGGATTAGAGGTCGATCTAGTAAGAAAAACTGCTTTTCCTGTCCGCTAGACCTAAATAAATGATTATCCCTTGCTTACCTATGATCTGGTAGTAGTATGCACCTAACGTCATCAAGACTAATAGCCCTCCACTGGACATGAGGATGTCAAAGAGCAGTCCACTTCTGAAGCATGTGTCTGCAGGTTGTATACATTGTACAGTTGTGTCACTTCACAGACAGGCTAGAGTGCCCCCCCCCCCCCAGGCATGTTATTTTAAATAATTTACAGTTTTTTACTGTTGACCTTAAAGTATTATTAAATGTGTTGCTACTTGTCAAAATCAGTTTTTATTTCCATAGCAAAATGTCGACCATTGCTTATATGCATGCACATCAGTTTTGTTCAAGTTCAAAAAGGAACTCAGGCATGTCATATAAAGCACATATTCAAGTTCACTGCAGATAATAGGCATGGAATGACAAAAGGAGGGCACTAATTGGGGCCCACCTGCGTGAGACTGTGGCCAGCACACACCAGGGTAAATAGGTGTAGCTAGGCAAATGTGCTGGTTTGTGTCACTAATTTTATATTTCAGGTGTGTACTGGCCAATAGAACTGAATGGAAGGTTCTGGCTGAACCCAGTCGGCCTATAAAGAGGCAGCGGCAGTGGGGCTTATTCACCTTCCCCCCCTGGAACGGATCAACAGGACAAAGTGCTGCCGGTTTTTCAGACACCATACCTGTCAATATGGAATCCCTGGTAAGACAATTGCTGAACAAAGCCAGTGAAGATGGAGGCGAAGCCTGGCTGCGGCACTGTCTGGAGACAGCCACCGGGAGTGAGGAAGATGCCGAAGCGGATGTGGTCACATCGCACAGGAGAAGTGCCGGCCAGTGGGTAGACGAACCGGAGGTCAGCGGGCGGCAGCACCGGAGCACAGCCCCCAGGAGAGCCAGCCCAGCAGCAGTAACGACGGTGGACGCGGCGGCGGAGGACAACATGGCGGCGGAGGATGACGACGGACAGGCGGGCCCCAGCCGCCGCTCAGGAGTGAAAAGGCGGACCGGCTCACGATCACCTGCATTCAGCAGTCGGCGGGGCGCTCCGAAGAGGCCCGCAGCTCCTGAGGAGAAAAGGGAGCCTTCCCCTGCACAAGCTCGCAAGTTGCCCACCGCTGGTAAAGACCCTGCACAGCCAGCATTTCGCCGGGCAAAGGAGGATCGAGTCACGGAGGTTCCAGGTCACAGTCTGCTGCTGGAGGGGATGGCTCAGCAAAGGGCAGAGCTTCCCCCAGTGGCTGGTGAGTGTAATCAACTTGCTGCTGTTAAAGTTATAATGGATTCTTTGTCATCGCTTGTTAAATCACTTTCTCCTCCTGTTAACCCTGTCTAAACCTTCTCTCCTACCCTCTGCTCATGTGTCTCTGTCTGCTCCCCTGCAGGGATCTGTGCAATCTGGTTACTAATGTATTATCCTTTGAACATAGCTTGCCTGAAACACATATGAAAGCAGTTATGCCTTGTGAAATTTCCCCATCATCTGGGGTTACCAATAAAGGAGAAAATATGGAAAGGTGATTTTGTGGACATATTATCACTTCTCCCTGTACAAAAAGACTCTGGATTTAAAACAGATAGAAGGGGAGAGGATAAGCAGGAGGATGATAGGCGTACGCTGGTGCCCAGGTCATTTCACAATTGGCTGCAGGCATTTTTTATATATTCTGGTCCGAGAAGCACCCTAATTTATGCGGGGGGCTTTTTCAACATATGGACCACATTCTGGAAGCATATAAAAATTTTGGGGGGCTGGGGTGGTTCTTTTATGATGAAGCCTTCCGGCATAAATTGGCCATTCATCCCTCACTTCGGTGGGGTATGAAGGACGTGGGCTTGTGGCTTAATTTAATGGTGTTTCAGAAACCCCCCATGCCCAGGCAGAGTCCTAATGCCTCGAATGGTCCGGCTCAGTATAGGAAAGGATGCTGTTTCGCATTTAACGAACAGCAATGCCATTGGAACGCCTCCTGCAAGTACAGACACGAGTGCTCTTTTTGTGCTGGGGCACATCCAGTAGCAAAATGTTTTAAGAAAACTGCTGCAGGATCCGCGCCAGGGCAGAGGGATATTTTTTCCAAAAGCCTGCACTCCAGTGAGGCTGGAAAAAATGCGCCCGTGGCTGGACTTATACCCAAACAGGGAGAGGGCCCTGGCATTCATTGAGGGTTTTTCTCACGGTTTCCCATTACCCCCTTTTGCTGGGACGGGCTGCACGTTGGTGGATAACCTTAAATCTGTTTCCAATTTTCCCCAGGTGGTAAGGGACAAGGTTTGGAAGGAGATTGATGAAGGGCGGGTGGCAGGACCCTTTCGGGTACCCCCATTTAAGAATTTTCGTTTATTACCACTAGGGGTAGTCCCCAAAAAGGAGCATAATTCTTTCCGTTTGATCCATCCCCTGCCTTTCCCCAAGGGACAGTCTTTGAATGATGATATTGACATATCATTGTGTTCTGTTTCTTATGCCACTTTTGAGGATGCAATTGGCAAAATTAGATCGTGTGGTCCTGGGGCACTATTGGCCAAAGCGGATGTGAAGTCAGCTTTCCGCCTTTTGCCCATCTCTCCTGAAGCCTTTAATTCACTGGGTTTTCATTTTGACGGTTGTTTCTTTTTTGATAAATGTCTCCCTATGGGTTGTTATTTGTCGTGCGCTTACTTTGAGGAATTTTTCACGTTTTTACATTGGGTTGTTTGTATGCAGTCATGGGTGCACAGTGTAGTGCATTACCTGGACGATTTTTTATTTGTTGGGCCAGCGGAGGATGTGCGTTGTGCCAGTTTGTTGGGCACTTTCCGAGCAGTGGCTCAGTCATTTGGTGTCCCATTAGCCGAAGAAAAAACATGCACGCCAGTTTCCTCTTTGGAGTTTCTGGGGATACATATTGACACTGTGAGGGAAGAGTTCAGTTTGCCTACAGCTAAGATTGTAAAATTAAGATTTTTACTAGCACGATTTTTGAAGGCACCGAAGGTACGTTTGAAGGAATTACAGTCCTTATTGGGTATGTTGGTGTTTGCATGTCGGATCATGCCGGTAGGTCAAGTTTTTTCGCGACGTCTGGCTTTGGCAATTTCTGGTTTAAAATCCCTGTATGCCCATGTTCGCTTGACTGCTGCATTGAAGGAGGATCTGCGGGTATGGGCCCGGTTTCTGTACTCCTATAATGGGCGCTCCTTCTTTCAAAGTGAATTTGTTTTTGCCCCTGACATGAAGTTGTTTATGGATATGGCAGGTTCCAAGGGTTTTGGGGCCATCTGGGGATCCCACTGGTGCTGTGCAGCCTGGCCTGACTCCTGGGTCAGCCTGGGTGCCACCAAGAATATAGTCTTGCTCAAGCTTTTTTCCGGTTTTGGTGGCATTAGAATTATGGGGCGAGTCTTTTGCAAATCTGCGCATTTTAGTGGATACTGATAATAAGGGTGTGCTATTTGCGGTCAATTGCATGTCTTCAAGCTCCTTATGGGTGGTCAAAATATTACGGCAGATTGTATTTTTGTGTCTCAAACACAATATTTGGCTAAAGGCTAAATTCACTCCTGGAAAATTGAACACAGTTGCTGACTCATTGTCCCGTTTTCAGATTAACCATTTTCGAAGATTGCTGCCAGAGGCGGACGCGGAAGGCGCCATGTGCCCGGTTCATTTATGATTACTGATATGAGTATGGCCGTTGAAGCCATCAGAGGTTCGGTGGCACCCAAGACTTGGACAAGCTATTCTGTATCCTGGCAGAAGTGGCTGGCGTTTGCAAGTAATTCAGGTCTCAGGGGGGACGTACCGACAGAAGGTGGCCTGCTTGCTTTTGTGGCATCCCTAATGGGAGCGGGGTTTTCCTACAGTCATATAATAAGATCTATGGTGGGCATCTCCTTTTTCTGCCGTTTGAAGGGGTTGCCGTCTTGTATGTCTTATTTTTCCATAAAACAAGCGATGAAAGGCTACAAGAGGAGAACCTTTGTTGCTGATAACAGAAGGCCCATTTCTTTATCAATACTGTCCGGTTTATGTGCCGGGACTACCTTGGTGTGTTACTCGCCTTACGAGGCTCTATTATTTAAAGCTGCTTTTGTGCTGGGATTTTTTGGAGCATTTCGGATTTCGGAGCTGGTGCCAGATTCTAAATATGGACGCTCGGGCATACGCTCAGAGCATGTAGTTCTGGAGCAATCTGAGGTTCATATATGGCTACAACGTTCAAAGACAGATCATTATGGTAAGGGGTCATGGATCACTTTAAAAGCTCAGCTCAATGAGGAGTTATGCCCAGTATCGGTGGTTCGCCAATACCTGGCAATTAGACCGCAGGGTCATGGGCATCTTCTTATACACACAAACCGGTTACCTTTGTCCCGCTATCAATTTAATTTTATCCTCCATAAGTGTCTGGGGTTGATGGGTTTACAGAACCTAAAATTCTCTTCCCATTCTTTTCGAATAGGGGCAGCCTCGGAAGCCGCTAGGCATGGGTTACAGGATTCGGCTATTAAGAATATGGGGAGATAGAGGTCAGATTGTTTCAAATTATATATACGTCCTAACTTGTTTGTTTAAATTCCAGACTTACAACGCACTGTGTGGATTCTGGGACATTCCTTTGTACATTGGGCACATAAGAGAGCGGCTCAACGGCCTTATACGGTGAACTTATCCTTGCAGCCGGAATCCTTCAGGTTATTCTGAAAGGGAGTGCGCGGTCTACAGTGGTATAACTTATATTTTCATTTAAATAATTTGTTTCAGGTATGGCCTCCTCCCTCAATTTTGGTATTGCATTTAGGAGGAAATGTTTTAGGGAATCTCAGGACTTTAGACCTTTTGTTTATGATCAAACGTGATCTTCATCGTTTTCATTCAACTTCTCCGGGTACAGTTATAATTTTTTCCGAGATTATTCCCCGCCTTTCTTGGCTCTCCTCTCCCTTGAGGAGAGTGATGGAAAGGATGAGGAAGCGGGTGAATAGGGCTCTAGAAAAATACATGCCCACTATTGGTGGGCTATCTTACCGCCATGTTGACCTGGAGGGTGGGGTCCCGGGGTTTTACAGAACTGATGGGGTTCACCTTTCAGAGATCGGCATGGATCTGTTTAATTTGGGTATACAGTCTGGTATTGAAATGGCCCGGTGGTGGGGGTGGGCCGGACTTGAGGCAAGCCGGCCGGTGGGGACTGTTTGATTCAAATGATGGTGGTGTTTACTGGTTGCCTGAGTTCTAATAACTGGGCAGAACAATTTGGTTATGGTGATGATAATATATTTTGGTGATTTTTACTGATTAAAATGTTTAAGATGGTAAAAACCAATAAAGGTACCGCGGCCAATAATATTTGCCAAAATTAAATGGTGTATTGTGCTTATTTATTAAATATTAGAGTAAGTTATGGGTAAGGTGGATGTGTGTGTGGCCTACAGTCTCATGACAAAAGGAGGGCACTAATTGGGGCCCACCTGCGTGAGACTGTGGCCAGCACACACCAGGGTAATTAGATGTAGCTAGGCAAATGTGCTGGTTTGTGTCACTAATTTTATATTTCAGGTGTGTACTGGCCAATAGAACTGAATGGAAGGTTCTGGCTGAACCCAGTCGGCCTATAAAGAGGCAGCTGCAGTGGGGCTTATTCACCTTCCCCCCCTGGAACGGATCAACAGGATGAAGTGCTCCCGCCCCCCCTCCCCTAGTCGCGGTTACCTTTTATGTGGTATGAGTCACCTCGGTTTTCCGGGGGGGACTGTTTGATTCAAATGATGGTGGTGTTTACTGGTTGCCCAAGTTCTAATAACTGGGCAGAACAATTTGGTTATGGTGATGATAATATATTTTGGTGATTTTTACTGATTAAAATGTTTAAGATGGTAAAAACCAATAAAGGTACCGCGGCCAATAATATTTGCCAAAATTAAATGGTGTGTTGTGCTTATTTATTAAATATTAGAGTAGGTTATGGGTAAGGTGGGTGTGTGTGTGGCCTACAGTCTCACTATAAGCACAAGCATGCATGTCTGTGAGCACTTGTTAATAGTGCTGCTCGCACATGTCCAGGTTCAATCCATCAAAAGTTTGATCTAACAGGTCAAAAATCATTAAAAACCTAAAATGAAATCTGAACACCATTGAAGTCAATGTTGATGAAATTCAAGGGGACTGTACACTCTGCATGGATTTTTAGAAGCGATAATACCGCTGGAATTCCTGGGTGATGTCATGGACCAAATTTGTAAAAATGTGATGCTGCGCTGTTTAAAACAATGACAGTTTGCATTTTTTCTGCACCTTAAGCATTTATAGAGACTTTTGCACTTTATTTGTAGTGCAACATATAATTTCTTTGTAATTTTTATACAACTTTGCACTGTTTGCACGTGGTTTAATTTATTTTGCAATTTGCACAGTTTGTCATTTGCGCAGCAACATATGGAATTTATTGAGATCAAGGTGTCATTTGAAGGAAGTACACATATATTTATACCACTGTATATTTATACCACTGTCATTGTTTTAAACAGCGCATCATCACATTTTTTACACATTATCTCCCTTTGGGTACGGTTTGACCCTTTCGTTGCTTGCAGCAGTTTATTTACCATTAGTCAGTTGTCTCCTAAGTAACGTGGTAATATATATATATTTTATTCATTGACCAAATTTGATCAATGACTTCACTTGGGATTTCTGGCACTATATTTACATTATTGCAGGAGAGAGTCTGTATGATGTGTGCAGACCAGTGGGCATTGGGTCATCATGATCAATGGGAATTACCTCACTGGGTGACTTAATTGATAAATACATTACTAGATTTTGTAACTTTTATATTGAATTTATTTCTGTGGATCTGTCAATGTAAACAGACAGATCTCCGTGCTGTCAGGAGAGAGGAGACTGATCTGTTGTTCATACTAAGTATGAACAACGATCGGTCTCCTCACCCAGGCAGTCCCATCCCCCCACAGTTAGAATCACTCCCTAGGTAACACAGTTAACCCCTTCCCTGCCAGTGTTATTTATACATTAATCAGTGCATTTTTATAGCACTGATCCCTGTATAAATGTCAGTGGTGCCAAAAACATGTCAAAAGTGTCCGATCTGTCCCCCACTATGTCGCAGTCCTGATAAAAAATCTCACCACCATTACTAGTAAAAAAAAAAAATGCCATAAATATAGCCCCTATTTTGTAGACGCTATAACTTTTGCGCAAACCAATCAATATATGCTTATTGCGATTTTTTTTACCAAAAATATGTAGAAGTATAAAAAAAACTGAGGAAGAATTTTAATTTTTTTTAAATGTTTGGGGATATTTATTATAGCAAAAAGTAAAAAATATTGTTATTTTTTTCAAAATTTACGCTTTTTTTTTGTTTATAAAAAATAAAAATCGCAGAGGTGATCAATTACCACCAAAAGAAAGCTCTATTTGTGGGGAAAAAAATACATAAATTTTGTTTTTTTTACAAAGTTGCACGCCCGCGCAATTGTCAGTTTAAAAAAGTGCCAAATCGCAAAAAAAGGCCTGGTCATTAAGGGGGCAAATCTTCCGGGGCTGAAGTGGTTAATAAACCTGATTTTAGAAGCCAGTAAGTACCATATTTATCGGCGTATAACACGCACTTTTTTCCCATTAAAATCAGGGTGAAATCGTGGGTGCGTGTTATACGCCGTTACTCACCTATCCCCGTCGAATCTCCGCTGACTGTGAGCGGAGCGCAGCGATCGTCGCCGAGATACACATAGCCGAGTGTTCTCGGCTTTTCTCGGCTCCGCTCACAGTCACGCCCAGTCCCGCCATTGGACCTGTGTTATGTCCATCATAGGACGGGACTCGGCGTGACTGTGAGTGGAGCCGAGAAAAGCCAAGTAGAGCCGAGTACACTCGGCTATGTGTATCTCGGCTCCGCCCAGTCCCTGCGTTCTCGGCGGCGCCAAATTTAAATTCGGCCAAGGCCGCAATGGACACTGGGGAGGGGGGGGGGCAAGGCTGCAATGAAAACTTTGGGTTTGCAAGGCTGCAATGGACGCTGACAAGGCTGCAATGGACACTGACAAGGCTGCAATGGACACTGGGGCAAGGATGCACTGTGACAAGGCTGCAAATGACACTGATAAGGCTGCATTTAAATGTAAGTTTTTTTTTCCTTAAACTTCCCTCCTAAAAGTTTTTTTCCCTAAAATTCCCTCCTAAACTTGGGGTGCGTGTTATACGCCGGCGCGTGTTATACGCCGATAAATACGGTATGTGTTTGTGTTTTATTTTATTAAATAATTTTTAATTTGGTGTTGATTTTTTTCTACTTTTACCTCTTTGTGGACATGGGTAAGTAGTACAAATGTACCCTTGTACTCATTCTTATGGGATGGATAACTGGCCACTCACTTATAATAAAGTAGGGGCTTCCAGATTATACCATAAGCCTCTAAAGTATTTGCCTTCAACTTTTAGGGGGCACACAGAGGTGGGAAATAGGCCCTTATCCCTCACCAGTCACCATTGGAACAAAGGTGTTTTGCACGCCCCTTGCAAGGTACCCCCCTCCCAATGTTAAAAGGTATGTGATCTGGTATGGTAAAGGAATAATTACTGCATACCCCAACAGCTGCCAACTGTGGAGGGATTTCTCTTTTATTTTGTTGAGAATATATTGTCAAATTATAAACCAACCCTGTACTGGTTTTTAATTTACCATGCAAATAGATCCCAGCTGACTTTAAAGAGCTGTTTGCATAATTATATGTGCATAATTATCACAATGCATGTATAATTATGCATGCTGCATGGCTTTTAGATCTTTTACTTGAGCCAAATTCAGTAAAATAAAACATGGTAGCTGTTGGGTTCTAGCTTCCCAGAACTGAATCTACAATGTTTGGGTCAAATGTAGCCTTTTCCCAATCAGAAACAGCAACCCTATTCATGAACTCAAATATAAATCTGTGAACTATTGTAAATGAAACCTAAAAGTGAACACAGGCATATGCAAGCTGAATGCACTTTTTCACTCTGTTAGCGAATGAAAAATATTTGCTGGAGCTCAAACACTTTGTAATTAACAGTATCAGCATACTTTCAAGCCAAATGAACTGAACAGTTGGCCAAGGATATTATGTAAAAGAATTTAAGCTTTTAAGCCTCTAGTTCTCCCAATGAAGGTGTCTTGTTCTTCCTTTCTAATTCATTAGTGAATAAATCTATGATAAGGAAAGTAAATTAGATTCAGTGACATCCTTCTAATTGAGTCATCGTCCTCTGCCTGGCTTGGCTGCATTTTTAATTACTAGCTAATCTCATCAATATGGTGTCCGACTGGCAGACAGAGGATTCGTGTGTTTCAGCCTTAGTGTTTCAGAAATACAGGTTCTCAACTCTGCTTGACCTTTCAATGTGTGTCCAACACAAGTAAATTGGACATAATGGATTTTTTGGCTGCCAAATCACCTGAAGCCCAATAGACACTTGGACATTGTCATAAAAAAAACACTACTAAGAAAAAGCTCTATACAGATTGTTTTATTTGAATAATATAATTAAAACAAACACTGATGAACCTTACTTTTTTCATGGTCTTTCTTTATTTCCTATATAAAAAAACTAATGGGAATTGCTCAAAATTAATATTTTGTTCATCATCAACTATTCATTTAATTCGTTTTTATTTATTTTTTATAAAAAAGATGCCCCTGCTTAAATTTTACTTTTCAGCAGCCTTTGACTCTCCAAGGTCACCAATGATCTACATAATCTTGTGTGAGCCGTTAATGCATTCAGTTAGTGCATTTACACTTAACAATGGTTTGTAAAAATTGGCATGACACTGACAGTTTGATAATGTATGGTGTATGAATCGCAAAAATATAACCCAGGCACACCAGATGTGTCTCAGAAAAGATCTGGAAAGAATTGCTGAATGTATCTACCAGCTACCATACTACATATAAACAAATTTGCTAAATATGTTAATCCTTGTAAAGTCTAGTCTTCAAAATGAAAGTTGGCCTTTTTCCTTGTGCATGACCAAACTGTACTAAAGACAGTGAAGCATTAAATTTTATCCCTTTTGCCCAGATCATTGATGTCTAGATGCCCAGGCCAAATGTGGCAGTATTAGCATGTTTCTGTTACCTCACCAATAACTCTATAACTAATTTACATACTTAATTTTTTCTTTAATTTTTAATAACATATAAGGTTTTTATTTAGTAAACTGTTTAGATAAAAAACATGTTTATTATTATTATTATTATTATTATTATTATTATTATTATTATTAGACACTTGCAAATACAAAAATGTAGAAAAAGAAAATCCATATTTTAGTAAATTTATTTTTATTTTATGTTTAACTGCTTTAATCTGATAATTGCAACTAAATATGATATTCACGTTTAAACTTAATGGTTAAACTTGTGTTGAAGGTATGAAAAAAGGGTGATGGTGGCTGCGCTGTGATTATAACTAGTGAAGGTAGTGAAGGAAAGGATCTGGAAAAGAAAACTAACTAATACTAACCAAATAAATGAATCTAATGTAAACCAACCAGATGCAGTAGCGTGTTGACAACCAATGTGTAACATAAATAATATGTACATAAAATGAATGAATCACACCTGTACACCTGAAAGGTGTGTAACCAACAGTGGACAATTAATAATGTATGCCAAAACGTGTATCACTCTAAGTGATCAACCTGTGCATATAGTAACAAAGAAAAATATGTAACAGTAAAATGAAGGTGTATAGCACAAAACTAAAAATGGTGAAAATCTACAAAAAATAAATAAATAAATTCCTGAAAATAATGGTGGCGGTATATGGTAAAAGTGTATAGCACAGAACTGTGACCAAAGAAATCCTCCAAAAACTTCCTGTAAATAATATAAAAAAATCCAATGTGTAGCAAGTCCCATCACCCGTAGAGTGCTTGAAAGAAGAAACTCCGGTGCAAATCCACCCAGTGCTCACTAGCAGCTTACCTCCCTGCTGGGAAGAGACAGCATGTACTGGGGCTTCTAATGTGAACAGCAATGCAGCAATCTTGCATGTAAGTATGATCTCAATCACATAGATGCATGGAAATACACAAGCAAAAAAGAAATATATAGCGTAACTCTGTGGGTTCAGCAAACAAGTGACCAAAGGATGTATTCTCACACTCACATCAAACTAGTGAGCGTGGACATCAATCCTACGAACGCCGAGCTCGTATATATGCAGGCTATGATGATTCCAATCATATGGTCCTCAAGCTTGCAGCAACCTCCCTGCTGGGAAGAGACGGCATGCACTGGGGCTTCTAATGTGGACAGCGATGCAGCAATCTTGCATGGAAGTATGATCTCACTCACATGGATGCATAGAAATACACAAACAAAAAATAAATTTATAGCGTAACTCTGTGGGTACAGCAAACTAGTGAACGCCAAGCTCGTATATAGGCAGGCTATAATGATTTCAATCATGTGGTCCTCAAGCTTGCAGCAACCTCAGAGTGCCAGTGGAACATGTGTGAGAAACATACAAGGTGCACATAGTGTAGGTTTGTGACCACTGGGGCATTTAATATAAAACTTGTAAAACACTCACATTTCATAGATAAGGGAAATAACAATCTCATACGAACGCCGAGCTCGTCTCCTCTCCTGCAGCTGTCGGTGTATCTGTGCTGATCCTAACGTACGTATCGTCATGTCACATGACTTCTTCAGAAGATAACACTAGATACACAATGAGGGGTTTAAATAGTCTGCATCACGGGAGCCATTTTGTTGAAGTCCAGTGCATTACTGTGAATGAATACCAGCGCGGCCATGTTTGCTGTGAGATTCCACCAACAATCATAAAAGGAATGATGCAAACCCAGCCATGTTTATTGTGGTCATAGACCAACAGACATAGGGAAGGGAAATGGCAATATATGTATATAATGTCTCGCCATATATACATATATTGCCGCTGGTATTCATTCACAGTAATGCACTGGACTTCAACAAAATGGCCCCCGTGATGCCGACTATTTAAACCCCTCATTGTGTATCTAGTGTTATCTTCTGAAGAAGTCATGTTACAGAGTTACGCTATAAATTTCTTTTTTGTTTGTGTATTTCTATGCATCCATGTGAGTGAGATCATACTTCCATGCAAGATTGCTGCATCGCTGTCCACATTAGAAGCCCCAGTGCATGCCGTCTCTTCCCAGCAGGGAGGTTTCTGCAAGCTTGAGGACCAAAATAAAAATAAAAAATAAAATAAAATAAAAAAGTAAATCTGACACCTCAAACGGTTCAATACCCAGAAAGGCAAAGAGGTCTGGTAACTCTGACCTTGATCTCAACCAAAACGATGAAGTCTCTTTTTTTATCAGCACTGAGATTGGGTATCTCCATCGATATGATCCACCCCCTTCTCGTACCTTTTCTAAAAGTGGGCGCAACAGAGCTCTGCGTTGAAGTGTAGCACGCGATAAGTCTGGCAGGATCTTCAGTTGACCCGCATTGAAGTCTATTTTACCCATCTCCCAGGCCTTTCGTAATATAGCCTCTCTATGTGCAAAGTAGTGCAGGCGACAAATCACATCGCGGGGCCGCTTTATATCTTTAGACCTGGGACCTAGTGCTCTGTGGACTCTATCAAGTTCTAGGTTTGCGGGCATAGTGTCTTGTAGAGTTTTTTCAAAAATCAACTGTACCATATCCTGGAGGTTCTCCCGGTCCCGTTCCTGTACTTCTGGGATACCTCTTAGTCGCAAATTATTGCGACGACTTCTGTCTTCAAATTCCTCTAACTGCAGCTGGAATCCCAACGAAATTTCTATCTGGGCACTATTGTCTCTCTCCAAGTCGCTTACCCTCTGCTCCAGGCTTTGCGCCGCAGTCTCACCATCAGTCATACGGTCAGATAGAATTTGCAATTCCCCCTGAACCGCCTCCCACTCTTTGCGATGCGCGTCTTCTACTTTAATAATAAGGGCTTCTATATCCGCCCGTGTAGGGAGGGCTTGTATAAGTACCCTTAAGTCATCCATTTTTAACCCCCCTTCTTCCATCTCCCCCCTTTGAATTAGGGGGGGGACCCCTGTACCTGTACTTGCTGATCTTCGTGAGTTCTGCGGGGCAGTCTGTAATGCTTCCACACAATCTCTCACCTCCATCTGAGCGCTCTGAATGGATGAGCTTCTGTTGGTATAATGTAGCGTGTCTCCTTTCTCTCCACTTCCGGGTTCTCGTCCCGGCTCCTGTATCTTGGGGAAGTACTGCTGGATTTCCGGCTGCAGGTCCCCCTCTCTGGCTGCTTTAGCTGCCTGGGCTGCCTTGCGGGAGGTTTTCGTCTCCCGCTGTCTCCCCGCAATCATACCTCTCCGGAGGGTGCCAAACAGGTGCCGCTTAGTTGCCTCTTAGGCGCCGATGCTATCACTTAGATACCGTACACCGCTTCACAGCTTCACAGCACAGCGCCACTTGTATACTGCTATCGCTGTCACTTGTATACTGCTGAAGCACCGATAATCACTCACATAGGAACCATGAAGCTGGGGGGAGAGAGCGTTGGGAACTCACATCTCACACCTCACACCTCTCTCACCCGGCCATGCGCAGACCACGCCCCCCTAACCTATTTATTTTAACCCTTTGTGGTAATGGATATGGAGTAAAAATGTATCCTGTACTCATTTCTCAGGGAAGGGCTGATACCTACAGGGCTCCTAATTATAAAGGGAGCTTTCAGATTCCACTCTCATGCCCCATACACACGATCATTTTTAATGTCATTTTTAAAACTGACGTTTTTCTCGTCATTTTTTTTCATGTTTCCTCTCAAGCCTGTCTTGCGTACACACCATCATTTTAAAAAATGTTCAAGAAAAGCGCAGTGACGTACACCACGTACGACGGCACTATAAAGGGGAAGTTCCGTTCGAATGGCGCCACCCTTCATGTTAGTAAAGTTTGTTGAGAGACGATTCGCTCTTTTCAGTCTAGTGCTTTTCAGTCCGTTACAGCATGACGAATGTGCTATCTCCATTACGAACGCTAGTTTTACCAGAACGAGCGCTCCCGTCTCATACTTGATTCTGAGCATGCGCATTTTTTTTCACGTCGTTAAAGCATACACACTATCGTTTTTCACGTCGTTAAAAAAAACGACATGAAAAACGACGTGAAAAAAGAGAGCATGTTCAAAATTTTTAATGCCCGTTTTTCACGTCGTTAAAAATGCTCTGGAGCATACACACGATCATTTTTAATGGCCATTTTTTTTAATGGCATTTTTAACGGCATGAAAAATGATCGTGTGTATGGGGCATAAGTCCCACAAATAATCCCCACATCCTTATTGGGGCATCGGATTTGGAGAAGAGGACCTTGTCCCTCAATACTGAGACCAGGTGCCTTGCAAGGAGAGAGGCTCTGCCACTCCTCCATGTGAGGTACCCCACCCAATGTTGAAAGAAAGGTGGCCTGATGTGGTACAGGAACAGTGGGCAAATACTCACTGCTTTCCCTTTTCTAGCTACCCAGATGCCATGCTGGTTAAAGGGTCCAGGTGGAATCCCATTCTGTTTTTTTTTTTTGTAATGTGTACTGTCAATTTAAGGACTACATTATACTGTTTTGTAACAACATAGGCAGTTTAAAGGCATTCCAACAGAAAGCTATTTAAAGGATTTGTGTATACTCAATTTTGCCTTTAGGGCACATACAAAGGCCCTCTCCCCGCTGAATGCCATTTAAAAAATATTTTTGCATTGCTACAGTTTTCCCATTGAAGTGCCCAGTTTCTACTGCCATTTTAAACAATAGCTTGCCTATGACCAGAAAAAACATCTAGTTTCACCACCTATTGACTTCAGTGGAATTCATTGACTTCCTGCAGGGTTCGCTTGAACTGAACCTGGGCAAATTAGTAGTTAAGAGAAATAAGTTGCTAAGAATAAATATGGACTTAACACATAAAATATTGTTTCTTTTAAGTCTAACTGGATTGATCTTTATGTTTTGGTTTTGTTGCTAGCACAACATTAAGGGGAATATCTATACAGAAGTAAATATGCCTTTCACCAAACATTTACTAGTGGTGAATTAATCATTGTTTATTAAGACCAATTGCAAATGTAACAGTCACCTTCAGCGAATGTTTGGTGAATATCAGATTCATTGCTTTGAAAATATGGCCCTTAATGCTATGTATACTATAAGTCAAATATGAGCTACATATTACACTGGCACATACACAAGGGTCGATAGATTTGGTGGGGACCAGATTAGAGTGTTCGAATTTCGACCGGTTCAGCAGGAGCCAGCCGAGATTAACCACTTAAGCACCGGACCATTATGCAGCTTAAAGACCAGAGGTGTTTTCAGAATTTGGCACTGCGCTGCTTTAACTGCAAATTGTGCGGACATGCAATGTTGTACCCAAACGAAATTTGCGTCCTTTTCTTCCCACAAATAGAGCTTTCTTTTAATGGTATTTGATTGCCTTGATTGGTTTTTTTTTTTGTGATATAAACGGAAAAAGACTGAAAATTTTGAAAAAATATGATATTTTCTACTTTTTGTTATAAGAAAAATCGAATAAGCTCAATTTTAGTCATACATTTAGGCCAAATGTATTCAGCCACATGTCTTTAGTAAAAAAAAATGTCAATAAGCGTAAATTTATTGGTTTCGCAAAAGTTATAGCGTCTACAAACTAGGGTACATTTTCTGGAATTTACACAGCTTTTAATTTATGGCTGCCTATCTCATTTCTTGAGGTGCTAAAATGGCAGGGCAGTACAAAACCCCCCCAAATGACCCCATTTTGGAAAGTAGACACCCCAAGGAAATTGCTGAGAGGCATGTTGAGCCCATTGAATATTTTTTTTTTGTCCCAAGTGATTGAATAATGACTAACAAAAAAAAATTACAAAAAGTTGTCACTAAATGATATATTGCTCACACATGCCATGGTTATATGTGGAATTTCACCCCAAATTACATTTTGCTGCTTCTCCTGAGTACGGGGATACCACATGTGTGGGACTTTTTAGGAGCCTAGCCGCGTACGGGCCCCCGAAAACCAAGCACCGCCTTCAGGATTTCTAAGGGCGCAAATTTTTGATTTCACTCCTCACTACCTATCACAGTTTCGAAGGCCATAAAATGCCAAAATAGCACAAAACCCCCCCAAATTACCCCATTTTGGAAAGTAGACACCCCAAGCTATTTGCTGAGAGGCATGTTGAGTCCATGGAATATTTTATATTTTGACACAAGTTGCGGGAATATGACAAACTTTTTTTTTTTGCACAAAGTTGTCACTAAATGATATATTGCTCACACATGCCATGGGCATATGTGAAATTACACCCCAAAATACATTCTGCTGCTTCTCCTGAGTACGGGGATACCACATGTGTGGGACTTTTTGGGAGCCTAGCCACGTACGGGACCCCAAAAACCAAGCACCGCCTTCAAGATTTCTAAGGGCATAAATTTTTGATTTCACTCCTCACTACCTATCACTACCTATCACAGTTTTGAAGGCCATAAAATGCCAAGATGGCACAAAACCCCCCCAAATGACCCCATTTAGGAAAGTAGACACCCCAAGATATTTGCTGAGAGGCATGTTGAGGCCATTGAATATTTTTTTTTTGTCCCAAATGTTTGAATAATGACAAAAAGAAAAAAAAATTTACAAAAAGTTGTCACTAAATGATATATTGCTCAAACATGCCATAGTTATATGTGGAATTGCACCCCAAAATACATTCTGCTGCTTCTCCTGAGTATGGGGATACCACATGTGTGGGACTTTTTGAGAGCCTAGCCGCATACGGGGCCTCAAAAACCAAGCAACTCCTTCAAGATTTCTAAGGGCGCAAATTTTTGATTTCACTCCTTACTACCTATCACAGTTTCGAAGGCCATAAAATGCCAAAATAGCACAAAACCCCCAAAATGACCCCATTTTGGAAAGTAGACACCCCAAGCTATTTACTGAGAGGCATGTTGAGTCCATGGAATATTTTATATTTTGCCACAAGTTGCGGGAATATGACAAACTTTTTTTTTTTTGCACAAAGTTGTCACTAAATGATATATTGCTCACACATGCCATGGGCATATGTGAAATTACACCCCAAAATACATTCTGCTGCTTCTCCTGAGTAGGGGGATACCACATGTGTGGGACTTTTTTGGAGCCTAGCCGTGTACTGGACCCCAAAAACCAAGCACCGCCTTCAAGATTTCTAAGGGCATAAATTTTTGATTTCACTCCTCACTACCTATCACAGTTTTGAAGGCCATAAAATGCCAAAATAGCACAACCCCCCCCAAATGACCCCATTTTGGAAAGTAGACACCCCAAGCTATTTACTGAGAGGCATGTTGAGTCCATGGAATATTTTATATTTTGACACAAGTTGCGGGAATATGACAAACTTTTTTTTTTTGCACAAAGTTGTCACTAAATGATATATTGCTCACACATGCCATGGGTATATGTGAACTTACACCCCAAAATACATTCTGCTGCTTCTCCTGAATACGGGGATACCACATGTGTGGGACTTTTTGGGAGCCTAGCCACGTACGGGACCCCAAAAACCAAGCACCGCCTTCAAGATTTCTAAGGGCATACATTTTTGATTTCACTCCTCACTACCTATCACAGTTTCGAAGGCCATAAAATTCCAAAATAGCACAAAACCCCCCCAAATGACCCAATTTTGGAAAGTAGACACCCCAAGCTATTTGCTGAGAGGCATGTTGAGTCCATGGAATATTTTATATTTTGACACAAGTTGCGGGAATATGAAAAACTTTTTTTTTTTGCACAAAGTTGTCACTAAATGACATATTGCTCACACATGCCATGTGCATATGTGAAATTACACCCCAAAATACATTCTGCTGCTTCTCCTGAGTACGGGGATACCACATGTGTGGGACTTTTTGGGAGCCTAGCCGCGTACGGGACCCCAAAAACCAAGCACCGCCATCAAGATCTCTAAGGGCATAAATTTTGGATTTCACTCCTCACTACCAATCACAGTTTTGAAGGCCATAAAATGCCAAGATAGCACAAAACCCCCACAAATGACCCCATTTTGGAAAGTAGACACCCCAAGCTATTTGCTGAGAGGCATGGTGAGTATTTTACAGCTCTCATTTGTTTTTGAAAATGAAGAAAGTATTTATTTTTAATTTAAATTTTTTTCAATTTTCAAAACTTTGTGACAAAAAGGGAGATCTGCAAAATACTCAACATACCTCTCAGCAAATAGCTTGGGGTGTCTACGTTCCAAAATGGGGTCATTTGGGGGGGTTTTGTGCCATCTGGGCATTCCATGGCCTCCGAAACTGTGATAGGCAGTGAGGAGTGAAATCAAAAATTTACACCCTTAGAAATCCTGAAGGCGGTGCTTGGTTTTCGGGGTCCTGTACGCGGCTAGGCTCCCAAAATGTCTCACACATGTGGTATCCCCATACTCAGGAGAAGCAACAGAATGTATTTTGGGGTGGAATTCCACATATAGCCATGGCATGTTTGAGCAATATATCATTTAGTGACAACTTTTTGTAATTTTATTTTTCTTTTTGTCATTATTCAATCACTTGGGCCGAAAAAAAAAAAATTCTATGGGCTCAACATGCCTCTCAGCAAATAGCTTGGGGTGTCTACTTTCCAAAATAGGGTCATTTGGGGGGGTTTGAACTGTCCTGGCATTTTATGCACAACATTAGGAAGCTTATGTCACACATCATCCACTCTTCTAACCACTTGAAGACAAAGCCCTTTCTGACACTTTTTGTTTACATGAAATCATATATTTTTTTTGCAAGAAAATTACGTTGAACCCCCAAACATTATACATTTTTTTAAAGAAAATACCCTACAGATTAAAATAGTGGGTGTTGTATTTTTTTTTCCACACAGTATTTGCGCAGCGATTTTTCAAACCCATTTTTTGGGGAAAAAAATACTTTTTTTTATTTTTAATGCACTAAAACACACTATATTGCCCAAATGTTTGATGATATAAAAAAGAGGATCTTAGGCCGAGTACATGGATACCAAACACGACATGCTTTAAAATTGCGCACAAACGCGCAGCGGCGACAAACTACATACATTTTTAAAAGTCTTTAAAAGCCTTTACAGGTTACCACATTAGATTTACAGAGGAGGTCTACTGCTAAAATTACTGCCCTCGATCTGACCTTCGTAGTGATACCTCACATGCATGGTGCAATTGCTGTTTACATGTGACGCTAGACCGACACTTGCGTTCGCCTTTGCGCAAGAGCAGGGGTGGACAGGGGTGCTTTTTTTTTTATTATTATTATTTATTTTGCTTTTTTATTTTATTTTTAAACTGTTCCTTCTATATATTTTTTTTTACCATTTTTATTGTTATCTCAGGAAATGTAAATATACCCTATGATAGCAATTGGTAGTGACAGGTACTCTTTTTTTGAAAAAATTGGGGGGTTTGACCCTAGATCTTTCCTCTGCCCTCAAAGCATCTGACCACACCAAGATCGGTGTGATAAAATGCTTTCCCAATTTCCCAATGGCGCTGTTTCTATCCGGGGGGGGGGCATTCCCTCCCACTGCTTGTAAAAGCAGTCTAGAGGCTAATTATCTACTAGGATTGCTTTTACATGAAAGCCGGCCGCTGGCTGAAAAGAATGATACCAAGATGATACCTAAACCCGCAGGCATCATTCTGGTATAACCATTCAAAGTCCAGCAACATACCAGTACGTTGCTGGTCCTTGTTGGACATGTATTGTAATCTTTTTTTTCATGCAGCCTGTTGGCTGAATGAAAAAAAGAGATTAATCGGTGGGTATGACCACCATTAGAATACCTCCCTTCATCCACCCACTTCTAATGATGGGCATACATGCACCATTTATATTTGCCGAAGCATGGGGGCATCCTCCCGCAAAAAAGTTATGCCGCGTACGCACGGTCGGACATTTCCACGGGCAAGGCTCCATCGGAATTTCGACCGTATGTACGCGGCATAAAAGGTTATGCTGCGTACACATGGTCAGACTTTTCCACGGGCAAGCCTCCGTCGGAATTTCGACCGTATGTACGCGGCATTAGGAGCAAAATCGCTCCTCCACCCCTGCTGCCCCCATGCTTCGGCATATATGCTCTTTTTTTTAACTGTGGTGGTGAAATCACCTCCTACAGCGTTGGAGTCACGGCTTTATGTATCGTAGGAGCAAACGCTGTTGTCAAGAAAAATAGATCCGCGCTGCAACTGAATGGCGTACCTGCTAAGCAAATGATGGTTAACATTAAAACAAAGTAACATTACAGTATAACAGTAAGACCTTACCATACCATACCTGCAAAACAAATACCAACAAAAAAACCTAGTAAAAAATAAAACATTTTTTTAACGCAACCTGTGCCTAAAATATATATATGCCGAAGCATGGGGGTATCCTCCCGCAAAATAGTTATGCCGCGTACACACGGTCGGACTTTTCCACGGGCAAGCCTCCGTCGGAATTTCGACCGTATGTACGCGGCATTAGGAGCAAAATCGCTCCTCTGCCCCTATGCTTCGGCATATATGCCCTTTTTTTTAACTGTGGTGGTGAAATCACCTCCTACAGCACTGGAGTCACGGCTTTATGTATCGTGGGAGCAAACGCTGTTGCTGTCAAGATAAATAATTCCACGCTGCAACTGAATGGCGCACCTGAAAACAAAAAAATACATACCTGAAAAGCAAGCATGATAAAACATTGCAGAATAGAATACAGTAAAAAAGAGCAGAACAATAGAGAGAAAATAGAGAGAGAGAGAGAACAATAAAACGACAACTATTTAAAAAAAAATTGTAACTTTAACAACTGTAATGGTTCGGGTCTCTCTAAATGCGATGGCATCTTGGGAGACCCTGTGTAAGTGTGTCCTGTTCTGTGCAATGCTGTACCCTACGCTAATGCCCCATACACACGATCGTTTTTCATGCCGTTAAAAATGCCATTAAAAAAAATGGCCATTAAAAATGATCGTGTGTAGGCTCCAGAGCATTTTTAACGACGTGAAAAACGGGCATTAAAAATTTCGAACATGCTCTCTTTTTTCACGTCGTTTTTCATGTCGTTTTTTTTAACGACGTGAAAAACGATAGTGTGTATGCTTTAACGACGTGAAAAAAAACGCGCATGCTCAGAATCAAGTATGAGACAGGAGCGCTCATTCTGGTAAAACTAGCGTTCGTAATGGAGATAGCACATTCGTCACGCAGTCACGGACTGAAAAGCACGAGACTGAAAAGAGCGAATCGTCGCTCAACAAACTTTACTAACATGAAGGGTGGCGCCATTCGAACGGAACTTCCCCTTTATAGTGCCGTCGTACGTGTTGTACGCCACTGCGCTTTGCTTGATCGTTTTTTTAAATGATCGTGTGTACGCAAGACAGGCTTGAGAGGAAACATGAAAAAAAACGACGTGAAAAACGGCAAGAAAAAAAATGGCATGAAAAACGATCGTGTGTATGGGGCATAAAACTTCACTTTTGAGTGGAAGCGTACAAAACATTTACCAATGCAAAGACCAGGATTGTCAGGACAGCGTGGACAAAAATAACGGGTGTCTCGCCTAAATCCGCGCTTGCTACAGACACGACATCTTTTTTGGGGGGCTCGTTGGGTAGGGGTACTCTCGAGGACATACGGATAATGCCTGTCATGCAGCCGGCTTACTGCATTTGGTTGGGGATGGTGAGGTGCAGAACCGCCTGATTACAGGAGTTCTGTGACTATCTCATCCTGGAATTTTAGGAGAGATAACGTCCCGCCTAAAGCTCTGTATAGCACATGAGCGTTCAGCAAAGCCAATTGGAATAAGGATAGAGACACTTTTTTGTACCAGCGTCTCGCCTTACGGTCAATTAGATACGGCGCCAACAACTGGTCGTTGAGGTCCACCCCTCCCATATTTTGGTTATATTCGTGGACACAGAGGGGTTTCTCCACAACACCAGTCGCCGTACGAATTTGGACTGTTGTGTCTGCATGAAGGGAGGTAAGAAGGAAAACATTCTTATTATCCCTCCACTTCATAGCGAGCAAGTTATTACACTTCAAGCAGGCTCTCTCCCCCAGCCTAAGACGGGAATCTACAAGCCTCTGGAGAAAGCCCCGGCGATTAGGTCGCACGATGCCACATGCTCCAATCTGATGATCAAACAAGTGACTAAACAGTGCCACGCTCGTGTAATAATTGTCCACATACAAGTGGTACCCCTTTCCAAATAAGGGTGACACCAAGTTCCACACTATCTTGCCAGCGCTCCCTATGTAATCTGGGCAGTTGACCAGCTCAACCTGACTATCTTTTCCATCATAAACCATAAAGCTCCATACATAGCCTGTTGCCCTGTCACAGAACTTATAGAGCTTGACCCCGTATCTGGCACGCTTGCTGGGAAGGTACTGCTTGAAAAAGTTCATTGTCGTTGAAATGCATGAACCGCAAGATCTGCTCGTATCGTTTCCTGGGCATGGAGGCAGAGAACACGGGCATGTGGTCAATTGGGTGCGTGGACCAATAAGCACGCAATGACGGGAATTTATGTGTGCCCATGTTGAGGGAAAGGCCCAGAAAGGTCTTAAATTCGGAAACCATAATTGGTTTCCAATCTTTGGCAATGGAAGGCAACTGGGGACTAGCGGTGATGAATTGACCAGCATATAAATTACTCTGGTCCACAATAGATCTATAGAGATCTTCCGTGAAAAACAGCGAATAAAAATCAATTGGCATAAAATCAGCTGTTTCCACCTGAATACCGGGTTGGGCAGTGAATGGGGGAAGTACGGGTTCTGCAGAAGTGGTGGGGACCCAATCAGGATAGGCGAATTCTGCAGGAAGGGCACTATGGGCACGACGGGCCTGCCTTTGTCTTCTTCTTGGTGGCAGCGGGACACTACTTGTGCTTGCCACCTCGCCAGCTTGAACTGCACTTATGGGACTCGCCACGTCACCACGTGATACTGCAGTGCTGGATGTACGCCCAGGCTGTACTAGGCCGCTGGTGCTTGCCAATTCACCAGAAGGAATAGCGGCGCTAGTACTACTCTGCTCCATGATACGAGAGCCCTGCGGTTCTTGCTCCTCAACAACCTCAGAAGATCGGGATCGGGTACGCCTGACCTTAGCAGGGACCTCATCTTCGTCGTCAGAGCTATCTGACATGGAGCCGCTGACTTCACTGTCTTCTACGGGAAGATATTCTGAGCCTGAATCTGACAGATGCGTGACCTCCTCTTCACTATCTGTCATGCTCAGAATCTCATAGGCCTCTTTACTAGTGTACCTTCGATTTGCCATTTTTGGCTCTAAATTTAGGGGTACACTAGTAAGATTCACAGGTAAAAAAAGCACCTGACTGTCAGCAAATGTATCAAACGCTTCAAAAAAAACTGTTAGCGATTGCAGGGATCAGGACTGTCTCTGCAAATGCTGCAGTTATGTGTGTTGTGTTTGGTAAGTGACAGTGATCGATCGATACTGCACTTGGGTGGGCTGGGCTGGGCAGAAGGGCTAAATGCAGGTGCCAGCAGGTATCTGGGCTGATCCTGCTAACACTTGGTTTTTGGGAACCCTAAACCGCTGGGGACGCTAGTATAGATCTGATCAGATCAGATATTGATCTGTTCAGATACTATACCACTAAGGGAGGTGTATGCTTTGCGCGTGGGTGTTAGCATTACTGGCACTAACCTGATGCTGTCTGGGGCGACGCAGACCCTCTCTGGCGCTAAAACCTAATTGATATCAGCCGCCGGGCGATCAGGGGGTTAAACCTTTATTGGGTTATATACGGCGGGTGCCCTGATGCTATAAAAAGCAAACTAACCAACCAGCGTCACCCATAAAACTTATATGGTGATCACTGGTGAAAGAGTTAACTAGGGGCAATCGGGGGGTTAAAACCTTTATTAGGTTATATATGGGGGTACCTGACGCTATATAAAAACCTGACGGGTAACCTAAATAACTAAATAACTAACTGGCTAACCAGTGTCACCAGTAAAACTTATACGGTGATCACTGGTTAAAGGGTTAACTCTAGGGGCAATCAGGGGGTTAAAATAATATATGAGGGTACCTGACGCTATAAAATTCTGCGGCGAAACTAAAAATAAATAACTGGCTTTCTAGGGCACCACCGGCACTAAATACAGCGATCGGAAATACGATTGTTTAGTGACGCTGGGGTTAGGGGGTGAAAGGGTTACCTGGGGGGCGATCAAGGGGTTAAACCTTTATTAGGGGGGGTTAGGGGGCTACCCTGGACCTAAAGGGGCCTAAACCTAACTGCCCTGACACTTTTTACAGTCACAAATGACACTAAATGCAGTGATCAGTAAATAAATGATCACTGCAACAATCAGTGACACTGTGACTGTGGGTGCAGGGGATGACCTGGGGGGTGATCTGGGGGTAATCTGGGGGGGTGAAATGTGTGCCTATGTGTACCTATGTGTTAGTGTAGTGTTGATGCACTAACCTGATGTCTTCTCTCCACGGCGCTCTGGACGAAAAGACCGCCGCATGGAGAGATGACATCACTTCCTCTGCCTGTGTTTACATTACACAGGCAGAGGAAGATTCTCAGCGATCGCGAGGGGGTGGCCAAAAACGAATGGCCGTCCCCTCGTCACGGATCGCTCCCGCACTGAGAACCACCGCTCACTGTATAGAAGGGGGGTCCGTTGGGAGGCACTATACAAAGGCAGGCACGTACAGGTACGTGATTGTGCCTGTCCATGCCATTCTGCCGACGTATATATACAGTGAGCGGTCGTTAAGTGGTTACAATTCCAAAATCTCCTTTATAAATGTAAAATTTTTTACTTAAATTTAAATGAATAAGTTACTAAACAATTCTTGTATACAGACTAAAAATAATTATAGATAGAGGACTTGTTTTTTGGTGTCACAATAAAAATGTTAGTACCTCAGTTATAGTGTTGCAGGGTGTACAAAAGTAAGAACAGTTTTTGTTTTCACACAATTTGCTATCAATTTAGTTACTCTCTCTTTGACTTCATGCAAAATTTTAGGGTCAATACATTTTCAAAGAGTTTTCTACACCAGCAGAAAAAAATTGTCAGGGGCCATTAAAGTCTATTCCATGTTACAGATCCTGCAAAAATGTACTATTGAATTTGTATTTTTTTAGCCTCACCCACTCTTTATAGTGTGGGCAGCATCACCTTCCTCATACAGAGAGGTAAGAAAAAAACAGTATTTGTTCCAACTTCTTTGCTGATTCTGGATACTGATATGGTAGGAGGGTTGTCATAATTTTGCTATACAATATGTTTGAGTTGAACAAATACTGCTGCAATGTATTCGACCAGAGATAATTGATTTTACAGACTGGGCTCCCATTGACTTCAGTGGGCATTGGATTCAACATCCAAACTTAAGAATGTTCTCCGAACATCTCGCAAACCAAACCCAGAGCAGTTTGGCCTATCCTTAATTGCTATAGCAAAAGACCTCATGTTTTTATCCTATATCATTACTTTTAGGCAGACACGTAAAGGTTCAAAAAGCATGCATGGTGTATTGTAGATGCATTTTGTGCTTTTTCCCCTCCAAACATGTATTTAAAACTTACATTTAGTGAAAAAAGCTGTCTGTGTTAAAGTAAAGTAAAGTTGTTTGTCATTAAATAGTACGAGATCACAATCTGCATGAACCCCCATAAGAGCATAGTTTACTTAAAGGGGTTGTAAAGTCTTGTTTTTTGTTTTTTTTTAAATAACAAACATGTCATACTTGCCTCCTCTGTGCAAGGGTTTTGCACAGAGTGGCCTTGATCCTCCTCTTCTGGGGTCCCTCTGTGGTGCTCCTGGCTCCTCCTTTTCTCAAGTGCCCTGACGGAGAATCACTTTCCCTGGGGGGGCTCATGCAGGCGCGCTCCCATATCCTGCTGCTGCATCCATTGACACAGACAACAGGACCCAGCACCACCCCCTGGCTCCCGTGTCTTTGGATTTGATTGACAGCAGTGGGAGCCAATGGCTCCTGCTGCTATGGATCTATCCAATGAGGACCCGAGACACCGGCTGGAGCTGGTGTGCTCGTCCCCATCGCTGGAAAGACTGGGTTAAGGTAAGTAAAAGGGGGGCAGCTGCAGCACAGGAGGTTTTTCAAAACCCTGAGGGTTTACAACCCCTTTAATTTGCTCAATACTGAAAGACATTTGCAACACAGGTAAACCACAAAATACATTCTCATATTTATATGGTCATATTTTACTAATCACCACCAGCCTAATTTCCACTCTGTGAAATATATTTAATACAGCTGCTATGCGAGAGATGTAAATTGTGGGTTATATGGTAGGAGTGCTTATATCCCTGACTATAGGAATCAGCTTGAAATGAACAATGAACATGAACAATGAAATGCAAGCACATTGCATTTTGCTATTTCATAAAGGTCAAGATTAAAAATACTTTAAAATTGGAAATCAATAGCCGCACAGTATCTTACAAACAAAAGTACTTGATAGGCGGTATGGTCGTCTCGCTTGTAAAATATAGAAGATAAAATACGGTCTTATTGTTTGAAATATTAGCTGGTTAAGTGTGCTAGGAAGTACATTCCATAGTCTTATAATAGAAAAATAGGTAGGCATATAAACAGACATACAATACAATTTTTTATAAAAAATATGCACACATAAGTGTGTCCTGATCTCATATAAAATAATGTAAGGTTGGGTTTAAAGAACCAGCAGGATGTTGAAATGTCAACTCTTTATTCTTACTAGTTAAAACTTCATCACTAGTAAATTTCTAGTTAAAACATCATCACAGTATATTAATGGGCTCTGGGTTAAACTGTATGTAAAGCTAAAAAATATGAATTTTGGATAGAGTGGTGAGGGATTAGAATTTCTGTCAGGTTTGTATTATTATGCACCCTCTAGGGAGTTTCACATACCTCAGGATTGAAAATCTTCCAATGGGGACCCTTATTCAGCGATAACTGTCTAAGAGAGTGGTTCCTTATTTTAGAGATATTTATTTTTACTTTATATTGCACCTATCAAACAGGATGAGAAGGCAAATCTCATCAGTGGGAATCTGATGGAAAACACTGGGGTTTTCAACTTTTCCATACTATCCAAAATTAAGAAAAAACAAAAGTTTTTGCATTAAATACAGTACATTTTAATGCTGTTTTTGATTAGTAAAATGCTCTATAAATAGTATCAGTAAAACCTTATAAATTTTCAGAAGCTGCACTGATATTCTGGAATCAAAGATTAGTAATACACAGTATCTAATCTGGCTAAGACAGTCTGGTTGTGTAGGGGTTAAAAATTACCCTACATGGCCATAGGAAGTCATCAAAAATGTGAAATTGCCATGAAGATTTTCCAGCTTGACTCAATAAAATTTCAGAAAAAGTAACAACTTTCATAAGCAGTTTGTAAATGAAAGGTATCATCTGATTGGCTCAAAATAGTTATGAAGCATTCATCAACCTGTCATAAAATCCATAATATATATTTTATAAATATCCTATAAAAATCCTTCCTTCAAGGGCACCTGAAACAAAAGCATCATTTTGACTGCCAGATTCTAATTTTATTAAGGAATAATGATTATTCAAACAACACTCGCAGGAAGCTACAGCAATATAGAACTGACCAGAAAAATTAAGAAATCAATGTACCCTCTTAGTGGTTGTATGACATATTTCTAGTCATAAGGAACTACAAATGATTGATAGCAATGATACAATAAGTTTTCTCCGTTAACAATTCCCTACGCAACCTTAGATTTCAATAATCACAAATACAATGCACCACTATTACAAATGCAAAATAAACGAAGGTCCAAGAACAAAATAAAGAACCTACAGCTTTCTGTATTATTTTTATCCTAGCTTAAAATTCCTGTTAACAGTTAACAAAACATCAAATTTAAAGTCAACTGAAGGATATGATTAATTTTAAAACTTTGTAAGCTATAATAAAAATTAAACCTAATTAAATGCTTAAAAGAGAAGTTATTGGAAAACAAAGAACCTGTAAAGTGCTTAGTAACAAGTCATAAAAAAGTTAATACAATTTGTATGGCATAGTGACTTTTGTACACATGAATGACAGCTTTTTTATCTACTGTGTCACAAAATGTTTTTGTCAAAATGTTTTCTTTTAGAAATGTGGTAAAGTAAATGCATAGCTTTGCACATATAACCAAGCCTGTTTGTGGTTTGTGGACCTAGAGAAATGATACAGAATTGTACTGCCAAATTAACCAAATAATGCACTTCCTGGCCTTTCAACTAGGGCTACCTGGTTGTTGAACAGCCAATGAGGAGGATTTTGCATAAGGTTGGATTTGCAGCAGGTAGCAAAATGCTATGTATCTTGAGGAATTTGGGGATAGATGATGGGAAGAGTTTTTACATCCTAATGCTGTTGATGCCCTGCAGCTTCTTTACACCCCTGTCCCTGTCCTCTTGCACTAGAGTGAAAAGAGGTACATGTGTTTTTATTCACAAGGCATATTTCCTAGATTCAACATCTAGGAAATATGCCCTGTAAAGAAAAACACATGCACCTGCAACTGGCTGCAACTGATTTTTTTTACACAGCTTGTCCCTCCCTGTGCACTACAGTTATAACAGGCTGCATGTGTTTTTCACGGGGCATATTTCCTAATAGTTGATGATTGCTTTTTTTCACAGCTTTTTTACAGCCTGTCCCTTTCCATATTCACTACAGTCACTACAGACTGCATGTGTTTTTTCATAGGGCCTTTTTTGGACAGTATGATTTACACTTACAAGCAACAGTTTGTGGAATGCTGTCACCCTATAACACAAAGAGAAATGTGAAATGCTGGAACTCCATCCACACACTTGTATACATCAGGCAGATACAAACAAGTTTACTGTATTTAAATTAACTATAGCAATGAAATCTGACCAATGCACAAAAGCAGTGGGAGAGTCACACTGACTTATACCCCAAAAGATGCAGGTAACTATAAATAATAACAAAAAATATAAGTGAAGAGAAAAATGATAAGAAGAATAATAATGCATAAAACCCACAAAGCAGAGGAAGATAAATAATAACATTAGTAGTCAATAGATTCTATAATAGAATAATATCCTAAGAGCTTGTTCACACCAGATGTGGTGGGGCTGAGCTGCCAGCTATTTGCATCACAGCCCCATGCATAGGAAAGGTGAAATGCCATGTTTCTCTGGTGTTAGTTTACACTGTAGTGTGGTATGTACTGCAAAAGTGTCTGATGAGAATTGTAGACTGTCAATCCACTCATTACTACACATAATCCTGATTTCCCACTTCCTATAATCTACAGTAACTACTTTCTCTCTTGAAACATCCTCTGGTTAACACTTTTGCTCCCATAGAGGTTTTTGTGTTTTTTACACACATTAAAAAAATAATTTTAGGCCAGAAGATGACTTAAAACCCCCAAAACATTATACTTTTTTATGAAACAAGTTACATTTGAGAATAAAATAGTGATAGTTCCAGACCCTTGGTGCACCTTCTACACTTTGACTACATGTATATTGAAGTAGCATGTACTTACTAGATCTAACTGATCTCAATGATGCACCTATATGTCCTTATTATAGGATGTATTTCTTTCTTCAACTTTTACACACCAAGATGATAATGTTGATACTGTTTTGACGTACAAAACCTTTCAATAACATTTTTGAATGGGAGAAAATAGTGATAGTTCTATTTTTTATGCCACATGATCTTTCAGTAAAAAATACATTACATTAATTTTAAGACACACAAACACAATATATTATCCAATTTTTTGTAAAATATAAAAGATGAGGTTTTGCTAAGCAAATAGATACCCAGCATGTCAAGCCTTAAAAATTGAATGTGCCCATGAAATGGTGACAAAATATCAGTACTCTAATATTTTCACAAGCGATGCTTTAAATGCCCCTATAGGTTATCATTTTGAAGTTAACCATGAATAATAGCCTTAGAATTATTGCTCCCACTCTGGCGTGCGTGGCAATATGTAATATGTTTAGTGTGATCAATGTTTTGTGTATAGGCGCTTCGGATGTGTGTGTTTAAAGTCATATATGCATGTATGTGGGGTCTGGGGCGCAAAATGTTTAGAGGGAGTTTTAAGTGATTTGATGTAACTTTAATCACTTTTTTCACTAAACTTTATATTTCAATACATAGGGGACAAAAAGCCTCCTAATGTTTGTGATTGTTTTTTTTTTTTGGTGACAGGTTTGCTTTAATACAACTTCAGTTTTTTTTTAGACGCCTTATATCTCATTTTGCTTTTTCCTCCGACACAGCGGTCCTGGAAAGTGACAGCAGAACAGGAAGTGATGTTTTACATGTCACTTTCGGATTCTTAATAGAAAGGAGAGGAACTTTCATTTGCTGATCTTTCTTTCTTCTACCCAACAGCACCCACCTTGACTGTTGCTGGGGTGTGTGGAAGTGATCGAGCGCTGTACAGCCCCCTGCTGCTGCTGATGTATAGTATACCTCAGTGACATGAATGGGTTAAAATTTGTCTACTTTTCTCATGCAGAACAAAGTAAAAAGTTCACTTCTTCTCACAACTCTCCCCAGAATCACATACTTACGTTCCTTTTGCTTTCTTGCCTCTATATTGAACTGGTAATAAGCAAACTAGCATACTTGGCATACTAAGAGTTTTTTTTCCAAACATATTTTATTTTGTGTTAAATAGGGATGAGCTCGGTGTTCGAGTCGAACGCATGTTCGACTCGAACATCGCCTGTTCACCTGTTCGGCGAAACCAGAACTTTGTGGGCCGTTCGCGCCAAATTCGTGTGACGCGAACGGCCCACAATGCACTGCGCCATCGCACTGCATTGCCGGCGCTGTGATTGGCCAAGAATGCACTGTGACCCCGCATGCTTGGCCAATCACAGCGCCGGTAGCGAGGAGAGCCATAATTGGCCACAGGCAGGATGCCTGTGGCCAATTATAGCTCAGGGGGTTTAGTACACGCCCCACACTATATAAGCCCACCAGCGCGGCGGCCTTGTGTAGTGTGTTCCGGCGCGCAGGGAAAGCGCTAGATAGGCAGGGACAGTGTGTTCTACAGTGTGTTCTTTTCTCAGGCATCTGCAGGAGTTAGTGGGTGTTGTGTGCCTCCAGCACAGTATACACCTGTATCTACCCTTTATTGCTGTTCTCTAAGCTAGATAGGCAGGGACAGTGTGTTCTTTTCTCAGGCATCTGCAGGAGTTAGTGGGTGTTGTGTGCCTCCAGCACAGTATACACCTGTATCTACCCTTTATTGCTGTTCTCTAAGCTAGATAGGCAGGGACAGTGTGTTCTTTTCTCAGGCATCGGCAGGAGTTAGTGGGTGTTGTGTGCCTCCAGCACAGTATACACCTGTATCTACCCTTTATTGCTGTTCTCTAAGCTAGATAGGCAGGGACAGTGTGTTCTTTTCTCAGGCATCTGCAGGAGTTAGTGGGTGTTGTATGCCCCAGCACAGTATACACCTGTATCTACACGTTATTGCTGTTCTCTAATACAGGCATCTGCAGGAGTTAGTGGGTGTTGTGTGCCCCAGCACAGTATACACCTGTATCTACACATTATTGCTGTTCTCTAATACAGGCATCTGCAGGAGTTAGTGGGTGTTGTGTGCCCCAGCACAGTATACACCTGTATCTACACGTTATTGCTGTTCTCTAATACAGGCATCTTCAGGAGTTAGTGGGTGTTGTGTGCCCCAGCACAGTATATCTGTATCTACACTTTATTGCTGTTCTCTAATACAGACATCTGCAGGAGTTAGTGGGTGTTGTGTGCCCCAGCACAGTATACACCTGTATATACCCGTTATTGCTGTTCTCTAATACAGGCATCTGCAGGAGTTAGTGGGTGTTGTGTGCCCCAGCACAGTATACACTTGTATCTACACTTTATTGCTGTTCTCTAATACAGGCATCTGCAGGAGTTCATGGGTGTTGTGTGCCCCAGCACAGTATACACCTGTATCTACACTTTATTGCTGTTCTCTAATACGGGCATCTGCAGGAGTTAGTGGGTGTTGTGTGCCCCAGCACAGTATACACCTGTATCTACACTTTATTGCTGTTCTCTAATACAGGCATCTGCAGGAGTTCATGGGTGTTGTGTGCCCCAGCACAGTATACACCTGTATCTACACTTTATTGCTGTTCTCTAATACAGGCATCTGCAGGAGTTAGTGGGTGTTGTGTGCCCCAGCACAGTATACACCTGTATCTACACTTTATTGCTGTTGTTTAATACAGGCATCTGCAGGAATTAGTGGGTGTTGTGTGCCCCAGCACAGTATACACCTGTATCTACACTTTATTGCTGTTCTCTAATACAGGCATCTGCAGGAGTTAGTGGGTGTTGTGTGCCCCAGCACAGTATACACCTGTATCTACACTTTATTGCTGTTCTCTAATACAGGCATCTGCAGGAGTTAGTGGGTGTTGTGTGCCCCAGCACAGTATACACCTGTATCTACACTTTATTGCTGTTCTCTAATAAAGGCATCTGCAGGAGTTAGCGGGTGTTGTGTGCCCCAGCACAGTATACACCTGTATATACCCGTTATTGCTGTTCTCTAATACAGGCATCTGCAGGAGTTAGTGGGTGTTGTGTGCCCCAGCACAGTATACACCTGTATCTACACTTTATTGCTGTTCTCTAATAAAGGCATCTGCAGGAGTTAGTGGGTGTTGTGTGCCCCAGCACAGTATACACCTGTATCTACACTTTATTGCTGTTCTCTAATACAGGCATCTGCAGTAGTGATGAGCCGAACACCCCAGGGTTCGGTTCGAACCATAACCCACGAACGGACCGAAAGTTTGCACGAACGTTAGAACCCTATTAAATACAATGGATGCAAACGTTCGAAATCTAAAGTGCTAATTATAACGACTATTATGCATGTTATTGTCCTAAAAAGGGTTTGGGAACCCGGGTTCTGCACGAGGGGACAAACAGCAGTTTTTCGGGAGCAGTCATTTTAATGATGCATAAAGTGAAAAAAAAAAGTTAAATATTCCTTTAAATATCGTACCTGGGGGGTGTCTAAAGTATGCCTGTGAAGTGCCACGTGTTTCCCGTGTTTAGAACTGTCCCTGCACAAAATTACATTTCTAAAGGAAAAAAAGCCATTTAAAACTGCTTGCGGCTTTAATGTAATGTCTGGTCCCGGTAATATGGATGAAAATCTTTAAGAAAAATTGCATTGCTACCCCATCACCCCCCCCCCCTACCCCAGCCCATTACCAGCCCCTTTGGGTCTTGTATGGATATTAAGGGGAACCCCGCACACAAAATAAAAAAGGCCCTATATACTCTGAACAGCCGTATACAGGCGGTGCATACAAGACAGGGACTGTAGGTTTGTTCTTATGTAGAATCTGTTTGTAATTTTGAACAGGTACATTGTTTAAGTGTAGCTCCAGACAAAAAATGTATTTTTAAGCTTTTTGGAAAACATAGGAAAGGGTTATCACCCCTGTAACATTTGTTTTGCTGTCTGTGCAGTGTGCACCTGTTCAGAACAGTTCACCTCACTTTCCGTCCTAATGACAAATGTTTTTTGAAAATTTGGGGTTTTTATTGAAACAAGAATTGGTGATAAAGCATCAGTGGAGAGGAGACACTTTTTTTCCCATATTAACTCTTACAGGAGAGAATTTGCCTTCCTAGGGGTAGATTTCCTCTCATTTCCTGTTGTATCCTTCCGTTTGCAAGGAGGAGTCATTTGCAAGTTGGATGTTTAAAAGTAGGGGCCTGCCGTATATACTGTATTTATTGGCGTATAACACTCACTTTTTTACCCTGAACATAGTGGGTAAACTGTGCCTGCGTGTTATACGCAGGGGCTGTGGAAAGTTTTTTTCCTAAAACTTCACTCTTAAAGTTAAGGTGCGTGTTATACGCCTGTGCGTGTTATACGCCGATAAATACGGTACTCTGCTGAAATTTGCCCCTTACATGTTGGTGTTGCCACAACACTGTGAGCCCTCACAGTTACCCTTGGTGGGCGCATGAATGGGCCCTGCTGTGAATTATTAGATCAAGAATTGTAATTGCATGCCCCTGTTGAACAGGGGCTGAAAAATTGGGCCTTTGGTGGTGGTGGTGGTGGTGTTGACACAACACTGTAAGGCCTCACAATTACTCTTGGTGGGCGCAGGAATGGGCCCTGCTGTGAATTATTAGATCAAGAATTGTAATTACATGCCCCTGTTAAACAGGGGCAGAAAAATTGGGCCTTAGGCACTGGTGCCACAACACTGCAACCCCTCACAGATACTGTACTTGGAGCACAGCAATGAGCCCTGTTGCAAAGTATTGCATCAAAAATTGTAATTACACGCCCCTGTTAAACAGGGGCTGAAAAATTGGGCCTTAGGCACTGGTGCTGGTGCCACGACACTGCAACCTCTCCCAGATACTCTAGTTGGAGTGCAGGAATGAGCCCTGCTGCAAAGCATTGCATAAAAAAATGTAATTACATGCCCCTGTTAAACAGGGGCTGAAAAATTGGGCCTTAGGCACTGGTGGCGGCACCCAGAAACAAAAATGTTCTTCCAAGCTATCATCATCAATCGGATCATTGAGGAGGAGGAGGATAGTCAGTCAACATAACAGGACAGTCTCTCAGCATCAGCATCAGTCTTGAAGGGATGTGACATTTGAAAATAAATTAGTCTGTTATATCAGCTTCAGGTGTTTGGTAGCTGGTGGTGATCCAAGACTGGTTCATCTTTATGAAGGTCAGTCGATCAACCGAGTCGGTGGACAGGTGCACCCTGTGATCCGTGACAAATCCCCCAGCAGCACTGAATGTGCGTTCTGAAAGAACGCTGGATGCAGGACAGGCCAGTAGCTCAATTGCATACTGTGCAAGCTCTGGCCAGTGATCCATCCTCAAGACCCAGTAAGCCAGAGCATTTTTGGGCGGGGAAGGTGTCCAAGTCTGACCTTGACCCTAGGTATGGCCTGCAGGGAGATGGGAAAACCAGCAATAAGGCCTAGCTTCAGGAGTATATTTTGCAGGAATCACACTACGCCTGCTGTAAGTGCTGCAAATGCCTGTTGGTGTAACACACCAGGAAAACACAGCAATACGGGCTAACTTCAGGTGTATAATGTGCAGGAGGCACACTTCGCCCGCTGTAAGTGCTGCAAATGCCTGTTGGTGTAACACACCAGGAAAACACAGCAATACGGCTAACTTCAGGTGTATAATGTGCAGGAGGCACACTCCGCCCGCTGTAAGTGCTGCAAATGCCTGTTGGTGTAACACACCAGGAAAACACAGCAATACGGGCTAACTTCAGGTGTATAATGTGCAGGAGGCACACTCCGCCCGCTGTAAGTGCTGCAAATGCCTGTTGGTGTAACACACCAGGAAAACACAGCAATACGGGCTAACTTCAGGTGTATAATGTGCAGGAGGCACACTCCGCCGGCTGTAAGTGCTGCAAATGCCTGTTGGTGTAACACACCAGGAAAACACAGCAATACGGGCTAACTTCAGGTGTATAATGTGCAGGAGGCACACTCCGCCCGCTGTAAGTGCTGCAAATGCCTGTTGGTGTAACACACCAGGAAAACACAGCAATACGGGCTAACTTCAGGTGTATAATGTGCAGGAGGCACACTCCGCCACTGTAAGTGCTGCAAATGCCTGTTGGTGTAACACACCAGGAAAACACAGCAATACGGGCTAACTTCAAGTGTAATATGATCAGGAGGCACACTCCGCCCGCTGTAAGTGCTGCAAATGCCTGTTGGTGTAACACACCAGGAAAACACAGCAACTAATGGCCTGCAGGGAGATGGGAAAACCAGCAATAAGGCCTAGCTTCAGGAGTATATTTTGCAGGAATCACACTAGCCTGCTGTAAGTGCTGCAAATGCCTGTTGGTGTAACACACCAGGAAAACACAGCAATACGGGCTAACTTCAGGTGTATAATGTGCAGGAGGCACACTCCGCCCGCTGTAAGTGCTGCAAATGCCTGTTGGTGTAACACACCAGGAAAACACAGCAATACGGGCTAACTTCAGGTGTATAATGTGCAGGAGGCACACTCCGCCCGCTGTAAGTGCTGCAAATGCCTGTTGGTGTAACACACCAGGAAAACACAGCAATACGGGCTAACTTCAGGTGTATAATGTGCAGGAGGCACACTCCACCCGCTGTAAGTGCTGCAAATGCCTGTTGATGTAACACACCAGGAAAACACAGCAATACGGGCAACTTCAGGTGTAATATGATTAGGAGGCACACTCCGCCCGCTGTAAGTGCTGCAAATGCCTGTTGGTGTAACACACGAAGAAAACACAGCAATACGGGCTAACTTCAGGTGTATAATGTGCAGGAGGCACACTCCGCCGGCTGTAAGTGCTGCAAATGCCTGTTGGTGTAACACACCAGGAAAACACAGCAATACGGGCTAACTTCAGGTGTATAATGTGCAGGAGGCACACTCCGCCCGCTGTAAGTGCTGCAAATGCCTGTTGGTGTAACACACCAGGAAAACACAGCAATACGGGCTAACTTCAGGTGTATAATGTGCAGGAGGCACACTCCGCCACTGTAAGTGCTGCAAATGCCTGTTGGTGTAACACACCAGGAAAACACAGCAATACGGGCTAACTTCAAGTGTAATATGATCAGGAGGCACACTCCGCCCGCTGTAAGTGCTGCAAATGCCTGTTGGTGTAACACACCAGGAAAACACAGCAACTAATGGCCTGCAGGGAGATGGGAAAACCAGCAATAAGGCCTAGCTTCAGGAGTATATTTTGCAGGAATCACACTAGCCTGCTGTAAGTGCTGCAAATGCCTGTTGGTGTAACACACCAGGAAAACACAGCAATACGGGCTAACTTCAGGTGTATAATGTGCAGGAGGCACACTCCGCCCGCTGTAAGTGCTGCAAATGCCTGTTGGTGTAACACACCAGGAAAACACAGCAATACGGGCTAACTTCAGGTGTATAATGTGCAGGAGGCACACTCCGCCCGCTGTAAGTGCTGCAAATGCCTGTTGGTGTAACACACCGGGAAAACACAGCAATACGGGCAACTTCAGGTGTAATATGATTAGGAGGCACACTCCGCCCGCTGTAAGTGCTGCAAATGCCTGTTGGTGTAACACACGAAGAAAACACAGCAATACGGGCTAACTTCAGGTGCATAATGTGCAGGAGGCACACTCCACCCGCTGTAAGTGCTGAAAATGCCTGTTGGTGTAACACACCAGGAAAACACAGCAATACGGGCTAACTTCAGGTGTATAATGTGCAGGAGGCACACTCCGCCCGCTGTAAGTGCTGCAAATGCCTGTTGGTGTAACACACCAGGAAAACACAGCAATACGGGCTAACTTCAGGTGTATAATGTGCAGGAGGCACACTCCGCCCGCTGTAAGTGCTGCAAATGCCTGTTGGTGTAACACACCAGGAAAACATAGCAATATGGGCTAGCTTCAGGTGTATAATGTGCAGGAGGCACACTCCGCCCGCTGTAAGTGCTGCAAATGCCTGTTGGTTTAACACACCAGGAAAACACAGCAATACGGGCTAACTTCAGGTGTAATATGATCAGGAGGCACACTCCGCCCGCTGTAAGTGCTGCAAATGCCTGTTGATGTAACACACCAGGAAAACACAGCAATACGGGCTAACTTCAGGTGTATAATGTGCAGGAGGCACACTCCGCCCGCTGTAAGTGCTGCAAATGCCTGTTTGTGTAACACACCAGGAAAACACAGCAATACAGGATAACTTCAGGTGTATAATGTGCAGGAGGCACACTCCGCCCGCTGTAAGTGCTGCAAATGCCTGTTGGTGTACCACACCAGGAAAACACAGCAATACGGGCTAAGTTCAGGTGTATAATGTGCAGGAGGCACACTCCGCCTGCTGTAAGTGCTGCAAATGCCTGTTGGTGTAACACACCAGGAAAACACAGCAATACGGGCTAACTTCAGGTGTATAATGTGCAGGAGGCACACTCCGCCCGCTGTAAGTGCTGCAAATGCCTGTTGGTGTAACACACCAGGAAAACACAGCAATACGGGCTAACTTCAGGTGTATAATGTGCAGGAGGCACACTCCGCCCGCTGTAAGTGCTGCAAATGCCTGTTGGTGTAACACACCAGGAAAACACAGCAATACAGGCTAACTTCAGGTGTATAATGTGCAGGAGGCTTAGCAACAATGACACTGACACTGTCCCCTGCCTATCTTTCTCTCTCCCTGCACACAAGGTTTATCAAAGAATATGACACTGACACTGTCCCCTGCCTATCCTTCTCTCTCCCTGCACACAAGGTTTAGCAAAGAATATGACACTGACACTGTCCCCTGCCTATCCTTCTCTCTCCCTGCACACAAGGTTTAGCAAAGAATATGACATGACACTCTCCCTGCCTATCCTTCTCTCTCCCTGCACACAAGGTTTAGCAAAGAATGTGACACTGACACTGTCCCCTGCCTATCCTTCTCTCTCCCTGCACACAAGGTTTAGCAAAGAATATGACAATATGACACTGACACTCTCCCTGCCTATCCTCCTCTCTCCCTGCACACAAGAATAGCACAAATAATATCACACTGTCCCTGCCTATCCTTCTCTTTCCCTGCACCGGAACACACTACACAAGGCCGCCGCGCTGGCGGCCTTTTATAGTGTGGGGTGTGTGCTAAACCCCCTGAGCTATAATTGGCCACAGGCAACCTGCCTGTGGCCAATTATGGCTCTCCTAGCTGCCGGCGCTGTGATTGGCCAAGCATGTGGGGTCACAGTGCATGCATGGCCAATCACAGCGCCAGGATTGCACTGCGATGGCGCAGTGTATTGTGGGCCGTTCGCGTCACTCAAATTTGGCGCGAATGGCCCAAATCGTTCGATGTTCGCCGAACGGTCGAACAGCCGATGTTCGAGTCGAACGTATGTTCGACTCGAACACCGAGCTCATCCCTAATCTGCAGGAGTTAGTGGGTGTTGTGTGCCTCCAGCACAGTATACACCTGTATCTATCCTTTTTTGCAGGTGTCCTCTAATAAAGGCATCTGCAGGAGTTAGTGGGTGTTGTGTGCCTCCAGCACAATATACACTACCCAATTGCTGGTTTTCCCATCTCCCTGCAGGCCATTACTATGTCTGGAAGGCCAATAAGGAGAGGCAGACAGTCACGAGCCAATAAAAGAGGGCAAGCAGGCTCTGTGTCTAGAGACAACAGTACTGGTCGTGGACGTGGTGCATCGTCATCAGCACGTGGCCATGGGACACGCTTGTCCTTATTTTCGGCAGCTGAAGACTTGGTAGAGTGGATGACCAAGCCCTCCTCATCCTCCTCATCCTCTCTCACCTAGGCTCAGGGTACTAGCAAAGCAGCTGCCAAAGCGTCCCCTTCCCTCGTATCAATGTCATCATCAGTCACTCCTTCCCTAGACCCACCATGTCCTCCTGAGGAGTCCCCCGAACTGTTTGAGCACAGTGTTGGGTACATGCTCCAGGAGAATGCCCAGCGATTTGAAGGGTCTGATGATGATACCCAGCTAGAGGAAGGCAGTAGCGGGAGCGCAGAGAGAGGGGATGCTCAAGAAGGACAGCAATCTGGCAGTCATGTTCCAGCAGCTGCAGCATACTGCCAGATTGGCTCCAGTGATGAGGAGGGAGGGGATGATGAGGTCACTGACTCCATGTGGGTGCCTGATAGGAGAGAGGAGGAGGAGGAGGATGAGAAGGAGGCACATCTCCAACAAGGCAGGATGCCCTCCGGGGGCCAGCGTAAGTGTAGCACACCGACTGAATCACACCGCAGGGCTCCGCCTGTGCAGGGCGCTGCCTCTGCCCGTTATTCCAAAAGTTCTTTGGTGTGGGCCTTTTTTGAGTCGAGTGCATCAGATCGCACCGCTGGTATTTGCAACATATGTCTCAAGCGTATCTCGCGTGGCCAAAACATCAGCCGCTTGGGCACCACATGCTTGACCAGACATATGTTGACCTGCCATGCAGCTCGTTGACAAGCGTACCTTAAAGACCCACACCAAAGAACAAAGTGGACCTCTCCTTGCTCCTCATCAGCTGGGATCTCCAACCCCACTATACGTTCAGTCCTCTCTGAAACTTGCACTGAGAGGAATGAAGGTGTAGAATTAGGTGTGTCACAGCCAAGTACTTGCGGGCAATCTGCTATCGGTACACCGACGTTCGATTGTAGCAGGCAAATTTCCCTGCCCCAGCTGCTGGACTGTCAAAAGAAGTTCACTCCCAGTCTTCCACATGCCCAGCGGTTGAATTCTAGCTTGGCTAAATTGCTAGCACTTCAACTGCTGCCTTTTCAGTTGGTAGACTCGGCCCCCTTCCGTGAGTTTGTGCAATGTGCGGTTCCTCAGTGGCAGGTTCCCAAACGCAACTTTTTCTCACGGAAGGCGATTCCTGCTCTCTACCGGCATGTGGAAGGCAATGTCCATGCCTCGCTGGACAGGGCGGTCAGCGGTAAGGTGCATATTACCGCTGACTCATGGTCCAGCAGGCATGGACAGGAACGTTACCTTTCTTTCACGGCCCATTGGATCACTCTTTTGGCAGCTAGGAAGGATGTAGGACAAGGTGCAGTAGTGTTGGAGGTTGTTCTGCCGCCACGCCTCCAAAATGCTACTACTGGTTGTGACACACCTCTCTCCTCCACCCCCTCCTCTTCTTCTTCCTCCATGGCCTCTTTCTGTGCTTTGTCCTCGGAACCAGCGGTGCTCCGTAGGCGTTCAAGGGGCTACGCAAGTACGCAGGCAAAAAGATGCCATGCCGTGCTTGCCCTGGTGTGTTTGGGGGACAGGAGCCACACTAGGGCAGAGGTTCTGTTCGCTCTGCAGGGGCAGGCCGAGAGGTGGTTGACGCCACGCCAACTTATGCCAGGAATGGTGGTTTGCGACAATGGCACCAACCTCCTCTCCACCCTCCGACAGGGACAACTGACCCATGTGTCCTGTGTGGCTCACGTCCTTAACCTGGTGGTGCAGTGGATCTTGGGCAGGTACCCGGGCTTACAGGATGTCCTGAGGCAGGCCAGAAAAGTCTGTGTGCATTTCCACAGATTATATAATGCCAGTGCTCGGCTGGCTGAGCTGCAAAAGGAGTTCAACCTGCCCAAGAACCACCTTATATGTGACATGCCCACCAGGTGGAACTCAATGTTGGCCATGCTGCAGCGGCTGCACACGCAGCAGAGGGCCATCAATGAGTACCTGTGCGACTACGGCACCAGGACAGGGTCGGGGAGCTCAGGATTTTTTCACCACGCCAGTGGGGCATGATCAGGGATGCATGCACTGTCCTGGCACCATTTGAGGAGGCCATGAGGATGGTGAGCAGTGACAGTGCATGCATCAGTGACACTGTACCTCTTGTCCACCTGTTGGAGCATACGCTGCATGGAATAATGGACAGGGCACTTGAGGCAGAACAGAGGCAGGAAGAGGAGGACTTCCTTGCCTCTCAAGGCCCCCTTTACCCAGACAGTGTTTCTTCTGTCCCACCCATCACACAGGAAGAGGAGGAGGAGGAGGAGGAGGAGGATTGTGTCAGCATGGAGGTGGAGCATGGCACTCAGCCTCAACAGCAGCAGTCTTTTAGGGATGATTTACAGTCCCAAGAAACCTGTGTACTTGTACGTGGCTGGGAGGAGGTGGCTGCAGATCATGTCGTCCTTAGTGACCCAGAGGACTCCGGACCGAATGCCTCAGCTAACCTACGCTGCATGGCCTCCCTGATCCTGCAAAGTCTGCAGAAGGATCCTCGTATTCTTCGGATCAAGGAGAGGGACCATTACTGGCTGGCCACTCTCCTTAATCCATGGTACAAGGGTAAGGTTGCGGACCTTATCTTGCCGTCGCAGAGGGAGCAGAGGATGAGACATCTCCGGGAGGCCTTGCAGAAAGGTCTGTGCAACGCGTTCCCAGAGACTGGGAGGTTACAAACTCCTGGTCCTGGACAACGAGTTGCTGAGGCTTTGGTCAGTAGCAGAAGGAGCGGTGGAGAAGGTGGCCATCTGAGCGATGCGTTCAGACAATTTTTTATTCCGCAGCCCCAAGGTATGATCGGTTCCAGCAACCATCGCCAGCGTCTGATATACATGGTGCAGGAATACCTAGGGGTAAGGTCAGACTTGGACACCTTTCCCACCGAAAATCCTCTGGCTTACTGGGTCTTGAGGATGGATCACTGGCCAGAGCTTGCACAGTATGCAATTGAGGTACTGGCCTGTCCTGCATCCAGCGTTCTTTCGGAATGCACATTCAGTGCTGCTGGAGGCTTTGTCACGGATCACAGGGTGCGCCTGTCCATTGACTAGGTTGATCGACTGACCTTCATAAAGATGAACCAGTCTTGGATCACCACCAGCTACCAAGCACCTGAAGCTGATGTAACAGAATAATTTATTTTGAAATGTCACATCCCTTCAAGACTGCCTATGCTGATGCTGAGGGACTGTCCTGTTATGTTGACTGACTATCCTCTTCCTCCTCAATGATCCGATTCCTGATGATAGCTTGGAAGAACTATTTTGTTTCTGGGTGCCGCCACCAGTGGCTAAGGCCCAATTTTTCAGCCCCTGTTTAACAGGGGCATGTAATTACAATTTTTTATGCAATGCTTTGCAGCAGGGCTCATTCCTGCGCTCCAACTAGAGTATCTGGGAAAGGTTGCAGTGTCGTGGCACCAGCACCAGTGCCTAAGGCCCAATTTTTCAGCCCCTGTTTAACAGGGGCGTGTAATTACAATTTTTGATGCAATACTTTGCAACAGGGCTCATTGCTGTGCTCCAAGTACAGTATCTGTGAGGGGTTGCAGTGTTGTGGCACCAGTGCCTAAGGCCCAATTTTTCAGCCCCTGTTTAACAGGGGTGTGTAATTAAAATTTTTGATGCAATACTTTGCAACAGGGCTCATTGCTGTGCGCCAAGTACAGTATCTGTCTGTGAGGGGTTGCAGTGTTGTGGCACCAGTGCCTAAGGCCCAAATTTTCAGCCCGTGTTTAACAGGGGCGTGTAATTACAATTTTTGATGCAATACTTTGCAACAGGGCTCATTGCTGTGCTCCAAGTACAGTATCTAACTGTGAGGGGTTGCAGTGTTGTGGCACCAGTGCCTAAGGCCCAATTTTTCTGCCCCTGTTCAACAGGGGCATGTAATTACAATTCTTGATCTAATAATTCACAGCAGGGCCCATTCCTGCGCCCACCAAGAGTAACTGTGAGGGCTTACAGTGTTGTGGCAACACCACCACCACCACCACCACCACCACCACCAAATGCCCAATTTTTCTGCCCCTGTTCAACAGGGGCATGTAATTACAATTCTTGATCTAATAATTCACAGCAGGGCCCATTCCTGCACCCACCAAGAGTAACTGTGAGGGCTTACAGTGTTGTGGCAACACCTCCACCACCACCACCACCAAAGGCCCAATTTTTCTGCCCCTCTTCAACAGGGGCATGCAATTAAAATTTTTGATCTAATCATTTATAGAAGGGCCCATTCATGCGCCCACCAAGAGTAACTGTGGGGGCTGACAGTGTTGTAGCACCAGCACCACCACCAAAAGCCCAATTTTTCCTACCACTGTTCAACAATGGCATGTAATTACAATTCCTGATATAATAGTTCACAGCAGGGCGTTCCAGCACCCACCAAGAGAAACTGTGAGGGCTCACAGTGTTGTGGCAACACCCACATCTAAGGGGCAAATTTCAGCAGAGTAGAGTATATACGGCAGGCCTCTACTTTCAAACATCCAACTTACAAACGACTCCTACTTGCAAACGGAAGGAGACAACAGGAAGTGAGAGGAAATCCACCCCTAGGAAGGGAAATTCTCTCCTGTAAGAGTTAATATGGGAAAAAGGTGTCTCCTCTCTACTGATGCTTTATCACCAATCCTTGTTTCAATAAAAACCCCACTTTTCCAAAAACATTTGTCATTGGGACGGAAAGTGAGGTGAAATGTTCCGAACAGGTGCACAGACAGCAAAACAAATGTTACGGGTTGATAACCCTTCCCTGTTTTCCAAAAAGCTTAAAAATATATTTTTTGGCTGGAGCTACACTTAAACAATGTACCTGTTCAAAATTACAAACAGATTCTACTTAAGAACAAACCTGTCTTGTTTGCACCGCCTGTATACTGCTGTTCAGAGTATATAGGGCCTTTTTTATTTTGGGTGCGGGGTTCCCCTTAATATCCATACAAGGCCCAAATGGGCTGGTAATGGGCTGGGGTAGGGGGTGATGGGGTAGCCATGCCATTTTTTTCAAAGATTTTCATCCATATTGCCAGGACAAGACATGACATTAAAGCCGCAAGCAGTTTTAAATGGCTTTTTTACCTTTAGAAATGTCATTTTGTGCAGGGACAGTTCTAAACACGGGAAACACATGCCACTTCACAGGCATACTTTAGACACCATACAGGTACCATATTTAAAGGAATATTTCACTTTTTTTTTCACTTTATGCATCATTAAAATGACTGCTCCCGAAAAAACGGCCGTTTTTAAAACTTCTTTTTGCATTGATACATGTCCCCTGGGGCAGAACCCGGGTCCCCAAACCCTTTTTAGAACAATAACATGCATATTAGCCGTTATAATTAGCACTTTAGATTTCGAACGTTCACGTCCATTGTATTTAACCACTTGCCGCCCGCCCTATAGCGGATTGACGGCGACAAAGTGGTTTCAAAATCCTGACTGGACATCATATGACGTCCTCAGGATTTTGAGCCGCTGCGCGCCCCCGGGGGCGCGCATCGCGGCGATCGTTGCTGCGGGGTGTCAGTCTGACACCCCGCAACACCGATCTAGGTAAAGAGTCTCCGACGGAGACTCTTTACCACGTGATCAGCCGTGTCCAATCACGGCTGATCACAGTGTAAACAGGAAAAGCCGGTCATCGGCTTTTCCTCACTCGCGTCTGTCAGACGTGAGTAGAGGAGAGCCGATCGGCTGCTCCTCTGACAGGGGGGGTTTGTGCTGATAGATTATCAGCGCAGCCCCCCCGAGGATGCCCACACTGGACCACCAGGGATGCCACCAGACCACCAGGGATGACAGCACCAGGTATGCCACCCTAGACCACCAGGGATGCCAGTTAGTGCCCCCTAATGGATGCCAATCAGTGCCCACAATGGGCATCACTGATTGGCAGGCATTATTGCTTGGCACTGATTGGCATCCATTACAGTACATCAGTGCCGCCTATCAGTGCCCACCCGTGCCACCTATCAGTGCCCATCCATGCACATCCGTGCCACCTATCAGTGCCCATCCGTGCCACCTATCAGTGCCCATCCATGCCACCTATCAGTGCCCATTCGTGCCGCCTATCAGTGCCCATCCGTGCCGCCTATCAGTGCCCATCCGTGCCGCCTATCCATGCCCATCTGTGCCACCTATCCGTGCCCATCCATGCCGCCTATCCGTGCCACCTATCAGTGCCGCATATTAGTGCCCATCATCAGTGCCCATCAATGCCACCTCATCAGTGCCACCTCATTGGTGCCACCTCATCGTTTGGGTACATCGTAGCACGACCGCGCAATTGTCATTCAAAGTGCAACAGCGCAGAAAGCTGAAAATTGGTCTGGGCAGGAAGGTGTATAAGTGCCCTGTATGGAAGTGGCTAATAGGGTTCTAACGTTCGCGCAAACTTTCAGTCCGTTCACAGGTTCTGGTGCGAACCGAACCGGGGGGTGTTCGGCTCATCCCTAGTGTTAAACAACGCATACAAAATCAATGTTACAAACTTATCAAACTTTAAGCCTTATATTTGAATTAAATATTTGCAGGTACATAATGGTGAGACAAGCGGTTTTAGGAGAGGGCTGTATTATGGCATTCTTTGGCTCAGGAAGTTTATAACATCACAACACAGAAATGGTTATTAGAAGCTAATAAGTTTGCAGAGGATAAAAAGTTTCTCCCACCCAGAGTATACGTATACAGATTTTTGTCTTCGGAGGTAGTATCTGTCTAGAGCGATAAAAATATGATATCTGCTTTGGCCAATGTCATCCTCCTAGTGATGTTTAGTTCATGGGTTTAGGAAAACTTTCAGGCAGAATAGGGTCCAAGAAAAAAAATAAAGAAGGAAAAAAAACACGGGGGAGGGGGAGTGTGTGCCTTCGTGTTTAGGGCGATTGGGGGATGTTCCTCAGTGGCAAAAAAGCTAATGGAGAGGTCTCCCAGAGGAACGCTCATCAGTCTATTTTCCTGTACCTCCTGGAGGGGGTATTCTGTGTCTACATTGATCTAACGGAGAAATGTTCTGGGTGTTAGAGTGTGTGTGGTCTGCTTTAATAGATGGTATAAACAGTAGAGTTCTTTTCAAGTGGGGTGTGGTTCAGGGAGTATTTGTGTTTGCGGTAGAGGTCTGCGAGTGAATTTTACTCATCATATGGTCATATGCATCTGTTGTGCTGAAATGTAGCCAGCAAGCCAATGTTGAATTGTATTTGTCTGGGGTTTCTGGGGGTATGTTCCATTTCTGCTAATTTGTTAATGCGTGCGAACCATTCTATTAAAGAAAGCATGCATGGTGAATTCCAATGTACTGGTATGCATGACTTGGCTGCGTTTATCATGTGCATTGCAAGCGATTTATGATAGCTGTATATAGTGTTGCAGGTATTGTGCTGGTGAGGGCATCAGTTCTAGGGCATCGGTTGTGACCTGGAAGATGGTTGAATGTACTTCAGACCAAAATGGTTGAAGGCATGGACATTCCCACCATACGTGCAAAGGTTGCCTACTTCCTGTTGACATCTCCAACATCGATTGGGACGTGTGAAGTCAAACATTTGGAGCAGTGCTGGGGTCCTGTACCACCTAGATAGCAGTTTGTAGTTAGTTTCTTGGGGTGAAACATTTACTGAACCTTTGTGGGCAGTTTAGGAAAATACGTTCCCACTCTTTCGAGTGGATTTCAAGCATTAGGTCTCCTTCCCGTATTCGGTGGCGTATGTTCACTAAGGAGACCATCGATTTTTTTTTTTAAATGGTGTTAATGGCCGGGACATGTTTGTGATGTGGCCTGGGATTAGAAAGAAGAGACGTAGTAACTTGACCATAATTCACTATGTAGGGCCTTAGCCACTTGATCATCATTCCCTTAATACTTTTTTCTCTTCTTACAAGAACATGAACTTCCAAGATGCACAATTGGCTGTATCAGTGCAGATATGATGCAGGCTTTGAATGAGCTTGAGCAAAAAATGGAGGCTACCACTGCTTTACAGAGAAGAATACGTGATTATGTCGACATGTTTCGAAATACGGAAATTCGAAAGTTCGAAAATTGGAAATTTGAAAATTCGAAAATTCGAAATTCGAAAACTGGAAATTCAAAAATTCGAAAATTTGAGATTAGAAAATTAAAAAATCTGAAATTAGAAAATTCGAAATTCAAAAATTCGAAATACGGAATTTTGAAGTTCAGAATTTCGAAATTCGGAAATTCCAAAGTTCGGAAATTCCAAAATTCGAAATTCGAAAATCGACAATTTCTAATATCGAAAATTCAAAAAGCGTAAATTTAAAAATTCGGAAATACGAAATCCGAAGTTAGGAAATTCTAAGTTTCGGAAATTCTAAATTTTGGAAATAGGAAAAATGAAAATCTGAAAATTCTAAAGAATGAAAATCCGAAAGTTCGAAAACCCGAAAATATGAAATAATAACTACCGTATATACTCGAGTATAAGCCGAGTTTTTCAGCACATTTTTTTGTGTTGAAAATGCCCCCCTCGGCTTATACTCGAGTCACCTTTTTGCACCTGATCTCCCGGACTTTGGGGACCCGGTACTGACCGGTCGTAGGTCCTCTGGACCCCAAACTTGGCACACATGTAGCCTCACTCTTCCTCTACAAGTGTGCAAAGATTGTTGTCCAGGGGACATAAGGCGGGGAGCATCGATTTTTCAAAGCCGGGCACCCCTTCTCTAGACTCCCATGTTAAACAGTAATTTCTCCGATGACTTTGGGGACCCGGTACCGGCCGGTCGCAGGTCCCCTGGACCCGAAACTTGGCACACATGTAGCTCTATTTCTCCTCTATACGTTTTTTGTCTAGGAGACCTACGGCTGGGGAGCAGCGATTTTTCAAAGCCGGGCACCCTTTCCATAGACTCCCATGTTAAACGTCAGTCTAGTCATGGACACAGTAAGGCATGGGCACAGTGAGGCATGGGCATAGTGAGGCATGGACACAGTGAGGCATGGACACAGTGAGGCATGCACATGGACACAGTAAGGCAAAGTGAGGCACCGTGAGGCATGCAGATGGACACCCTAGGCTTATACTCGAGTCAATAAGTTCTCACTTTTTTTGTGGTAAAATTAGGTACCTCGGCTTATATTCGGGTCGGCTTATACTCGAGTATATACGGTAATAACTAATAATAAGTTAACTAACTATTAAATTATAGGTATTGGATTTTATGCCAGGAAGGCTTTACTCATAAAATGGAAACAACTCAGCGGTACCATTATACAAAGCGGCCTATCTTGCCAGATGCTGCCCAGCTAAGTTTGACAAAATCTGGCATGTGTGGTTAGAATCGGACATCACGAACACAACACAATAGGATCTAGACCCCTGTGCTTGTATACTTTATCTATATGTCAAGTAGCGGTAAAGACCTAACTCTGCTGTTATTTGAAGGTACTCCTAGATGTATTGTTCTCAACCTCAGCATACCTTCCTGAAGTGGAGGACAGCAGCAGCAGCTGCCAGCCATACCCACCCTGGAGGACAGCAGCAGCCATTTTATCAAGTAAAGGGAGCTGAATACAAATGCACGCCACACTTTTCAGATATTTATTTGTAAAAAAAATATGAAAACCATTTATCATTTTCACTTCACAATTATGTGGCACTCTGTGCTGGTCTATCACATAAAATCTCAATAAAATACATTTATGTTTTTGGTTGTAACATGAGGAAATGTGGAAAATTTTAAGGGGTTTGAATACTTTTTCAAGGCACTGTATTTGAAAAGGTATGTCAACTCTCCTGAGATACTGGCATATAAGGAGATATATATATACAGTATATAAGTCAATATTTCATGTGTGCTTATTAAGAATTTTTCACCTATCTCTAATGTTCTAACAGTTGCAGTGCCATGTGCTTTGCCCAATACCTAAATAATTAAAGTATAAAGAAAGCTGCCATAATGTTTACTAAAAATCCTTACAGTGCATAATTGGCCTTAAGGGATTTTTGTTTCTTAACAAAGTTGGAGTTTCCATTTTCCCTGAAATGTGCTTCTGCCCGCTGCCCAGCTTGATGTGCCTCTGCCCGCTGCCAGCTTGATGTGCCTCTACCCGCTGTCCAGCTTGATGTATCACTGCCTGGCTTTATGTGCCTCTGCCCAGCTTGATGTACCTCTGCCCATCGCCCAGCCAGTTAATCCAATGCCTGCGTTCCAGCCCGCCTCTGATGATCCTTTAACCAAAGATCGGCTTGATGTCATGAACTTTTTGCAGCTTCAACTAGTTAGAAAGTCTGGAGTTCGCTCCTTCGAGGGGGGGGGGGTATTGTCCGGAAAGGTATCACCTGCTGGTGGCACTGTCAGATCCATGGGCCGCAGTTCCGGTGTCCACCTGTGGGTGTCTCCCGGCAGTCTGGAGCCGACATCATCTCCTGCAATCAGGTAGCACCTGAGACTGATTGCAGGAGGTGTACCTATGCCTGGCAGATGCTTGCACTCATTGCCTTGGTATTGTTCCTTGTCCCCTGACCTGTGTTCGCTAGCTTGTGTTTCTGTTATTCTGTGACCCTGTATCCGTTCCTGCACTCCTGCCCTGCAGCCTGATCCCTTCTGCCTGCTTCCCATGTCTCCTGTTACCCTCTCCCTGTCCTGTCTTGTTCCCAGCCCTATCTGCTTGATCTCACGTGTATAAACCCTGGCTTGTTTACAATTACGATTGCATCTTAGTCCTGTATATACTTTTGGTTTAGGCAGTTATTTATTGTGTGTGTCACCGGGGATGGTTGCTGGTTAGTCACTGTTTGTCATATTGGAGGTGCGTTTACTTTTGTTTATTTACTTTTCTTATAAGAAATTATTATTATTATTTTCACTTTACACGTGGTTGGTTCACTCTGTTGCAGTCCACACAATTCTGGTTGCACCAGTCCATGACAATAACATGTACATAAAGCATACATTTAATGTAGAAGTTGGTGTTATGGATCAACGCATTTTGTAGGAAACACGCTTTCCCAGGATCCACAGCTTTTGTGCATGTGGACAACACTTTTATTCCACAGAAATTAATTACAAAGAAAAATATAAACAATCTTATCACTGACAATATTCATAATAAACATGCAAAAATAAAAACAACATACATACTGTATATCAAAACATTATAGTGAAATCATATGCTGAATATTATAAATATACATTTGTGGTAGTGGGGGGGGGGTGAGCAGATAGATTAGAAAGTAGCTCAGCCAAAAACTTACCTCAAAACAAGTTTTGCGTGAGCATAAATCTTAAGGCTGGGTTCACATCTAATACTGATGCAGCTGACAGTAGGGGTCCGGTGCGTCCCTGTTCTCCATTTCAGGGACGAATCAGGCTTGAATTTATGCCTGAATTCAGACCTCTGAAGCCAAAGACGCACAGGACTCTTGTGTAATCTGCACCGCGGCCGCTACGGAGGTGTGTGAACCGGCTCCATTGAAAGTCGGTCACAATCTCCTGTCATGCAAATTGGACAACCTTATACAGTACATGGAATGTGACCATGAGGAGCTACCTACAGAAACATAAAATAAATATAAAATATAAATAATATACAACAATCCACAAAGGACTAAGTACCACTCATAAGTATCCTATCAGCATGAACTCAAAATAAAACAAAAGCAAAAATAAAGACAATGCCTAACCTCAACTAGCAAGGAGAAAAAAAAAACAACCTTATTCTCCTTAGTGTTTAATATTACATGTTACTTGCTCCACCATTATTACACAACAAACAACCTAGAGGCAAAATAAACATTACTAACAGCTTCTGCTAATATAAATAGTGTTCAATATACCATAATAATATATGTATGTATAAACTCACTATATAAGTGATTCACATTTTTTATGCTGCCCAAGAATAAAAGGACCCATAACATGCCAAGGATCCTACAAATATGAGTGTCAAATAAAAATATAAGCGTACCTGATCTAAGGAGAAAATATGTCATAAAATCCCAAAAAATGAATTCCACTATGCCTCCTAGATGGCAAATGGCCCAACACTCAATCCCATACCTAAGTTCCATAGAAATCCATGACTTTTCTGAACAGCATTACTCGTCCTAATATGGTGCCTTGGTGTCTTGGGGTATACATGACTCCTTATATGGGCCAAACCTTTAATGATCACACAGCTCCGCCCATCATCCATGCTGCTTTGTTTACTTTTATAATGTGCTTGTGCAATACGATAATTATTATATGTGACTTCTATGATCCTACGCTGCTCTTCTTCCTTTTATTGGCATAATCTGTTGCTGGGACTAGACAGACAGTGCATTCTCCACATGGGTTTTCCTGCTTCTGTCCGTTCTGTAGGGCTATATGCAGAATTTGTAACAGGTTATGGGCCCAGGCATAGCCCAGACACCCCCCCAGAGAAATGCTGAGAACCCAGACATCCAGTCATAGCCTGCTACAATAGATAAGTGCAGATACAGCAACAGAAAGAAGACTGCAAGATAATAAAAGACAATGGCCAGCAACACAGCTGCAACAAAGCTTTCATTTGTAAATCTGCCAAACCAGAATTACCAGTCCTTGAAATTCAAGATAAAAATGCTGCAAATAAGAGAAGGTATTTGTATAAAAGAAGTCAGACTAGAACACCCTTCAGATAAGTGGATAGGGGAAGATCAGAAAGCTCAGAGCACAATCTTTCTTAGCATATATGATCAAATAATACATATATGTAGGCAGGGCCACTGTTAGAAATCATGGGGCCCCATACAGCCTACCTGATGGGGCCCCCAAACCTGCCCTTGACCCCGCCCACCCGCCTCAAAAACGTGCTATTTCCCCTTGATATTTTAAGTGATATTTATCTTTATCCAGACTGTTTTAAATTTGATTAGACTAGGATCTGAACATGCCTGAGCTCATTCCTGCTAGGGAATGAGAGTGCTGCATCTGACTTGAAGGATTACATTGACACAGGGTTGGTTGCCAACCGCCAGTAAATTTACTGACAGTTTGTAAAAATCTGAGTTTTTTTTACAACTGCCAGTAAATATCAGGTGCTGAGTAAAATAGCTCAACCCTTAGGGCGTGACCAGGATGTGAGAGTGAGAGTGAGACGCTTCTCCTCCCTCTGAGTGTATCTCTATCACCCTGTAGCGTGCAGCGTGGATCCGGTCCATGATACGGCAGAGCAAGCCTGATTGAAAAGAATCCTCAGCCCACAATCCCCACAATCCTCAGCCTGGAGCCTGTGAGCCTGTGAGACTGATCGGGAAGTGAGCGTTGTCTGAGAGGTGCCTGAGCAGCGGGCATCAGAGCGGGGTAGTGTTAGGGTTGGGACTGCGCTGTAAGTACACTAGTTCTTTGGCCAGTGGGGAGCGGAGCCATCTGTGAGAGAGATGACTGCCGGCTCACCCCCCCCCTTCGTGACACAGTGCAGCGTTGCTTACTGCCGGAGGTAGAGCGTGCGGCTCCCTCAGCAGGCAGAGATAACGACATTCGATCCCCGACCACCCCCCCCCCCGAGCACGCAGACTCGCCATCTCGATACAACATACAACACAATGAATGAACCTCAATGATACCGGGACTGCCAGGCGGACAGGGAGAAAAGCATTCAAGACATCCACCTACCCATCGACAGATAAAGGTTATAGCACAAGAGATTTCCACCGGCGGTGTGAGAGACCCCACATAGCGCTTCTGCATTCTTTGTATTTCTTCATTAGCGGCTGGAGAAGAACCTCACCAACTACCAGGAGAAAGGAGAAGGAGAAAGAGGCTTAGCAATCCCTCTTACCTCATCAGATGCCAGGAAAGAAGATCGATAGTTGGGTGAGAGATATCCATTGTTTTTTCTCTGCTTGTTTGTTTATATCATCCTCCCTAAAAGGGATATAGACTTTGGCCAGAAGAATAGAAAAGTGCTGGACTTTAAAATTAGAAATCTGAGATTGTCCTTTCCCCGTCTACCCCTTTTTTTTACCAGAAGGACAGAAAACTGCATAGCTTTCTTAAAAAGAAAGGGGAAGAAAGGAACTGGTGTTCAGTTATTCACTTTACGGTCAACACAAAGGACAAGGGGGCACTCTTTGCGTCTAGAGGAAAAGAGATTTCACCTCCAAATACGGAAAGGTTTTTTCACAGTAAGAGCTGTGAAAATGTGGAATAGACTCCCTGCAGAGGTGGTTCTGGCCAGCTCAGTAGATTGCTTTAAGAAGGGCCTAGATTCTTTCTTAAATGTACATAATATAACTGGGTACTGACATTTATAGGTAAAGTTGATCCAGGGAATATCCGATTGCCTCTCGGGGGATGAGGAAGGAATTTTTTCCCCTGCTGTAGCAAATTGGATCATGCTCTTCTGGGTTTTTTTTTTGCCTTCCTCTGGATCAACTGTGGGTATAGAATTGGGTATATGGGATTGTACGAAATCTGTTTATTTTTATTTTTTTTACGGTTGAACTGGATGGACTTGTGTCTTTTTTTCAACCTGACTAACTATGTAACTATGTAACTATGTAACTATGAATTGGAAAGTAGAGCCTGCCCCCTTCTAGCACATTCTGTGCCCTTTCTCCTTTTCTTTTTTCTTTTTTTTGTCACATTGATTTTTTTTTCTCTGCTTCTATCAAGCTGGTTGTGACATAGTGGTTAAGAGAGAAGTGGGGTAAAGATAGCAGGTGAAAATAAAACCCTTAGTATTAACCCAGACCTTATAATGGCATCACAACAAACCACAAAAGCAAATATAGCAGCAAGCCAAGCTGCAGCTAAGTTAGGAAAATACTCCCATAATCCAGACCAACCGTCAACACAGACCCCCCCCCCCAAAAAAAAAATAACCAGCAGTCATACCCCAAGCTACAGGCTGGAGCTACTGGGGTAAGGAGAAGCCAGGGACAAGCCCAGACATCCTTAGAAGCAAGTGACATGGAGAGGGTCCCCTTACTGAGGGAGGAAGAGAGGGGCAAACAGAGCCATCATTAAAGGAAGTGCTAGCAGCAATTAACTTTTGAAAATCCTCTCTAAGTGAAGTAACTATCCAGCTTAGCTCCATACAGGAAGAATTGTCTTTGGTTAGACACGATCTGCAAAAAGTAAACGAAAGAACAACAGCTTTGGAGGTGAGGGTCAGTCTTGTGGAGGATGAACTGACCCCCCTCAGAGGAGAAATAAGAGAGATGAGAGAACAAATGGTTAAACATGAGTTAAAGATGGATGAAGTCGAAAACAGAATGAGGAGGAAGAATGTCAGAATTGTGAGACTTCCAGAGCATAGTGAAGAGGCAGACCCAGTAGCTTTGGGAAAAAATGGCTTAGAGAGACATTTGGTCAGGAATCTTTCTCACCGTTTTTAGCGGTTGAAAGAGCGCATAGGGTCCCTGCTAGACCTCTTAGGTCGGGCGGCCCTCCCGCCCCCTTCTAGTTAAAATGTTTTATTATAAAGATAAAATATCAATTATCCAGAAATCGAGATAATTGGGTAACATCCTACATAATGGAACCAGGATATCTATATATCCAGACTTCTCACCAGAACTACAAAAGAAAAGAGCCAGGTTTGGAGAAATAAAGCGCAAACTACAGCAGATAAAAACTACATATGCATTGCTATACCCAGCAAGACTAAGGGTGAATGCACCAGAGGGGACAAAGTATTTTGATACGCGGAGGCGATGGAGTGGCTATTATCTTACAAAGAAATACCATAGAAGACAGGACATGGACTGTTGATTTTCACATTTTTCTATTTTTCTATTTTTTCCCTTTTTTTTTTTCCCACTTTCACTTTATTTTTCTGGGTGTAACTCAGTGGGAGAAAGGGAAAAGATGAGTAAAAAGGTTTAGCTATAACTGGTAACACGCAGCACAATTTAAAATGTATTTGATATATGTATATGAAATTTTCATTTTTTCCTCTTAGGGGGGATACAAGGGAGATACAAGGGAGATACAAGGGAGGGAGGGGGGTAAAAGGTGAGATTAAACTGAAGGGAGTGGGGCGCATACTATCCCCTTTTATTAAGGGGGAAATGCGTAGAACTCCCTAAGTATGAAGGCAAGTACTGTATTCCATTAAGCACTGGGTGTATGGGACATGGGCGTATAGGAAACCTTGTAGATGTATTTTGCTTTAGGGGGGAGGGAGGGGAGGAGGGGGGGAGAGGGAATAAGGAAGATTCTGAATACTGGCAGGGTGAATGTTTGCTGAAGGATGTAAGTGAGGGTCACAATTAGGGATGAGCTTCGTGTTTGCGTCGAACACACGTTCGACTCGAACATCGGCCGTTCGACGAAGAATGAACGTTATGGTCCGTATGCGCTAAATTCGTGTTGCACGACACGGCCCATAATTCACTGCAGAATCGCAGTGCATTGATGGCTGATGATTGGCCAAGCATGCACTATGACCCGCATGCTTGGCCAATCACAGTGCGGAAAAAACGGTGAGTCTTAATTGACCAAAGCCAGGGTGGCTTTGGCCAATTATGGCTCAGGGGGTTTAGTACACGCCCCACACTATATAAGGCCGCCTGGAAGTCGGCCTTGTGTAGTGTGTTGGCGTTTGTGAAAGAGGCAGTTTAAGAGAGATAGACAGTGTCATTTATATTGAGTTAGATAGAGCAGGCAGGCGAGTCAGTTAGCTGCTGTTACAGTGTGTAGAGGATATATATGCATCCTAGGTGTTGTATATATATATTTATACACTGTATTGAGTTTAGCTAGATCCGTTCCTTTTAGTCTCTATACTGTGACAGGCAGGCAGGTGATTGTGCTAGCTGCAGACTGTCAGTGTTTCACTTAGTGTACTACTGTGTGCTTTGCATAGCGATCATCTAAAGCTCACCTGGATACAGTTATTCTCTATACTGTGACAGGCAGGCGGTGATTGTGCTAGCTGCAGACAGTCAGTGTTTCACTTAGGGCTCTTTCACACAGATGGACCATTCAGGTCTGCCTGTCAGTTTTTTAGGTGGACCTGAACAGATGCTCCATGTACCCCTATGGAGCCACAGATGTCAGCGGTGACATGTCCGCTGACATCCGCCCCGCTCTGATCCGCCAAAGTGTGACGGAGGAAAACCCTACTTTTCCATCCGTCTGCGGATCGGATCAGATGACAACGGACTTTACGGTCTGTCGTCATCCAATCCCCCATAGGGGAGAGCGACGCTCGGACAGGTCGGTCCCTGCACAGTGTGCGGAGACAGACCTGTCATCTGCCTGCTCAGCGGGGATCGATGGAACGAACCCAGCTGAGCAAAGCGGAGCCCGCACACGGACACGGATCGTGTGAAAGGGGCCTTAGGGTACTACTGTGTGCTTTGCATAGCATTCATCTAAAGCTCACCTGGATACAGTTATTCTCTATACTGTGACAGGCAGGCCGGTGATTGTGCTAGCTGCAGACAGTCAGTGTTTCACTTAGTGTACTACTGTGTGCTTTGCATAGCATTCACCTAAAGCTGAAATTTTTGATGCAATACTTTGCAACAGGGCTCATTGCTTTGCTCTAAGTACAGTATCTGTGAGGGGTTGCAGTGTTGTGGCACCAGCACCAGTGCCTAAGGCCCAATTTTTCAGCCCCTGTTCAACAGTAGCATGCAATTACAATTCTTGATCTAATAATTCACAGCAGGGCCCATTCCTGCACCCACCAAGAGTAACTGTGAGGGCTTACAGTGTTGTGACACCAGCACCACCACCAAAGGCCCAATTTTTCCTACCACTGTTCAACAGTGGCATGTAAATGCAATTCCTGATATAATAGTTGACAGCAGGGCGTTCCAGCACCCACCAAGAGTAACTGTGAGGGCTTACAGTGTTGTGGCAACACCAACACCTAAGGAAAAAATTTCTGCAGAGTATATACGGCAGGCATATATAAAAAAAAAAAACGAACAGACCTCCACACACCTATATGAATTGTATTACAAATTTTAATAGCCTACATCAGGCAAATACAAATTATAAAACACTACTAATATCCCAAATTGACATATGACCAGAAATAAAAACCCATATGAGAGGCCACCAAATCACTGTGGATCCCTCCAGCCGGAGGGAACCCCCCCAGTAATGGATGGCTGGTGAACCCACTTCCTCCCCCCTGTGAAGAACACCCTCGTAAATGCCTAAAATACCCCAAGAGTCTCCTATAGAGACCAACGGTTAACCCGTATACTTCCTAAGCACAAGCAGCGTGTGCTGAAAAACAGCATATATCTCTGCTAATGAGTGGAAGACACAGCCTGGATCAGATTCCCATACAGAAAACACCCCCCAGTCAGCAGTCAGTCAGTGGAGAAGCCTGGTAAGTTGTTGAATAATGATCCACAAGAATCCAGGCATAGGAAGTGTGTAATTAATCTGGATTAAAGTAATATAGAAAAAACAAAAGCAAAAACTGAAAAAAGAAGAAGAAACCACATCCCCTTCAATTTATGTAAATGTGCAAACACTAATATGTCTTCAGGATCCGTGCCGAGAGTTGGTTCCTACAGGAATTCATCTGCAACTAATTCCCAAATAATGGGTATATATTAGTGTAGTTTCCCAGGTGCACCTGATTGGAAATATCGTTATGATAGTTCATATCCTCACGATAGTTGTTTATTAGTGATATATTGAACCAGCAGTAGATCTCAATGTTTTTCCGTTGTATTCATCATAAATGTTTCTATGCTCTACAAGTGAAAGCTACAATAACATATAGGCTTATATGCATGGCATTCATAGGTTTACTCACGCGACCTGCATGGATTTGTTAGAGCATATATTGGGGTTGATTTCTGTTATCTCCAATCCAGGTGATCCGATAGAGTGGTAGTTACACAGAGATCTCCCGATCGGAGTAGCCTGTGTATGAGTATCCCCAATGTCTGTTTACAATCCGTTTCAGTGATGCAGGTGATGACACAGAGATCTCGCAATGGGATCGATCTGTGAGTGAGCACTTTCAACAACTGTCAGCAAGCCATCAGTAATATGTAGAGGGCATAAACTGTAGAGCCAATCCTTCCTCCAGAGTTTTACACATCTCACAGTCCATCTGAAATTTGTACGGGGTGTGTACAGAGTCCTAGTTTCCAATTGACATATCCAAGCATCGTCTCATGGGGACAGTTGGCTACTTCTCATTAAGAATAGGGGGCTACTTGGGTGGGCATCACCAGAGGGTGTTCACCCCAGTGGTTGACATGTTTCGTTCCAATATGCCGGAACTTCGTACGAAGTAGCCCCCTATTCTTAATGAGAAGTAGCCAACTGTCCCCGTGAGACATTGTCTGGATATGTCAATTGGAAACTAGGACTCTGTACACACCCCGTACAAATTTCAGATGGACTGTGAGATGTGTAAAACTCTGGAGGAAGGATTGGCTCTACATCTCCTCTCCACTAATTCTTTATCACCAATCCTTGTGTAGCGGCCTCACCCCTCTCCCTTGCTTTATCGGTTATATTGCTGTTGTCTAGGGGTACCTGGGAGAGAGAGATGATACACACCACGGCCCATGTCCTCCGTAACTAAGAGGTGAAGGCCAGAAGATTGGGCTTTTGTGTAGGTGTCCTAGAGTCAAGTCCAGTCCTTCGTCCCTGACTCCTTTGCTTTAGTAACCCAAGTTCCACACAGTGAATAGGTACAACTCAGTTTTATTCTTCTTGCCAAGCAATAAAACAATCTTTCTCCTTTTGAAAATGGGGACAGATCGAGGCACAATCCTTTCCCTTCTTGCTGCTGCCCACTGTGCTGTCACCAGTGGTGAATAGTCACTGCCACTGACTAGGTAATATAGAACGTGAATTACCTTCGCTCACTTTGCCCCTGTCAGAGGAAGAAATCTGTCCAAGGGAGAAATGGAGGCCTCTCCGTCACCAGCAATGCTGCGCCGGGCTCTTCAGAGAAGTTACTGCGCAACAGTCCTCACGAACTCAGACACAGGCACCCAAGGAGTTAGGGTCCCCTCGGATTCCTCCACCCGGAACTCAGTCGAAGGTACTGAGCCCCAGGCATCCGCCATAGTACCTCACCCCAGGCTAAAGGTGCCTGAGATGGACTCCATCCCCGCTTCAGCTAGGCCAAGAGCGCCTAGGCCCGGAACACTGGAACGCCAGCACCCAAGCTGAAGGTGCCTGGGTGCGGCCGCGTCCTCCAACTCTCTGCCCCAAAATCAGGGCGTCTGCCCCTTTTATGACCTCTCCCTTTGCGTCACAGAGGGTTCCCCGCCCCGCTGTACCAGCTTCAGGGGAGGACAAAAAGGCACAGTTTGCGGTGTGAGTTCAGCTCCGGCCCAAGGCAACAACGCCACCTGTAGGCCCCAAGGAACCCCACACCACCAGAATCCTCACATGAATTCAAACACCCGCTACACTTGTTTCAATAAAAACCCCAAATTTTCCAAAAACATTTGTCATTGGGATGGAAAGTGAGGTGAAACAGGTGCACAGACAGCAAAACAAATGTTACAGGGGTGATAACCCTTCTCTATGTTCTCCAAAAAGCTTAAAAATAGATTTTTTGGCTAGAGCTACAGTGTACACTTAAAAAATGTACCTGTTCCAAATTACAAACAGATTCTACTTAAGAACAAACCTACAATCCGTGTCTTTTTTGCACCGCCTGTATACTGCTGTTCAGAGTATATAGGGCCTTTTATTTTTGGTGAAGGGTTCCCTTTAATATCCATACAAGACCCAAAGGGGCTGGTAATGTGCTGGGGTAGGGTGGGGGGGGGGGGGGTGATGGGGTAGCCATGCCATTTTTCTCAATGATTTTCATCCATATTGCCGGGACCAGACATTACATTAAAGCCGCAAGCAGTTTTAAATGGCTTTTTTTTCCTTTAGAAATGTCATTTTGTGCAGGGACAGTTCTAAACACGGGAAACGCATGCCACTTCACAGGCATACTTTAGACACCCCCCAGGTACGATATTTGAAGGAATATTTCACTTTTTTTTTCACTTTATGCATCATTAAAATCACTGCTCCCAAAAAAACGACCGCTTTAAAAGATTATTTTTACATTGATACATGTCCCCTCGGGCAGGACCCGGGCCCTCAAACCCTTTTTAGGACAATAACATGCATATTAGGCGTTATAATTAGCACTTTAGATTTCGAACGTTCGCGTCCATTGTATTTAATAGGGTTCTAAAGTTCGTGCGAACGTTCGGTCCGTTCGAAGGTTCTGATGCGAACTGAACGGTGGGGTGTTCGGCTCATCCCTAGTCACAATAGGAAGCCCCAACCTAAGCCATGGAAGGCGGTGAGAAGGGTACACGGGATAGGATGCGGGTATGCATGGTGGGTATGGAGTGGAAGAATTGCGACGACAGTCACACAAAGAAATCACATAAAGAAAAAAATTAAAAAAGAAAAATATAGGCACGTTTCAGTAATTAAAGGCTTCACTATAAAATTTGTGTATTTTTTCACTTGAAATTAATGGATAGTAGAGCACATGTGAAAAATTTAACAATATGTTCATGGAATGTTCGGGGTTTGGGAGACTCAGGGAAAAGGGCAGCAGTAATATCATTGATGAAAACATATGGTTCTTCAATCATATGTCTTCAGGAGACCCACCTCTCGAACATTTCTATACCCCAATTGGAATGGCGAGATTACCAAACACAATTCCACTCGGTACATACCTCATACTCTAGAGGGGTAAGCATATTCATTAAAGCTGGCATAATGTTTAACTGCATTCAGAGTAGGTGCGACGAACTGGGGCGCTATGTTTTTTTACATTGTAAGGTAGAAGGTAGAACTTGTATATTGGTTAATTTGTACATCCCACCCTCATTTAACATTACAGTGCTGGGCAGCTTGATGGAGTTTGTTCTGGAGAGGCCTGGTATTCCGGTGATTGTAATGGGCGATTTTAATATGGTTCTAGATTGTGGTAAAGATTAGACTTGTGCACAACGGGAAAATTTGTTTAGTTTCGGTTTGTTTCTTGTGCACAACGGAAAAATTTTGTTTAGTTTCGGTTCGTTTCGTTTCTTTTCGGTCCTGTTGATTCGTAATCGTTCGTAATTTTGCTAGACGGGATTTTTCGTGTTCGAACTAATTCGTATTTTCGCAAGCGACATTTTTCGTTGAATCGGAATGATTCATATTAATGTAAGCCTTATTTTTAGTTGATTTATAATTCGTAATTTCGGTAGAGTACATTGTTTTTCGTTGATTCTGGATACATATAGTGCCGTCATACGTGTTGTACGTCACCACACTTTGCTCGAGCATTTTTTTTCACAATAGTGTGTAGGCAAGGCAAGCTTGAGAAGAATCACATCGAGAAAAACACAGTTTTTTTCAATGACATTAAAAGCGGTCGTGTGTACGCGGCATTATTGTGTTTCGAATGGATTCATACATTCGTAACTTTTTTCATAACAAATTATGCCAAAGACATTCGGGCATTTGCTATTTGCAATATAATTTATTTCGGATTCGGTTTTATTCGTAATTGCTTTGTTCGGAAATTCGAATGCTTCCGAACGTCCGAAAGTTGCTAAATTCGGACGAATTTCGATTCGTTACGAAACAAACTGCACAAGCCTAGTAAAGATAGATTCCCTAGTAAGCTGCATCAGAACAAAATAAGAGATGTTAGATTAGCCAATTTTTTGGAAGAAATAGGGTTGAGCGACATATGGAGACTGCATAACCCTGTGACCCGGCAATATTCCTGCCTCTCCAGAACACACTCTACACTCTCAAGAATATATTTAGTCCTAGGTAATGAGGAGGCGATACCAATAATAAAAAAAGTGAACTATATGCTGAGGAGCCTTTCTGACCACTCCCCAATGTTGGTTGTTCTGGAAACAGGAGTAGTAATATACCAGAGAGAGGGGAGAATAAACCCGCATTGGATGGAATTAATGAATGACTCACATGAGATATCAGGAAAGATCAGGGAATTTATGGAAATAAATCAAGGTACCGCTTCAGAACAAGTGGTATGGGATACACTGAAAGCTTTTTTTAGGGGTATAATGATACAAAAAATATCTAGGATAAAAAGGCAATCCAGTCAGGATGAGAGAACAGCTAGTGAATTAGTGACCGAAAAGGAAGCACAATATATTAAAGACCCAACACCTAATAATTCTAGAGTATGGATACAAGCACAACAGAACTATCGTTTAATAATGCTTAAGAAAGTAGAAAATAAACAAATCTTCCAAAGACAAGTAGCATTTGCGGAAGGGGAAAGTACAGGCAGGATGCTAGCACACCTAATTAAAACTAACTTGCCGGTGGTGCAGGCAATAAGGGTAAATGGGGATAGTGTAGCCTCCCAAACATCAGAAATAGTAGATAGATTTCGAGATTTTTATGTAGACCTGTACAGTTCAAGCCAGGAGGAAAGGAGGAAAGAAATGGACGAATTCTTTGGAAGACTAGTGATTCCTTCGCTCTCCGAGTTAGATAGAGAGGAATTAGATAAACCTTTAACTCTAGAGGAAATACTGCTGACTGTACAAGGGATGGCGGGACACAAATCCCCGGGACCGGATGGCCTCTCAGCAGAGACCTACCGGTATTTTGGTAAGGAGTTTCTCCCGGAACTTACCAGGGTCTTAAACTGTTCATTGGCTAAAGGAGAACTCCCCACGTCTATGATGGATTCTACAATAATAGTTTTTTTTTTTTTGTTTATCATATTTTATTGAATATTTTTAAATATATTTATGCATATTCTTTACACAATTTGCACAGTTTCCACTCGTGGTACACATATGTCATGCATCAAATACAATTTTGTTAGTATTTCATATCTCAAGTTCCTCTACTAAAGCCATCAAGATAACTTTATTGAGAGGAACAATAGAGGAGAGAGGGATGAGAAGGAGAAAAGAACAAAAGAGTAGCAATAAAAAAGGGAGCTAAAGCAATAAAAGGCAGATCAAGTCAGAGAACCTCAGACCGAATAAAGAAAAAAAAATCCATGGATCTATATAGTCCAGAATTCTCCTTCCCTCTCCCTTCTCATTCCTCTAAATATCCATTTTGCCCTATCGAGTGGACCTTGCGGGTACATGTTTGCCCCAGTAAGGGGCAAGAGAAAAAAAGAAAAAGAAAGAAAAACGAAGAGAAATAGAAAGACAGACCACACATTCACACACATGCATACACACAGCCATGACTTCTTCTCGTGGGGAGCCCCCCCCCCCAGCCCTCAATACCATTAACCCACATTCTGGCCTAATCTTACTTTAAATTGATTGCTTTTCAGAGGTAGGATCTCAGCATTTCCGAGTTTAAACAGTTAGTCCAGGGTGAACACAGTTCCATAAATTTATAGTATCTGCCCTCAATGCCTGCCGTTATTTCCTCCATTCTCCTTAAATGATTAAGTTCAATGACCCATTCCTTGATTGTTGGACATATGCTTGTATTCCAGTGCCTGGGGATGATTATTCGCACAGCAGAGATCATATAGGCAAATAATCCCCTTGAGACCTCTCGGATAGTTCCTGGATATATCGATAGTAAAGCTATTTCCGGGGATTTCTGACAGCTTATATTAGTAACATAGTTACATATTTGGAATATAGAATCCCAAAATGCTTTAATCAGTGGGCAAGTCCACCATAAATGAATCATTGTGCCAACCTCTCCACTACATCGCCAGCAAACATCAGGATAGATCCTAGAAATTCTATGTAGCCTATCAGGGCATCTATACCATCTACTCAATATCTTGTAGTTCTTTTCTTGTATGTAGGTTGAAGAACTTGATCTGAAAGTAAGCCAAAAAGCTTTTTTACAATCATCTACAGATATCAAATGGCCCAATTCTCTTTCCCAATCTCCAATATAGTACGGTCTTAGAGGGAATGCATTTGATATAAGTATACCGTATAATGTTGAGATGGTATTAGAACACCCTAAGGAGCCACTACAGAGGGAATCAACCAGAGTTAGTTCCCCGTGGAGTGAGGTAGTTTTAGATAGGTATCTATAGAATTCTTGAAGTTGCAAATATTGGTACCATTGACCCATATGATTGCATTCAGTGGACTTTATCATATTAAGTGCCTTTAATCCCGTAGATGACAATGCCTGTTTAATTGGAAAAGGATTTGGCCGACTCCATCGTAGGAACCTATCTGCCAACAAACCGGGCAGGAATTCCGGATTCCCCAATATCGGTGTTAATGGGCCTGGAACTAAAGATATACCCCATCGTTGAACAGACCGATCCCAGACTTTTAGCAGAGATAAGGTCAGAAGTGGGAGCGTTTGCCTGGAAGGGCGTAGTTTTGGTGAGATCCACGGAAGTGAACTCAGAGGAACACCTATTATTTTCTGTTCAATAGAGACCCATTGTTTTATTCTTTCACGATGGATCCAATCTAATATTCTAGTCAAAACCGAAGCTATATAATATAGTTCCATTTGTGGTAGACCTAATCCCCCCTCGGTTATTCCGCTTTACTAAAATGTCATAACGAAGTCTGGCCGAGGTATTTGGCTATATATATCGCAGAAGACTAGATCTTAGAGACCAAAAAAAGAGTGGGGAAGGGTTATAGGAAGCGTTTGAAACAAATACAAAAAACGAAGCAGGATGTCCATCTTATATATTGCCATTCTCTCAAACCAGGAGTGTTTCCCTTTAACCATATTTTGCAGTTTCCTAATTGTAGGGTTAAGCAGGGGGATATAGTTCAGTTCATACATTTTTTTCCCCAAGGAGGCAATATTCACCCCTAAGTATTTAAGAGATTGCACTTCCCATTTAAAAGGAAAGTTGTTTTCTAACATTTCTTTTTCCGTTGTTGATAAGGTTATATTGAGACAGCCAGATTTTTCATTATTTACTTTAAAATTACTATATAAACCAAATTGTTCCAGTTCGTAAAGAATATTTGGAAACACTATTTTTGGGTTAGAAACATATATAAGTAAATCATCAGCAAACTTACTTAGTTTATGTGAATCATTGCCAACCTGGGCTCCTTGAATTGAGAGATTTGATCGTAAAGCCACAGCTAGATGTTCCATAGCTAATATATCTAGTGTGAGGGGGTTAACTCGGTAGCGGGTGTGTGTGACCCCCTGGATGGGCTCCCCACACAAAAACAGGCCCAGCAGACGGAGGTTGTGGTTTTCAAGATCAAAAGGTGCGGTTTATTTCTCTATTTACAGTGACAAAAACACAGCAAAGCAAAAAGAAACATAAACAAAATAAATCCTGGTCAGCTTGACCTCTGACTAAACATGCAGGTTTCCCTAACTAACAACTGGGATCAGCCTGGTGCTGTCCTAGTCCCTAAGTCCCTGGTTTAGTAAATGTCCAAACAAATAGCCACACAGGCTTTGTCTCACCGCACAGGGGTTCACTCTCCCTAGACAGTCCACACAGGTCTGGTTCCAGGCATGAGCAAACACCTAATGAAGCTGGGAGTTTTTATAGAGGCCTTAAACGAGCTGACAAGCTTCAGCTGGTCTCATCCACTCCCTGCCTGCACGACGCCCAGCACTCTCCCTAGAGGTATGAATCATCCATGAGCCCACTAGCCTCAGCTGGGCTTCATCAACTCTCTCCCTAGTTGTATAAGTCGGCATAAAGCCTGAATCTGGGAGAAATATACCTACCCCCCTGGATGCAACCAGGTGACTTTACCTTCCTGCTGTCACATACCCCCCCTCTTGTTTTAACCTTGGGGTTGGAACACCAGCAATCAGGCATTCATGTACTCGAGACAAAGCATCCACATTCCCCATTTGAACGCCAGGGCGATGCTTTACTGTGAAGTTGAATTCCTGTAGGGCCAGGAACCACCTATTTACTCTTCTATTTGTCTCCTTGTTTTGAGCCATCCACTTTAACGGAGCGTGATCCGTAACCATGTCAAAGTGCCTACCTAGCAGATAGTACCGAAGGGAATCTAGAGCCCACTTCACCGCTAAACACTCCTTTTCAACCGTGGCGTAATTTACCTCATGGGACTTCAACTTCCTGCTGAGGTAAATGACTGGGTGCTCTTCCCCGTTCCAGACCTGGGACAATACTGCTTCTAACCCCACATCTGACGCATCACTTTGTACGACAAAGTCTTTAGAGAAGTCGGGTGAGTACAACACTGGCTGGCTACATAAGGCTTGTTTCAAGAATTGGAATGCTGCCTCAGCCTCGGGGGTCCATTTAATCATGACCGACCCTTTCCCTTTCGTCAGGTTGGTTAGGGGCACAGCCTTAGAAGCAAAGTGGGGAATGAAGCGCCGATAATAACCCGCGATTCCCAGAAAGGCTCGTACCTGCTTCTTGCTGTTGGGACGTGGCCAACTCTGGATGGCCTCGACTTTGTTGAGTTGGGGTTTTATTACTCCCCTGCCAATGGTGTACCCAAGATATTTGGCCTCCTCCTGCCCAATGGTACACTTCTTGGGGTTAGCCGTAAACCCCGCTTCCCGGATAGAGTCTAGGACTGCTTGCACTTTTGGCAGATGTGAGGCCCAATCTGTGCTATGGACAATTACGTCATCCAGGTAAGCCGCAGCATACTTCCGATGGGGCCTCAGTATCTGGTCCATTTTCCGCTGGAATGTGGCCGGCGCATTCTGTAACCCGAACGGCATTCTCTTATATTGGAACGCCCCGTCTGGGGTTACAAATGCGGTTTTCTCTTTGGCCGACTTGGCCAGGGGAATTTGCCAATACCCTTTTGTGAGGTCAAGAGTCGTCATGTATCGGGCTGTTCCCAGCCGGTCGATCAACTCATCTATACGTGGCATGGGGTAGGTGTCAAATTTTGTAACTTTGTTCAACTGACGAAAATCGTTACAAAATCGCCAGCTCCCATCCGGTTTAGGCACCAACACAATGGGACTAGACCACCAATCACTTTGGGACTCCTCTATCACCCCTAAGTTCAGCATTTTCTGTACTTCCTCCCGTATTGCCTCCCGTCGGGCCTCTGGGATCCGATAGGGTTTTAACTTCACCCTTTCACCGGGCGGGGTAATAATATCATGCTCTACCCCAGATGTTTGTCCCGGCAGTTCAGAGAACACCTCCTTGTTGCGAAGCACAAACACCTTAACCTCCTGTTGTTGGGTATAAAGTAGGGGCGGGGGGAAATGTGGGACTTTAAATGAAGCATGTCGTTGTGAAATAAAAAGGGAAAGAGAACATTAATTAAAATGTATATTTAATTATATGCCATATACCCCTAGGGGCTGTCCATATTATGAAAAAGCAAAAACATTCATTAATATACCATAATAAATTATAGGCAATCATACATGATTTACAGGATAATCATGGTATTAAATGTTCAGCTAATATTCAAAGGACATAGTTGAAACAATCAGTATACACATAAATACAGAAGTTACAAGATCAGGACACAAAAGCAAATAAATATAATAAAAATTCATGATTAGAAAGACAAAGGCTGAGCTGAACATCATAGACTAACAACCAAATAATACAGAAAAAAATGGACTGGACATCATGAGTTGAGAACCCGACGCGTTTCTTGGCTTCTACCAATCATCAGGGGTATTATGTATAATTATATAAACTCTAAAAATTGGGAAAATAAATAGGTAATTAGTTGGTAAATGGGGATTGAAAATTACAATGGGAGATTGACAGTGGGGGCCATATGATGGAATTACTCACAGAGCAGCCCATGAGTTAAGTCCAGATCCGGCGGCAGATTTAAAAGTGATTCAGACAAGCCATCTCACCCGGGGTTGAGGCAGGGTATAAACCATTTCCACATGAACCAAAGGGCTAAGGGTAGGCACGGCAGCCAGGATAAGGGATGCAGCAAAAATTGGGTGTAGAATCAATTCTAAAATAAAAAGAGAATGGAAACGTCAAAGTGAGGGGCTGCAAATGGAGTGAGAGGTGTTTGTATGGATGAGGGAGATACCATATATCCAAAAGATATACGAGGTAAGTGAAGTGATGAGGTGTGGGTGTGTGTGTGTGAGGATGGAGTGTGGATTGTAGGGCAATTAGCGGATAGGTGGAATGTGAAGGTTACCTGCTGATGGCACAGTATTGAATATAGTGATCTTTGAATCATCAAGGGGAGTGAGGGAATGAGCTGCCAGTCTGACCCCGCTATATACCCGTGGTCCTGGGCGGATCCCTGCCAACGTCATGTAGGGACGTCTAGAGGAGGCGGTAAGGACCCCCATCTAGGGCAAATAGTGCCCCAGTGGGTGGTCCATCCACTTCCACCAAGGCGTGCGGTGGAATAAGCAAGCAAAGTACCCGCCTACGGCGTCTGAAGGCGCCATTTGCGGGACCCGCTGGCGTCATGACGCCGACGCACTGAGGTTCAACCCCGCCCCCGTCACAGGACGAGTGGGGGGAAGAGACTGAGTGCGTCGCAACCCCGGAAGTGAGAAAAACAGTGTTCCGGTCTCACATCTGCAAACCGGACTGGCTGTCTTGAAGTATGGGGATAGGGAAAGGGAATTGGGAAGGGGGGATTTATTGGTAATTTAAATGGGATCTAATTAGTTACTAATAAATGAACAATGGTGATAAAGTTACTTTTATAAAAGAGTTTAATATAACTTGTATGGCTGTTGAGTGACTGTAAGGAAAAATGGTTATATCTACAAATTATCGGCTCAGGATCATGAAAAACATATGGATATGGGAACGAATACAAAAAACACATAATGGACAGTAAAATCGGTGCATGGGGTCATTGGTTGCGGGTGTCTACCACCCAATTCGTAGAGAAACTCAAAAATAGAAAATGACCCGACGCACTCAAGGGAAACAAGGGCATGCTTCCATCCCTATATAAACGTATAAAGTAGGGGCGGGGGGAAATGTGGGACTTTAAATGAAGCATGTCGTTGTGAAATAAAAAGGGAAAGAGAACATTAATTAAAATGTATATTTAATGATATGCCATATACCCCTAGGGGCTGTCCATATTATGAAAAAGCAAAAACATTCATTAATATACCATAATAAATTATAGGCAATCATACATGATTTACAGGATAATCATGGTATTAAATGTTCAGCTAATATTCAAAGGACATAGTTGAAACAATCAGTATACACATAAATACAGAAGTTACAAGATCAGGACACAAAAGCAAATAAATATAATAAAAATTCATGATTAGAAAGACAAAGGCTGAGCTGAACATCATAGACTAACAACCAAATAATACAGAAAAAAATGGACTGGACATCATGAGTTGAGAACCCGACGCGTTTCTTGGCTTCTACCAATCATCAGGGGTATGATGTATAATTATATAAACTCTAAAAATTGGGAAAATAAATAGGTAATTAGTTGGTAAATGGGGATTGAAAATTACAATGGGAGATTGACAGTGGGGGCCATATGATGGAATTACTCACAGAGCAGCCCATGAGTTAAGTCCAGATCCGGCGGCAGATTTAAAAGTGATTCAGACAAGCCATCTCACCCGGGGTTGAGGCAGGGTATAAACCATTTCCACATGGACCAAAGGGCTAAGGGTAGGCACGGCAGCCAGGATAAGGGATGCAGCAAAAATTGGGTGTAGAATCAATTCTAAAATAAAAAGAGAATGGAAACGTCAAAGTGAGGGACTGCAAATGGAGTGAGAGGTGTTTGTATGGATGAGGGAGATACCATATATCCAAAAGATATACGAGGTAAGTGAAGTGATGAGGTGTGGGTGTGTGTGTGTGAGGATGGAGTGTGGATTGTAGGGCAATTAGCGGATAGGTGGAATGTGAAGGTTACCTGCTGATGGCACAGTATTGAATATAGTGATCTTTGAATCATCAAGGGGAGTGAGGGAATGAGCTGCCAGTCTGACCCCGCTATATACCCGTGGTCCTGGGCGGATCCCTGCCAACGTCATGTAGGGACGTCTAGAGGAGGCGGTAAGGACCCCCATCTAGGGCAAATAGTGCCCCAGTGGGTGGTCCATCCACTTCCACCAAGGCGTGCAGTGGAATAAGCAAGCAAAGTACCCGCCTACGGCGTCTGAAGGCGCCATTTGCGGGACCCGCTGGCGTCATGACGCCGACGCACTGAGGTTCAACCCCGCCCCCTTCACAGGACGAGTGGGGGGAAGAGACTGAGTGCGTCGCAACCCCGGAAGTGAGAAAAACAGTGTTCCGGTCTCACATCTGCAAACCGGACTGGCTGTCTTGAAGTATGGGGATAGGGAAAGGGAATTGGGAAGGGGGGATTTATTGGTAATTTAAATGGGATCTAATTAGTTACTAATAAATGAACAATGGTGATAAAGTTACTTTTATAAAAGAGTTTAATATAACTTGTATGGCTGTTGAGTGACTGTAAGGAAAAATGGTTATATCTACAAATTATCGGCTCAGGATCATGAAAAACATATGGATATGTGAACGAATACAAAAAACACATAATGGACAGTAAAATCGGTGCATGGGGTCATTGGTTGCGGGTGTCTACCACCCAATTCGTAGAGAAACTCAAAAATAGAAAATGACCCGACGCACTCAAGGGAAACAAGAAACGCGTCGGGTTCTCAACTCATGATGTCCAGTCCATTTTTTTCTGTATTATTTGGTTGTTAGTCTATGATGTTCAGCTCAGCCTTTGTCTTTCTAATCATGAATTTTTATTATATTTATTTGCTTTTGTGTCCTGATCTTGTAACTTCTGTATTTATGTGTATACTGATTGTTTCAACTATGTCCTTTGAATATTAGCTGAACATTTAATACCATGATTATCCTGTAAATCATGTATGATTGCCTATAATTTATTATGGTATATTAATGAATGTTTTTGCTTTTTCATAATATGGACAGCCCCTAGGGGTATATGGCATATAATTAAATATACATTTTAATTAATGTTCTCTTTCCCTTTTTATTTCACAAAGACATGCTTCATTTAAAGTCCCACATTTCCCCCCGCCCCTACTTTATACGTTTATATAGGGATGGAAGCATGCCCTTGTTTCCCTTGAGTGCGTCGGGTCATTTTCTATTTTTGAGTTTCTCTACGAATTGGGTGGTAGACACCCGCAACCAATGACCCCATGCACCGATTTTACTGTCCATTATGTGTTTTTTGTATTCGTTCCCATATCCATATGTTTTTCATGATCCTGAGCCGATAATTTGTAGATATAACCATTTTTCCTTACAGTCACTCAACAGCCATACAAGTTATATTAAACTCTTTTATAAAAGTAACTTTATCACCATTGTTCATTTATTAGTAACTAATTAGATCCCATTTAAATTACCAATAAATCCCCCCTTCCCAATTCCCTTTCCCTATCCCCATACTTCAAGACAGCCAGTCCGGTTTGCAGATGTGAGACCGGAACACTGTTTTTCTCACTTCCGGGGTTGCGACGCACTCAGTCTCTTCCCCCCACTCGTCCTGTGACGGGGGCGGGGTTGAACCTCAGTGCGTCGGCGTCATGACGCCAGCGGGTCCCGCAAATGGCGCCTTCAGACGCCATAGGCGGGTACTTTGCTTGCTTATTCCACCGCACGCCTTGGTGGAAGTGGATGGACCACCCACTGGGGCACTATTTGATCTAGATGGGGGTCCTTACCGCCTCCTCTAGACGTCCCTACATGACGTTGGCAGGGATCCGCCCAGGACCACGGGTATATAGCGGGGTCAGACTGGCAGCTCATTCCCTCACTCCCCTTGATGATTCAAAGATCACTATATTCAATACTGTGCCATCAGCAGGTAACCTTCACATTCCACCTATCCGCTAATTGCCCTACAATCCACACTCCATCCTCACACACACACACCCACACCTCATCACTTCACTTACCTCGTATATCTTTTGGATATATGGTATCTCCCTCATCCATACAAACACCTCTCACTCCATTTGCAGTCCCTCACTTTGACGTTTCCATTCTCTTTTTATTTTAGAATTGATTCTACACCCAATTTTTGCTGCATCCCTTATCCTGGCTGCCGTGCCTACCCTTAGCCCTTTGGTCCATGTGGAAATGGTTTATACCCTGCCTCAACCCCGGGTGAGATGGCTTGTCTGAATCACTTTTAAATCTGCCGCCGGATCTGGACTTAACTCATGGGCTGCTCTGTGAGTAATTCCATCATATGGCCCCCACTGTCAATCTCCCATTGTAATTTTCAATCCCCATTTACCAACTAATTACCTATTTATTTTCCAAATTTTTAGAGTTTATATAATTATACATCATACCCCTGATGATTGGTAGAAGCCAAGAAACGCGTCGGGTTCTCAACTCATGATGTCCAGTCCATTTTTTTCTGTATTATTTGGTTGTTAGTCTATGATGTTCAGCTCAGCCTTTGTCTTTCTAATCATGAATTTTTATTATATTTATTTGCTTTTGTGTCCTGATCTTGTAACTTCTGTATTTATGTGTATACTGATTGTTTCAACTATGTCCTTTGAATATTAGCTGAACATTTAATACCATGATTATCCTGTAAATCATGTATGATTGCCTATAATTTATTATGGTATATTAATGAATGTTTTTGCTTTTTCATAATATGGACAGCCCCTAGGGGTATATGGCATATAATTAAATATACATTTTAATTAATGTTCTCTTTCCCTTTTTATTTCACAACGACATGCTTCATTTAAAGTCCCACATTTCCCCCCGCCCCTACTTTATACGTTTATATAGGGATGGAAGCATGCCCTTGTTTCCCTTGAGTGCGTCGGGTCATTTTCTATTTTTGAGTTTCTCTACGAATTGGGTGGTAGACACCCGCAACCAATGACCCCATGCACCGATTTTACTGTCCATTATGTGTTTTTTGTATTCGTTCCCATATCCATATGTTTTTCATGATCCTGAGCCGATAATTTGTAGATATAACCATTTTTCCTTACAGTCACTCAACAGCCATACAAGTTATATTAAACTCTTTTATAAAAGTAACTTTATCACCATTGTTCATTTATTAGTAACTAATTAGATCCCATTTAAATTACCAATAAATCCCCCCTTCCCAATTCCCTTTCCCTATCCCCATACTTCAAGACAGCCAGTCCGGTTTGCAGATGTGAGACCGGAACACTGTTTTTCTCACTTCCGGGGTTGCGACGCACTCAGTCTCTTCCCCCCACTCGTCCTGTGACGGGGGCGGGGTTGAACCTCAGTGCGTCGGCGTCATGACGCCAGCGGGTCCCGCAAATGGCGCCTTCAGACGCCGTAGGCGGGTACTTTGCTTGCTTATTCCACCGCACGCCTTGGTGGAAGTGGATGGATCACCCACTGGGGCACTATTTGCCCTAGATGGGGGTCCTTACCGCCTCCTCTAGACGTCCCTACATGACGTTGGCAGGGATCCGCCCAGGACCACGGGTATATAGCGGGGTCAGACTGGCAGCTCATTCCCTCACTCCCCTTGATGATTCAAAGATCACTATATTCAATACTGTGCCATCAGCAGGTAACCTTCACATTCCACCTATCCGCTAATTGCCCTACAATCCACACTCCATCCTCACACACACACACCCACACCTCATCACTTCACTTACCTCGTATATCTTTTGGATATATGGTATCTCCCTCATCCATACAAACACCTCTCACTCCATTTGCAGTCCCTCACTTTGACGTTTCCATTCTCTTTTTATTTTAGAATTGATTCTACACCCAATTTTTGCTGCATCCCTTATCCTGGCTGCCGTGCCTACCCTTAGCCCTTTGGTCCATGTGGAAATGGTTTATACCCTGCCTCAACCCCGGGTGAGATGGCTTGTCTGAATCACTTTTAAATCTGCCGCCGGATCTGGACTTAACTCATGGGCTGCTCTGTGAGTAATTCCATCATATGGCCCCCACTGTCAATCTCCCATTGTAATTTTCAATCCCCATTTACCAACTAATTACCTATTTATTTTCCCAATTTTTAGAGTTTATATAATTATACATCATACCCCTGATGATTGGTAGAAGCCAAGAAACGCGTCGGGTTCTCAACTCATGATGTCCAGTCCATTTTTTTCTGTATTATTTGGTTGTTAGTCTATGATGTTCAGCTCAGCCTTTGTCTTTCTTATCATGAATTTTTATTATATTTATTTGCTTTTGTGTCCTGATCTTGTAACTTCTGTATTTATGTGTATACTGATTGTTTCAACTATGTCCTTTGAATATTAGCTGAACATTTAATACCATGATTATCCTGTAAATCATGTATGATTGCCTATAATTTATTATGGTATATTAATGAATGTTTTTGCTTTTTCATAATATGGACAGCCCCTAGGGGTATATGGCATATAATTAAATATACATTTTAATTAATGTTCTCTTTCCCTTTTTATTTCACAACGACATGCTTCATTTAAAGTCCCACATTTCCCCCCGCCCCTACTTTATACGTTTATATAGGGATGGAAGCATGCCCTTGTTTCCCTTGAGTGCGTCGGGTCATTTTCTATTTTTGAGTTTCTCTACGAATTGGGTGGTAGACACCCGCAACCAATGACCCCATGCACCGATTTTACTGTCCATTATGTGTTTTTTGTATTCGTTCCCATATCCATATGTTTTTCATGATCCTGAGCCGATAATTTGTAGATATAACCATTTTTCCTTACAGTCACTCAACAGCCATACAAGTTATATTAAACTCTTTTATAAAAGTAACTTTATCACCATTGTTCATTTATTAGTAACTAATTAGATCCCATTTAAATTACCAATAAATCCCCCCTTCCCAATTCCCTTTCCCTATCCCCATACTTCAAGACAGCCAGTCCGGTTTGCAGATGTGAGACCGGAACACTGTTTTTCTCACTTCCGGGGTTGCGACGCACTCAGTCTCTTCCCCCCACTCGTCCTGTGATGGGGCGGGGTTGAACCTCAGTGCGTCGGCGTCATGACGCCAGCGGGTCCCGCAAATGGCGCCTTCAGACGCCGTAGGCGGGTACTTTGCTTGCTTATTCCACCGCACGCCTTGGTGGAAGTGGATGGACCACCCACTGGGGCACTATTTGCCCTAGATGGGGGTCCTTACCGCCTCCTCTAGACGTCCCTACATGACGTTGGCAGGGATCCGCTCAGGACCACGGGTATATAGCAGGGTCAGACTGGCAGCTCATTCCCTCACTCCCCTTGATGATTCAAAGATCACTATATTCAATACTGTGCCATCAGCAGGTAACCTTCACATTCCACCTATCCGCTAATTGCCCTACAATCCACACTCCATCCTCACACACACACACCCACACCTCATCACTTCACTTACCTCGTATATCTTTTGGATATATGGTATCTCCCTCATCCATACAAACACCTCTCACTCCATTTGCAGTCCCTCACTTTGACGTTTCCATTCTCTTTTTATTTTAGAATTGATTCTACACCCAATTTTTGCTGCATCCCTTATCCTGGCTGCCGTGCCTACCCTTAGCCCTTTGGTCCATGTGGAAATGGTTTATACCCTGCCTCAACCCCGGGTGAGATGGCTTGTCTGAATCACTTTTAAATCTGCCGCCGGATCTGGACTTAACTCATGGGCTGCTCTGTGAGTAATTCCATCATATGGCCCCCACTGTCAATCTCCCATTGTAATTTTCAATCCCCATTTACCAACTAATTACCTATTTATTTTCCCAATTTTTAGAGTTTATATAATTATACATCATACCCCTGATGATTGGTAGAAGCCAAGAAACGCGTCGGGTTCTCAACTCATGATGTCCAGTCCATTTTTTTCTGTATTATTTGGTTGTTAGTCTATGATGTTCAGCTCAGCCTTTGTCTTTCTAATCATGAATTTTTATTATATTTATTTGCTTTTGTGTCCTGATCTTGTAACTTCTGTATTTATGTGTATACTGATTGTTTCAACTATGTCCTTTGAATATTAGCTGAACATATAATACCATGATTATCCTGTAAATCATGTATGATTGCCTATAATTTATTATGGTATATTAATGAATGTTTTTGCTTTTTCATAATATGGACAGCCCCTAGGGGTATATGGCATATAATTAAATATACATTTTAATTAATGTTCTCTTTCCCTTTTTATTTCACAACGACATGCTTCATTTAAAGTCCCACATTTCCCCCCGCCCCTACTTTATACGTTTATATAGGGATGGAAGCATGCCCTTGTTTCCCTTGAGTGCGTCGGGTCATTTTCTATTTTTGAGTTTCTCTACGAATTGGGTGGTAGACACCCGCAACCAATGACCCCATGCACCGATTTTACTGTCCATTATGTGTTTTTTGTATTCGTTCCCATATCCATATGTTTTTCATGATCCTGAGCCGATAATTTGTAGATATAACCATTTTTCCTTACAGTCACTCAACAGCCATACAAGTTATATTAAACTCTTTTATAAAAGTAACTTTATCACCATTGTTCATTTATTAGTAACTAATTAGATCCCATTTAAATTACCAATAAATCCCCCCTTCCCAATTCCCTTTCCCTATCCCCATACTTCAAGACAGCCAGTCCGGTTTGCAGATGTGAGACCGGAACACTGTTTTTCTCACTTCCGGGGTTGCGACGCACTCAGTCTCTTCCCCCCACTCGTCCTGTGACGGGGGCGGGGTTGAACCTCAGTGCGTCGGCGTCATGACGCCAGCGGGTCCCACAAATGGCGCCTTCAGACGCCGTAGGCGGGTACTTTGCTTGCTTATTCCACCGCACGCCTTGGTGGAAGTGGATGGACCACCCACTGGGGCACTATTTGCCCTAGATGGGGGTCCTTACCGCCTCCTCTAGACGTCCCTACATGACGTTGGCAGGGATCCGCCCAGGACCACGAGTATATAGCGGGGTCAGACTGGCAGCTCATTCCCTCACTCCCCTTGATGATTCAAAGATCACTATATTCAATACTGTGCCATCAGCAGGTAACCTTCACATTCCACCTATCCGCTAATTGCCCTACAATCCACACTCCATCCTCACACACACACACCCACACCTCATCACTTCACTTACCTCGTATATCTTTTGGATATATGGTATCTCCCTCATCCATACAAACACCTCTCACTCCATTTGCAGTCCCTCACTTTGACGTTTCCATTCTCTTTTTATTTTAGAATTGATTCTACACCCAATTTTTGCTGCATCCCTTATCCTGGCTGCCGTGCCTACCCTTAGCCCTTTGGTCCATGTGGAAATGGTTTATACCCTGCCTCAACCCCGGGTGAGATGGCTTGTCTGAATCACTTTTAAATCTGCCGCCGGATCTGGACTTAACTCATGGGCTGCTCTGTGAGTAATTCCATCATATGGCCCCCACTGTCAATCTCCCATTGTAATTTTCAATCCCCATTTACCAACTAATTACCTATTTATTTTCCCAATTTTTAGAGTTTATATAATTATACATCATACCCCTGATGATTGGTAGAAGCCAAGAAACGCGTCGGGTTCTCAACTCATGATGTCCAGTCCATTTTTTTCTGTATTATTTGGTTGTTAGTCTATGATGTTCAGCTCAGCCTTTGTCTTTCTAATCATGAATTTTTATTATATTTATTTGCTTTTGTGTCCTGATCTTGTAACTTCTGTATTTATGTGTATACTGATTGTTTCAACTATGTCCTTTGAATATTAGCTAAACATTTAATACCATGATTATCCTGTAAATCATGTATGATTGCCTATAATTTATTATGGTATATTAATGAATGTTTTTGCTTTTTCATAATATGGACAGCCCCTAGGGGTATATGGCATATAATTAAATATACATTTTAATTAATGTTCTCTTTCCCTTTTTATTTCACAACGACATGCTTCATTTAAAGTCCCACATTTCCCCCCGCCCCTACTTTATACGTTTATATAGGGATGGAAGCATGCCCTTGTTTCCCTTGAGTGCGTCGGGTCATTTTCTATTTTTGAGTTTCTCTACGAATTGGGTGGTAGACACCCGCAACCAATGACCCCATGCACCGATTTTACTGTCCATTATGTGTTTTTTGTATTCGTTCCCATATCCATATGTTTTTCATGATCCTGAGCCGATAATTTGTAGATATAACCATTTTTCCTTACAGTCACTCAACAGCCATACAAGTTATATTAAACTCTTTTATAAAAGTAACTTTATCACCATTGTTCATTTATTAGTAACTAATTAGATCCCATTTAAATTACCAATAAATCCCCCCTTCCCAATTCCCTTTCCCTATCCCCATACTTCAAGACAGCCAGTCCGGTTTGCAGATGTGAGACCGGAACACTGTTTTTCTCACTTCCGGGGTTGCGACGCACTCAGTCTCTTCCCCCCACTCGTCCTGTGACGGGGGCGGGGTTGAACCTCAGTGCGTCGGCGTCATGACGCCAGCGGGTCCCGCAAATGGCGCCTTCAGACGCCGTAGGCGGGTACTTTGCTTGCTTATTCCACCGCACGCCTTGGTGGAAGTGGATGGACCACCCACTGGGGCACTATTTGCCCTAGATGGGGGTCCTTACCGCCTCCTCTAGACGTCCCTACATGACGTTGGCAGGGATCCGCCCAGGACCACGGGTATATAGCGGGGTCAGACTGGCAGCTCATTCCCTCACTCCCCTTGATGATTCAAAGATCACTATATTCAATACTGTGTTATCAGCAGGTAACCTTCACATTCCACCTATCCGCTAATTGCCCTACAATCCACACTCCATCCTCACACACACACACCCACACCTCATCACTTCACTTACCTCGTATATCTTTTGGATATATGGTATCTCCCTCATCCATACAAACACCTCTCACTCCATTTGCAGTCCCTCACTTTGACGTTTCCATTCTCTTTTTATTTTAGAATTGATTCTACACCCAATTTTTGCTGCATCCCTTATCCTGGCTGCCGTGCCTACCCTTAGCCCTTTGGTCCATGTGGAAATGGTTTATACCCTGCCTCAACCCCGGGTGAGATGGCTTGTCTGAATCACTTTTAAATCTGCCGCCGGATCTGGACTTAACTCATGGGCTGCTCTGTGAGTAATTCCATCATATGGCCCCCACTGTCAATCTCCCATTGTAATTTTCAATCCCCATTTACCAACTAATTACCTATTTATTTTCCCAATTTTTAGAGTTTATATAATTATACATCATACCCCTGATGATTGGTAGAAGCCAAGAAACGCGTCGGGTTCTCAACTCATGATGTCCAGTCCATTTTTTTCTGTATTATTTGGTTGTTAGTCTATGATGTTCAGCTCAGCCTTTGTCTTTCTTATCATGAATTTTTATTATATTTATTTGCTTTTGTGTCCTGATCTTGTAACTTCTGTATTTATGTGTATACTGATTGTTTCAACTATGTCCTTTGAATATTAGCTGAACATATAATACCATGATTATCCTGTAAATCATGTATGATTGCCTATAATTTATTATGGTATATTAATGAATGTTTTTGCTTTTTCATAATATGGACAGCCCCTAGGGGTATATGGCATATAATTAAATATACATTTTAATTAATGTTCTCTTTCCCTTTTTATTTCACAACGACATGCTTCATTTAAAGTCCCACATTTCCCCCCGCCCCTACTTTATACGTTTATATAGGGATGGAAGCATGCCCTTGTTTCCCTTGAGTGCGTCGGGTCATTTTCTATTTTTGAGTTTCTCTACGAATTGGGTGGTAGACACCCGCAACCAATGACCCCATGCACCGATTTTACTGTCCATTATGTGTTTTTTGTATTCGTTCCCATATCCATATGTTTTTCATGATCCTGAGCCGATAATTTGTAGATATAACCATTTTTCCTTACAGTCACTCAACAGCCATACAAGTTATATTAAACTCTTTTATAAAAGTAACTTTATCACCATTGTTCATTTATTAGTAACTAATTAGATCCCATTTAAATTACCAATAAATCCCCCCTTCCCAATTCCCTTTCCCTATCCCCATACTTCAAGACAGCCAGTCCGGTTTGCAGATGTGAGACCGGAACACTGTTTTTCTCACTTCCGGGGTTGCGACGCACTCAGTCTCTTCCCCCCACTCATCCTGTGACGGGGGCGGGGTTGAAGCTCAGTGCGTCGGCGTCATGACGCCAGCGGGTCCCGCAAATGGCGTCTTCAGACGCCGTAGGCGGGTACTTTGCTTGCTTATTCCACCGCACGCCTTGGTGGAAGTGGATGGACCACCCACTGGGGCACTATTTGCCCTAGATGGGGGTCCTTACCGCCTCCTCTAGACGTCCCTACATGACGTTGGCAGGGATCCGCCCAGGACCACGGGTATATAGCGGGGTCAGACTGGCAGCTCATTCCCTCACTCCCCTTGATGATTCAAAGATCACTATATTCAATACTGTGCCATCAGCAGGTAACCTTCACATTCCACCTATCCGCTAATTGCCCTACAATCCACACTCCATCCTCACACACACACACCCACACCTCATCACTTCACTTACCTCGTATATCTTTTGGATATATGGTATCTCCCTCATCCATACAAACACCTCTCACTCCATTTGCAGTCCCTCACTTTGACGTTTCCATTCTCTTTTTATTTTAGAATTGATTCTACACCCAATTTTTGCTGCATCCCTTATCCTGGCTGCCGTGCCTACCCTTAGCCCTTTGGTCCATGTGGAAATGGTTTATACCCTGCCTCAACCCCGGGTGAGATGGCTTGTCTGAATCACTTTTAAATCTGCCGCCGGATCTGGACTTAACTCATGGGCTGCTCTGTGAGTAATTCCATCATATGGCCCCCACTGTCAATCTCCCATTGTAATTTTCAATCCCCATTTACCAACTAATTACCTATTTATTTTCCCAATTTTTAGAGTTTATATAATTATACATCATACCCCTGATGATTGGTAGAAGCCAAGAAACGCGTCGGGTTCTCAACTCATGATGTCCAGTCCATTTTTTTCTGTATTATTTGGTTGTTAGTCTATGATGTTCAGCTCAGCCTTTGTCTTTCTAATCATGAATTTTTATTATATTTATTTGCTTTTGTGTCCTGATCTTGTAACTTCTGTATTTATGTGTATACTGATTGTTTCAACTATGTCCTTTGAATATTAGCTGAACATTTAATACCATGATTATCCTGTAAATCATGTATGATTGCCTATAATTTATTATGGTATATTAATGAATGTTTTTGCTTTTTCATAATATGGACAGCCCCTAGGGGTATATGGCATATAATTAAATATACATTTTAATTAATGTTCTCTTTCCCTTTTTATTTCACAACGACATGCTTCATTTAAAGTCCCACATTTCCCCCCGCCCCTACTTTATACGTTTATATAGGGATGGAAGCATGCCCTTGTTTCCCTTGAGTGCGTCGGGTCATTTTCTATTTTTGAGTTTCTCTACGAATTGGGTGGTAGACACCCGCAACCAATGACCCCATGCACCGATTTTACTGTCCATTATGTGTTTTTTGTATTCGTTCCCATATCCATATGTTTTTCATGATCCTGAGCCGATAATTTGTAGATATAACCATTTTTCCTTACAGTCACTCAACAGCCATACAAGTTATATTAAACTCTTTTATAAAAGTAACTTTATCACCATTGTTCATTTATTAGTGACTAATTAGATCCCATTTAAATTACCAATAAATCCCCCCTTCCCAATTCCCTTTCCCTATCCCCATACTTCAAGACAGCCAGTCCGGTTTGCAGATGTGAGACCGGAACACTGTTTTTCTCACTTCCGGGGTTGCGACGCACTCAGTCTCTTCCCCCCACTCGTCCTGTGACGGGGGCGGGGTTGAACCTCAGTGCGTCGGCGTCATGACGCCAGCGGGTCCCGCAAATGGCGCCTTCAGACGCCGTAGGCGGGTACTTTGCTTGCTTATTCCACCGCACGCCTTGGTGGAAGTGGATGGACCACCCACTGGGGCACTATTTGCCCTAGATGGGGGTCCTTACCGCCTCCTCTAGACGTCCCTACATGACGTTGGCAGGGATCCGCCCAGGACCACGGGTATATAGCGGGGTCAGACTGGCAGCTCATTCCCTCACTCCCCTTGATGATTCAAAGATCACTATATTCAATACTGTGCCATCAGCAGGTAACCTTCACATTCCACCTATCCGCTAATTGCCCTACAATCCACACTCCATCCTCACACACACACACCCACACCTCATCACTTCACTTACCTCGTATATCTTTTGGATATATGGTATCTCCCTCATCCATACAAACACCTCTCACTCCATTTGCAGTCCCTCACTTTGACGTTTCCATTCTCTTTTTATTTTAGAATTGATTCTACACCCAATTTTTGCTGCATCCCTTATCCTGGCTGCCGTGCCTACCCTTAGCCCTTTGGTCCATGTGGAAATGGTTTATACCCTGCCTCAACCCCGGGTGAGATGGCTTGTCTGAATCACTTTTAAATCTGCCGCCGGATCTGGACTTAACTCATGGGCTGCTCTGTGAGTAATTCCATCATATGGCCCCCACTGTCAATCTCCCATTGTAATTTTCAATCCCCATTTACCAACTAATTACCTATTTATTTTCCCAATTTTTAGAGTTTATATAATTATACATCATACCCCTGATGATCGGTAGAAGCCAAGAAACGCGTCGGGTTCTCAACTCATGATGTCCAGTCCATTTTTTTCTGTATTATTTGGTTGTTAGTCTATGATGTTCAGCTCAGCCTTTGTCTTTCTAATCATGATTTTTTATTATATTTATTTGCTTTTGTGTCCTGATCTTGTAACTTCTGTATTTATGTGTATACTGATTGTTTCAACTATGTCCTTTGAATATTAGCTGAACATTTAATACCATGATTATCCTGTAAATCATGTATGATTGCCTATAATTTATTATGGTATATTAATGAATGTTTTTGCTTTTTCATAATATGGACAGCCCCTAGGGGTATATGGCATATAATTAAATATACATTTTAATTAATGTTCTCTTTCCCTTTTTATTTCACAACGACATGCTTCATTTAAAGTCCCACATTTCCCCCCGCCCCTACTTTATACGTTTATATAGGGATGGAAGCATGCCCTTGTTTCCCTTGAGTGCGTCGGGTCATTTTCTATTTTTGAGTTTCTCCTGTTGTTGGGGTTGTGACAAGGTGGCTGCTATTCCAACCTCCGGAATCACGCAACCAGTTTGAGCTGGTGACCAAGTTTCTGCGACTAGGGACTCTCTATCCCTCCAGGCTTTCAACAGATTAACGTGATAGATCTGTTCGGGCTTTCGCCTTCCTGGTTGTCTGACCTTGTAATTCACTTTGCTCACTTTTTCCATTATCTCGTAGGGGCCTTGCCATTTGGCAAGGAATTTACTTTCAACCGTAGGGACAAGTACCAATATCCTATCCCCCGGGGAAAAGGTATGGGTCTTGGCTCCACGGTTGTACACTCTCTGCTGTGCCAACTGCGCTTGGGCCAAATGTTCCTTCACGATGGGCATTACCTGTGCAATTCGATCTTGCATCAGGGCGACATGCTCAATCACACTCCTGTGGGGAGAACTCTCACTTTCCCAAGTTTCCTTGGCAATATCCAACAGCCCTCTTGGGTGTCTCCCATACAGTAACTCAAAGGGGGAGAATCCCGTAGAGGATTGGGGCACCTCCCTAATAGCAAACATCAAATAAGGAAGTAGACAGTCCCAATCCTTTCCATCTCTATCCACCACTTTCTTCAACATTTGTTTTAGGGTTTTGTTGAATCTTTCAACCAGCCCATCGGTTTGGGGGTGATACACAGACGTACGCAATTGCGTCACTTTGAACAATTTACACAGCTCTTTCATAACCCGGGACATAAAGGGTGTACCTTGGTCCGTAAGCAGTTCTTTACAAATACCCACCCGGCTAAAAACAAGAGATAGCTCTTTGGCTATGGTTTTGGCTGAGGTATTTCGGAGAGGGATCGCTTCTGGATAACGGGTGGCATAGTCCATTATAACTAATATGTACTGGTGCCCCCTAGCGGACTTGATTATAGGACCTACCAAATCCATTGCGATCCTCTCAAACGGGACCTCAATGATGGGTAGAGGGACCAGCGGGCTACGGAAATGTGGCATCGGGGCCGACCTCTGACACACAGGGCAGGAGGAACAATAATTTTCTATGTCCTTCATCACCCCAGGCCAATAGAATCTCTGTAATACCCTCTCTCGGGTTTTCTCTGTCCCCAGATGACCTCCAAGAATGTGCCCATGGGCCAACTCCAACACCAACTTCCTGTAAGGTTTGGGCACCACAAGCTGCTCAACGGTTTCTTCTGCCCTTTTTGCCACCCGATACAGTAGGTCCTTCTCTACGCTGAAGTATGGGTAAGTGCAGGTATTATCTGGGTTCACTAACTCGCCATCTATTTCCACTACGTTTTCCCGTGCCTTTATTAGGGCGGGGTCTTTTAACTGTTCTGTGGCAAAATTTTCCCTGTGAACCTCAAGATCAGAAAACTCCACAGACGGTAGGTTTTCGTCTGAGGAGGTGGGCTCCTCTCCAGTTTCTTGAGTCTCGCCTGCCAATACTGACAAGGGAAATTCTGGAGAGTCCTCACCACTCTCAGAGGAGTTCTGGCTATCACCTTCCTAGTACATAGGGGCACCAGTGGGGGGCTCAGGATCATCCCACAGTTCCCAGAACTTCGGAAAATCCCTTCCCACAATGGCATCATGCGGTAATTGAGATACTAACCCCACTGGATGAGAGAGGGTACCTTTGGGGGTCTTGAAACACACTGTAGTCACTGGATACTCTCGGGTGTCCCCATGCACACAAATAACAGCTACCTTGCTATTCCCAGAGACCTCTGTTTTAACGAATTCAGCCTTTATCAGGGTCACAAGGCTACCTGAATCCAGTAATACCACAACATTTCTACCATTAATACACATTTTGCATAAATGTTTCTCAGTTCCCCGAATGGCAGTGCATGCGACTGTCGCACACAGCGACTGACGTCTGTCCGTCAGAAAGTCACATTGCATGGGTTCCTCCACAACCGGGCAATTTGCTGCAATATGTCCCGTTTGCCGGCAGCGGTAGCAAACAATCCTTTTGGCTGCCTCTTGAGCCCCCGACTTCCCAGGCTGTTCTCGCCAAACCCTGGGCAGAGCTCCCACCCTCTCACTCTCTCCACCCTCACCCCTTGGAATCATCTTATCCGCCCCTGGGGATGGTCTGGTCTTAGGGTGGAAAGTCCGAGAGTCTCTGGAAGAGGCCGTCAGGTTCTCTGCAGCCAAGTATCTCTCTACACGATCCACAAGTTTACCGGCCGTTTCTGGGTCTCCATGGCTTACCCACTTTTGAATGGCGGTAGGAAGAGCTCTCAAGAAACGATCCATCACAACACATTCCACAATCTCCGGTGCGGACAAAGTCTCTGGCTGTAGCCACTTCCTGCTCAGGTGAATGAGATCATACATTTGAGACCTGGGGGGTTTTCCAAGCTGGAAAGTCCAGTTATGCACACGCTGAGCCCGGACAGCCAGGGTGACACCCAGCCTTGCCAATATTTCAGCTTTTAGCATCCCATAGTCTTTTGCTTGGTCAGGCTCTAGGTCATAGTAAGCTTTCTGCGATTCACCAGTTAACAGAGGAGCCACCAGTCCAGCCCACTGCTCCTCAGGCCACTTTTCTCTTTCAGCAGTCCTTTCAAATGTGGTCAAAAATACCTCTGGATCATCCTCTCCAGTCATTTTTGTCAATAAACGACTCACCCCAAAGGACGCGGTATTAGTGGGACGGCTTTCCTCACTGGTCTGCGGACGTTGCTGCATTACTGCTTCCATCTGTTGTTGTAGTCTCTGCTCTTGCTTCTGCAACAGGTCTATGAAGCGGGCCTCAGATTGCTGCTGGGCTTGTTGCTGGGCTGCGAAGCTCTTTTGCAAACCTGCATTTGTCTGCTGTTGATTGGCATTTGCTAGAGCCAGCTGTTTCAGTATCTCCTCCATGCTGGCTTAAAAAAAACTGCCCGCATTCTCCACCAACTGTGAGGGGGTTAACTCGGTAGCGGGTGTGTGTGACCCCCTGGATGGGCTCCCCACACAAAAACAGGCCCAGCAGACGGAGGTTGTGGTTTTCAAGATCAAAAGGTGCGGTTTATTTCTCTATTTACAGTGACAAAAACACAGCAAAGCAAAAAGAAACATAAACAAAATAAATCCTGGTCAGCTTGACCTCTGACTAAACATGCAGGTTTCCCTAACTAACAACTGGGATCAGCCTGGTGCTGTCCTAGTCCCTAAGTCCCTGGTTTAGTAAATGTCCAAACAAATAGCCACACAGGCTTTGTCTCACCGCACAGGGGTTCACTCTCCCTAGACAGTCCACACAGGTCTGGTTCCAGGCATGAGCAAACACCTAATGAAGCTGGGAGTTTTTATAGAGGCCTTAAACGAGCTGACAAGCTTCAGCTGGTCTCATCCACTCCCTGCCTGCACGACGCCCAGCACTCTCCCTAGAGGTATGAATCATCCATGAGCCCACTAGCCTCAGCTGGGCTTCATCAACTCTCTCCCTAGTTGTATAAGTCGGCATAAAGCCTGAATCTGGGAGAAATATACCTACCCCCCTGGATGCAACCAGGTGACTTTACCTTCCTGCTGTCACACTAGATATGGTGACAGGGGGCAACCCTGGTGAGTCCCGTTGGAAATTTTAACGGGCAGGGATAATGTCCCATTAATTTTTATTCTTGCTGAGGGTGCATTATAGAGGGCCATTATTTTCTGTATGAATTCTCCTGGTAGCCCTACCTGTTCTAGAGTTGCTACCATGAATTTCCAATCTAGGCGATCAAAGGCCTTCTCCGCATCTAAGGAGAGAAGGCAGAGTGGGCTATTTGACCTCTGAGCCTGGTCTATCAGGAAGCTTGTCTTTAGGATATTTTCCTGGTGCCTCCATGGCAGCATACCTGTGATAGAGCTCCGCCTCGACTCCTCCTTCAGGACTTGTGAATAGCATAAAGTAAAGGCATAGTCCCTCCCCCAACATTCTTTTTTTTTACGCCAGAGTAGCCCAGGCACTCCCGGTGGGAGCCAGGCTAAAGTTTTTTACCCCAGTCTGCTGCCACGACCCCTGGGTTCTGTCAACAATTCAATGGGGGCACTTTTGGAATTTTTCTCTCCCCCCACCTCGGAACTCTTTCAAAGGAACAGAGATTCCATCCTCTCCACTGAAGGCTCAAGCGCTGAAAAACTTCCTAACGTCACTCCAGCTTCAGATGGCGGCTGTTCCGGTTCCCTTGGCAGAGCGCTTCGCAGGCTTTTACTCCACCCTATTTCTGTTGGAACCCTGGGCACTACCAGTGTTTACAGACACGGATTAGGAGTCTTGTCATGAACTGGATGTATCCAGAGTGCTCAGGGCCTACCTAAAAGCCACCGGCCCCATCAGAAATTCTGAGAGACTTTTCATCGTACCGTTCAGTAAATACAGGGGCAAAGAGGCTTCCATCAGAACTCTGGCATCTTTGGTTGTAAAGTTAATCCAGAAGGCCTACAAGGTGAAGAATATGGAGCCTCCATCCCGAGTGAATGCTCATTCTACAAGGGCAGTCTCAGCTTCCTGGGCAGCAAGGGCTAATGTTTCATTGGAGATGGTGTGCAGGGCCGCCACCTGGTCTTCTCACCATACGTTCCTCAGACACTACCATATTGATCCAGGAGCGCTCACGACTGTTGAGTTTGGAAGGAGGGCAGTTCAGGCTGCTATGTCCTCTTCTAATTAAACATTTATTGTTAAGCAATTATCCCACCCATGTCAGCTAGTTATTTATCACAGGTATGCTGCCATGGAGGCACCAGGAAAACGGAAAATTGTATCATACTTACCAGTAATTTACCTTTCCTGGTGCCTATCCATGGCAGCATACGCTCCCACCCTCGGTATTCTATATTACAGAGAATGTTGGCGGAGGGACTATGCCTTTAATTTATGCTATTCTCTAGTCCTGAAGGAGGAGTCAAGGCGGAGCTCTATCACAGGTATGCTGCCATGGATAGGCACCAGGAAAGGAAAATTACTGGTAAGTATGATACAATTTCCCGTTATCCCGCGCTTCCCTGTTTGATACAAATCCCTGGTCTAAACCTATCATAGATGGGATCACTGTTTGTAGACGTGCCGCTAATACCTTTGCATACATTTTTAAGTCCTCATTTATCCAAGATATGGGCCGATAACTAGAACACTGTGAATGGTCTTTATCTGGTTTGGCTATGAGAGTGATATAAGCCTCCTGTGCCTGTTTAGTAAATGGACAATCTGATTTCATTTCATTAAATAAGTTACCCAGAATTGGGCTGATTATCTCGCTAAATTGCTTGTAGAATATACCTGGAAAGCCATCAGGCCCAGGACTTTTGCCCGTTTTCAAAGATTTAATAACCTCAGTGATTTCTAATGCTGTAAACGGAGTTTGAAGGCTTTTTGCCTTCTCCTCCGACAGTCTTTGTAAACCTGTATTCTTTATATACTCATGAAGTTGAGGACAGCCAGAGTGATTTGGATTTGATATACTAGAATCCTTTAAATTATATAATGAGGAATAATAGTCATGGAAAGTTGCTGGTATTTGTTCAGTAGCGTCTACAATACCCCGCACAGGGCAATACACCTTAGGAATGTAACATCTAGATTGTTTCTTAGAAATAGAACGTGCCAGAGCTTTGCTACATTTATTTCCATAATCATATAGAGCATGCTGCGCGCATTCCTTATATTTCACAAAACCCTGATCGAGCAGTGAGTGCAGTTCAGATCTTTTCTGTTGGAGAGATTGAAAGGTAGAGCCCTCAAAAAAAATTATGTTTCAATTCTAGTTCATGGATCTCATCCAACAGAGAGACCATGGTGGAGGCCCCTTCCTTCTTTAGTCTTGTACCATGTGATATTATCATTCCCCTCAATACACATTTTAATGCCTCCCACTTTATAGGCGGGGCTGTTGTATCATCTTTATGATCCTCAAGAAAGTTTGAAATTGTCTCCATCATGGCCCCCGCTGTCAGTGGATCTTTTAGCATGTTCTCATTTAGTCTCCATAGAGATTTTGGTTTTGTCGTATTAGGGACCCTCACTGAGAAAAACTGTGGAAAATGATCCGACCATTTTTGTATACCGATCTCCGACCAAGGTTCCCAATCCAGCAGACGATGAGAAACCAAAAAATAATCTATCCTACTATACATATTATGGGAAGCAGAATAGCACGTATAATCTTTATCCCCCGGATGTAACATACGCCAAACGTCCAATAACTGTAAAGAATGGAACATCCGTTTTAACCTATGTAGGTGAGCACCTGAGATATGCAGGTTACCCGTCGAGGTATCCATGTAGGGATCCATGGTTAAATTTAGATCACCTCCTACAATTAGTATATCCTCCTGAAAATCTCTGAGTTTTACTATAACTGCGGCCAGCATGGTGGCTTGTCCTTGATTTGGTGCATATATATTAACCAATGTAAAGGTCTGTCCAAAATTTTTACATTTGATAAATAGATATCTACCCTCAGGGTCAATCAACTCTTGTATATCAAAGACTGGGATTGAGGAATGTATATCAATCACCACCCCTCTTGATTTGCTTCTTGTATTATGGCTAAAAAAACATGTAGGATAATATCTAGTAGGCATTGTTGGGGCCGCACCTAGTTTAAAATGAGTTTCCTGTAAAAATAGAATATTCATTTTTTGCTTATGCATGTCGTATAATATCTGTGATCTTTTTTGTGGTATATTCAAACCTCTGACATTAAGAGATCCAAATCTAATAGTGAGTGAGTGAGTGAGTGAGTGAGTGAGTGAGTGAATAACTTATATAGCGCTACAAATGCGAACTGAATCGCCTCAAGGCGCTTTGCATCCAGTGACGTCCTGATCCATCAGAAGAGGTGGGTCTTAAGTTTTTTCCTGAAAGCCCAATGGTTTTCTTCCATGCGGATGTCCGTGGGAAGAGCGTTCCATAACCGTGGTCCTTGGACTGCAAATCTTCGTTCTCCCTTCCATTTGTAGCGGGATTTGGGGATGTGAAGGAGGTTTTGATTGGTTGATCGGAGAATGCGTTTGGGGGAGTTAGTCTTCAGGACAGGCATAAGCAAAATTTAGTCGATCCCATTCATAGCATCTGGGAGAAGACAACATATAGAGACATACATATACACATGCATACACACCCGAAAAAAAAAGAAATGAAAGAGAAGCAGAAATAACCCTCCCATCAGAAGCAGAGTCACAGTGGATATCGCCACCAGTTGAAACATCGTGGTGATTCCGGGAGGATCTGTAACCCCGCAAAATAGTACTAAGTTCCCTGGGTAAAAAATACAAAGAAAAAATGTTCCGCACACCCATCGCTCTAGTTGGGTGGGCTCCCAAGAAACTAACAAAAAAAAACACAGAAGAAAAAACAAACAAAAAAAGACACACAAAAACGGAACACAGAGGACGTCCAGTAGTCTATCTGTGCCGCCCCTATCCCCAGTCCTATTTAATTAGCCTTACTTATTTTATTTTATTCACAAAAATGATCCTATATTTTTTATTTTTTAATCCGCTAAAGCTAAAGTTAAATCTCTCCATCTTCCCTCCCTCTCTCCCCACTTTCCCCTCCCTCCCTCCTTGTGGTTCATCCACCGAAGTCGGTATAATCACCCCCAAGGAAGGGCCGATCCGAACACAAGCCAAGGCACCCAACTTCACCACAACAAACTGGGAAAACCCACCGACCTGAGCACAAGCCCAGGGCATCCATCCGCATGCCCCACTGTGCCCCAGAGAGGGAAAGTAGATAACAGCACCAACATATATATGTTCTATCCTACCAGAGTACATTAACTTATACTTTATATGGTTAATATACAACAAAAAATCCACTTATTTCCCTGTTTATCTTTCACAGGGAGCAAAAAAAAAAGAAACGGGGAGTGGATAAAAAGGGAAAGTGGATAACAGCACCAACATATATATGTTCTATCCTATCAAAGTACATCAATTTATACGTTATATGGTTAATATACAGCAAAAAATCCACTTATTTCCCTGTTTGTCTTTCACAGAGAGCAGAAAAAAAAGGAGGGGGGCATGGTAGGGGGGAGGGGGAGAGAGTATATCCATAGTCATCACTTTATTGATAATGTAAATGCTTCACTTATTTTGCCGATGTTGTTGTCTTGGAGATTTTGCTGGGATCCATGGTTCCCATACTGGGAGTTCAGGGATCTGTGGCATAGGTGGATCAGGCCATGGATCCAATTCCACTAGTGGTATACCCAAACTTTTAGAGAAGGCTAAAAGATCCATTAGAGATCGAAATGAATAAGCACGACCATCTTCACGAACCAGTAGCTGAAATGGATATCTCCAGCTATATGTTATTTTAGCCTCTATCAAAGCCCTGGTTAGGGGGCGTAAAGATTTCCGTTTAGCAAGAGTTTGACGGGATAAGTCAGAATAAAGCGTGATTTGTGAGCCATTAAAGTCTATAGGGCCATGAATTTGTGCTTTATTTAGAATTTCCTCCTTGCATTTATAGAAATTAACCCTACATAATACATCTCGAGGTTGTGTGTTAGCCGGGTTTATTAAACCTGGTATACGATGGACCCTATCAATTTCGATATTATCCATTACTGGTTTTTCTAAGAGAGTGTTAAAGACTTCCTTAGCCACGGAGATCAATGATTCATGGCCTACTGCCTCTGGGACCCCCCTAAGGCAAATGTTGTTCCGTCTCTGGTGGTCCTCCATATCATCCATTTGAGACCATAGTGCCTGTATTTGAGTGTGATGATCGATGATGGTTGTTTGTAGTTCTGAATATCCGTTAATTACATTTGGAATGATTTGCTCAACTGCCTCCACTCGTTCATGAAAGCTCTGGAAGTTTTTATTTAGTTCTGCAACGTCCCTTTTATGACTATCTTCCATCTTGTGAAACATAGATTCCATATCGCTCTTTGTTGATAGCAGACTTAGATATTTCTCTAGGCGTGGATCAATAGTTGGTAGCTCATCTTCACTTCCAGATTCAGTACTGTCTCTATCCTCCATTTGGTGTACATTGCTAGAACTATGGGAGGAGCGTTGTGATTGTGACTCTACATGGCCACTGTGGCTGCTACTGGTTCTACCCCCCACCATGTTTAAAGGTTTAGTGGCAGTATTATGTTTATGAGAGCGCGTGCTACCAAAATAGGCCCCTATATCGGTCCTCTCAACTGGCAGTTCCAGTGCTACAGGTTTACGGGGTTTTTGTTTGGAATTTTTTCTCATCTTGCTTAACAAGTTATATCAATTTATCAATATATACACACATATATCAAACTATGCTCATATTGATGCTTCTCACATAGAATTCTCCACAGTTCTCATCAGATATCATCAATTCTCATCACCTCTCACCTCTCCATCACCCTGTGCTTAGGACACCAAAACACCTTGCTCAAAGGGGTGGAGAAAGACAACCACTATATCCCCAACAACATCTTTGTCATGCAGCAATGTGTTGCAATATATAAAAAAAAAAGAAGAAGAGAGTTTTAAAGAGTTGGAGTGTGGTGTTGCTCCAGTGTCTCAAGTTGCTAGTAAGCAGGGGGAGAGGAAAAAAAAAAGGTCTCAGAGATTCAGTAGATTCAATAGATCAATATAGCGATAAAGCAATATAGCAGTATAGCAATATAGCAGTATAGCAATCTTGCCTCAATATAGCGCTGTAGCAATATAATGATATAGCATGATAGCAAATAGCAAATAGCAAGTAACAAGTAGCAGATTTGGTTAATAGATCAGATTGCAGTTCAGTAAGCAGAATATTGCAAGATATTGGTTGATAGAGGTCTATTTATGGAATTGGTTAGATCCTGTAATGCTTAGAAGTCTTTGATAGTATTCACTTTTCAATATTCAATACTCAATGGAGCAATTCAGTGTAGTCCTATAACAGTATAGCAGTATAGCAGGGTATATATATATCAGTAGAGCAGTATAGCTGTGTAATGGTGCAACGATGTCTCAAATAGTTGTAATCATGTAGCTAGTAGCAGGAAGAAGGCACACATGACATAATTGGAGGTTCTCCCAAGAAAGCCCAGGAATCAGATAGATTTTTCTATTTTTTCGTAATTTGTTACTTTTGTTAGTTCCAATAGCTGATGAAAATAGCTACACACTCCCAAAAAATTATGAGAGTGGCAGTATAGCAAGTATATGGCAGCACAGCAAGATCGCAGTGCATCAATGAAGTAATATAACAATGTAACAGTGTAGCAATGTAGCCTCAATAGAGCGATATTAGCAAAGTAGCAAGTAGCAAGTAGCAGGGACAGTTAATAGCTCAAAATAGCTCACTTAGTACAATTGATACACTTGAGGATTCTCCCAAGAGGGCTCAGCCTTGCTCACTCTGAGGTCCGCTTGTCCATACAGATAACAGGTAACAAACACTTGCAGCCATTTCCTGATGTAACTTGGTACTCACAGCTCACAACTTCAGGTGGCTCCGCACGGATGACCAAGCTGATCCAAATAGGATCGTGCCTTACCAGGAACTTCTGTAATGTCTTCTGTGGCAGATGACCATCTCCAGGCAGCTCCAGCAGCTCACACCATGCACCCGACCATGCACCCGACCAGCTCCTTGAGAAGCTCCTTAGGAGGTCAGGAGGTTACAGCACCGCACGGAACTAAGCAAGCATCTAACATCAGGGAGTTGTCCTGAACACGGCATTTGCAACATTGGGGTTCAGCAGAGAGTTTTCACCGTGCAAGGCATCAACAGCAAGGCTTCAGAGGAGAGGCTTCAGCAGCGGCAGCGAGAGCAGGAGCAGGTAGATGAAGGTAGATGAAGATAGTTCCGATCCCCAAGAGTCTCTCCTGCTAACAGTGTAACGGCAGGTGTATGAGCTCTCTGGCTTCATGTCCAGCTACAGATTACAACCAGCAGCTAATTACCGGATTCTGGTGTTTAGCGGGATCTACTAGCAGTTTGGCTTAGGAGACCGAGGGCAGCATGGGAGCTCAGACAGAGGGTTTGCTCACACGTCCACACTCACACCCATAATGAGCTGGGTTCTCACATACAATGTAAAACTAACTAGTAGAAAATACACAAATCTTCCAAAGACAAGTAGTATTTGCGGAAGGGGAAAGTGCAGGCAGGATGCTAACACACCTAATTAAAACAAACTCGCCTAATTCAGTGGTGCCAGCAATAAGGGTAAATGGGGATAGTGTAGCCTCCCAAACATCAGAAATAGTAGATAGATTTCGAGATTTTTATGTAGACCTGTACAGTTCAAGCCAGGAGGAAAGGAGGGAAGAAATGGACAAATTCTTTGGAAGACTAGTGATTCCTTCGCTCTCCGAGTTAGATAGAGAGGAATTAGATAAACCTTTAACGCTAGAGGAAATACAGCTGACTGTACAAGGGATGGCGGGACACAAATCCCCGGGACTGGATGGCCTCCCAGCAGAGACCTACCGGTATTTTGGGAAGGAGTTACTCCCGGAACTTACCAGGGTCTTAAACTGTTCATTGGCTAAAGGAGAACTCCCCACATCTATGATGGATTCCACAATAATAGTTATCCATAAAGAGGGAAAGGATCCACTTGACACCTCCTCCTATAGACCTATTTCCTTACTTAACACTGACATAAAAATACTGTCAAAGCTCTTGGCAGCTAGACTAAATAAAGTAATTGAGAAACTGGTACATCCCGATCAATCGGGATTTATTCCGGGCAGGGCTACCTGCACAAACATAAGAAGAGTTTATCTGAACCTTCAGATACCAACAGAGGAAGATGGAAAAAGAGCAATTGTTTCGTTGGATGCTGCCAAGGCCTTCGACAGTATAGAATGGCAATATCTGTGGAGAGTTTTAAGGGAGTTTGGGGTTGGCCCTATCTTTATGAAATGGGTTAAGATGCTGTACAGAACCCCAGAAGCCAGAGTGAAAGTGAACAATGTGTACTCTGAGAGGTTCAGATTGCAGAGGGGAACGAGACAGGGGTGCCCTTTGTCTCCCCTTCTCTTTGCCCTCGCAATCGAGCCCCTAGCAATAGATCTTAGGTCGGCCCCTGAGATAAGAGGGTTCATAAGAGGTGAGATAGAGGAGAAGGTGGTATTATATGCAGACAATCTCCTCTTGTTACTGGGAGACACCCAGAATTCCCTTGGAAAAGCCACGTAACAAATAGGGAAATTATCAACACTAAAACATCTAAGGGCTCAATATCAAAAATCTACTTACATTTATATAAGGGGAGCCTAAGGGAAACTCAGGACCAGGTACATAGGAGGAAGTGGGAAAGAGATATTGGTAATTTATCCAATGAACAGTGGGAAAGAATTTTGGAACTTGCTGCGTCGGTCTCACTATCTCCCTCTCAGAGGATGTCTCATTTGTTTTTGTTAAACAGAGCATACTACACTCCGTATAAACTTTTTCGCTTTGGCCGTAGAATAGATGCCAACTGTCCCAGATGTGGAAGAGTAGATGGGGATATGATCCACATGTTCTGGCAATGCCCGGGATTACTTCGGTATTGGAGGGAGGTAGTGAGAATTATCGAGCAAACTTTTGAGGTTCACATAGAGCTGGAACCCCTACAATGTGTATTGGGCAATAACAAGATGCTTATTTCAAGCAAGGAGGCTGATCGCACAGAGATGGCAATCAGTCTCCTCACACCTTAGCAAGGACTGGGAACAAAATATCAACATAACAATATTAAAGGAAAGGACTACCTATATCAGACAAGGAGCCTTAAAAATATTTGCTAAGATTTGGAAACCATGGCAGGAGAAAAAAACGTAATTAAATATAAGTAAAGTCGTCGTAGAAGGAAATGGATGATCTGGAGGAAGGAAGTGTGAGCGCGTGTGGCATAGGCCAACCAGTGGAAGGATGGGGGATGTAGAATGGAGTGAGAGGTACGAGGTAGTGAGGAAGGGGATTTTGTATTGGTTTTGATATTATGTCGTTTTTTTTTAAATTGTACGGGAGATTGGGCGGGGAGGGAAAGAGGGATCGTATGCATTGTTGGAAAATGGAAAATGGTTTAATAAAGATATGAAATAAAAAAATATATATATCAGGTGCTGATAATTTCATGTTGTGTTGACTTTTTAAGTGTAAATCAAGCAAACTACTTTGTTATAGGTATTGTCAGTGTTTCCATATCATGTTTATACTGTTCAAATATTCACTGTGTTAGTTTTCAATAGGAATTCTGTCATTTCTTAGGTTGTCCGTAAAAATTGTGCTCCGCCAGTACATTTCCCATGTTTTGCCAGTAAAAAATGCTGCGGAAGGTTGGCAACCCTGCATCGATTATGCCTTTAAATCCGCTGAAGCATGCACTCCAATAATTATTTAAAATCTTCATGGGCTAATTCACACTAGCATTGCTCTAAAGAGTAATCTGCATGTGGATTGCTCTTCAGACATAATTTGGCTGGTGGTGAACAGGCATTGTATCACCTCCTCACCACCTGTTTTAACCATTTTAAAATCCTTACAGTAGGTGAAAGGGATCATGCTCAGCAGGGAACATGGTTGGTGGTTACAGTGGGGATAGTTTTTGCTGTGCAAAAAGCATTGTGGTTGCAGCATATGTACTTTCCCTACCAATACCATTCCAGCATAAGGGCTCTTTCAAACAGTGCTGCTCCACTCAGTAAGGGATCAGTAAGTGGATTCTCTGCTGAATTGGAGCTAAATGGGACAGATGTCAGTGTTCCATTCAGTTTGCATCTGCATACAACACCCAGCAGACAGGGGAGGACTTGTGATGTCTCTATGGGTGGCAAAATGGAAATTTGGACTTGTGTCCACTTACTAGGCTATGTGGAATGAAAACTGACCGCACACCCAGCTTTAGAAAAAAATTGCTTTAATGTATAAAATCAACAAACAAAAATTAGAAATGACAGCACTACAAAAAATCTTCTATAATAAAATAAAATATAAACATTAACCAATATATTTGTAGCACACCCCCGTAGGAGCTGCTGGTTTTAATTTGGGCCTTGCACGTTACCTCAGTATTCATTGTCTAGGGGAAAAAATCTGTAGAAACGCCAATGTCCACACAAGATGTAAAACCTTAAGTTGTGAGGTTTTATTTTCCTTTTGCACAAAACATACGAAGAATAGTAGAAGGGTGAAGAGAAGGGGTAGGTTCAGGCACACAGTACAGATCA